>CM030875.1:14556540-15800040 GCA_018132145.1 Boehmeria nivea var. tenacissima | reverse complement strand
GTAGACTGGTGCAGCAATTAAAAAACAAGGAGTCTTCTACTTCCCTTGGACATATTATTCCTTTCCATTACTAACCTAATCGTTGAGGGAATACTGGCAACAAGTTTCAAGAGCCTAAGTGAGCATATAGATTCAAATATAGTTGGAAATATATTGATTCTCTGGACAATGTGATTTAGTTGCTTTGTGATAAAAACAAGCACAAATCGATGGAAACAAGCACTAGAAAGAACGAAGAATTAATGCAAAACTGGAATATTCGATTGAATCTAGCCAAAAAGGCAAAGGAAAATACAGAAAACAATGCCTATATTCAGTCCTGATAATTTTGATTCTATATGGTTCCCTTTCTTTTCTTAACATGTTGTAAATTGCTCTGATTTCCAGTGAGGTAATATTGACTTTAGGCAGTTCAAGAACTGTGCTGGAATTTCTCTGTGCTGCAAAGGAGAAAAAGAGATCATTTCGAGTATTTGTTGCAGAAGGAGCTCCAAGGTTCGTAAAAGCAGTTACTTACTGTTGCTTTTGCTAGTCAGGGATCTATTAATTTGGAATGGTTGCTGTTAGTAATACTCCAATTTTTGCCCTTGCTTGGAAATTAGGTATCAAGGGCATCTTCTTGCAAAAGAATTGGTCTCGAGAGGTCTACAAACTACGTTGATTACTGATTCGGCAGTTTTTGCTATGATATCCCGAGTGAACATGGTACTATAAAGATCTTTGCATTTTTCCCATAGGGGAACTGATCTCACATCTGTTGTATTAATCTTGAAGTTTGTTTGTAAAAGGTCATAGTTGGTGCTCATGCTGTCATGGCCAACGGTGGAGTCATAGCTCCTGTCGGGTTGAATATGGTTGCACTTGCAGCTCAAAGACATGCTGTACCATTTGTGGTGCTAGCTGGTAGTCACAAGGTAATTTATGTTGTGTTCAATTTTCCTTGCTGGTCATGCTACCAACCAAATCAATTTTTCTTGTATATGAGCACGATGCTATTATCCGATAAATTCCAACATGGTAAGTTCTTCATCATTATTGCATCCCAATCTTCAAAATTTTAGTTTTATTCATTTGGGCTGTCGCATTTGTTTTCATGACAGTTATGCCCTCTCTATCCGCACAATCCCGAGGTCTTGCTGAATGAGCTGAGATCCCCTTCTGAACTACTGGATTTTGGAGAATTCTCAGATTGCATGGATTTTGGAAATGAAAGTGGTTCCCCTCTTCTCCACATTGTGAACCCAACATTTGACTACGTACCGCCGAAACTTGTTAGTTTGTTTATTACTGACACGTAAGTTAATCTGCTCAAAAAGAGTTGTGCTATCACCCACATACAGTACATATGTATACATAAGATATATTCATGATTACATATTTTAAGGAGTGGAAAAGGATTATTTCTTTGTTCAGAGCCCTTTAAATAGTAGTGACTGTTCTTATGTTAAGATCAAAGCACCTTCTATCTTGGCGTTCTCATTTGCCAATAGTTTTTGTCCTTTCACTCTTCAGACATTTAATTTTTTCATTCTTGCAGAGGAGGGCATAATCCATCGTACATGTATCGGCTCATCGCAGACTACTATTCTGCTGATGATTTGGTAGTGCAGCAACGAAGACCTGCTATGGGTAGTTGAGTTTTCTACTGTGTCGACCGTAATAAGTATGTTATACTCTTCTCTCTCTTTTGCTCATTAAATATGTGTTGTGTTCTTGGTGCAAGCTTTTTGTTTTTCTTTCCCTTCAAGCGTATTGTTCTTATCTGTTTATGAACCTAAAGTTCTAATGTTCAGAACTCAGATCTTTTAGAGATGTGAACGTAAATTATTTCATTTCTTGTTGTTTGCCATGGTTTCATTACTTGTATGCTTGAGTCACCTATGCTTACTGTAATTGGATTATATACTGATATTGCCACATGATGTACAAATTTCAGATGCTACAAAAAGCTACTATGTTAGAATTGGATGGCGAGCAAATCAAAATTTAGTGGTACTTAAATCACTCTTCGTATACAATTGCCGATGCTGTAACAAGTCTATGAAGCACTGCTGTTCTGCAAATAAGCTAATTGAGCTTGTGACCCAAACCGCGCTCAAAGAAACAGGCCAATTTTGTGATTGTGGCGATTTTAGGAAGCGTAGATTTGTTCCGAAGGGCAGAAGCAGAGTGGAAGGTTTTTCACAGTCGAGCATGAGCGAGTTCGCAGTCTGTTTTCTGTATTGAAAACTATTCATATTTGCATCTACAGACCGAACAGAGTAAGGGAAACGTTGGCTGTATTGGTGATCTTAATGTTTTTTAACACCCAGTGTCAGTGCCTAAGATTTATTAGAAATCATAAGGTTTTTTTTTTTTTTTTTTGGGTGAAAGGTTCATAAGAAGATTTTAGAAGCTTATTTCTAAATTTTGCTCGAGTCCCAACCAATTGAGGGAATGAGGTTTTGTTTTTGTGGTCTGAGTTATGCTTTTGAAAGGTATAATATTTTGTTCTTTGAAAAGTATAATGTTTTATTTTTTTTGGGTGAAAGGTTCATAAGAAGATTTTAGAAGCTTATTTCTAAATTTTGCTGGAGTCCCAACCAATTCAGGGAATGAGATTTTGTTTTTGTGGTCCGAGTTATGCTTTTGAAAAGTATAATATTTTGTTCTTATAGTTTCTTTGAAAAATCAGTTTTAATGAAATGACTTGTATCTTTAGTTTTGGTAATATTAGACTTTAGCGATGCTACATAATTTTAGTTTTTGCAACATAATGAGAAATTTTAGCGAGACCAATGTGGCATTTTTTTATTAGTTATAAAATAAAATACAATTGTCAATTTACATGTTTTCATTTTAACATCTGGAAATTTTTTCTGCTAAAATTTTCCGTAATGTATCATTTATATAGACTTATTCCTGATTTCCTTCACTTAATAAAATGATAATGTAAATAGTTTGTGCTCAAATCTTTTTGATTCAAGCTTCCACAGTTCCACCTTTAAACTTTAAGGTACAGGCAGATTTAAAAAGCCTACACAGTAAAACCTTGCTAAACTACAACACGATAAATTCCAGCAAAAGAAAAAACTAATACAATGATATATGGATTATTTGGGTTAAATAATAAAGCCAGTTTAACAATTAGCCATTTTAAAGGTAAAGTTTGAAGGATTTAAGCATAGTTTCATGAAATTAAGGATTTAGTCATAACATGTAACATTTTATGTTACATATATCATATATACGTATAAAAATGTAACATTACATGTAATGTTACATATGTTACATTTATGTTACATGTATCATATATACGTGTAAAAATGTAACATTATATGTAATGTTACATGTGTTACATTTTATGTTACACGTAACATTACATTTAATGTTACACTATTTACACATATATATGATATATGTAACATAAAATGTTACATGTTATGATTAAATCCTAAATTTTGACATTTTAGGGCTAAATCCTAAAAAATTATCCAAAAGTTTGGTTAAATGCCTAAAAAACTCAAATAATAATTGTCGTCAGTCCCAACTTAGAGCTATTATTGGTAATCATTTTGAGGAATGTTCATTTTTTGACACATTAATAATTTATATCATTTTTACGTTGCATTTATAGTTTATGCCTCAAAATTTATAAAAATCATGAGATATTTATTACATTATGTATTTTCAAACTATATATTGTCATAGAAATATTTATTAAATTTATTATTGGTAGAATTTTGAATCGTAATTTTATTTTTAAAAAATCATGAGAAAATTTGATGATATTGCCACCTTTTGATTGTTCGTGTCTAATTCTATAATTCTATATTTCTCTTCCTTAAAAAGTCATGCGATATGAGATTAAAATCGCTTCCTCTAGCATATAAGCTCAAAAGTAGTATTAATCTAAACATGCCTCTCAAAAATGGCATTATTCCAAAGGGTTTTTTGCATCTGTGGTCCCTGAACTTGTCGTGTTTGACAATTTGGCACCTCATTTTTTTTTTGGCGTTAACCCCCCTGAATTTAAAAATCGTTGCATTCTACCCCAAATTGAAAACGGCCGTGGATAATTGGATGGAAATAGGCACGTGACTCCGGCATTATTATTTTTAGGAGGACAATTCAATCAATTTTAATATCAAAAAATTACTCAAAAAAATAAACAAAAATATTGTTTTTACCCCTCACTTATCCAAAACAATTGCAGACTTCCATAAACTTGAAGATTGAACAAAAAAACATACATGAAAACACGAAGAAAGCAAACTCATATCCAAAACTTGTTCTTCTTAATTTTCCAATATTCCATTTGTTCTTCTCAATTGAAGAATAATCATAACTGAGCATTCAAAATCCAGAACATGAAAAAATCAAAACCAAACTCATATCAAACCAGCAACGTTCAACGAACAAATCAAAACCATCACAATCCCAAATCCTAATCTTTTTTTAGCTTTTCACCATAGAATCAAGCCCAAGTTATGAACAACTCAATAGTCTCAGGGAAACCAAGCGGCTTTTTCGCCTCATCAGTCTTCGGACTTCAACAGACCACGAACATTCTGGCGACGAAACCGCGATGACGGACCTACGCACGTGTTATCGTCCCAAGCACGTGTCGTTCTCGCAGCGAATGTGGGTGTCGGTGGTGAAGGAGCTCAGCGAGGCTTAGAGTTCTAAAAGATCAACCTCAACGAGGTGACGAGGAGTCTACCGGCGCTGCTTCGAGCGGCGAGGAGTCCACCGGCACGGGTTCGAGCGGTGAGGAGTCCACCGGCGCGGGTTCGAGCGGTGAAGAGTCCACCGGCGCGGGTTCGAGCCCGATGGCGCTGGGTTCGCCGCCAAGCCTTCCCACCGCCTCCCGACCTCTGCTACTCTGCCCTCAACTACGCCACCGACTCATTGTCCCTCTCCTCCGGCCTCGGTAAAGGCAGCTTAGGTACCGTCTTTCGCGGCTCCCCGCTCATACCCAAGAGCCCCGTCACGCCGGAGATCGCCGTGAAGGTCATGGACTTCGCCGCGCCAGTTCCAGAACGAGCTCCTCATCGCCGCCATGCTTGACTTCACGCCGCCTCATCTCTACGCCGGTGGACTCCGTCTTCGACTCGAGTTTAGCGACAGCTCCACGATTTTAGAAGAAAAAAAGAAGCTTTCTTTCAACTTTTTTTTTCCTTTTTTATTATTTTTTTAGTTTTATTTTATTTTGGCTCTTTCAAATGACAAAAATGCCCTAATAAACGCCCATGTGACCAGCCACGTGAGAGTCCAGAGTACAATTCCGTCAAAAATTGGACGGACGTTTATAATTTGGGGTAGAATGCAACGATATTTAAATTCAAGGGGGTTAACGCAAAAAAAAAAAAAAGATGAGGTGCCAAATTGTCAAACACGACAAGTTCAGGGGCCATAGGTGCAAAAAAAACCCCTATTCCAAAATAGAGATTTTGGAAAGGGGGATTTTCAGGAATACCCCATTCTTAACACAATGATAATCTATATCCCATGTGTGTTGCACTTTTAATTTATACCCCAAAATTTACACTACAAACATATAGTAGAAATGAAGGGAGCACACCACATAGGGTATAAATTATTAAGTGGCATCAAGAATGACTTTATTTTGAAATTCTCCCTTTTGTGTTGTTTTGGAAAAGGCCCCTTTTTTTTGACAAACTCCACTCCGAAGTCCAAATTTCCCAAAAATCTTGGGCCTCGATAACCCAATTCGGCCCATTTTACAAAAATGGCCCTGATATATTCATTATTTCCAAAAAACCCCCTCTTCCTCTTCAACGCAACAACCCATTATACGCACGTTGTTTCTCGTCGAGATCGCTCACAATAAAATAAATGCGTTTTTTTTTTCCCTTTATTTATTTATTTATTTATTTTCTGATTCTGATGGTCTCAAAGGTGATGATTTGATGCCGAACAAGGTTTTGAACTTCTGGGCACTTTCCATTATCTCTCATTCACCAACTCTTTTCCATAAAACGAACACTAAAAGACTCATTGTGATCAATTCTCTAACCCCGTCTGTGATTGCTATTCTATTTCTCGTTTCGTCTAAAATACGTTCATGATTTTTATCTGATTTGGTTCATAACCTATGCCCTTTTTAAATTTTTCTTGAGAGAATAGAAAAGGGGCCAGCTTTGGGACTATTTTAATTTATCAGGTGATCGTCGTTGTTCAGAGGTGTGATTTCAGGTACGGTGCCACAAAATTTTTTTTTTAATGATAATTTTTATTTTAATTTTTTTTTATTAATGTGATGATGATTTATTATGTGGGTCCTGTCCAAATTTATATTATTTGATTCCAATTCCAAGAACTGAGTGGCTTTAGATTGGGTGTTGTGTTCATGTGATTATATTTGCTCAAGGAATATAGGAACTGATGTGTTGTATGATATATGTCTTATCAAAAGATATGTCATTTGGTATTGAATTGAGGAAGGTTTTAAGAGTAATAAGAGTCAGTTTGGTAATTCTTCTGATATTGCTTTTAAATTCTGCAATGGTTTGGTAAAACCAGCATTTAATCAAGTTGTTACATAATTTGCTGCCCAAAAGTAGTTTCTGAGAAACACAGTGGACCGAGATTTTTAAAGTTCTACTATTGCTATCAATATCTTTATTTCTTTGAATTATTTTTGCCATGATTTTTCGTATACAATCTGACTTTCGTCGCAGCCACTTCTTCTTCTAACAGCGCAAGTAACAATCTATCGAAGTGGCGATGAAAGGGATGCCAAGAATTAGAGGCGAGAAGGACGAAAATGAGAAGCACATTGGCTTGCTTAAGCTCGTGCAAGTCCTCTCTTTTTTGGTTGTTTTTGTTGCGGGCGTGGTTATAGGATTAGCAACGAGCTCGCACATCAATCAGCATTTCATTTCGAAGGCGGAAGTTTATTCTTTCGTCAACCATTTTTCCGCCGATGTTCCTCCCACGAAGGAGAACAACTGTACCATCGCGAAGGCTTGCGAAAAGGCCGAGGATTGCTTAAGCATGAGCACGTTTCTTAGCCCGAGGAACTTGACGCATCAGATGTCGGATAAAGAGCTCTTTTGGAGGGCTTCGATGGTGCCCGTAAAGGAAGAACATCCCTACAAGAGAGTGCCTAAAGTGGCGTTCATGTACTTGACTAGAGGCCCGTTGCCATTGCTTCCGTTGTGGGAACGGTTTTTTAAGGGACACGAGAAGCTTTTCTCGATTTATGTCCATGCGCTGCCCGGTTATAAGCTCAATGTATCGGCCACGTCAGTTTTCTATGGACGGGAGATCCCGAGCCAGCAGGTTTCATGGGGAACCGTGACGCTGGCTGATGCCGAGAGGCGTCTTCTAGCCAATGCCTTGCTTGATTTTTCGAACGAGCGGTTTGTGCTTCTTTCTGAAAGTTGCATCCCGGTCTATGACTTTGGAACCGTGTACAAATATCTCACTGGTTCCATCCAAAGCTTTGTCGACTCATACGATGAGCCTACTCGTTACGGGCGTGGGCGTTATAGCCGCAGGATGCTTCCCGATATCCAGCTCTATCAGTGGCGGAAAGGGTCTCAATGGTTCGAACTTAACCGCCGTTTAGGTGTACATATTATCTCCGATACAAAGTACTATACCCTTTTCAAGAAATATTGTTTGCCTGCCTGCTATCCTGATGAGCATTACTTACCAACTTACATCAACATGTTCCATGGCCCGCTGAATGCGAATCGGACTGTGACATGGGTGGACTGGTCGATTGGAGGGCCTCACCCCGCCATGTACGGAGAAAGTGACGTTACGGTCGATTTCATACGGTCGATAAGGAATAACGGGACCTTTTGCCAGTACAATTCGGAGACGACATCCGTTTGTTACCTGTTTGCTCGGAAGTTTTCGCCGAGCGCGCTTGAGCCTTTGCTCAACCTCTCCTCATCAGTGATGGGGTTTTGAGAATTTTGGTTCAATAATTCATGAATTTTGTTTTAAAATAATCCTTAGTTTCCTAGATTTAGTTCTGGCTTATATAGTCCTTAAGTCACTAACGGTAATGCTATAATTATTTAGTTCCTGATGTACAGGTTCTGGTTTTTACATTTCTTTATAGAGTATTCTCTCTCTCCAAAGAAAAAAAAGAGTTTCTTTGGCCATGGCAGAGTCATTCTTATGAACTATTAGAAAGATTTTTTGATGTCTTTAGCGTTTTGTGCAATTCAATGCTTGATTCAACAGTCTCCTAATAAATTACCAAACCGTTGAATTGCAACTTGGGAAAAATTATCTTGAAGATGAGCATGACTATTGGAACTCTTTGAAGTGACGAATTTTCATCGATTCACAGTCAATCTGTTGGGTTTTCGTTTGTTTATTCAATAAATCATTTTTTCTACGAGTACTTTTGGGGTTGATTGAGTTTATTACAAGTCACTTCTGGAATTCATAGCATAATAAATTACTTGCGGGATTGAATTGAGTTTATCATGGAAAAGCTATCAATCCCAATAAAAGTCAACGAGGGTGAACATCATATACATACCGATACCATAAAATAAAACAAAATAAAATATACATTTCATTAATGCATAAATTGTACAATGAAAATCAATACAACATGTCAAATAACATGGTCTAAATGGCCAGATAATGTTATACAGTTACACAGACCAAGAACAAACTACAAGTCATCATTGATGTTCCACATCAAACCAGAAAAAGAGAGAAGTCCGGGCATAAATTACTCTAACTCGCTGCAACGCCAAATCGCCACTTGTTGAGACGGCCTTGGCACCGCCCTCAATACGGGTTCGAGATACGGAAACGCCGTCTTTATGGTACTTCACGGGGGAAGAGAACACCGGAGTGCTGGCTGTGCTCACAATCGGGCAAGACAAGTAGTCCAACGGGTTTGACTCGCATTGAAGCACACACCCATCTATGGTTAGCCTTCCACTTCGGTGAAGCAAACAGCAGCCGAGCTCTGCCTTCACGGTTAAATTCGCCAATTTGCAGGTCGAAAGGAACTCGAAGGCACTGCTCAAATAGGACGAAGATACATACAATTATCTCTTGCCCGTGATTTAGAGGTAAAATATCCCATTAACAAATATAGAAAACTATTCAACTAAAACATGGTAGCAACTATGCTCATAAATTTTCTTATTATTTCACTTAGCTAAACACACGATATCGAGAAAGAAAATGCATACGTATGGCTAGGGCTCGAAGCTTCGTATAACACAACCAAAATTTTGCTAACCTGTCCGAACCTCGAGAACAAATGAGGGTCGTCTCGTCCGGAACCTCACCTCCACCAATCTGAAAAAGAATGAGCTGAGACAACAAAATTTACTTTGACTAAAAGTTCTCATCACAGCCTGTCTTATCGAGCTTATCGACCAAGTAATCTACTCTAGAAAAACAACACTTCGTAACACTTAACATCGACTTTCACGGTACCAGGCAAAGCGGTTTTCTTATTTGAATGTTACAAGCCAGATGCTTCCCACCAGCTGCAATCAGAATCGTGTCACCAGGCCTGCAGGGGGCGGGAACGAGACCGCATCATACATTTGCACGAAACAAAGCACGCAATACCGAATGCAGCTTCACAAACCTTGCGGCGGAGACAGCCGTCTCAACGCTGGGGAAAACTCCAGGCTCGGACAGGTCCGTGGCAGAGCGATCCACTCGCAGCCAAAGACGGGGGTGGCACGCCAAGTATTTCCATCTGCGGCAAGCGAGGGCGGTGTTATACCGATCTGCAAACCCAATAGCAACTCGTGACAGAAACAGGAAAAACTCGCGCCACACATTAGCCTAATATCTACAGCTAAAAAAAAGAGGCTTTGATTTGAACTCTCCACAATGAACACTTCAAAAACACCGACAGAACCCATCAGAACTGCGAATCGCCATGAAACAAGCTAATGCATTTGCTAAAAAAGCACCAAAATTCAATAACCCCACTGCAAAAATCACGCATAATTATTTAATTCCATCGTTAAAATAAGGATTAAAAAAAGCACCACAACAATGTCAAGTTCTTTCTTTTCATTTTCAGCCACACAAACAATTGACGTCAAAATGCGAGCTTTTTAATTTTTTTTTTTTTTTTGGGTTTCTCAAATCAATTTTCAACGCCAAGGATTGTTTCGTTCAATTCGACGACAGTTCGGGGAAAAGAAAAAGAAAGAAAGGCAAAACCCTAGAAATGGAATTTGGAGAACTGAAAAAAAAAATTACCTGGGATAGGAGAGAGAAAGCTGAAGATGTGCATGAGACAGCCATCATCGAGATCATTAATCAGAGCCGAATCTGAAGACGAAGACTTTCTCTTACATTTCTTTCCACTTCTCTCTTCCTTCTCCAACTCCATGGCTTCTCTCTCTCTCTCTCTCTGTTTTTTTTTTTTTTTAAATGTTTTTTTGCAGAGTTTTATAGAATGAGTTTGGAGTTGGCAAAATTACGATAAGAGAAGAAGACAAGTACGATAATTAACAGACAAAGACACCCCTTTTTTTTTTTTTTTTTTTGGTGAAAGATATTTGTTATCGTGATGGAAGGGAACAAATCTTGTTGACCTGCGAGAGTATGTGTTTGTTGTTTAGCTTTGAGTTTCTTCTTTTTGGTAATTGTATTTTGACCTCTAATTATAGGTTAAATGGCATTTGAGTCCATGTATCATTGTATCTGCAAAAACTTCTGATCATATATTATTAGGAAAATTCTAATTTAGTCCCCGTATTTTATCAAAAATCTAATTTTGTCTCTCTATTTTAAATAATTACAAAACAATCTATCTATTTGTCAAAATGCGTCTATAATATACTCTAAACTCCATTTTTAACAAAAATATTTTACAGAATTTTATAATATTCCAGAAATATCCTCAATTAAAATAACGATTAAATGAAACGCAGCCATTTTGAATAGGGGTAAACTTGGTAGTTCAAGTATTAATTCGGTAAGGTGGTATATAATAGATGTATTTTAACAAACAGATGGACCGTTTTATAATTACAAAAAATAGAGGAATAAAATTAGATTTTTTGTAAAATACATAGACTAAATTAGAATTTTTCCTATATTATTTCTCTCTCTCTTTTTTTTTTTTTCTTCTTCTTCTTTTGGATCTGATATCATTTCTCTTTTAAATAAGCCGTAATATAATTAACTCCCCCCCCCCCCTCTCCCCCCCCAATCATTTTTTTCAACTTTCATAGTAGTTAAATTTATTTCTAATTAAAATAGAGTGAGTTGCAAAAATAATCCAAAATCAAATGTTTATTTTAAATGATAGTCTATGTTTTGAAAAATTAAAATAATAGCCACTGTAAAAAATTTTATAACAAAAACTGTCAAACAAATATTTACACATATGTAAATTTTTATAAGATATTATTTAACACTCCAAAAAATAATGAGTAAAACTTGAAGTGTTATAAAATATCTTACAAATATTTACAAATGTGTAATATTTTGTTTGAGATTTTTTTGTTATACAATTCGTAACATGACTATTTTTTTAATTCTTTGAAACAGAGGCTGTATTTTAAAAACGAAAAAAAAATTGACTAGTTCCTATGATTTTCCGTTGTAAAAATAGATCAAAATTGAATGGCTCTTTCAAAAAATAACACATATTCTAAAATATCAAAAAAATAGCATATATCAGAAATTTTACAACAAAAAAATCTTAACACTTTTGTATTTAGCTAGCCAATTTATTAATTATTTGCACATGTTTTTACCATTAGGTCAATTACCACCAGTAATTATTCATTGAGTATTTTATTATATATTTCAAAAGATTGAGTATTTATTTAAATTAGGTGCTAAAAATTGAATATTCATTATAATTTATCATTTTTTTTAAAATTCAGTTCCTAGGTTTCATCAATTCATTATTTAATTAATTTGTTTCTAATTTGGTTGATTTGACTTCAAAAAATGCTAATTAACCAAATTAAATTGTATATAAATGGTATCTGTTTGGTTTATCGTAGGGAAATTGTATAACTTCTACGGACGATTTTCACTAAATAAGTGAATAAATAAAGCAAAAATACAGATGTATCAATAGATATGATATTATGTTGTTTTTTTTTAGTAGAAAAATATGAACATTAGACACAATTCCGAGATTTTGACTCTGATTAAGGGACTAACTAAGAAAATGAGAAACAATGTCTAAACCTAACATAAAAAAGGAAGTTAATCACTCAAAGAACGGACTTAGACACCACAAAATTATATTCAACCTCACAATAATAAATGCCAAACACTACTTCATTAATTATGATTATATCGTATAGAAAACACACAAACGACATAATATTACGAAATCTTAGTGTACTTTCTATCATCTATGCAAGGATAATAAATTCTCTACTAAATCTGCGGAATCATTCAATAATGACTGATTTATGGAAAGCTTTATGGGAAATAAAAAAGAAAAAAAGAAATTGGAAACTACTCGAAAAGAGTGAAATGAGAAATTTTTGCCTATAAAAATTCCCTAGCAATACTTCATTGTCACCGTACTTTCAAACTTTATTATATTTTTTTTTGTGTCACTCTCGCTCAAATTGCTACAATGAGTATGAGTAGTTCAGCGGCTAGCTCTCAAGGTTCAAGCATCGTGGGGCCCGAGCCGTGGGAGTTTAAGATTACTTACACGAGAAGCGAGGCCGAAGCGCAGTATCTGACCATACCCGAAGATGTGCTAAACAATACGCTGTTCACGACCAATCTTGTTGAGGCCGAGGTGCGCAATTTGCACACTGACCAAGCGGTACATGTCATGTTGCACAGCATCGACAACTCCACCTTCTACGACATGAACCTGAAAACGGCCTCTTTCAACCGTCGTTGCTTGGTGCTTGTCCCGTGGAGAGACCGCATCAGCGGAGAGTTCGACCGGAGATTCTTTCAAGATTTTCCGGTGCAAAGGAAAATCAGATTGGGGTTCTTTTGGAGGGAAAGGTTTCTTTTCTTCAAAGTTTTAAACTAATAAATAAGGTGCCAAATTAGAAGTCCTTCGTGAAATATCACTTCTATTTTTTGTTTATTTATTTTTGTTTAACTTCTTAATATTCTTAACTATTTTGAAACCTAACTTGCAGGTCAAGCAACAACTTGGTGGGGCTGCGTTATTACTATCTAAATTAAGGCGACAAATACAACTGGTTTTGATTTATTTTATTTTATTGTTGCTCTTAGTCTTAGGGTAAGTGATTATTTTGCAAGATGTTTTGCTAGTAAATTTAAGATTATAAAGTCTTGGAGGTTTTATTCAATAAATTAGCCATCTTATTTTTATTAATTTCTCCTGTAGCGTTTTTTTTTTTTTTTTGAATTTCCTTTCTTTTGCTGGACCAATCACTCTTTTTGAATGAATATTACGCAGAGCTTCAACTAGTGTGCTTCTCTTTTACATACTCACTCAGTCACTCTAGACAATGTATTGAAGCTAAAAAAAAAAAAAAAAAAGTGCTGGGAAAACAAAATGTTAGGCCTTTTTATACATGAGATAATTATCAAAACAGTCCTATAAAGCACCTTCAACATCATAGTCTTTGACAAACCGTGACATAAATTTCATTAATAGAAACCTCCTTTTTTCAGAACCAAGATTTTAGAGCGATAACAAAATGTTCACTAAACAAATTCCAATGCTCAATCAAAGAAACACGTGCAAAATGCATCCCTAGACACCACAATAAATAGGGGAAATGAAGTAGCGACTATTTTGCACCTGCGAGGTCATTAGTTCCGATCGGTCCAAGAATCGCAACACATTTATTTCCGAGCTTAGGTTCAAGTTCTTCATGCTACTTTGTGCCAACTGATCAAGTAAATACAACACATTTTACATTAATGCGACGATTTTGCGCCTGCAAAGTCATTAGCTCCGATTGGTCCAATAATCGCAGAACATTAGTTTAGTTTCAAGTTCTTCAACCTAAACAATAGCTACTTTGTGCCAAAACTGATCAAGTAAATACAACACATTTTATATCAATGCAGCGAATAAAACTTTGTACAATGTTAGTGTTTATCATAGTATTTTCTTTGTGTTTATCATAGTATTTTCTTTTTGGTAATGTTTTCCGACAGATATTTAACACTGATGATTGACTATCGTAGGTCTTAGTACCTTGAAAGATGGAAAAGAAAAGAAGATTATACGTATTATCTTATGGATGAAGTCTGGAGAAATAGATGAGAAACTTTGATTGTAATTCGAACCACGGTGCTTGCACTTCCCTTATGAAAATGATACATAAGAAATCTTAGTTAACCCGCGTTGGAACACCAACCATTACAACAGTTGCATCAGAGAGGGACCCGATAGAGCGGATCCACCATTTTAAGTACGAATAGGTTTCCTCTGTTGCCTCTTGATATTCTGCAAAAAAGGTTAGAGGCAAAAATATCCGTTACAGAGACTGAAGAGTACAAAGTAAAAACCTAGATCATGCTATCTCCTCTCTGAGCAACATTCGATTTTTAATGCGACTTTAGTTTTGTAATTAAGGTAGTTTTTGTAGGAAGAACAATTAACGAGGTAATTAAGAAATAATCATGCTATAATCATAAAAAAGGAACTTCCAAAACTTATTTTAGACAAGATTCTTAATTCAATGTAAGGCAATATATATATATATATATAATATATATTGCGCGACTAGCCAGTAATTCGAGGAAAGTATCAATGATAGCTACAGAAAGTTGGAAGTTCTAAAACTAACCGGAGTTCCTCGTCCAGGTAAGTGATTTCCAACTGACCGCGACCACTTCCACGAGATTTGATAGGAATCTGTGAAGCAAATCGTGACCGGAGTCAAATAAACTTCAAGGAACAAAGCCTTTGTTGATTTAAACACAAAAGATCCAAACTGTAAGAGATTAGAAAATGTATTTGATAGGTTTATAACATCATAGAAATTTTTGCATATAATCACTCAAGAAAGTACACAAAAATAGAGCATTATAACTTATTTTGATGATTCATCAAATGCTTCCAATTCTTAAATTCTCAAGCAGTCGACGTATTTTTCACACAAATATACACAAGCTTTACGAAGCTCTAAAATCTCTCATATTAACACATCAGAAACATTACTTACCAGACTAGCAATTTTGAAAGAATCAAATTTAACTGCCACTCTTCTTGAGTTTACAGGTACCAAATTTGACGTTGCCTGCACAAACATTTAACAAACAAATTTGGCCATGAGCCTCAAAGCACTGGGAATTAAAAGTAAAATAAAATACAAGGCCAAATCTCAGCTGAATTGTTGTGATCATTTATACAATCTATTAATTGAATTGTCTCTGTTCCAAAGAAAAAAAAAGAAATATAGTTGATTTTCTTTTTTACTGATATCTGCAATTAGCACATAAACCACAGACTCATAAACTGACCCAGGCTTAATTATTTACGCTAAAACGATTGCCTATAAAATTTCCTTAAGTTTCATTAATACCTTTCACAATTCTAAGAGAGAAGTTCAACTTTTTACCCTGAATTTATACTTTAAATTGGCATCAGGACAAAATAGGATCACTAGTTAGACTTGATTATCAAAATAGGATTTTTTTTTCCTAGAAGTAAAGAGAATGACCAAAAGTAATACAAAAAGAAGTACCTGGTTAAAGAATGGCCAGGTTTCCAAATTTTGAGCCCTTAGAGTATCCACATTAATTGCCTGGTAGATTTTTCCATTTGGTCTTAGAAATTTTGGCCTCTGCAACAGGAAAACAATAAGTTCAAAATTTTATTTACATTCGTAAAGTACAAATAAGTGCAAAATTTTGGATGACGAGGAAAAAAAAAATTAGAGGATGAAAAAGACATCTAATCTAGAGAACATCACTTCAATAGATTGATTAATGGACACAACGAAGCTCACCTACAGCAAGTATTCTGTCATGAAAGTTAAAAAATATATATACAAAGTAAAAAAAAAGAAGGTAAATAACCAATTACAGTAATCCTCTCTTTCCTATAAGAGTGACGAAAATGGGATTTAACAATGGTTGTAAATTGTAAGTGTGGAATCAGAAAGAGAAAAAACTTCAATGAATCAAAGAAGATTCGACATACCAAAATACATCGCGATATCACATTACAAAATATCAGAACAAAAAATTTGAATGAAAACACCACCATACTTGTGTCTGCAGAAGGTTCTTAGATGTTGTATATAAGAGCTCCCACTTCCCATTTAGCAGATCAGATTTGAGAGGATCCTTTATTTTGTTAAGCGCCTCGAGTTTCCGCGCAATCTGATAGAAACCAATGTACACTTATCTACAAGGAATTCTCAGACACAATAAGAGAGTTCTCAATCACAATTAGCGACAAATTATGTAGCAAGATATGCAAATGAAAGTGCAAATTGTTAGATCTTTGGTTATTGTTCTTCAACCAAATGAAATAACTAGCTCAAGTTCATAAGCAAAAAGAACAATTAAGATATCATACAAGTGGGACAACCGAACCTTTTCCTTATGTACAAGTTGTACAGATATACTCATCGAAATTTTTCATTTTATTGGTAAAGAAAAGCAATTGTCTCTTAACCCAAAAAAGGAAGAAAAAAAAAATGTAAATAACTTGGCTGTGTTCACGTTAGCATGGTGAAAATGAAAACAAAATAAAAATAAAATTCATCACGGTCCCTAAAGATTTAGGCATACGAAAAATGCTTTTTTTTTTTAATATATATATATATATATATATATATATATATATATATATATAAAGTTGGCTTCTTTATTTCATAACTTGTATTTTTCTTCTTGATGAAACCAAATAGTACGTCTAATTGTCTAAAGCCTATAACTTTACAACGAAGAACAAACCAAGTAAAAAAAAAAATGAAAATCCCAGAAGAAAAAAAAATAGTAATAATTAAAGACAAAAAGAAGGTTAAAAAAAAAAACCTGTTCAACACGGTCTTGGTCCTCCGGAGAAGCCTCGGCGCCTCTGTCGAGAGGAGCAATAGCCTCGAAGAGCTCTTCTTTGAGGCTCTGAGCGTCTCTGGGTTTGGCTAAGAAGCTAAAGCCCGGGAGAAGAGAGCCTCTGGTTCTCCATTTCTGAGATTCAGCAATGATATTATTAGTGTTGTTTCTCAGTTTTGGCCATGGAATTGCATGGGGATTTGTGGCTATGGGATTGGGTTGGGGTGAGAATGAAAGAAAAGTAGTAGAGAGGGGTTTGAAAGAGAAATTGAGTTTGAGCTCATTGGTTAGCAGAGTAGTTGTAGCAGAACAAGAAGAAGAGAGAGCCATAGAAAGAGTGAGATGGTTTATTTCCGTATATAGATAATGAAATATAGAGAAATTAGAATGAGTATTCAATTTTTAACATTTAATTTAAATAAATACTCAATTTTTAAAAAATATAGTAATAAAATACCCAAATATATCAATTATTTACATAAAAATAATTAGTAGTAATTGATTTAGTGTTAAAAAATATATTCAAGTAATTAAAAAATGAGATTTTTAACGATTTAATCAAATTTTTGATTAATTTTTTTGGAATTAGTCATAATTTCATGAAATTAAAGATTTAGTCGTAACATACGAATAACATAATATATTACATGTATGTTACAAGTAAATCTTTAATTTTGACATTCTAGGACTAAATCCTTCAAACTTTAACTTTAAAATGGTTAATTTTCTTAATTGACCCTTAATAAATTACTTAATTACTCAATTATTTTAAAAAATTAAATATTTTATTTTTATTATTGTATAAATTTAAAAATTTTACTACTTTACCCTATAAATGGATAATCGAATTTTTGCCCACATTGAATTATGATTTATCAGTTGAATTTTATTTTTGACAAGTTTTATAGCGGTCTATGAACTACGAAGCATACTTAATTTACCTCTTGTTTGGTTTGGTCATTTTGGCCATCTTTGACCATTTTTTGGTATGAAAAAAAGAGTTTGAAAATGGTTTGGAATAGTTTGAAAATGGTTTGTAAAAATGATGTAAGAATGGTTTGACTTTGCTAATTTCGAGGTGATATGAATGGTTGAGATTTAAAGATATTGTATAGGGATTTGGAAAGTTGAAAAAAATGGAATGGAATAGAATAGTTTGAAGGATTTAAAAAGTTGAAAAAAATAAAAAATGGGAATGGAATGGAGTGGGAGAAATGAGTTATACAAACAAAGGGTTAGTCTGCATGTTTACACCTAACAATGTTAATATGCTTGAATTTTAGAGTCTTCCTAACCAATTTCAAATAAGAAAATTGAGATCGATTTGATAAGTAATTATTTGATAAAAACTTGTTAATCAAATAAATATTTGAATAAGTATTTATTTAGTTGTATTATTTGAATTGAGATCATAAAAAATATATATATATTAAAAATTAAAAAAATTATTTTTTATTATATTAAAAGTAAGGCCAATTAAGGATTTAGTCACTTTACAATCTGTGTTTTTAAAATATAACCCAAGTTTTGAAATATAACAAAATAGTTATCAGGTCAACATCTAAAAATTTATGACCAAAAAAATATAATTTGTGACTAAATAAATAAAATACAAAAATTTGTGACTATAGTCACAAAATTTGAAATAAACACAATAAAAAAATTTAACATTCGTTAACAAAATAATCAACTCACAAATGAATTATTATCTATCCAACTAATTTCACAAAACTTATTACTAAATAAAAAAATATCTTATAAACAATAAAAAAAACAGATAGCCAAAGAAGTCAAAAATTTTATGACTAGAGACATAAAATTTTAGACAATATTATCTGCAACAAATAATAAAAACTGAATTCAAAAACTTAATGACTAGAATCTTAAAAATTCAAACACGAATGTATGGCTATTTTACTAATAAAGCAAACATAAACTAGATGTTTAAAAATAATATAAATTGATAGCTATTTCATATAAAAACCGATTAAAAGTATTCAAACATTGTAAAATAAAGAGTTTTTTAGGCATTTAACCAAATTTTTTGGTAATTTTATTCATTTTTTTTATGCTTACCAACCACACTCAAATTTTATTTCATCTTTCTCATATATATATATATATATATACACACACACAAATACATGATACATCGAGACCAATATTGCCTACAATACGTCCTTAATTGTACAACACCAACATACATTTACATCTAGATTGTACAGAAAAGAATCACTGTAAGAGTCAAAACTCAAAACTACGAACAAAATCTACTCGAAGAAAATCATAATGCAAGCTTTTAAGAAAAACTTCAAACTCAATAAATTTAGTGGTCATGTTCGAAATTTGGTGAATGAAATTCAACAAACAGAATCCACAAGCATATAATTAAATCGTCAAATTCATGGAAAATTGGTCGTGCCACGGAAGCCAATCTTCCAACAATTAAATTTAGAGGTTTGTGGCTTAAGAGTTTAGCCCATCAATCGTCGCACACCGAGAAACTAGATCATGAAACTCGAACATGTCGCATAAACTAAGGGCACGAACGAATCAATTCTAGGGAAAATAGATCATAGATAGCTAATACTGGTTTTGCTTCTTAACATATGTATATAAGCATAGAATTCCAATCCACTGAGGTAACGCCGTTTCGTGTTACAGGAACCGCACCCGGCGATGGATCCAGTTGGCTGACATGAAAAGAAAACTTCACATAACCAGTAAATCCTTACAATAGACGTGCATGGAAAGAGAGATGAATGAATTACCCTTATTATCTATATAGAGGATGGATTTTGTTCATTGAGAGGATTCAGCGGCGACAGTTCCACTGTCAGCGAGTCCGATGCTTGATGCATTTTCTGAATTGTCGACGCAGGGACTGTCTTTGTACTGCTCGGGCTCAACCAATGGCGAATAGACTTTAGATTCTTGGTGAACTAAACTCTGTTTGTTTGTGAAAGTCTCAGGCACATTCGCGAGATATGCTGTTCTATTTTCATTTTGCATTTTAGTGGAACAAGGCGATTCAGATGCCTCGGAATGTTTCCCTGGCAACTCCGGTGGTCGATGAAATAGCAAATGAGCAACAATTCGGTCTATTGGATTTGTCTCTGTTTCGCCATCCGGCAACCTAGCAATGAATCATGGATGCAAACAAATAAAATCAGTGGATACTTTATTGTGTCAGGATTTCCTCAGAAGTTTTTCATTGTCTTCATTGGAGAACTCTTTCGATGGTTCGCACAACATAAATTTTGCAACCCAACTTCAGCCTTATATCATAATGCCTTTATTACATGGTGGCTTAGTCATTTAGAGCCATTATGCTCATTCTTCTTAACCTCTCTCCTGAGGTTCAGATTTTTTGAAGAAAGGTGACCTTTGCTTCACCTTCCAATCGCAGCCTGGGCTATAGACGATCACCATATCTTCGCTACAGATGGATAACTAAGACCTAGCTTTTGCTCAGGCTGACATTGACAGACGAGCAAAGAGAGAACACTAAACCACTCACAACAAAAACTTTTGCACTGACAAGAATGCAAAGGATTTCGCTAATCATACAATAGTATTCGACATTAGCATCAAAATGAGAAATGTAAAGAAGCTAAAGTGGCATGGAAGTTTGCTAACCTGTTATAGCTATTGATTTCTTCCTTTGCAAGAGCTTCAGGTTCATCCCTGCCACTTTTTTTGGTACTGCTTGTGTCGATGGAGCTCTGCCTTTGCCTTGCACTTTGAGCTAAACGGAACAAGCTATCTCGTATACAAAATCTTACCGTCATATCCAACTGCAGGAACACATTGTTTTAGCATCAAAACTAAATCAATATTGATTATGAGAGGAGAACCTCAGAGAACATACCTTTGCTATGACATCTTGAAGCCTTTGGAGTATCGTTTCCTCTATGGAGTACTCATCGATGGTTGTAGATATGGTATTTGAATCGTCTTGTTCTAAAGGAGAGTTCGGTTCCAAAGAAGAAAAAGTGCTCAAATCATCAACTTCATGATCAGCAACCCCTTTCTGTTTTTGAGGACTGCTCTGAATGGTGGAATGATTAGTAGACGGAATTTGTTGACTAAGTTGCTGCTGCTGTTTCTCAATGGCAAGCATTGCCCGTAGCTGTTGCCGACGCCTCAACTTTTCAATTTTTTCCTGAGGAGTCATGGTTACAGGCTTCACAGGAGCTTCGGTTGAGTTGTTTACAGGATTCCTACCGGGAGGTGAAACATTATAACTAGTAAGCAATTGTTGGTGCTTAAATTTCCCAGGTTGAATATGTGACAGCACGGGCATGGAAGGGAATGGATTAGTAACGTTCCCATAGACAGGACGTGCCATAAATTGGTTTGAGACATGCTGGTAAGTATAAAGCTCAGGTCCTAGAAGCTGCATGTGCTGAACTGGAGATGGCGAATGTTGAGTCATGGGGTGAGCCAATCGGTTTTCAAGTTGTCCTGAAGGACTTATGGTTGGCCACGAGTTATACACCTCTAGCGATGATTTGCCCTCACTTTTCTCCTCCATCCTTTTACGAGACCTCATTGATTTCTTTTGCTTTCTGACCTTTATGGATCAAACAAGAGGAAAATAAAAAACAAACAAACAAACAAACAAACAAAACAAAAAGAAGCTAAGATAAAATGGAATAACATGATTAGCTGGAATAAAGCAAGTGAAAAGTAAACACATTTATAATATTATATTTTTGAGCCTTTAATAGTTCACAATAGCAAGAATTTATAAATACAAGAAGTGAAGAAGTTTCAGTTGAAAAGGAAAAAAAACATGATCTCAACAATTAGAAACATCTTCCTCATTACTTTTTGTAAACTTTTAATTGTGGAAAGAAACAGAAAAGCAAAGGGGGGAAAGAAGGCAGGGGAGGAAACTATCATGGCTATGAGCAGTAAAATAGCACATATAATGGAACTTACTTCTCTAAATTAGAAGGGGAAAAAGTGTGGGTATTTTTCATCAAAGAGGAGTGTTGTGATTTAAGCAAAACTCAAGGACATGTTCCAAGTGCAGATAATTTGATCATATTTAAAGATAAAAGGTAAAATTTTAAACGAAAAAAAAAAAGAAAATTGTGCACTAAAATTACTGATAATCTCCTAACCAGAAAATCACATGCTTTAAAATTGATGTTAACTGACACGTATTCTCTCTACCTTGACCTTATCTACCTATTGAATGTGAGGTTAATATTTGGTGTACTGGGTTATGGCCACTTTGTTCGACTACCAACCTTGAACTGCACTTGATGAATCTTTGGATAATATTTTGATGTACTGGGTTCAATTCAACTAGAAACTAGTTTAAACATTGACACATGGAAGAATGAATATATACAAATATAGAAAACATTGCACAGTTTTCTCTCAAAATGGCACTACGTAATTATCCCAGATATTATGATGGTTACCAGAGGCCTATATCCGGGATTCTCTTAGATATATCTTAAATACAGTGATCTCTATCTACCAAAAGCTGGCGACACTATATAAGTACTCTATTTCCAGCCCTTGTATGAAGTAAGTGAAAACGTTGGAAAAAAATGCCTTAATCGATTTATGGTACAAGGTTGCTGGAGTTATGTTTTGAGCAAGAGCGAACCTTATCGGAAATTTCAGTTGCAGTGGTTAAGTTTTGAGCTGTTGGAAGAGAAGTTCCTATGGTCGTGTTCCCCACCGTATCCACACCTGTCTGCAACAGTCAATTTAAATTTGGCTGATAAAATTTTAGTTCCATGATTTTGGAAAAGTATAAATATGGTAGCAGGCACTGATCAAGCCACATATTAACGCAATACCTGTTCCTTCGTCAAGGGCTTACTTTCACATGCAGCATCTCCTGCACGATTCAGAATTCCATGAATGCTATGAAGACTAGGAGATGTAGAATTGTCTGTTTCCCCATAGCCAAGGCTACATGACAGGTCATCTTTTCGCATGAATTCTGTTTTTATTTTTAGATGATGAGATGTATGGCTTAATGATTCTGGTCCCAAACTACACAAGTCAGAAGAAACGGGAAATGATTTGACTGTGCTGTTGCCAACGTCTCTGGAGGAAGACCATAGCCCATCAGCATTATCAAGGTTTACGTGTCCAAACACGGCATCATCGTTGCTGCAAAATCATAACTTGTGAGAATATTTAGTCAGATGGCTACCATTATTGATGACAGAGGGGACAAGAGGTTAAAGAAATGTTACTAAATTGAATTCATGTACAAAAACTATTGATACACGAGTTTAATTTCTCCTTCAGTACTAAAACATAAGCTTGCTCACCAAACTTAAAAAGATTTGGCACTTGTGTTACACTAGAGAGAGAGAGAGAAAATCTGGTAAAGCATCCCAGGAATATCGAACAAGGAGATCCTACCACAAAACTTGTGTCAACTTCTAAACTGCAACTTCACCGCGGTTTTATTCCTTATATGAAGTTGATTACACAAATCAGCCAGGGCAGAGCGGTGACTAGAAATCTATTGTCAGTATTGAACTTAACTTATTTTAAGAGACTATAAAGAGGAAACAATCTGGTGATCTATGCTTCGCGTGTCCAATTTTTCCACACTTATTTACTTTATAGTTTTTTTTTTTTTTTTGTCTGGCATTATTAATTTGTGAAGTTTTTGTTATTTTCTTCTCGTGAGTTTTATTTACTTACTCCTGCTGTAAATACACACACACACACACACACATAGAGAGAGAGAGAGAGGTCAAGAAAACTGCTGACTGAATGAGAGCAAAGGTTATATAACAGATGACTCTTTATAGAAATGCTTCAGTACCGTGTAGAAAACAGTAATCCTTACCTGAAAATACGATCAAAATCATCGAAACTTCCAATGTTAGCCCAGCTGTAGTCAATACCTTCCTGATTACTTTGGTATATTTCAGCATCTTTATCATGCTGATCTGTCCCTGCCATAAAAAAGGTCCAGAACCATTCAAAGAAACCTTCAATCAACAATCGAATTCACTCTTGTGATTCAACAAACGTATACATGTGCTTCAGATGTATAACCCGCTACACTTACCAGTATTGAGCACTATTAGCATTATTCCCACTTTAACACCGACCATATTTCAAATTGGCAATTTGTTGTTTTTCAAGATATCATCTTCTAGGAGTTCA
The DNA here is from genome assembly GCA_018132145.1 of Boehmeria nivea var. tenacissima. Lineage (NCBI taxonomy): Eukaryota > Viridiplantae > Streptophyta > Magnoliopsida > Rosales > Urticaceae > Boehmeria > Boehmeria nivea. The sequence continues at coordinate 15,775,935 of CM030875.1, read as the reverse complement.
AAAAAAAAAAAAAAAAGATAACAAAAAAATGACAAATGTTGAATCATTCATCTCTTTCCTAAGGGCAGAAACTCCGGATACTTTTGCCAACACCTGACATGCTATAAAATTTCGCACAGAATATTATGTCAATATCACATTTAGATATTGATTCTGACTGAATAGTTGAGCGACAATCTATCTACTCCAATCCAAGGGGTCTTAATCAAAGGCTTGAAGTTGACATATTCTATGGCTGAATAACAACAACTGTTAAAATAAAATGCTGATAGCAGTAGTGCTTTGAGTTTCACTTAACATGGTTGATAACTTGAAGCAAAAGGAGTTGCATGTCAACAAATTTATGGAATACACTTTATTCGTGCCTACTGGAGCTTTGTGTGTGTGAAGAAAAGAAAGGGTATCTTATATTTCACTAATTCAGACAGAATGCATAAATAGGTTAACATGTCTTGTAATTGGCGCTGCTAAGTGCTACTTGTTCCATGACCATATAAAAAATCTAATGTTGGACGTCCAAAGAGAAAAATGGTTGATACACACACACACACGAACAAATGTTTTTCTACCAAAAAAAAACAGTCGGAGCACTGATCAGGAATAAGAAGGGATTGAGCAGAATACGAGGAAAGCAGTGGTATTCAAAAGAACAAAAGAAACGAATGGTTTTGCAACAGGAAATTCAGAAAGTAAAAGAAGCTAAAAAATATAGTTTCTATTTTTCACCATGAACATTTTATTAAGACTGAGTTTTAAATTTTATGATAAGTTTTGTGCTTCCACATGAATGTGTATCGGTCTGTGTAATGCTTGATAAATACTACTTCTTTCTCTAAGGAAAAAAAATTTATTCCATAAATGGCACTTTAACTACCTCTTGCCGAATCATATTTCGCAATCTCATTTATGCTGTCTGATACTTCATTACTGACAGCTTCCTGTGAGGTATTGACAGCAGTAGGAGGAGGCATATCAGGCCATGATTCCATTCCCAATCCAGAGGCAGAACTTCCATCATGGCTGACCAAGTTGGAGCTGCTCTCCGGCAGCTTTTCATTCAAATCAACTTTAGCGCCAGGTTCTTTCTGCTCATTACGCTTAACTACAGCCGTTTGTTCTTTCCATTCCTTTTTGTTTCGACAGTCTTCACTTCCCTTAGGATAAGGGACAATATGATCACTGTTCTCAGTAGCCTCATCCCATAGTATGTTCGCTAGCTGAAAATCCAAGAATTTTAAGAAACACAAAACCAACCGCGGAAAAAAAATGTCTACGGCTTTTTTGTGATAGAAGACAAGACCATTAAAACAATTACCGCAAAACTACTAACTTAGCCAAGAACATGTCCACTTCAAATCACACAAGACAACACATGCATAAACATGTACAAGAAGCATAAGAACTTTTATATGCATTTTCTAGAAAACACTAGCATGAAAAACTAAATTTTGGTACTTTAAGAAAGATTTATCACTTTAATAACAAAAAAAAAACAAAAAAAAAAAAGAAGGAAAAATTAAAACATGTCAAGGACCATTGACAATTTGAGGGCATATAGGATGACAGTACAGCAACAATGGCAGGTGTTATAGCATTATGAATCACATCACTAAAAAAAAAAACTACAGTTTACCCTCTACTCAAAGACGACCTTAAAAAAATTTGAAACCAAACATCACTGAGTGTCTAAATGCATCCTTTCAACACTAAAGTAGGGTGAGGGAAGTACGTAAAAAGGCCAATCACTATAATTCAATGATCAAAATGCATACTATTGTCTTCCACATTTTCCCAATCCACAAAATCAACATTTTAAAACTGTAGTTCAAGCTGAAAGACATCACTTGATTTCATTCTTTTGTGATTGAATTTCTAAGATAGCCCGTGCTTATGTGACGGATGGTGCTTACATCCCTAAGCAGGTGCATCTATTAATTGCTTTTCGAAGACACTGCCCAAGTTTCAAGGACAAACATTGAAATTCTTCGCCAGATTTGCCCTCTATTTGACAATCAAGCAATGTTCAGTACATGTAACTCTAGTAACAGGTATAGTACTTCCCTTACTGGTTAGTTTTCGCTAGATTTATCCGCAGACGTTCCACCTTAATCCAGTTTTTAGCTTGAAATTTTGTTCCGATAAGATTCTACCGGCAGAGTACCTCCCAACTTGGTCCTATACCCGTCCCGACTCCCGTCCCTTTAAAGTTGGTGCCAAAACCACGCCAAACAAATAACTTAATACTTGACGATTTCTAGCCTATGGCGCGCTCGTCTCCTCTAACTGGACAACTAGGTGAAACATTCATTCCACAACATCAACTCTGTTATGACAAAAATGCGAAACAAAATAAAATATTAAGTCCTCATAAAAATAACATTCCTAAGAACTTGGCTTCAACTTTCCATAGTAACCCACTCAACGAAAAAATAAATTTGTGGATTTAACAAAAAAAAAACTAATTTCAGTCATCTTGCGATAATCTGACAGGTAAATTCAATATTTGTGTTAAGGTTTGTATTTGTGTCAGTAAATGCAAATAATTCATTACTCACCAAGAATCTGACAAACACAAACGAGTAAATGCGACAAAAATAAGCCTCATTCATTTATTACTAAAATTATACATATATAACCATAATCTCTATATATTTATATTTTGCATCCGTGCTAATTTTTTTTTCAGCTTAAATTCTCTTATATATCACCATTTTGCACTCAAACCATCAAATCTTACTATCAAATATCACCATTGATCACACAGAAATTCACTATTCCTAAAATAAATATTAAAAAAAATATATTTATACAGAAAAAAAAAAAAGAAAGAAACCAAATTTTTTTGTAAACATTTACCTCGGAGTCGTCCCAATCAAACATTTCTGACGACGAAGCCACAGAAAATCGCAGAGCCGAAGTTGAAATCGAAGAAACGCACATAGACCGGTTTACACATCGCCAGCAAGAAAATGAAAATGAAAAAATCACATCAATTTTCTCGGAATCCAAACACCTTCCTCGGAGCTGAAAGGTTCACCGAAGGCAAAGAAATATGGGTATCGTCCTTTTCCGTAGTAAAAAAAAAAAAAGCCAAACTTTGAACCTCAGAGAGTTTTCCAGAGAGAGAGAGAGAGAGAGAGAGTGGGTGTTCTGAGGCATGAGAGAAGAGAGAGAGAATGAGTGGAAGTGGGACCCACAGGTTTGGGGTGACGTCACGGAGGTGAAAACTTGTGGTTTTTGTGACACGTGGGATGGTCATAACGAAACTTGTGGTGAGGAGAGAGTCGATCTATTGCTCGCTCCTCATTGGCCTAGCCATTTTATTTTATTTTATTTTTTAATTTTTAATTTTTAATTTTGCGGGCCATTTGTTTAGAATGTCGTGGCTGAGAGGGTTTTGGGGGTCGCTGTCTGGAGTCGATAATTTGGGCCGCCAGTCACGCTGTGGGCCCTCATGGGATTGGTTTTTATTTTTAAGAAAATTGTAATGAATAGTCTTTTTTTGTTTTTGTTTTAATTTTAAAGATAATTGATGCTTGAATTTTGAAAATTAGTTAAATAAGTAGATTAATTCTATGATTTTTTTTAAATGACTTAACTTCGTTACTTAATTTAATTTTCTGAAATATTTGTTACTATATAAAAGCGCAACCTAAAGTCGCCCATTTACCTAATTCATCTAAAAAGAATTAGCTTGGAAAAAAATTGGAAGTTGAAGGCAATAAAAACCCTTACAAAAGCCAAATTATAAGAAAAGAAAAGGACAAAAAAAAAAAAAAACACCTATCTTCTTTTTTCTTCACGTGTTTCGCAATTGATTCTTGATGTTAAAAGAGATTTTGAATCCTTGGACTTTTCCATTTTGTGCTTTGGTTTGTCATAAATTTCTGGTAAATGGGATAAATTTGCATGGATTGTTCTCAATTAAATGGAAAGAGTCATTTGCAACCACATGTAGGAACTAGATTTTTTTTTTCTTCTTCTTCTCACAAGAGTAGTTTATTAGGTAAGCAAAATTTTTGACCAAAAAATGAGTGTTTATAATTGTTCCCCGTTTCTCATGGTTCACTTGAAAGATATTCGTCCCAAAGTGTTAATTTAAGTGTTGAATAATCTTCCCCACATGCCCATGGACCTTGAAATGTCACACTCTAATACGTTGAACATTTCAAAGTTCCTACTACACCTAAACTACGATATATATTCATAAAAAAAATAAAATAAATATTGCCTTTCTATCATTCTTCTTCTTCTTCTTATATTCTGTAATAAGTTTGAAATATAATGAGAGAGATTTTCTTTTTATCGATTGTTTTACAAATTGGAATCTCCGGGAGAATAGAGCAAAATTATAGTCATGTACCCATCCACCTTTTTAATAAAGAGTTGAGTTAAGCATTATTGAATTTCATTTCATTGCTCTAATTAAAGTCTGTGATTTCCGACGATGAATATGCATTAAAATTAAAATAAATAAAAAAAACCTCAAGAGAAGACAACATAAAGACGAGTGAAGAACATCATTATGTGCTTTTGTCCATTTTTTGAGGGGCAATGTTCAAGTATTGCCTCAATTCCCTGTTTTTGTTGTCGTTTCTTTTTACGGAACCAAAATCAAATCAAGCAAGCAAGCTAACATATGGCTTTCTTTTATATGATATACCAAAATGTGTCTATTTCATAATGTTGGTAATGAAATTTGGAAGCTACGTTGTCTATGATTTCCACATTAGTATATGTTGTATTTCCTTTTCTTACTTCTCTCTCTTTCCCATTTTTTCATGCATACATATATATGGCATTCCATTAAATTCCACCACCATACCATATGTCACTTTATCTGATTGTCTTTATAAAACGACGAAATGTAGATTTCGGCTGATTCCTTTGATTTTACAATACAAAAATAGGAAAATAAAAATAATTATTTGAAAATTCATATTATGAAATCCACTCTCTCATTGTTCTCACACTTCCTTATTTGAGATACATTATTGTAGTCACACGGCGGGTTTGGTTGGTTGAGAGTCCAATTATATATCTCTTACTCTATTATTGAACTACATCTCCACTTGCGCATATCTATTTATGATTTTTTTTTGCTTTCATAATAGATAGAATGTATAGTAGATTTCATGACCAAAAACTGATATATTTATTGCACTAACGAAAATTTATTTGTTCTTGTTTCATTCCTATTGAAATTTGAAACATCCTTTTTGTTTTGGTAAAACTCTCTCATAAAGCTCAAAAACAGTCTCGAACTTGACATGAAAGTGGATTATTTCTATCAACTTAAACGCCTAGAAACTCTAGTATGCAGATTCATGAGGCGTGGTTTTGATTTTGTAATGACTACATAATAGTTAACTAGGTTTGACCATTAACAATAATTTAATAAATGATATTTGGCATTTGTGGTCCCTATTTTTAATTTTGGACTTTCTACACTTTGATCTCTGACTATTTTTATAGATCATTAATCTTTTAATTTTTGGTAAAATAAGTCTTTACCCATCAATTTTAATTGTACTACAAAAATTACACATGTGTCACTTGTATAATTAGGTTTTGGTTGCATGAAAATGAAATTAGATGGATTAAAATCACATTAAATTTTAATATTGAATGGAAAGTTTCTAATTTTTTTGAAATGTATTCTTCAATTAAATAAGAATTATTATATAATTAGAAACTAATAGAAGTGATATGTGTGCAATTTTAGTAGTAATTTAATTAAAATTAACGGTTAAAATATAAAGTTGCCAAAACTTTAAAATATAAGAATTATAAGAGTCTATAAAAATAGTTCAAAAATATACATGCATTGTATCGTCGGTGTATTAGTACTGTCCACGCAAGGATAACATATACGAGGATGAGCAAGATAGAATTTTTATATGAAGTAACAAAAGCGTTTGTAACATGATCAATGTTTGGTTAAAAAAATAAAAAAAATAAAAAATAAAGCCAACTTTTTTTTTTTTTTTTAATTTAAGAAAGTTGTGTTATTAGCTACATCTTCTTTGGTTAGAGAACTACTTATATGGTGTCTACACCACAAGTATTGGGGATTTTGTCACAAAAAAGTCGTGATAAGTTGTTGTACATTGAAATTGTTGGTGATTGTAGTTGGAAATTGACACGTTGTATGTACTTGCAGTTTATTGGAGGTCCATTATGTATACAAATTGTAATTGTTAGTCTATTTTTGTATATAATTTGTTGCTAATATGAAATTTGTACTTTTTTGTGTGGAATAATGTCACTTTGGGATGAAAATGTAAAATTTTGCAGGTAAACGACAATAAAATGAGGAAACGACAGCAATCTGAGAAAACGACAACAAATTTTGTATATAATTTGTTGCTAATATGAAATTTGTACTTTTTTTTTGGAATAATGTCACTTTGGGATGAAAATGTAAAGTTTTGCAGGTAAACGACAATAAAATGAGGAAACGACAGCAATCTGAGAAAACGACAACAATATGAGGAAACATCACTAATTTGAGAAAACGACATTGAGCTTAAAACACGACATAAAGAATCGACATTTAATTAAAACGATATAAAACTGGAAAACGACATATACTATAACAATTTGAAATTGTTTGTCGATTGCTGAATATAATTTGTTGCTAATATGAAATTTGTATTTCTTTATGTGGGATGAAAATGTAAAATTTTGGAGGAAAACGACAATAAAATGATGAAACGACAGCAATATGGGAAAACGACAATAAAATGAGGAGACGACAGCAATATGGGAAAACGACAATAATATGATGAAACATCACTAATTTGAGAAAACGACACTGAGCTTAAAACACGACACAAAATGGAAAACGACAATAAATAAATAAACGACATTTAATCAAAACGACATATTGAGAAAACGACATATAGTATAACAAGTTGAAATTGTTTGTCAATTGCTGAATGTAATTTGTTGCTAATATGAAATTTGTATTTCTTTTTGTCAAAAGTGTCACTTTGGGATAAAAATTTAAAATTTTGGAGGAAACCGACAATAAAATGGGGAAACAACATCAATATGGGGAAACGACAACAATATGAGGAAACATCACTAATTTGAGAAAACGACACTGAGCCTAAAACACGACAATAAACAAAGAAATGACATTCAATTAAAAACGACATAAAACTGAAAAACGACATGTAGAGAAAACGACATATAATATTGCAAGTTGAAATTGTTTGTCGATTGCTGAATACAATTTGTTGCTAATATGACATTTGTATTTCTTTTGTCGAAAAATGTCACTTTGGGATGAAAATGTAAAATTTTGGAGAAAAACGACAATAAAATAGGGAAACGACTACAATATGAGGAAACAGCACTAATTTGAGAAAACGACACTGATCTTAAAACACGTCAATAAACTTGGAAAACGACAATAAATAAAGAAACAAAATTTACTTAAAACGACAAAAAACTGAAAAACAACATGTAGAGAAAACGACTTATAATATAACAGACATAAAAATTATGAAGCGACAGCAATGTTAATGCAAATAAAATTTTTAAGATAAATAAATATAAATCCGTAAAATTCGTGAAATCAAAATAAATTATGGGAATCAATGAAGAAATAACTTGTAAATACATATATAAGTAACGGTGCGAATAAAATAGTGGGAACAAACTACGAATAAGTAATAAAATATTGATAAAAGTTTTTTTACTAAATACTTAATTGTAACACTTAATTTAAATATTTAATAAATATTAAATTGAGTATTTTGTATATATAATATCGATAAGTTAATAATTGTGATTAAATATATATATATAGATATATTTTTATATTTCGATTCGAGTTTGATGTGCTAAATTAGTAATATAACAAGTGCGAAGCTGAAGATCAAGCGAGGAATTATAATCTTCTCTTGGATTATACATATATATATATATATTATAAATATAATATGTCATTTTCTTTCTTTGCTTTCTTGTTTTGTTAATTAATAATTATTGATATGTCCTTGAATCGAATATTATTGATGACTGATGAGTACTTTAAGTGGAAGGAACAACTATATATGTATGTTAATTCTCTTTGAAAAATATTGAGGCTCATTGATACTTTCCTATATAGTATATGCATTTATTCACCTAATATACGTTTATGGCAAGCGAAAAATGCGTTTTAATGAACAAATATAGGGAGGAAAGTGTTACCAACGGAAAAGGAACCGACTTATCCCAAGAAGAAGAAGAAGAAGAAGAAGAAGAAGAAGAAAATATAGCTTAAAAGAAAGGGGGTAAAAAAAAACTAAAATGATAAAACCGGAGTTTTATCATTGTATCTTTTATAATTTTAAAATGATAAAACTCTAAAATAGTCAGTAGTTTTTATCCGAATTCTAATTCTTTATTTTTTATAATTTTAAAATGATATTTCAGTTATTTAAATAGTTTAAAAAATATATTTTGATTCTATTTCATTGATTATTTGATTGATACATAAAAAAGTAATATTATCTTTCAATAATAATTATTTATTTATGGTTTATTTGGTATTTAGTTATTTTTTAATTCATGTTTTAAAAAAATTGTAAATATTTTTAAAAATTAAAAAAACTAGTCATTTGCCCATTAAAAAGTGGGTCAGTTAGGTAAATAATTATTTTAGACTATGTGTTTTTAAATAATAGCTACAGTTTCAAAAAATTTAAAAATTAGTCATAAAATATGTAAGAAATTTCTGACAATAACAAAAATGCACATAAAATTACTATAAAAAATTTCTGACATCAGTCAAAAATTTTGTCAGAAATTTCTGACATGATTAGTTTTTAAATTTTTTGAAACTGTGGCTATTTTTTAAAAATATTTTGCAAACAGTGGCTATTTTATTAAAATTTCCATAAAATATTAAGGGCATAAAGGTAATATCACACTATCATATGATTAAAAAAATGACTATTTTCTTAATTAATAGAAACGTTGGCTAATTTCTTAAAATATCATATAAAAATAATTATTTACTTAATAATTTTTCATATAAACATTTTTTTTCTTTTTATTTTTTTTTATCAAAAAACACAAATTATTAAAAAATACAAAATAAAAACCCTGATTTTTTTTCCTCTCCACATGTTCTCTTTCTATTTTTTTTTTTTTGCTGGATGGTATCTTTCTTTTTGAATGAAGAGATAATTGAAAAGAGAAAAAGTAAAAATCAGACGTGGAAAACATGCATGGCCAGCAAAATAAAGCAATTAATATAGATTCCTTTGTGATACGTTTCCACCATGCTAATGGAAAAAAACGCCAAAACCCCATTAAACCATAATATATTAATGACTAATGTAACTTGTACTTCATAAATTTCTGATTTTATTTAATTAAAGAAAAAGTGGCCCGGCACTAATAATTCAGTTTTTCTTTCCTTTCTTCTTTTTTTTTTTTTTTGAAAAAAAGCAAATAATTCAGATTTGCAAAGATTAAAATACAGGGTGTTCACATGAAAAGTAATTAACCTCTAAACATGGTGAGCAGGCGTTAATTTCTATGGGCAGCATTGTGCTATATATAGGGGAGATTTTAGAACAATATAGAATCATATAAATATATTCCTAGAAGAATCAGAAGAGCAGAGAAAGAAATTAGATTAGTAATGGCTACTCTTGTTGTAACACAACAATTTTGTGCTGTTGAAGATGCTGAAATCCTCCGAAAATCATGCCAAGGTATAGTGAACATTATATATATATATATATATATATATATGTATTTTTATGCCTTTGACTATATTATCTAGCTTATTGTGTTCGGAAACAATTTGGTTGTTCTATATATATATATGACCTATAAATTTGCTCTCTACATGCTAATAAGTAATGGATTTTTCTTTTCTTGTGACCAAGTATATCTACTAACAATGTGTTTCTAAGCATCATATTATTCTTGAATGATAACGTATCATTCAAATTTACGATCTACGTAATTATTTTACCCGTAAATTATTATTTTACCTTTTTTTTTTTCCCTTTTTTGTTCTTCTTATTTAAAAAAAAAGTAATTGATTCGATTAAATTAACTATTAAAAGGTGATAAGACTTGTAAAAGAGTAATTTACAAAACAAGTTATACAAGGAGACATACAAAAGTGATATTTATTTTATTTTTTTTTCCACGTTTTTTTCAAAAATTTTCAATATTTAATTATACAAAAGGTGTCAGGTGGATTGGCCTGGGTACAAATGAGACACATGGGCCAGGCTTAGACAATAGAACGCAGGCCCAGCCCAGATCTGCTACTAGGATTTTGTGGCTTGGATCTGGATTGGTTGATTATGATTTTTATTGTGAAAACACTTTACATTTAAATTTATAATCAATGTCACTATTGCATGTTATGTCACTTTTTTAGCATTAAATTATTATGTTAAATTATATTTTTTTACAAAAGTATGTTGTCCAAAAGTAACATTTTTTCAAAATTTTCCATTTCTATTGTTGTTTTATTTGAGTCACACTTGTGCCAAATCCATGTGGATTGGTATATTGAACTCACTGGACTTGAGCCAAGGCCTTTTAATTGCAAGTGATTTGTGCCTTAACCACTCCAATTAATCACGCATGCATGTCTAATATTGCCTTTTATTTTCTCTCTTTTTATTAATCCCCATTCATCTCTAACATTTCCATCAACAAAAACAAAGGCTAAAAGCAATAAAAGAAACACATAGCAAGACAAAATATGAAATCTTATTTTCCTTTAAAAATAAAGGAAACAAATAAAAATATACTAATGCTTGAAAAGGGATTCTCTAATTAAGTCCCGGGCAAGAGTGATACAAACAATTTTTTATATTACATATAATAATCGCAATATGACCGTTGAGCAATGCATTAAGCTAATAGGGAAAGTTAAATCTACATAAAAGAACTAATGCAAAGTAAATGTCATTCGAATAGTAATGCATATGTATTTATAACCTATCATATGTTGCCATTTGACAAATTAACTCACCTATATATTCCCTTTAATAATTGTTTGAGCAATGCGACATAATCATTAGTATTTGATGAACAAAAAGCCAACTAATTCACACCTAAGCCACGTCTCCTTGTTTGAAAATAGAGATCGATGTTGATATTTAGGATATTCTTTATTTATTACAAACAAAAATAATATACTCCAAACTGATTAATCTAGAAACATAATTATTTAATTGGGAAAGATTACATATATATGATATATCCCTAAAAAAAAAAAAAAAAAGATCGCATATATATACAATTCAAAGAGTCTGATCTATTGTCTCTTCACAAAACAATATAAACAAACTTTGAAGAGAAAATATATTTATATATCACATCAAAACTTGCAATGGCTACTATAATTGTCCAACCTAACGCTTCTCCTGTAGAAGACGCAGAAGTTCTTCGAAAAGCTTGCCAAGGTTTTATTTAATAATTAATAATTCTCTCTCTCCCTCTCTAAAATAATATTAGATATTTATCTATACTGTTGAACATGCTTGTTAGAAATATAGCCTGCATAACATAGCTTGTATTTATATACATCATATTTTCTTAGTTCTATGTCGAATTGTCCATATTGGTTTGTGAAATTAATTTAGATACATAAATTAATGATCATTAATGTAAGATCATAATTTCTTTCGGAATTGAGTTTGTGTGTATGTGTGTGTGTATATATATATATATAGGTTGGGGGACCAATGAGAAGGCTATAATAAAAGTGTTGGGTCATAGAAATGCAACTCAAAGGAAGCAAATCAGAGAAACTTATGAGCAGCTTTATCAAGAGGATCTTCTCAAGCGCCTTGAGTCCGAGCTGTCTGGGGATTTTGAGGTCCTTAATTTAATATTAATTTTACTTCAATCATTAATTTGTTTTTGTTTATCATCATCATTAAAAGAGAAAAAAAAAAAAAAAGTACGCCTACATCAACGTACATAGAAAGTATCACCAATATTTGTTTTTTCGAGTTGAATATGGTGTATGAGGGTAACTTATTATAGGTAAAATAATCGATCCCATCAAATATTAGTTATAATTAATTTTATGTGATAAGATTGATAACACTTATTATTGGTGCTGCCAGCAGAGACAGAAATTAACTTGTTTAAAAGGATTACTAGCCTATTACAATTAAAAATAAATAAAAAATAATTGGAAAAGAGAGATTTTGAAATTTTAAAAAACACAGATAATTTGATACGTATTTATGAAAACAGAGACAATAACATAGATTTGGTTTTTTTTTTTTTTTTTTTTGAGAATCGTAGGAAATAGTAAAAAAAAAAATTTCGTTTTTAAAATACAGCCTATGTTTCAAAAAATTTAAAAAATAGCCATATTACGAATTGTATAACAGAAAAGTGTCGTACAAAATATTACAGATTTGTAAATATTTGTAAGATATTTTGTAACACTTCAAGTTTTACTCATTATTCTTTGAAGTGCTAAACAATATCTTACAAATATTTACAGATGTGTAAATATTTATTTGACAGTTTTTGTTACAAAATTATTTACAGTGACTATTTTTTTAATTTTTCGAAACATAGACTATCATTTAAAAGACACATTTAATTTTAGTCTATTTTTGCAACTCACCCTTTTTTTTCTCCTTTATAAATTACATGTATGCACATATCTCATGGTCATAATTAATATGTCTAATTTTTAGCAAATTTACTATTGTTTTGACTGAATTAAAAAAAATTAATAACTCTATATGTATATGTATATATACTAGAGAGCTTTGTACCGTTGGATATTGGAGCCATCGGAGCGTGATGCAGTATTGGCAAATGTGGCCATAAAGAATAAATCAGAGATAGACTACAATGTGATCATTGAAATCTCTTGCATTCACTCTCCGGAAGAGCTCTTGGCCGTCAAAAGAGCCTACCAAAGCCGCTACAAGCGGTCGCTGGAGGAGGACGTGGCGGCTAATACCACCGGCGATCTCCGAAAGGTATTTTTATATTAGTTTATTTTCGCGTTGACTTATAATTTAAGTTAATTATTTTCTAATTTTGTGGTCGTACAATTATCATTATAGCTAGGCTAATCAAATCTTTTATAGTTGCAATCTCTAATAGCTTGGTTAGGGGATAGTGGATGAATATGATGAAATTAAGTTGTTTGACAAGGGAAAAAAAAAAAAAGAGAAAGAAATTAGGATAGAGAAAAATGCACTTTAGGGTGGAACTTCTAATGCAAACATGATATTTTGAAATTAAAAATTTTGTAATTATTTTGAAAATAAAATAATAACTATAGTTTATATATTTATCCTAATTTTTTCCGTTGTGCATGTAATTAATTATGTATACAAATTTTTAAAAATAGACCTAACCTGCCAGTTGTTTGTTTACAAATCACATACTACATGTTTTGAGATAAAAAAATTTGGGATAAACTTTAAAATTCCTAGCATCAATTACTTATTGAAAAACTCCACCCTAAAACCTATCCTCACCAAAAATAAAGTATTATGATTAGGACTAATTTTACGATTGCTCCTTGAACTTTGGGGTCAGTTTTACTATACCCTTTAAATTTCAAAACGTTAGATCCGTTCCTTTTTATTTTTGAAATTTTGTAAAATTGCTAATTCCGTCAATTATTTAACGAAAAATGCCTTAAATTTGTATTTTAAGGTGTTTTCAAGTTGGTAAAAGGTTGAAATTACTGTTTTATCCTTAAATTAGTGTGGGGTAGTTATATTTTAATAATTTTAACAATATTTATATGCAAAATTTATAATTAAATTCATATTTTTTCTCTCCTAAAAAATATGATCTTTTGCATATAAAATATGAATTTAACTATAAATTTTGTATATAAATATTATTAAAATTATTAAAATATAACTATCCCACAATAATTTAAAGATTAAACAATAATTTTAACATTTTTTTAACCTCAAAGCAACTTAAAACATGAATTTAAGGCATTTTCCGTTAAATATTTGACGGAGGGGGCATTTTTACGAAATTTTAAAAATAAAGAGGAACAGATTCAACGCTTTGAAATTTATGAGGCAGAGTAAAATTGGCCCCAAAATTCAAGGGGCAACGTATAAAAATTAGAGAAATTATAGTGAATACCCAATTTTTAAAACTTAATGTAAGTTATTACCCAATCTTTTGAAAAATATGATCAAGTACCCAAAAATGTAATTACTTACACATTGGTAAGTGGTGGTAATTCACTTTGTTACCAAAAGCATGTGCAAGTAATTCACAAATTGACTAGAAACTCAATTACTTCAAAAGTCTGACTATTTATTTTTATTGTTATATAAATTCTGGTATTTGCCTACTTCACTCTAAAAATTAGTCCTTATGACTATTATCAAAGGAATCATTACATGTATACATGAGTTACACACAAAGAAAGTGATTGACATATACATACATATATATATATATATATATATATATATATGTAACAATTTGATGTGTTGGTGACAGCTTTTGGTAGCAGTGGTGGGGTCATACCGGTACAATGGGGAAGAAGTGGTCGCAGGTTTGGCAAAATCAGAAGCTGCTATGCTTAAAGAAGACGCCTTCAACGGTGATGAAGTCATTCGGATTCTCTCCACACGAAGCAAGGCACAGCTCAACGCTACTTTCAATCGCTACAGGGACGACTTTAAGACTTCTCTCGCTAAGGTAATTAGTATATAATATTATAGGATCAATGATTTCATGATCTAATTTTTTATGATTAACAAGAAAAAATTGGAAATTTTTTTACGATAAAATTGAGGTAGACTGTAATTTCTTAACCACGTATTGTGCCTACTTTAGTCTAATTTAAATAAAATTCACAATTTCGTGTTTTTAATTTTATTTATTATTATTATTTTTTTTAAGTTTGGGATTTTGGTTTGTTGCAACGTACTCATACATATAAAAAATTGTGTCTTTCAATCAGAAAATATACTCCTAATTAATTTCTTTTAACGTTTCCAAATTTTGGCCACTATGTAGTAGAAATCAGTACTCCAATTGATTAATTTCCTGATCTTTTTTATTTGCTCCTTTTGGAATATAAACTTGCAGGATCTGTTGGGTGAGTCTAATAATAATTTCCAGAAGGCGCTTCACACCCTGGTTCGATGCATCAATGACCCTCACAAGTACTATGCCAAGGTTAATTAACAATCTATTTTAACCAAAAATAATATTATTTCGCACATACTAAATAGGTGAACAATAATCACTTTCTATGATGTCATCTCTAGTCCAAAATTAGACAATAAAATCCTTGATCAATATATTCAAAACTTGGTCCCTAAAATGCGTGCATTTTTTTTTTTTTTTTCCAAATTGATCTCTAGCTGCTGCGCGACGGGATAAAAAAATTCGGGACCGACGAAGACTCGGTGACTCGCGTGATAGTGACGAGGGCGGAGAAGGACTTGAAGAGCATCAAAGAAGTTTTCTACAAGAAGAATAGTGTTTCCCTTGATGATGCTGTGGCCAAGGCAACTTCTGGGGACTATAAGGCCTTCCTTCTCACTATCCTTGGAAAGGAAGAATAAAGAATATTTTTGGTCCCAATCACTTGCATATTTAATTATGAGTTATAATAATTTGAAGTTGCAACTTTTGTGATTTGGTGTGGTGTTGGTCATGTTTGGTTTTGAGATCATTTCTGTTGAGAGCTATGTAGTACTCTTGTTTTTCTCTTTATTACCGGTTTGAGAGAATTATTAGTAATTCAACTATTATGTATGTTATTTGGGTGTGTGTTTATGAATTTGATGCTTGAGTTTTTAAGGGAAAAAATAAGTACTACTTTTGTTCTAGAATGATGGATTAATTCAAGATAGTATTTTGTAGGAAATTGGATAAGAAATGGTGTGTGTATGAGCGATGTGTGTCTCTTGACTTTTTGTATCAACCTCACTCGGAAAATGTCACTGCGTTTTTTCGAAAATGTGCACGCTTGTTGATTAAACACTCGGAAACTTTTGTGAATTCCAATTGAAAATGCCACATAGGTTTAGTTCAATAGTGTCCATGTCTATTTATATTAATTAAGTGAAGAATTTTATGGTTTGAAAAGATTGTCAAATTAACTTTTTTTTAAGAAATAAGGCTCATTAAAAAAATAAATGTGACGATCTAGAATTGTTTACCACTATAAGATTAACAGAAATCTATTGCCCCTTTGATTATCTCTTCTAATAAAAATCTGACAACTCATTTATATTTATTTAAAATATTTTTAAAAAATTTAAATAATAATTAAAAATGTGAGAATAAATAACTAATGTGATAGGCAAATGAGACGGCAAACTTTTTTTTTTCCATATGACGTACCTTACCGAAAATTATAATGATTGGTGGGGGTGCTTTACAATGAAAAAAGTTTTGCGAAGTTATTTTACCATAGAAACAAGTCTTGTGACCTAATTTACTTTGAAACAATTTTTTGCAAGCTCGTTTTGCATTGGAAACAAATCTTGCCAACGCATTTTCTATTGAAACACGTCTCGCAAACTCATATTGCAATGAAACAACTCTTAAAAACATGTTTAGCACTGTAAACAAGTCTTGATAGAGCTTGCAAAATGCTTTTTGTGTCGTTTATTCTTGGTATCTCCTTTAGGTGTCGTTTATAACTAAATGGCCTCGTTTGGATAGCTTATTGTCGTCGTATCTGAAATTAGCTAGCTAGCTTGTTGTCGTTTGGTTTATTTTCCATGTATAATTAGGATTTAATGCTGCAATGAACATGCAATAGCGTATGGTTTTATTACTTTGTTGCATCTCTTGTAAAGAAAACAATGGATTGATTGATGCGTCAAAACTAGTAGATTAAAAAAAAAAAAAACAACTTAATTAGAACTTCAATTGATTTATTCAAAGCGTCTTACTTTTATTATTTATAAGAAATTACAAGAAGAAGAAAAAGGACATCATGACCTCCTCAAATCCGAACAAGCAAGAATTTCCAAAGGGAAAACATGTTTTCAAAGCCGGCATAATTTCTTAATTAAATCCCAAGTACATAAACACAAATATACTATGTTGAGCCTTACAATTAAGTATGTAACTAATTATTGTCCCTAGCAACCAAGGTGACCAAGAGATCCTTATAGTTTCCATTAGCCACGCCTTCGATTTTCTTGGCTAGCGAAACCCCGCATTGGCTCTGGAACTCCTCTCTGATCTGCTTCATATCCGCGTCTGCTCGGGTAACGATAACTCTAGTCAGCGCCTTTTTCGCCTTCTTATCTGTGTCGCTCTTCAATGCCCCGTCCAACACCTAATTGGGAAAGAATTAAGCATTCAATTTTAGGAGGTGATAAAGGATATAAAAACACATATGTAAATAGTCTCTGGTTTAGACTAACCTTAGCAAAATATTTGTGTGGAGCACATAGGCATAGGGTTGTCTCTTTCAGGCTCACTTCAGCACCAAAATCCTATAAAATTATTTTAATATCAAAATCATATTGTAAAAAAAATTTTGTTGTTCACTAATAGTATTTATAAGAAGGTTGTGTTTAATATTGTGAGTTACCTCATCTAGGGTCTTGTCATGAGAAATCTTCTTGTATTGTTCATAGACTTCCTTGATATGAGGCTTGCTTCTCGTCGAAAGTATTCTTATAACTTCGTCGTCCTCGACAAGGCTCTTCTTATCCGCACCCTTGATGGCGTGGGCGAGATGCTTGGCATCGGATTTCGCATCGTCGTCCTTCACCTTCGATCCCTCGTATCTATAGGCACTCACAAGTCCAACCAAGAGCTGCACAAAAATGCAAATCAAGTACTTATTAGTGTGTCATGGTCTTCCAAAAATGTATCTAGACTAACTACTTTTTTAGCCCTAACTATTTATGCTCAAAATTCAAATAATCTAATAATTAAGTTTCAATTTTATTTTTCTTCGGAGTTTCTTTAATACAAGAAAACAAGATCCCTAACTACGTACGAATATGGATCATCATATTAATTTTTTCAAGTTATAAAAGAATAAATTTGACAATCCATAATACTTTCTTAAAAAGATATAAAAAAAATTTGTGAGCCTGATCGAGTTGCGCAACACGTGTTACACGATCTGCAAGAGTCGTAGGACCCACGAGCGGGGCCTCGATGAGATGGCGGTAGTTGGTTAGTTACCTTACGTTGCGGGCCCTTGACGTGGTGAGCCACATCTTCCTCAATGGAGTGGTCAAAGAGGGAGTGGTAGGCCCTCCTGGCTCCCAAGAGCTCGTCGAGGATCGGCTGCAAGCGATCTCAATGAGCACGCTGTAGGCCTCGGGGCCCTTCTTTATCGCCTTCTTAGCCAATCGCGCATCGCGCTCGCACGGGTGCATTGTCCACATCACGAAGGCATCCTGATCAACGATCATGATCATCATGATATCCACAACCATTGTTAGGTGTTATGGCTACATGTTTGTTTGGTATTATCTTTAAGATGAAATTGTGGGATTTTCATATTAAAGGGGGAAAAAAAAACTGCCCAAACATATAGTGAGGTAGATGATCATTAAAATTAATATTATGATATTGATGAATATATTTTTTTCCCGGTATTTCCTAAGTTCTAAGGGGTGCTGCATATATAATTAAGAAAATTGTTCAAGATGTTCAATTTTTAAACAGGACATGTTTATGTTTTTAATCGTTTTTTGACTAATTTACGTACTGATATTCAAGTAAAATAGCATATCGGTAACTTTTATTGACTTGTTACATGACGTCTCATAATATAAAAGCCAACTATCTACTACAGAAAACCAATAATGGACTATTTTCAGAAATATTATTCCATATGCAATAAAATATTCTTAAAAAAAAAAAAGAAAAGATAATGACTATATATGGCCAAATTAAATTTATGGATTATAAAATTGAAGAAAGAGTAAATAAAATCTCATTTTTAAAGTCAACGTCTTTTTTCTAATATAATAAACAAATCAAATTCATCATCATAAATTAACAAATTACTCAAACTAAATCAGCTCATGATCAATTGATTATAACTAAGTTATTTTTCCTCAACAAACGGCACACCTAGTTCAAATAATAAGCTAATATTAAAATTTCCTTTTCAGATTAATTACAAAAAAAAAAAAAAAAAAAAAACAACAACAACAACAACAAACAAACAAACAAAAAACCGCACCTGAAAGCGCAGAAATTCCTTACGGAGTTTCTTGACCCAATCTTCTTCCAATCTCTCAAAGGAACGCTCATCTTCCACAAAGAACTTGTGATTTCCTTTTCTGAACGTTTTTCTCTCTTCATGTTGCCATTTTCCCAACACCGCTATCAATGATTTCTCTTCCACTCCAAGCCCTTCATTCATATATCATATGCACCAAAACACAATATATATTATTTGTCACATTCAAATATATCACACATTTTATTGATCAAAAGATGAAAATATTGAGAGAGTGGGAACAAAAAATAAAAATAAAAAACCTGATAAAGCCCTGGTGATAGTTTGAACTTCGTCCAAGAGAGCCATAATTATTGAGTGTGTTTGGACTGAGAAGTGAGATGACTGAGATTTAGAGCTAAGAGTTTGGACAAAGAGCAGAGAAGAGAAGAGAGAGATATTTTTTGGACTAGTCTCTCAAGCTTAATTTATATCGATTCCAAAGGTCATTTTCGTCATTTTGGGTTAATGGGTGTAAACTTGTAACTGGTGTAGTACTACGTACTTTAAACACGCGTTTGTATTAATTTGGACGGTTTTAGAATAATGGCTTATTTTTGAAACGGAAGCCAATGGCATAGAGTAGTAATTAATTCTCAAATATTTACATGCGTTACAGGAAAAATAATTGTGACAATGAATAACTTTTTTTTTCTTCTTTTTTTTTTTTAACTTCTTGTGCTTTGGACTTTTTTTTTTTGGCTGATATAAAGAATATTTATTTCTTGTGCTCTCTGCCTAGTAATTGATTATCACCAAAAAATATTACGTTTTATTTATACATTTTTAAATCAATAATTTGTTGGGTCCAAATATGAAATGAATTCATTAACAAGAAGGACAAGTCAAAAGAATACATATAGATCTAATAATAATAATAATAATAACCCAGACATATTTATGTCGCCAATTGATCACTAGCTATTTTACCATTTTACCTAATTTCAAAGCACAATTATTTATCTGTAATTTAATTAACGCATATATATTGTTTTCACATCTTCCAACAGTTAGACCGGTCTACTCATCTTTAACTCTTTTTATTTAGTTTTGTTGGTTACCTAATTACATTATTAGAGTTAATTAATTATTTATACCCAAAAAACAACATGTTTGACGTGTACATATCTCTCAATTAAATGTGTCACAACGACTTGCTAAATCTTAATTACTTTGCAGTTTTTAACTAATAAATTATAAATGTCTTTATGTTCCTTCTTAAAACATAATAAATAATTAAACTGCTAGGCGTTGAGAATGTACTTATGGATTTAAAAATATAGATAATTTAGTGCAATAATGTTTCTAGATGGAACTTATTATAATATTCCTAACATGTATAAATGTACTTGCTATCTTTTTTTATTTTAATCAAGTAATATCTCCTAACACACATGTACAGCAACTAAATAATTTATCATAAAGTATGCACATTAGATTATTTTTCTACCTATATAGGATCATGTTCACATTGTTTCTTTAATGTGTTGCTTTCTGTAAATTAATATGAATGAAAAACAAACGTAAATGTCAATTCTTCTAATATTATCATTAGCTCACATAAACATAAATTTATAAAATAAAAATTAAAAAAAAAAAACTTATCGTGTGCTGGAATAAACTGAAGGGCTATTCAAATTGATACAATTTTCTTTTTTCTCCTATAAGAAGGCTGCTCCTCTTTTATTTTATTTTATTTTTTCATTTTAATTTAGCTATTTATAATTATAAAGCAAAAAAAAAAAAGCTGATCTAAAGCAAAACATATTAATCTGACATCGAATATTGTGCTGACTTTCTTGCAAAGGATCCTAAGCAATAATATGCATGTGACACACACAAAATAATGTGATCATATATATCAAACACGATATGACCCAATATGATATCATTTGGTCTATTTTACATACGCCAATGTGAATCATTCGTTATCCTTTGTATTGATTATTTCAACTGTTGAGCGGGCCTATAAAAACGACACGAATTAATTGATCACCACAATATATTTGGACATATCTACAATTCCCATAATGCGTGGCAGTTCTCACTGTAACGACTAAGATTTTTATTTTTATTTTTTTATGATATCCAGCTAAGAGATAGATACATTTCTTCGAGAGAGAGAGAATTGTTTTGCAATTATTGTAACAGAGACGATATCAATAATTTTACTATTTAAAAAAAAAAAAAAAACAGATAGGCCACGATGTATCAGATCTGTAGGCCATGTGAAACTGTGATATTAGAAAATACATGTAAGCATATATATATATATATATATATATTTTTTTTTTTTGAAAAGATATATATATATATATATTTATATGTTCATACTATTATATAGTTTTGTATGTTTCACGTGTCCTTATCTATGTGGAAGATAAAGTTAATATATAGTGTGTGTGTCTATAGCTACACTTTTTTCTTTTGATCTTACGCGTTTATATATTAAACATACGATCAACAAGAGCTTATAATATCGAAACAAACTATAATAATTAAGGTCTTACTTGCAAACTATGTCTAATGAAGCTATAAGCCATTTTATATCTCCGAATTGATTATTGATGTGAAACATATATTGATTATTATACTTTTCTGATATATATATATATATATATGGAATTTTAAGAAAATAGCCACTGTTTACAAAATGATTTTAAAAAATAGCCACAGTTTCAAAAAATTTAAAAACTAGCCCTTTCAGAAATTTCTGACACCCGTCATAAATTTCTTACAGCTAGTTTTTAAATTTTTTGAAACTGTGGCTATTTTTTGAAAACACACTGTTCAAAATGGCTATTTCCCTAACTGACCCATATATATATGTATATATATGAAATTATTCTAGAGTTAGATGGAGATACATACATAACGAAGATAATGATCAACAAACATTTTCTTTCGTGTCATGGTACAAGAACTCTAGTTTATGCCTTTTATACATAGTTTTTAGTTCTCTACATACGTAAGCTCCCGAAAAAAAATAAAAAATAAAAATAAAAACCTTATGAGTATATCATTTTAATTTGTCTAATTTTAAAGACTATTAAAAATTTTATGTTAAATACCCATTTCAACTATCGATTCTAATATTTAAATGGTCGATTTAAAAAAAAATTACAAAAATATTCAATAATTATGCTATAAACATGTAATTACATTAAATAATCAATGTGTTTTGAAAAATCTCAGTTTTATCTTTACGTTATTTAGAATTCTAAAATATTATCTCAGTTTATTTAAAACTCTCATATATATATATATATATATATTTGCATATACTGCGCAATATTTTTTATTACAACATTTTGTATAAAAATATTTTAACATCTCATATATTCACTAAAAAACTGCAAATACTGTAATTTTTTTTTAACATACGTGCTTAAAAAATGGCCAGTTTTAGTAGTGCTTAAATAAATACATGAGCAATTTTTACAATTTTAAGTGAACTTTATAGGATTTTTAACATTTTTATACAATATATCATATCAAAATAGTTGAGAGTTTTTAATAAATTGAGGGATAATTTTGAAATTCTTAAACACACATGGACGAAAGGTCAGAGAACTTAAAATTTTGATCATATGATTATTAAGCCATATTGCCATGTGAGAGACTAAAGATATGTGTATGCACCAATAATGGTCTTGGTAGGTATGAAAATGGAATCATATTGTACCTTCCGAGTTCCGAGATGTTATGATCGATTTGTATATTGTAGCATATATTGTATTTATTTATTTATTTGTAGGGCCTAGTAGATTATTGATAGTTGGTTGGTTAATTCTCTTCGTTCTATCTTACTCGTCAATGTTCTTAAAATCAAGAACTATCTGCCAAGAAACAGATAGTGATCGTGATTGAGGAGTTTGGACTTTTGCTTTTTAACTCATGTTTTTCTCGTTCTTTTAGGGTTTGGTTTTATCTCCTATATCTATATATATGTCCTAATCAATCCTTAAAGAGGCTTTACCTGCCAACCAACAGATTGAAAGTGATTTATCATAATTTTGGGCACTTTTGCTAGCTTTGGATCTCATTCTTTGTTCTTGGATGTATAAATATATTACCCATCAATATTACTATAGCAAAGATCACTGTCAAATTTTAGTAAGAATCTATTGTGTGTGTCTATATATTTATAGGAATTCTTCTTGATAGAATTTATTTTACGATAGAGAACAATTTTAGCAGTCAAAATAATTAGTTGAAAACAAGGAGGAATTGCAAAAAAGGTCGTGCTATTTAATAATATATTACTTAAATAATATACTTTATTGATTTATCATATGTTATAATGTAAAAAATTAAAAATAAGAATATAAATTAAAAATATAACACAAAAAGAATATAGATTATTAATGTGTCAAAAAAAGAACAATATTTAAAATCTCCTTTTTAACAATTAATTGAATTTGTAAAAAAATAAATATGACGATTCAAAATCAAAATCACTTATTATTTTATCAAAGATTTTGACATTTCATCTGATTTTTCATAAAAAGTTAGAGATCTAATATACATAATTTAAAGTATAGAAGTCATCATCCTCATCTTTTTTTTTTTTTTTTTTAATGAATTGGAAGAGAATGTAAGATTTACCTTTTAATAGCATTTTCTCGAACAACTTCAGTTGCGATTTCATCTATCACTTTTTCCATATCTAGCTTAGGTTACATTCATTATGTGTGTAAATGAGTTTGAACTTTGAATAATAAATTAACAAAATAAATCTAGCTAACAAAATGAAGCGTTAAACAGAAATATAAATAGTTAATTAATTTGTCAGAATAACGTAACATCATGAAATATATGCGTTCTATAGTTCTACTTCTTTGACACATAGCATTTTCTTAAATGCGTGTAATAGAGCTAAGATAAATGCACAAAACAGAAAAAATGTATCTGAAGTCACGCATTTATATGCATTAATTCAGATAGTTGAAATACCATAGTCACATTAAGCCAACAACTTTTCTCGATGATTTATTAATTTGTAACTGCTCATCAATGCTTGAAGAAAAGCCCTCCTCATTCGTGCTAAATCACACAGTTCAAAATGGAGGGGAGTTTCTCTTAAACAAATAAAATTTAGGGATGTTCTAAGGAAAAATGTAGTCCTGCATAAAAAATATTTTCAATAAAGCAATCGGATTTACAAAAAAAAAAAAAAAAACTCTTTTCTTTCAAAATCTGCTTAACTTTGACAGTAAAAAATACACAATTTTTTTTTCAAAAAATTCTCCTATAACAAAATCTCCTTGAACCTCCTCTTTTGGTTCGAGGATGGAGAATATTAAAAATAAAAAATACTACCGTAAGGATGTTTAGTTTGATATACAAAGAGATAATAATAACTATTATGTTATCTATTTCATTATTTGTTATTAATTATTTTTACATGTTAAAATTGACTTTTTACTAACTATAGAGGAAATAATAGAGCATCTCCAATGCAATACCAAATTTGTGTGCCAATACCAAAATTTGGCCTTTTGGCATAAAATGCCTTCTCCAATGCAATGTTAAATTTGGCATTAAATTTAGCAAATGTTATATATGGTGCTAAATTTGGCACTAAATATAGTATAATGCCAAATTTTGACATTTAAAGTAGAACATTGATTGGTTAATTTTTATGTATTTAATTAAAAATTAATATTTTATTCAAAAAAAAATTTTCTTACCAAGAAGTCATTATGACTATTTGTAGTCTTATTTACTATTGATCATCAGCCACTTTTATTGATTTTTGTAATTAAAAAAATAATAAAATAACATTTGAAGTAATATTTGTGCATTGGAATATCAAATGTCAAATATAATATTTTTATCTTTTTGAGTGTCAAATTAAATATTAATATTGGTATTTACATTGGAGATGGCCTCAAGTTCCAATCATCTCTTCCTTCAAGTTCACTCACCGAACAACCACACCCAAAATTATTATAACAAAAATACTAATTACTAAAGTTTACAATTTTTAATATTTTTTATAAATCAAATTAGCCAAAACTTTTCCTTTTTCCAATAAAATAAAAACGTTTCAAATTCCAGCTGTGCTATATATGTATTAAATAATACATATATTAAACATATCACGTGAAACATGTACAAGATAAGGCTCCAGACTCACACATTCAATTATATGCTTCGAAAATTTAAAAAAAAAAAAAAAAAACTTATTTTATCAAATTTAATAAAGAAAAATAGCCTGTTTTACGCGAACCATGTTAGTCAAGAGAAGGGCATTTTCGTCAATCCATCATTTTTCTAGGCCATTCTCGTCTAAAACCCGAAAACACCATTTTATATAAACTGTTTCTTCTTCGAGCCTGAAACTCCAGCGAGCGAAAAGAAACGAACACTTAAAACAGAGCATCAGAAAAAAGACAAGACCGAGAGAGAGAGAGAGAGAGAGAAAATGTACAGTTTATTGGGAAAGCTTAGTAGTAGCAAGTCATCGAGGAAACATAGTAGTAGTAGTAGTAGTAGTAGTGGTAGTGGTGGCTTGAGCGAGGCAATCTCGTTCTCTCGAGAGAACCATGGAATGGCTTCGCTCAAAGTCCCTGACCTCGTCCCTTCTCCGACCGACGACTGTGATCGTCTCAAAAAATCCTTCGATGGTCTTTATTCTCTCTCTTAGTTCAGAAGATTTTTTCGAGTTTTTGTTTAATGGGTATCTGGGAAAGTTGATGAATTTTATTGGGTCTCTTAGCTGTTGATGATTTTTGGTTGTTTTTCAATTTCTTATGTTTGTAACTCTCGTTTTTGCATGTCAAGTTATCAACTTTTCTCTTCTTTTTTATGTTTTTTGAAATTTTCCTGGATTTTTAGTTGGTGGGTCATAGGAAAAAAAAAGTCATCGCATTTAAGGTTGTTCTTAATGGTTTCTCTCATTTTGAATTGGTTTTGAGAGAAGTGATTGTTGTTTGTGTAGGATTGGGTACGGACGAGAAGGAAGTGATATTGATATTGGGGCACAGAAATGCAAGCCAGAGAAGGCAAATCAGAGAAACTTATCAGCAGCTTTACAATGAGTCCCTCATTGACCGTCTTTACTCTGAACTCTCCGGAGATTTTAGGGTATGTCTCTTTTTGAGTTGTTGTTCGGGTTTTGTTAACAAAATTCTGATCAAGAAGCTAAATATAATCATGTAACTTTGGCCAAGAGAAACAAGGGTAGTTTTGGTATTCCTCAGGAAGAAGGTCATATTTACATGCTGATATACCCTTTGTTGCTTTGAGGATAATTTCTGACTCTCTGTATTCAGTGATTTGTTGAAAATGGTACTATCTGGATTTAGAAAAAGTTTGAAGAAAGAGGAAGCCAGAGAAATAAGAAATGCTAACTTTGTTGCCAGTGGTGGAGCCAGAAAATTTTTCAAGGGCATATACTTAAATAAAATTTGAAGTTACTAAAACGCATAAAAGCACGATTATATTTCTCATATTTTAGTTTGGTATATAAGATTAACTTTTTACTTTTAGAGGGGGTATCATTGGAAGTTGAAAAGGAAATTAGAGTGAAAGTAGGATTTAGAAAGTTTGAGAGGGGAATAATTGAGAACATTTTTAGGGTAACCAGGTAAAATATTGAATTTTTGAAAATTGGATTTGTGTGATTCTGAAATCAGGATTAGCTAATCACAGAGCCAGGTTCGTAGTAGAATATTTTCATGTGATCAGTCGGTTTGTGTAATGCTTATTCTAGCGTCAACGTGTTTCAGAAAGCAATTATTTGGTGGACAATGGATCCGCCCAAAAGGGATGCGAAACTGGCAAATGATGCTCTTAAGATGAGTAAGAAGGGTGTCAAATACCTCAAAATCGTTGTTGAGATTGCTTGCGCATCATCTCCGCACCACTTGATCGCCGTGAGGCAGGCTTACTGCTCCCTATTTGATCGTTCGTTCGAAGAGGATGTTACGTCCAATGTTTCTCATCCGCTCAGAAAGGTAAACTGAACAAAAACCATCTCAAAATCAATAGTCCTATTATTGTCTGTTTAAACCAGTACGAGGGTTTTTTATACATTGTTTTAGCTTAGCTTAGCTTTGCTCTTATGTTATAAGGGTCGATTTAAATGGCATTTTTGTTTAAATCCATTTCACGCAAGTCATTGACCTCGATGCTGAGCTTGGATTGGAGTGATGCACATTCTTATTAATTCCTATTAATGTGTAATGTAAACGCTTCACAGCTACTAGTGGGTCTAGTGAGCTCGTACAGGTACGACAGAGAGGTCGTGGATTCAGTTGTTGCCAATTCAGAGGCGTCAAGACTACACGAAGCTATCAAAGCAAAGCAACTAGATCACGACCACATCATATGGATACTCAGCACTAGGAATGCCCATCAGCTAAGAGCAACTTTTGAATGTTACAAGAGGAACTACGGAAACCCCATCGAAAAGGTATTGGCCTCGAGAATCTTCTCTTGTTTTTATTTTGCTCGTTTTCTTAATGCGAAAAATCATTAGAACTTTCTGGACAGGACATTAAGAATAGTGGGAGCAGCGATTTTCACTCTCTACTTAAAGTGGTTATTCGTTGCTTAGAAGCACCCGAGCAACATTTTGCGCAGGTAAAATTCTCTTCCATTCAAACAAAATCACGTAGTTTAGTACTTTTGTGCCTCGGTCTAATCGGCAAGCCATTGCTCAAGCAACTTCTATCAATACAGTCTGTTGCCCTTAATTTGTAGCTATACTTGGGAAATACTAAACGTTACCCACAAAAAGTAACTTGATTTTTTTTCGAGCTATCATCTTGATCATCTCATACGAAGAATTTTAATTTCCAAGGCTACTTGTTTTTAATTCTTCTGTGTTGAGCTTCTTATTACTCTAAATAATAATTTTGGGCAAAGTGTTCTGGTTCAATCAGAATTTTTATTAAGAGGAGAATAGCATATAAAGAAAATTTAGTTTCCTATTGGGTCTCTACTGTCTAGTTTTTCCATTTCCTAACTCAAAGCCTCTATATTCCTACCCTTTCATGAATATCAGACTCAGATTTAGTGCTTCTTTCTGGTTTTCTATGTGAATTTTCCTTCTTTCATAGTTGCTTCACATCCAAGTTTTTATTTCAAGACATGGAGAATTGAATTGTCTCCTTATGGGAATCGTCTTAAGCAATTTCTATTTGTTGATTGAACGTCACAGGTTATTAGGGACTCCGTTGTGGGGCTCGGAACCGATGAAGACTCTCTATCGAGGGCTATTGTCACCCGAGCTGAAATCGACATGGAGAAAGTCAGAGAGCAATATCGCCTACTCTTCAACACTAGCCTTGACGAGGATGTGATTGACGACACGTCGGGAGACTATAAAGACTTCTTGATGACTTTGCTTGGAGCAAAATTCTGACGCGTTCGACGCATGAGAACTGTTGTGTTCATTCTTCCGGTGCCGACCATGAATTGCATATAACCTTTGGAATAAAAAAAATCTCTAATGGCTTTGTAAAACAAACAAATGGTGAGAATTAAAACTCTGTAATTGTTGCAAATTTGGTCACTTGTAAAGAATGTTTATTAAAGGTTGTGCTTTTCTCGTTATACTAAGATGGGGAGGGGGGAAAAAAAAGTCTCTGTTTGTCTTTTCTTACTTGGATTAGAGTTATATATTGGAAGATTTTATAATTGGTTATTCTTTAATCAACACATTTTGAACAGAGAATAATAGACAGTAGCAGATACTTTGGGCTCCGAAAATTTTGCCACATTCATTTGTCATATGTGGGTGATGATTTAGGCCTATTGCAAATCCACACTAATTGAAACATCTATGTAAATATTCCAATGTAGTTTTGGTGTCGTTTCATTTCTTGTATCTTAGATTGATCTCCAAATTACAAAACCATGTTACTCAACTAATGTTGTATTGATTTCGTGTAATTTCCTTCCAAATTCGGACAGAATGCTAATAGGACTAGAACTGGACATTTATGTAGATTAAGAACTTGTTTAGAGACGTTTTAAAAGACAAAAATTAACCAAAAATTTGATTAACCATATTTTCATTGGATAACACAAACTAACTCCGACTAGTGATCTCAAGGCTGAGTCACTACATAGGAATTCAAAATGACAAAGTTCCCATATATACAGAAGTTATAAACAAACATTCAAAACACAACCTCTGATCACTTGTGGTTCAAACCTAATCCAATATCATGGATTAGCCTAACAAACTATACCCAAAAAAAAAAGAAAAACCCCACAACAACAGTAGTTTCCTTTTTCTATGGTGACCTGTCCATCGTCTCAAAGAAGCACTTTTCCTCTATTTCATTTTCTGGACCTGCCAAACACATCACATATGATTAAACTCCAAAAAAAAAAAAAAAAATTCTAGCTTTTTTAGTTCTAGTTTCTGTCATCGGGTATAAAATTGTAACTAAAAATTGTTAAATATAAAGGCCTAGCTTATAACAACCTCAAGTTTTTCCATGAAAAAAAAAAAAAGCCGATGGATACAAAACCTTCTTGAGTATAGCCAACGCTATCTTGAACATATTGTCCCAAGTATTGCTCTGCAACAAATGCTATGCCCTCTTTCAAAGTCGCTTTCCTGTCTTCTCTAAAGTTCCAAAGCTCTGGAACTACATTACGATGACCCTTCGGGTTGTACTCGTTCATCTCCGTTAAGGCCGTAGTGACGGCCTTGTATACTTCTTCACCCATGTCATCGTGTAATGCTTTCAAGTCCTCGTCATTGTCATCGATAATTTGCTAAGTGAGTTACAGAAACAATTTAATATCATTCTCAAATTTGTTGTGAGCCGGACAATAGAACAATGCTAACTCAGTACTAAAAACATGTGCAATTGCACATGAAACCATTTTCACATAAAGCATACCACAGATTTCCCTTCAACTGTGACGACTTTGAAAGGACGCCACAACGGGTTCTTAATCTTATCCTCCCATTTCATGCACAAATCCGAGGCCATATCAAAGACCATATCCATGCTCCTTCCGCTCGCTCTTACCATTTCTTCATGGAATGTTGTAAAGTTGACTTGTCCAAGATTCTTAACACCAATATTCAAAGTCTCAACGTTACTCGAGGACAAAGTTAGCAAAACCTACAAGTTGAAAAGAAAATTAAAGAGAATACGTTAACAAGCAAAGTGCTTAGAGTCACAAAAGACCTGATCAAGAGAAAACAGTATCAATTATTAAAAACAAAAGAAGAAAAAGTCAGCTCTGCAAATCGACTCCCGTTCTTCTATCTCTTCACGGACCCTAAGCTCATCAATATGATCCACCAATTTATTTTTCTCAAATAATTTTGTTTTTCCAATTCCTACCAATCTCCTTATGAACAAATGCTTTAGGCCCAAAATAGTACGGAATTGCATTCCATTACAAATAAGAAGGTACGAGTGCATCAAATTTAGTAAAACAACTTGCATCGATTAGTTTTTTACGAGCTTCCTGCAACTCAGCGTTGCTCTCAATCTCCCGAGCTTTGGCCAATTCTTCACCGTGTTTAGTTTCCTTCTCTTGATCACTCAACAGTCTCCCCATAATCTCAATCTCTTTTGAGAGCTACAAGCAACACAAATATAAAAGCTCTTTAAACAACATGATAAGAATACAAAAGCGCAATTATGGATTCATTCTTTCAAGAGGAGCAACTAAAGTTACTTTTTCCCTTCCATCGATTAAAGTTCGCAGCTCGTTTTCGTAGTTAGACAGCATCTTCTCCAGCTCATCGACCCGCTTCTGCTCCTCCTCATCCCGATCAGCGACATCGTTAACCTTCTTCGATTCTGATCAACAAACATTGCAAAACAAGTACGGAACAAGACCAAAGTACAGAATGATTAATGGACTGTTTAAAGCACAAAATTGCATTTGCAGGGGATAAAGTACTCAACCATGCTAAATGCTAGAGAAAATGACAACAAGGTTGAAGCTTAACATTGGTTCATACACTAATATTTCAAACCAAATACATGATAAGAAAGAGAACCAATATAATAAATTATATAATTTTCACACTCATTAAACAGCCAAGATTGTTTATTTATTTATTTATTTTGTACACAGTAAGCCAAAAAAAATGTACACCGAATTGCTAAAAAAAAAAAAAAAAAACCCACAAACAAACAAACATCACCTTGAAAATAGGCTTCATAGAGCCGAGCATTCTCTTGAGACAAATGGCATATTCTACTTCGTAGCTCTTCAAACTTCTGATCCTCCATTGTCCAAAAGTACCCACTAAGCTAGTTCAAGAAACAAACTTATTATTCCAAGAAGAAGATGAAAAAAACATCAAAACACAAGCCATAGCATATATGAGAAATGAAATACTCGGACAAAGCACAAAATAAGGAAACGAAGCAAGGGAAATCTAAAGACCAAGATCAAGCTCGTGTAAAGTAAAACCCTGTGAAGTGTTGAATAAATGGAGTGAAATACCGGTGGCTCTTCTTCTTCGCCGCCAAACGCACAAACCCACAAAAAAAAAAAACAAAAAAATTTTCAGAGAAGCGTGAAGAGCAAGCAAGCTGGGCAGGTTTACCTCTTTTGTTTTCTGGGAGGTACTTGAGAATGAGATCAGTATTTCTCGAGGACAGGGAATACGAAGGGTTTGGTATTGTACAAAAAATAATAATAATAATAATAAAATGGAAGGTTTGAAAGAGCAATGAATTATACGGTCCCCTAATTTTCAGGTATTAGCTTAATCCTTGTGATATAAAATTTTTAGGGAGGAATTGCACAAACAAGTCATTTTAAGAGTTATTTAATAATTCATGTTTCTATGAGTGTTGTGCTCAATTTCTAATTTACGTTTATAATATAAAAATATGAGTACATATTAAAAATGTAAAACGAACAAAAAAAATAGATTATTAATGTATCAAATGATGAATATTCATCGGAATTTCCCAATGAAAGAATCTTTATTTGGGCAAATTTGATGGTGGAGAAAGATTTTGGGGCCTATTATAGAGTCACTCGTAATTTAAAAAATCGACATTTTAGTAAAAGAAAAAAGACAAAAATTATATGGTAGTCATTTATTAAACCGTTTAGATAGTCATTTGACTAATAATGAAAACCCCTCGTTCGGCTCCACCATTAGGATAAAGAGGCTTGCTAGCGTCAGACGCGCGTGTCGCGTCTGACGCTAGCAAAATTCTTCGGATAAATTATGTCCATTCAATAGAATGATCAAAAATCGATTATTTTCAATTCATCTAAATGATTTAAAAATAATATGTTCATCATTTTTAATACATTAAAATGATTTATAAAATGGGTTGGAGTGGACTTTTTGTGGGGTTTTTTTTTATGCATGCATTTTTCTAATTATATATTTTTACGTAATTGAGGTGATGAATTAAAAAATATATTTTCCATCCATATTTTCCACTTGTTATACATTTTTTGTCCATAATAGTGCAAATTCATGCTATATAGTATATATTGATACATTTATGTCTTCTTCGTTATTGTCTTTCATAATTTTGAAAAATTTATTTTTTGAATACTTGTCACTATTAATATTATTATTTTTTATGTATATTGATGACACATTTCAGTTTGAATACTTGTGTAGAATGTGTTTTCCAAATAAATTATGGGTCAACGCATTTTTAACCATTTTTAATAGTATTGGGACCTGGGGTGACACATTTTTAACCATTTTTATCTATTCCAATATGTAACAATGGTATAAGTAATTGAGATTTAAAAACATTGTAATGGAATTATGAAAACCGAAAAAAAAAAATAGAATGTAAACATTTGGATGGGATGACATATTTTTAACCAACTTAAAATGTTGAGATAACAGTGTTGAGATGATATATTTTTAACCATCTTAAAATGTTTGACTTTTTTGTTTTCTCAAAATATGTGGTCAAACCACTCAAATGAGATATGCCCATTTGAGTCATTTGCTCAAATAGTTATTGATTTTTTTTTTCTTTTTTCTCATTTTAAGATTAAATTTTTTCCGCATTTCAAAATTAAGTTTTACCTTAATAAAAATAGTAAACAAATCAGTCAAACGTTTGAGTAAGATTCATACACACCATAAATTCGAATTGACCAAAAAAAAAGTGTTTTTTTTTTTTTTTTAGGGAATGGGTTCGAATTGAACTTTTTTGTCTTTCAGTGGAGTCAGGTGTGAATTATTGCTGGGTTATGCTTGAAACTACGAATAGGGTTGGAATTATATGAAGGGTAAATCTTATTTTTATAGATTTGGATAGGATAGTTTACAGATGTATACTTTTGTAAAACAGTAAAATGGGCTAGAGTTTCAAAAATAAAGACGAAAAATAAAAAGATATATTTGGAAAGGATAGTGATGAAGTTATTTGTATAAGTAGCATATCCTTCGGTTTTGAGAAAATTGCAAAAATGATTTAAGTGATGCACGATTTAATAATATACCCTACAACCTACGCATAGTGTTCTTTTGATTTATATTTTATGTTCATAGTGTACACAAAGCATTCTTCAAAATTTCCCTATGTCTATCTGTTTGTACTTGTCTAAATGTGCATATTTATACATAAACATAAATAATTCCTTTGTGAAAGTTTTATTTTATAATAATTTATAGCTTCATATATAGTAGCATTATGGGTGCGCGCTCTTCCGGCGGGCAGAACACTTGGGAAAGTTTGAAGGGCCAGACCTCGTCAGACGACAATTGCTTTTGGAAACGAAAACTAGAGTTTTAAACGACAATCATTTTACTCAAGAAACGACAGTTAAATCGAAAACGACAGTCATTTGATCATTTGATAATCGACTGTTTATCGGACAACTAGAAGATAAAATGAATAAGAATTAGTTTGACAACAAGTATACAAACATTAATCAGTAATATCTCATTAGCAAAAAAAAAAAAAGCATTAACCACTAAAATCTGGAAACAGCAGTCAATCAATATTTTTAACTAAAAAAACGACGATAAGTAAGAAAACGACAACTTATTCAAACGACAATATTTAGAAAAGACCTTTAATTGGAAGCAACAGCGTGAGCTAAAAAAACAACAACAACAACATAACAATAATAATAATAATAATAAACATGAGGAAAATTCAACATAAACGACAACACTTTATAAACGACAGCGACATCAAATAAAAGACAACTTAAAGAAAGGACAATAACTCTTAAACATCAAACTTCAAAGTTATAAAAATGACACAATGGGGAGGAAATGACAATCAATTTAAGAACAAATCAATTAGGATATAGCAAAAGTATAGAAACGACAGCATAAATTGAAAACAATACCAGCATGAATACGTCATACGACCCCCTGAGTGACAATGATAACAATAATAAGACAATAAATTTAAAAATCATCACTAACTAAGAATACGACATGACATTTCAGAACGACAAAAATGTGTGGAAAGACACGACCACTAAAGAGTAAAGACTACGCAAAGCACTTTTATGAATGACAAAATCAAAGGAAAACGAATGAAAAACGACTAGGAATTAAAAAGCAACAAAGATTTTAATCACCGCAACCAATTTATGGCAAATATTAATTAGACCAAAATGAAATGACAAGACAATTACGAAAACAACAACACTCTGAAATACGACAATAAATTTCAACAACACAAAACCAGAAATACGAGATAGCCCTATAAAAATTAAAAACAACCACCATAAGCCAACCACCATATTCTTCAAAACCCCAAACGCCACAATAAATGATGCTTTTCAACTAATGCGTCACTACGAGATATTGGGTTTCATTTCCAGTACACATGGATTTTGCTGAAAGTCAACAAGAGTGAAATTTCCCAAAAATAGAAAAAAAAATTAAAACATAAAAAAAATAGCTTAGTTGTCTTTAGACCTGAATAATTAGGCTAATTCTGTAGTGATCCATACCTATTGGTGCCCCACCTATGAGTATAAAAAAAATGTAAAAAATCATTACTATATGTTTTAATATCATTACTACACACTTCTTTAGTGTTACATTGGCACACCACTAAATAGAGTATCGTAGAAAGGTCCTATGTATAATATATACAATCTTCAATCTTTACAAGTTAAAATTAAAAAAAAAAAACAAAAAATCAATTGTAGTGAATAAAGATACAAATCACAAACACGTAGCAATTTTTTTCTACATGTATATGACAAACAAAAAAAAAAGTATTAGGGCCAACGATGATAAATAACATTGCTTTTTGCAGAGTCTAGATCTTTCATCCACTTTCTTTGTCTCACTCTTTGTCTTTAAAATCACATTTTAACACATAAGCAGAAATAATTATTATAAAATATAATTTAATAAAAAATAACTAAAACTTAATTATTTCTGCTTAAGTGTCAAAATCTGATTTAACGGACAGAGAAAAAAGACAGAAAATCTGGACTCATCCTTTCAGTATGGACGACGATGAGTCATCTTGTCCCGTTGTAGGGCTTCATATTTGGGCACAACGAGGGTCTTGAAACCGGTTTTCACCAACCTCTTAGGGTTCAGAGACAACAATCCCTTCCTAAAGCCGCCGAAGCCCACATCGGCCAGCGCCTGTTGATACACGGCTTGCACGCTCAGCCGCCGCCCCGTCTTGCAATACACGGCGAAGCACTCGCAGTTGTTCTCCCACAGGTCGTAGCCCCCGAACCCGTTGCCCCGAAGCATCTCCTCGGCGCGCCCGATGGCCACCCCCGCCCCGTCGCACTCGGCGGTGCTGCACGCCCCCGGCGTGTCCACGAAGAAGTGGAGCGACGAGACGCCGTACCTGAAGCGGAAGATGTCGCGGTGGCCCTTGAGGAAGCAGTCCAGGCACGTTCTGATCACGCCCCGCCCGCTTTTCGGGTTGTATCCGCACTTTTCGCAGGGCCTTGTCGAGGAGGATTCCTTTAGTTTCGGAAAATTGATTTTGGGAGCTTCCGTTCTGGTGAAGTGGATGACTTTGTCCTCTCCGACGTAAATCCCTGCATGTGCATGTGCATGGCCATCATCAACGTGATTGTCAGTGGTGATATTATTTCTCTTGATTAATTAATTAATTAATTATGTCTTTGATGTAAAAAATTAAAGTTAAAAGGTATTAATTAACAAGGACTCACCGTGGTGGGTGTAAGAATACAAGTTTCTGAAGGTGTAGATGTGATCTCCGATTTGAAGCTCGCTCTTGTCAATCTTGTTCCAAGGGAAACATATGGTCGCCATTAGAATATGATCAATAGCTCAATGACCCTTTGTTTCTTTTTCTTCTTCTTCTTCTTTAGCTGGGGTTTTTTTTTTTTTTTTGGGAACTAAAAAGACTTTGTTGGTCTTTGGCTCTTTGCCACCATTTATAATAGTCAATT
This sequence comes from Boehmeria nivea var. tenacissima, assembly GCA_018132145.1. Classification (NCBI taxonomy): domain Eukaryota; kingdom Viridiplantae; phylum Streptophyta; class Magnoliopsida; order Rosales; family Urticaceae; genus Boehmeria; species Boehmeria nivea. The sequence goes on along the minus strand of CM030875.1, from coordinate 15,739,376 downwards.
TTCTTGTTAATATATATGCGAGCAGTCAATATTGGACAGCGCAAGAGTCATCCTTAAAGTAGCTTGGAAGTTGGAAAGAAATTAAATTGGTAATGCTATAGTCGTCCAAAAGACTAGTTGTAATGTTGTGTCTGATTTTGTCTTCTAGTTAATAAGTTGATTAGTCGGGGTGAGAATATTTGTTACACTACTCGTAGGACATTTCTTCATTACACCACCCACTTGTACTAATTTGTACTTCATACATTAAGACTAGTATTACATGGCATATATATTATAAATATGCCTTATATTGGCGCATTGGCCTTTTTGAGGGTCATTCTAAATCGGATTCGATTAATGAAGTTCTATGGGATTTCCCTCCGGGAGGGTCGATTAAATGTAACATTGATGGCTCTGCTTTTAGTTTTCGAGGACTGAGAGGGTGTGGCGGTATTTTCAGAACGTAGAGGCTTCACTACAGGTTGTTTTTCTTGGGACACAGGAGTCTGTTATGCTGATTTTGAGGCTGAGGTGGTAGCTTTTATCATCGCTATTGAGAAGGCTGCCAAATTCAATTGGTGGAATCCAATTATTTGTTCATATATAGTCCACTTATTCAACAAAGGAGTTGGCAAAATTCCCTAAAAATGGCAGAATCGTTGCTCTTAGCTGTTTCGTCTTCTCACAGCCAAAACTGGTGGAATTGCATTTCGGACAACCTAGCTAGGATTGCTTATAGAGATCTTATGTATATTCTTTTTTTTTATATATATATATATTTATTTAATATTAATTTAGGGTCATGCATTTTTTTTTTTCAGATTGTTTTCATTGGGTTTTTTTTTTTTTTTTTTTTTTTTTTGGAAAAAAGGTTGTTAACGAGACCCTAATTCACTGAACGGGCGCGTTAGGAATTTTTTTTTTTTTTTTTCCCCAAAATTTTCTGTTATTTCATTTCTTTTCTAGAGATTTCCCTCTCTGACCTGTGTATTTTTATTTTCGTCAATGAAATTTCGGGGTTCTTTCGAGGAGTTTTCAAGGGTAGACCAACTTAATTAGTACGCTACCGCAATCTCAAGCGCGTGCTAACTTATTAGAAATAGCCAAATGGTATTTTGCATGTCAAGAAAGTATAAATTTTATATTTGACAATATACTTCACTGTGCAAATACTATTTCAAATGTCATTTAGTTATTTTATTATTTTTTAGTTGTAAGAACTAATAACAAATAAGACTACAAATAGTCATAATAATTTCTTGATAATAAAAAACTTTTTAGAATATAATATTAATTTTTAATTAAAAGCTCAAAAGCTAACATATCAATACTCTACTTCAAATGTTTAATTTTTGGCATTATGTTATACTTGGTACCAAATTTGACATCATTTATAATATTTGTCAAATTCAATGTCAAATTTGGCATTCCGTTGGAGATGAAGAATGCTCTTTCCAAAATGCCAAATTATTATTATGAGTGGGAAAGCATATAAAAATGAGCGTGTTTTCAAATCTAAATGTTGCAAGTCGAATTACCATATTTTTTTATTATTAGAAAAAAAATGAAACACAATTTTCCTATAAGATACACAAACTTATATACCCTCTCTTGTCTCTATGCCGTGTCCTGTAAATATTAAGAAAGCGCCAATGAATTATGAAGAATCGATAACTTATAAAATTACCATTGAACCCAAAAAAAAAAGTTTATTGTTTCTTCTAAGATAAGTAATCCTTAATGCTTACATTGCCCTCCCTCCATTTCCAATCAGAGGGTTGGGAGGAGACAGGGATCGTAATTCAGGCGCTGAGCTCGGAAAAAGAATGTTCAGCTTGTGCATGAGGACATCGGCCTTGGACGGAATCTCATTCAGAAGAAATTGCTGCACGATCGGCTTTTTAAACCATACCATCACCGAGTCCCCGGGTGCTCTCAGAACCACTTTGCTAACCTCAAACGGGGAATCCACCGAGCTCAACATCTGCGCAACCACAATCTTTAGAGTCGGCCCAGTGACCAATTTAATGCGTCTAGGGACGACGCCATAGTACAACATCCGCTTTCGGAACCTGTGGAGAGTGTGCACGACTGCTATGAGAGCGGCTCCAACGGATAAGTTCCTCACGTCGAGAGACCAAGCAATTTGCTGATCGAAAACTATAGCCTTGGGAAAAAGCTTATTCTCGTAAGCGACCTTCCAAACGCACCGTGCTCGGTTTATCTGCCCCATGAGGACGAGGTAGTTGAGAAGGACGTTGACAAAGAACTTTGCGGCCCCTTCCTCCACCTCATAATCAACGCCCTGAAAGAATTCTCTCACAAAAGACAAGACCGGTTGTTTTCTCTGTTCTGGTCCTGTGAAGAGTCCGCACATGAAAGCGTGAGCCCTATGTTTTGTCGCACTAAGGATCGACATCAAGTGCCTCTCGTTCTGCTCGTCCTGGCATCGGACGAGATGGGCTAGAATGGATGTGTAAAGAATGAGGTCAATTTTTGCGCCAGAGATCACGATAGTTTCAAGCAGAGGCTTTGCTTGTTCGTACAAACCGTTCTTCATACACGACTCAAACAACTGCCTGATTATAAAATTATTGGTTCTAATCCCCGATGAACCCATGAAACTCAGCCACCTTAAGGCAAGATCGACCGAACCATCCTTGATGTACACCATCAAAACATCGCTGGCGCTCACATCAACAGAATACCCCATGGTCTTCATTTCAAGTAAAATTTTGGCCGCCACATCAACGAGTTTCTTATTAGCCAGCAGTGTTAAAAGAGAAGTATAGGTACTCAGACCTGGTTTCAGACCTGCGTTGGTCATCGAGTTATATAACTTCATCGCAGCATCTACGTGCCTTGAAGCACAGTGCATTTCCAAGAGACAAGAATACGTGGACGGAGTTGGTAGAAAACCAGCCTTCTCCATCTCCGTGAAGACCGACAATGCGACATCAAGCCTTCCTGATTTCGCATGTGACTCGACAACCAATGTGTACAAACCAAAGTTCGGCCTGAACCCTGCTTTTTTCATCTCATCCCAAAGCCTCAACGAAGTATCTAACTTCCCGGCCTTCACGTGTGACTCAATCAGAGAAACATACATCACCGCCGATGGCCTTAGCCCATAGCCCTGCATTTCCGTGTACACCTTCATTGAGGTATCCAATCTCCCGGCCTTTCCCATCGAATCAACAAGTGTGGAAAAGATGTTGATTCCGGGCCTTAGATTCCTTAGTTTCATTTCTTGGAAGAGCTTGAATGCTGGATCAAGGCGGCCCGACTTTGCCAAGCTCGGTATCATCAGCTCATATGTCGAAGCATCCATTGAACAATTCCCGGCTTCCATGCCCTCGTAGATCTCAAACGCTTTGTAAGGCAAACCCTTATTTAAAAACAGTGTCATGAGTGCATTATATGTTTGAGTATCGATTTTACAACCCGAATCCTGAATCTTCTTGAAACAACAAAACGACACCTCCAATTTCTCAGCCTTAGCAAAATACTGAATGACTCGGTTACAGGCACTGGACGATAAATTCCCATTACCACCACTCGAATCCCTAACCATCTCCTCAAACAACAATTGAATCTCTTCAAAGTTCTTACTCTGATTCAAACCATCAAACAGCATAGAAAAACACTCGTCACTAGGCGAATACCACGGCTGCCTCTTAGACCACCGGAACAAGCTCAACGCCGCATCACCGTCCCTGATAACCTTCAACGCCTGAGTGACGTGAACCATGTTTGGCACGAATTGGAGTTTGTCCAACTGGGTCTCCAATTCCGGCCCCCATTTCCACCTATTCACAACCTCAACAATCTTCGCAACCGCCGAGGCGTTCATGATCGGCTTCTTCAGCCCGCCCACCATGACATGGTCGTCCCGCCCCGGCTCGACCGACCTTATTCCTTTCCCGGCGTAAATCACACTCCCTGACTCATCTAAATACTCAATCTCCTCAGTCCACTCACTGGCCTTACCCTCATTGCCCTTCACAGAGCAGTAATTTCTCACACTCCCAGAGCCCACAAACCTAGAACCTCCAACAAGGCTATTCCAATTATTGGGCTTTTCAGGTACAGAAAAACTCGGAGAAATTATCTTCGAACCCATAATAGAGCTCAAGAAGCTGAATCTTCTTGCGCTAGAATAGAGTTCATTTGGTTCAAAACTGGGGTTCTCGTGATTGAGACTACTAAGCTTGAAATTGTGAAAAGAAGAGCAAAAGCTGGGTTTTTTGGTGAGTTTGTGAAAACTTGTAGAGCGTAATTTCTTGGTAAGAATCATTTGGGTTTTTGGTTTAGTAATATAAGGGCTTATTCAGATGAAGAATTGAAGTTGGAATCGAGAATTGAGTACCTGAGAATTGGTTGGTCTTGTTGTTCACAGCAGAGCTAAAACCCTAGCTTCCATGTCTCTTCTCTCTCTGTTTTGTGAGAAGCCAACAGTGAGAGTGAGGTACGGAGTTTAGTCGCCGCCAAGTTGTCGTTTAAGTTTTAACTCAAATTACAGTTTTTCTTTTTTCTTTAAATTTTTAATGAAATTTTACACTATTCTATTATGAGTTTTTTTTAGGCATTTAACCAAATTTTTAGGTAATTTTTTAGGATTTAGCCATAGTTTCACAAAATTAAGAATTTAGCATAATATGTAACATTTTTTATAACATGTAACATATATACGTGTAAAAAATATAACATTAAATGTAACGTTACATTTAATGTTATATTATTTACACGTATATATGTTAAATGTTATATATTATGGCTAAATCCCTAATTTTGTAAAACTATGACTAAATTCTTCAAATTTTACTTTTAAAATGGCTAATTGCTTAACTGGCCTTCTATTATTAGTATCAATTATGAAATGAATAATTCAATTATAGAGTTTTTTCTTTATGAAATTTTACAATATTTTATTTTATGATCACTGATTAGTAATTCAGTATCGAATATTATAATGAATAATTCAATTATATATATATATATTTAAATTTTTTTTAATTGACAATTTATAGTGTATACCCAATTTTTAACACCCAATTTAAATTATTACCAAATTTTTTAAAAAATATAACAAACTATCCAAATGATGCAATTACTTACACAGTGGTAAGTGAAGGTAATTAACTTAGTTACTAAAAACATGTGCAAGTAATTAACGAATTGACTAGAAACTCAGTTACTTCAAAAGTTTGAATATTTATTTTTATTGTTATATAAATTCTGGATATTTGTTCACTTCACCATTTTTAATATCAGTTAGTTTTTATAATTTTTTTAGATACTTTTAATGATTAAACCAAAATTTTAGCTAATTTTTTAAGAATTAGCCATAGTTTCATAAAATTAAGGATTTATACGTAACATACATGTAACATAATATATTATATGTAACATACTTGTAACGTAATGTGTAACATAATATAATACACGTATATTAACGTCCAACATACATGTATTATATTATGTTACACATTACGTTACACATATGTTACACGTAATACATTATGTTATACGTATGTTATGACTAAACCCTTAATTTTGATATTTTAAGGCTAAATTTTTTAAACTTTACCTTTAAAAGATTAATTTCTTAACTGTTTATTTATTCCAAGATAAAGTTTTTCTTTTTCCCTTTTGTGACCCGTGTACCTATCCAAATTAACATGATTGAGGTAATTAAATTAAATAAAATTGTAATAACAGTCATCGTTAAGTTAAATTCTAAAAATAATTAATGTTTCTAAACCTAAAAAAAAGTCCATAATAAATTTACTAATTTAATAATTATTTTTATCAATGTAAAATTTTCATAAATTATGTTATAGTAATAAATTTCTTATAAGTTAATGAGGTTTTTCCTAAAATTTTCGCTATTATTTAAACGTTCACTCTCAAAGTAAGCTAACTCGCTCTTAAATCAAATCGAATAGATTTAAGGTTGCTTACAAAAGAAAAAAAAAAAAAAAAAAGAAAAAAAAAACCAATATGCATATACTCAGCATATATATACGTATATATTGTAATGTAAACTTATGTTTTTTCATAACATCACGTGAACATTCGCTTCCTTAGAACGCAGTCTCAACCTTCAATTTGGTGTGTTTATTTATACGTGTCATTTGCGTCGATTTCGAATTAAGTGGGTCAAATTCATCCTTTGTGATTGGTAACTTACAACTTGTTAACCCAAAATTGACATGAATGTCATTTTTCAGTTAGTGAAAACATAATATCTTTCAAATTAGATGTTTAACATTCATCGTTTACAATCAATCTAATGACTTATTTGTTATATAAAGTAATATAAAAAATAATAAAAAAGTTAAATATATATATAGCATACATATATATATATATAGCACTACTCTTACATGACCATGTAAGAAAGTAAGAAGTAGAGTACAAATAAAATCAATCAATACTAAACAAGAAGGAAATTAGTTGGCTAAACCTCAAAATACATACCAATGCCTCTGCATATATAAAAGTATATATCTATTTATATACACACATATATGTTTATGAACAAGTCATAATATATGCATTATCATCTTCTCCTCTACGTCTTCATACTCGGTGCGAGAAAATAAAAATAATAATAATAATAATAAAAGAGAGTGAGAAAGGGCTTGGAGTAGAAAGCAAGCAACACAAAAAGAGAGCGCTTAGCAAAAAACCACACTTTGATTTTTTCCAATCCGAAGCAAGCATATATGCTTATTTTGCATGGCAAATAAATAAATAAACAAATACGCCCCCAAAAAGATGACTAAGAAGGAGTTGATCGGACAACTTCCCATAAAATTAAAATACACTCTTCCCTTTTTCCTTCTTTATAGCCCTTTTTTGTATTCCTTCAAACGCACTTGTCTAAGCAAAGTGACTGTGTAGCAAAGTTTTGGACTGCCAAAGAATCAATCTTTATGGCCAACCCTCTCGACTTGTCCCTCACAATATTTTGCCCTTTCTTTGGGCAATTCTAGGGCCGTCCAAGCTTCCCAATCATGTGTGTCCATATATATGCGTGACAAGCTATTTTGCTTGGTACTCTTGCTTTTCTAGTATTTGAGTTCTCTCGTGTGGTTTGTGGAGAGCCGAAGTGTTTAGAAGTTAAGTTTTGGAGTTTTGGGCAATTCGTTGGGATTTGGGAAGTCATGAAACTTGGAAGCAATAAACAATGCATGAGAGTTTGCAATTTTCTCTCTCTTTATCTCCTTGTGGGAGCCATTTCTTTCACTTATTGTGGTAAGTCCTCCTCAATGTGTTATTAAGCTTACAAACAAGATATAGGATTTCCCTTGCTTTTCCTCAAACCTCATTCTTCTCATTTTGTCTTTGAGTTCGGATTCAATGATTTTCTTTGCATACATTTTTTTCATTTTACTTTGATTGCTTATAGCTTATTTAAGTATTGCTCTATGGGATAGATTAATTATCCGATGATACATGTATACAATTGAAAAGAAGGGTAGTGACCATATTAAACTATTTTTATTTTTATTTTTTATAATTAAGTAAGAAAAGTAGATAGCACTTCCTATATAATGACTAAGAAGCCACTACTTTACGAGAACAAACAAGTGAGAAATAAGTGTTGGAACACACCACCTATATACCTAAGAATATTCAATGCCATGCATGTTTGTGCTTCCAATGGCACTACTCACTTCCTTAAGAAACAAGAAGAGCACAATATGACATTGCCACATTGTGAAGGAAACATTAACTTCTTTATAGACATAAAATATTCAAAACTTGGTTTTTGTACGTAAAACAGATGCTAGAAGATCATCAAGGAGACTAATGGACAAGGCTCCAAGTACACATCAGAGCAGTTTGTTCCTCATAACCGCGGCAAAATTGAATTTAGTAAAGTACTTGAACTACGATTCATCATCGTCGTCGGATTCGGCGACGAATTCAGGGTCTTATGGTGTAAGCTCTCCATTGACTATGCCTCCTTATGACTCACTAGCTCCAATTCCCTTGCCCCAAAATGCCCCTCCTTATTGTATATACCCTCCAAACAGCCCACAAACCCCCTCAACCACAGTCCCTAGTCCAATAGGTTACACACCATCCCCATTTTACTACCTCCCACCACCCACCATCCCCATCCAAAACCCTCCCCCGAGCCCAACGGGTGTATTCCCGAGCCCAACCGGTGGAACCCCGAGCCCATCGGAACCCGGATTCTCCCCTAGCCCTAATCCACCAGGGCCATTTGTTCCAAGCCCACCAGAGTTTGTACCTAGCCCCACTAACCCAAGCCCTTCCGAGCCCATTCTTAGCCCACCATACTATGAGCCTAGCCCACCATACTACGAGCCTAGCCCACCGGAATTTGTCCCTAACCCGCCTTATACCGTCCCGTCTCCTTTCGGGTTTGTCCCGAGGGCACCAGTGTTTCTGCCTCCAATTGTGTACCCTCCACCACTCGGGCCGCCACCACGTAATGCAGCCCCGAGCATGACCCTATGGTGCGTCGCAAAGCCCTCGGTGCCCGACCCAATCATCCAAGAGGCCATGAACTACGCGTGTGGGTCCGGAGCGGATTGCGATTCAATCCTGCCCAATGGATCTTGCTTTGTGCCCAATACACTAATAGCCCATGCTTCCTTTGCTTTCAATAGTTACTGGCAGAGGACTAAGGTGGCCGGTGGCACGTGCGAGTTCGGAGGGACAGCCATGCTTGTCACTGTCGATCCAAGTAACATTTCTCCTCATTTTCGAGACTTAACATAATTAATTAATTAAGTCATGTTTAAAGTACAAGTAACAGTCGATGATAAATATAATGTGACAACTCTGTTTGTTTTTTTTTTTTTCACAGGCTTTGACGGTTGCCACTTTGTCTACTACTGATCATCAAAACAAAACAAAAAAAAAAAAAAAAAGAGGAAAAAAAAAAAAGAAAAAAAGCTTAGCAAAGAAAGCGCTACAAAGCTCTCTCTTGGTTACTTTGTATCAAAATTACAAGATGTACTTTACTGTAGAAGGAACATAAATTTTTGTAAGTAAATTTCACAATTTGTCAAGATTTTCATTATCAATGTACGCCTCAAATTTTTTGAGTCACCTAAATAAAAGGCCTTCGATTAAAAAAAATGATAATATTGGATATGTGTCTTTATATGTGCTAGGAACATCTATTGTATGACTGTGAGCATATATTAATGGTCAATTATAGCTTCGAATCATAATCTTCCATCTGCAGAAAATATAGCTTCTTGCCCAACTGTTTCTGTATTGAACATCTAGAATGACGTGTCTCAATATCAAAGAGTAATACAAACATATATAGCTTATGATTTTAATTTTTATTAGAACACTAATCAAAATTGAAACTTCTAAACTGGACAAAGTAATATAGGCTGACTAGGTGAGAGAGAGAATGCTAATCCAGGAGTTTTAATTAACCGATTTTAAAAAAATTAATCAACTAACAAAATTATCATTTAAGTCTTGAGATTTCCTTGACATGAAAAAATAAAATAAAATAAATCAAAACTAATTCTTTTTTTCCCCTCAGAAAAACCAAGGAATAGTGTAATAATACTCGCTACACACAATCCTGACCTAATTATCAAAAATCGAAGTCATACAGTATGCCACATACCAATTACTGTCCATCTGTTAAAAATCGGATCACGTTACAATCTATCTTGGCAAGTGAGGTTCCCGGGCAAAGAAAGCCACTGGCCTTCGGTAATTTGAAACCTACATCGCCGTATTGAAGACACTCTTCAGTATGATATGTCAGCATAATCTTTTCTGGCAGGATGTTGCCGGATCCAAGATCGAAAAAGAGAGACAACTTCAGAGCCTCCTGTGTTTTGCTCGCTTCCATGTTTTCTTTCCCTTTATCTTCCATTTTTCATTCCCAGCTGGTTGATTCTTTTCTTCTATTTCTCGAACCTTGCGCTTTCTGAGATCATCAAAGAAAAATGTAAGCCATAAAACAGCATTACTGAAAGTAACAAGCGGTTAAGCTTGTAAGAGAAAATTACAAGCCCAATTCTCCAATAGTTGTACCCATGCATGGTCTTAAACAACTCTTTACTTTTTTCAAGAGTAAAATTTTTTTCCGCTACCTTAAGCACTTTAAGGTAGCTGTTTAAGGATCAACCACAACATTAACAATACGTTAAAGGTAATGTGTCTACGTCAGACTTTAAAGAGTTTGGAGACAAGTGACCGTGTAAAGAAAAGGTTTTGATTCGTATCTCTCACCTATACTCTCCGAGAGCGCGATCAGAAAGAAGCTCGTCTGCAAGGGTTGCCTTCCTTTCCTTCTTTGTTAATCTAGCAGAGAAGAACTCGAGTGGAGATTCTATCACGGTTCCCACCTGCATTGTCGCCAAAACAAAACGAAATATATTTTAAAAAAGGATACTAAATAGAATATACAAGTTGTTAAACTACTAATATGACACTACACACTTGCCTGAAAATACTTGGAAATTGACTTTGACTCATCCTTCTTGTAGTGCCTCTTTGGATCCATCGCATCCCTAAACTATATTTGCGAAGCACAAAGCAATCAGCGAAAGATCATGGTTTACAACAAAATGAATTATAAACAGCGAGACGAGAATAATTTCTCATTACAACGGATATAAGAGATTACACACCAAGAGGTTAAAGATAGAAGCAAACCCAGTTACAAAACATCCCTCGGGATTGAGAGAAAGAAAATGGGTAGTTTCATTAAACTCCCTAAAAGACAAGCTAGTAATGAAGTCAAAAAAGGGTAGAGCTTCCCAGAGACATAAATGTTCATTAAGGCCTACTAGAAGTTTTTAAAAGTTACATGCAATTGCAAGAACGAAAAGTTACAAAAACTCAGGAGCCCTGCGTTACGAACTTAATATAATAGCACAAATCCATGACCAGAAATTATTAAAACATAATAACTTACTAGCTTATTTAGTGACTAAAAAAGGGATTATGAGAGGAAAAAGAACACTATACCTTCAATAATTGGAGATCTTTCTGTAGCTCTGGAGTGATTGTTGGTGCTGGCATGTCGAACCTAATTAAAAGCAAAAAATAAAATAATAAATAGAAGTAAAAAAGTGCATATACAGGATAGATTCAACAACCATTACTGGTAAGAAACAATGTTAATGAAATAAATGACACCAGAACTTTAGAAAACAGAAGGCAAAGCCAGACCACATTTGTCAACAAAAAGAGCACATACCAACTTTTCCCAGTAGTATCTTTGACTTGCTTTTTTAGCAACTTGTTTAACTTTCTTGGGTTATTTGGGGGAACAAAAAGCCCATCAACAAGCTCTGCACTGGATTTCCAGAGTAGTTTGCTTCCAGACTGATTTTCTTGAGCCTTAGTATTAGAACCAGAGGCGCTTGAGGTCGCTGCTGATAAATTCGGCAACTTTGGTTCCCATGATAGACCAACCACTGCCTTGCTTTCTGGCATCCTAAGAGATAATTAAAAAAAAAAAAAAAGTTAGCACGGATGTTTAGCATAAGTAATCAATCAAGAATCAAAACTCAACTCTTTGTGTGCTCGGCAGACAGATGAATGAAGAGGATTTTTTTCTTTTTCAATTACTATTGGATTCAATGGAGCTTAAGTAAACTTGTTTTTCCAACTGAAGTATTAATGCTAAAATTGACCTTGTTTTCAAATTATAGGCTAATGCATGCCTTTGTCTTGTCAAACACCTCGACCTGTACGCAACCCAACCCGAGCACCCATTTAACAAACATATCGTGCCAATTCAAGTTGACACAACTTTGATACAGTTAACTTAACATGATTACTTCAAGCATGGTTCTTAACCCATGTAACACCTTGATACAATTCAATCATAGGATGGAGAATGTAACACCACTAAACGGGTCAAGATGAACTATTTATCAATTAGCACTGAACTAATAGCTATAACAAAATCAACAAACTGTCAAACAAATCAAATATCAAAAAATACTATCAAAACAGACACACTGACACTTACAATCATTTAACACAACATTACAAACACTTAGAAAACCAGTGTCAGAGTCAGAGCCTCCAAGTTCAACTAGCACGAACAACACAAGCATAAAGCTATCCAATTTGTGAAAAGCAACCAAAAAAAAAAAAAAAAGCAAACACAAATTGTTTTCCCTATTCTCTTTTTATTTTTTGTTTTTAATCGAGACCCATTTGTTGTACATTGATAGAGTACCGATACCAATACGCTTATAATAATTGAATGAGAGTAGATATACAAAACCTAAAATACCCACTTAAAAAACCAGACCAAAAATCAAAACGCACACAACAATTCAAGCCTAAGCCAAAACCCAAATCAAAATACCCATTATCAATCTGTTTAGGCAAAATAAACCCACAAATACAAATCTACATTACAAACAGAGCACGTAGTCGAAGAATTCTGACCTTTTGCCGAGTGTGAGCTATATTAGGAATCGTTCGAAATCTGAAACTCGCCGGAGAACGGAGCGGTTGCTCTGACGACGGCTCTGCGGCGGCGCCGGCGACGGTGGCTGGCGAGGTCGGCTGGGGTTTGGGATTAAGGTCCAAAGCGGTCAAGTGTTCGAAGCCAAACCCTAGTCGAGCAAGAAATTTCAACCAAAAAGAAAAGAGAAGTCGGGATTTTGGGATTTGGTTCACACCCCTATAATTTATTAAAACTGTAGAGATACCCCTTTGGACTAAATTAATATCGCCAACACCCTTGAAAATAGAAACAGTGTGTTAATGCAACAATATTCTAGTAATTTTAGAAAAATAACATAAATATATCTCGTGGTTTTAAAAAGATGTAAAAGATATTTATTTTATCTTTTAAGATTAGAAATGCTATTTATAAAATTTATAGGACACTTAATTAGTAAATTTTTTAAAATACTTGAAGGTATCAATGAAAAATTCTCAAAAATAAAGATTTCAAGCAAATTAAACAAGAAAAAGGCCTTTTATCTAAGGAACAAAGGAAAAAAAAAAAAGAAAAAAAAAGACATATCTCTAATTTTCTTTCATAGGAAAAAAGAAAGTTATCAAATTTAAATGTAACATACAATACAATTTAAAAAAAAATCACTTTTCTAATGCTTAGGAAAAAAAACCATATTTCATTTATGATGTTTTTACATAACATTTAATTTTTTAAAACCACATAATTGGCTTATAATGTATCCTGTCTATGATATGAGATTATGGATGAGAGATTTATCACGCTACTTCACCTAATAGCTATCGTAAAAAATAATAATAATAAATAAAAAGTCTAGGGAATAAAACTTTAATTGTCTTGATGGGCAAAACGAAAGAGTGTAAATGCTCTTATTTTCATTGTTAAGGATAGGGCAGAACAAAGATGAAGCCTTATTCGCATACCTTTATATCGTATCCTCGTAATATTACTTTCTTTTAATAAAAAAGAGAATAAATGCATATACTCTATTCCCTCACTGTGACAGAGTAGGGTAATATATCTTACCCTCATTATCTTAATTCTTAAGAATGGTTTAAAAAAGTAGGGTATCTAACTCAAATGAAAATGAAGGTGAAAGTAACCCTCCATGCCCTCACACATTTTTGTCGCTGCATATCAAGGTAGACTCAATACCTAAACTCTGGTTCTATCCAAACTTAAAGAACTATTCACTGAAAAAAAAAAAACACACACACACACACAAACAAAAAGGACAAAATATTCAAAAGAAGCTCATAATTTTCTCTGTGAAAATGTCATTTTCAAAATAAAGTTGGGAGAGACTTTTATGAGATGGATAAATAAATAATAATAATAATAACAATAAGGACAAGTGCATTTGATGTACCAGATATGATTGAATTGGATAAAATTTATTTTACAAGATTGGATTGGATAGAACTTGTTTTATTGGATTAGATAAAATAGGATAGGATTTGATTGGATTGTATTTAGTGTTATGATGTGTTTGATAAAGTATTAGATTTGATTATAATTATATTTTAAAAAATTCTAAATAAATGATAAGTATATTAAAAAATCAATATTTATCATTTTTTAATTTAAATTTAATATTAAAATGAATAAAAATTTATTTTTTAATATAAGTCCTATCATATTATATCATGGGATAAATTATCTCATCATTCTACATAAGATTACTTATCCTATGACAATAAGATAAAAATGGTGGATCCGGGATTAATTAATCTAACCAAAAAATATAACAAACATAAGATAAGCACTAAATTTTTTCCTATCCATTCCAATCCTCCCTAATCCCTTCCTCCAAACACAAAGAAGACACATGGGTTACCTAATTAGATTATTATTCTAGGTTATCAAAACAAAGATGACGTGGGTCCAACAGTTTTGCAACCAATACTTATCTCTATTATCTAGCAGTGAAAGTGGGTTTTTCTTTTCCTTTCTATGCACTTTCGGTTTGTATTTCTTTTAATTTTTATGATTATGATGAATATGATAGTGATAGTTAGTGGTCCTTTTCTTTTTCTGCCTTTGTAACCTCTCTAAGAGTCCGTTTGGTAGAGGTGAAAATTGGAAGAAAAGAAAAGTTTGAGTGGATTTTGAGATGAAAAATGTAAAAGTTGATTGTTTGGTGAGGAAGAAAAGAGAAGGAAAGGGAAAAGAGGGAGGAAAAAAAACTAGTAGGTCCCACAATTTTTTATCCTTCCAATGTTGGAAGGAAAAGGGAGAGGAAATTTTTTCTCACCACAATAAAGAGTAAAATTACTCTTTTGTCTATTTTTTAAGAGATTAAAAAATAAAATAAATGGGCAAAATGGTAATTGTTTAGGTAAAAAATTTTCTTTCCTTCCTAATATACCAAACAACATAAGGAAAAACTATTTTCTTTTCTTTCCTTCTTATTTTCTATCACCTTCTATTTTCCTTTCCATCCAATTTTCTATCCCTCTTACCAAACGGACTCTAAAGCTCCAACAGTACACGCACATCCACGTGTACATGACTTGTGTGTGTAAATATATATATATATATATACGTATATTTATATTGGCTAATTTTGAAATTAGTTATTTTAAAGGTAAAATTTAAAGAATTTAACCATAAAATATTAAAATTAAAAAAATAATCATTAAATATCATAATGTATATAAGTATTCATGATAATTACTTAAAAAAACCGTCTAAAACTTCAGTTTTTTAATTTAAAAATGCAAATCAAGTCTGTCATTGTTAAAATTGTCAAAATTTTCATCGACTGTGATAAAATAAAAAATAAAAATGACTAATTTAAAATTTTAAAAACTATGGCTAATTCTTAAAAATTTAATTTAAGATTTGACTAAATCCTTAAAAAAACTCTATTTGTATTTCAAGAGAAAACACAGTAATTGTGAATTGTGATGGTTGGCAATACGTTTGGCAGTGTAACTTGTAAGTTCATAGACAGGCATCAAAATCTTCTTTTGGTTAAAAAAAGATCAAGACAATGCCACGACACAATACTAACTTTTAATACTAGTTATCCTTTCTCTAAAACCATAAAAGCCACTCATATCGCTCAAATCTCTACGAAAATCACCTAAATCTAATAGTAGCATTTTTGCAAAAAGAAAAGAAAAAAAAAAAGAATAAAACATACTTCTAAAATTATATGCATCTAAATGACAATATGAATTTTATTGCTACATAATAATCATGTAAAAAAGATTAAAATTATAATCGACAAGCATAGTTTTATTTTTTCTACCTCACATTGACATGCCAATTTTAAATCCTAGAAGCAAATCTTAGAAGTTTTAGCATATTCTGCACGAACTACCAAAAAAAAAAAAAAACCTAAACGCTGGGGACTGAATGAATATTCACCAATAACTTGGGGCCAAAACTATGATTCTATTTTTCTGAGTGGCCCACGTGTTATTACCCAGAACAGCTTGCTTACGTGGACGCGACCGAACGTGACTATAAAGGAGAAATGTTTCTCTGAATTCCCTCCAAGATTTGATTATCTCACTTGTCGTCTTCTTCTCCAAAAATCTTTATCAGAAAAAAAAAAAAAAGAAAAACCAGAAAGCCCTAACTCTCTCTCTCTCTCTCTCTAAAACTCTAAAGCTCCTCTCTTTCCCTCTCTACCGCCATGGCCGCGACCTTCGTCGAAGAGGACGGCTTCGCCGCCGCGAGGCTGTTCAGCCAGGGCTACTCCTACACCTACGACGACGTCATCTTCCTCCCGCACTACATCGACTTCCCCACCGACTCCGTCCGGCTCGCCTCGCGGCTCAGCCGCAACGTCGCTCTCTCCATCCCCTGCGTCTCGTCACCGATGGACACCGTCACCGAGGCCGCCATGGCCGCGGCCATGGCGGCCCTCGGCGGCATCGGCATCGTCCACTCCAACCTCCCCGCCGCCGCGCAGGCCGCGATCGTACGCGCCGCCAAGTCCCGTCGCGTCCCCATCCTCGCCGCCTCCGCCGCCGAGTTCCGGTCCCCCGACGACGTCGTGGCCGAGTTCGGCGAGAGGCCCTTCGTCGTCGTCACCGAGTCCGGCTCGGCGAAGTCGAGGCTCCTAGGGTACGCGGCGAGGGCGGATTGGGAGAAATTGGGGGGCAGGGAGGCCAGGGTCTCGGAATTCATGCTCAATTCGGAGGATTCCCTCCCGTGGGACGCCGATTTGGCGGGAATCGAGGCGTTCTTGGCGGAGAAAGGGCGGGACGCAGCGGCGATGGTGAAGGACGGGGAGGTTGTTGAATTGGTGACGAGGGAGGAGGTGGAGAGGATGAAGGAGTACCCGAGGCTGGGGGCGGGGACGGTGGGGGCCGACGGGGAGTGGATGGTGGGGGCGGCGATCGGGACGAGGGCGGAGGACAAGGAGCGGGTTGCGCATTTGGTCGGGGCCGGGACCAATGTGGTGGTGATCGACAGCTCTCAGGGGAACTCCATTTACCAGATTGAGCTGGTGAAGCACATCAAGCTGAATTACCCAGGCGTCGACGTGGTTGGCGGGAATGTGGTGACGATCAGCCAGGCGCAGAACCTGATTCAGGCCGGCGTCGACGGGCTGCGTGTCGGGATGGGGTCTGGCTCCATCTGTACCACCCAGGAGGTCTGCGCGGTCGGCCGCGGGCAGGTATAGCCGGAATATGATTTGGGTTATGACCGTTTGAAATCTTTTGATTAGGCTATGCTAGGCTTAGATATGATCTTGAGCTTTGATTCGATACCGATGCGAAGTTCCACAATAAGGTTACGTATCGGAATTAAATTCTTGCGTGTTTGGAAGGTAGTGAAATGGGAAAATATGAAGACAGAGAGAAATTTGTTGCGTTTGGATTACTAGAATGTTAAGGAGACCAAACTATCTCACATACCCTATTTTAAAGGGTGATATTAGTGGTTGCTTTTTGGTAGCTAAACTATTCCTATCATTTGTCATGAATATGTTGTTAAAGATATTGATATCGTAGATGTACTGATAGTTCATACATATTTCTTTTAGATATGTATATCTCTTTTTTTAAGGATATTTTGTTTAAGTTAACCAATTGGATGGATTACAAGTTCCCCAGCCTATAACATCCATTGCCATATGATACCATTATTAGTTGTTGGCATTTATATTTTTGCGTTTTATTCTTTATTAGCTGTTCATTTCACCGCGCACTCAGTCTTTTCCCAAACTTTCAGGCAACTGCTGTTTACAAGGTAGCATCAATTGCTTCACAAAGTGGCATTCCTGTCATCGCTGATGGTGGTATTTCAAACTCTGGACACATAGTCAAGGCTTTGACTCTTGGTGCATCTACTGTGATGATGGGAAGCTTTCTGGCCGGAAGCACCGAGGCTCCGGGAACATACGAGTATCAGGTACAAGCCTATGACAAGGATAAGATACTCTTCGCATACGTTTCATGTTCTCTCTCATATATGTGTACACCTTTTAGTTTTCCTGTTTATTTATTCAATTATGTTGGCTCTATCCACCTTCATTTTCAAAACAATATGAAAGCTCGTATGCACACAAACATAAGCACACTTGGCTAACTGTATTATACTTTCAGGATTTGATTAGATAAATGCTGTTTTCTTCCTTCATTTTATTTTTGCTTGATATGTACTTGTTTCATGGTATTAGCATTTTTCGTTAACAATTAATCAATATGCTTCTCGTGCTAGAATGGCTGCCGGGTGAAGAAATATCGAGGCATGGGCTCCCTTGAAGCAATGACAAAAGGAAGTGATGCCAGGTATCTGGGTGACAAAGCTAAACTGAAAATTGCTCAAGGAGTTGTTGGAAAGGTAGCTGATAAGGGTTCTGTATTGAAGTTCATACCTTACACAATGCAAGCAGTAAAGCAAGGCTTCCAAGATCTCGGTGCTTCCTCTCTGGAGTCAGCTCATGACCTCTTAAGATCAAGCGTTTTGAGGCTAGAGGTATGGGCTCTCTATCTATGTCTATGATATGAAGATTGTAAATACATTATGGTGAGAAATTTTAATTCCTTTCCGAAAGGTCTTACTTACATGCCTCTAGGATCGGCTTTAGTACCTGAACGAGCAAGATGTAATTTCTCAATAAGAGTGAAAGAGTAAACAACGTTGTCTGAAAGAAACACGATCCCATCCCCACTCTTCTCATTCTGGACCTCACATTTGGCTCGTTCGTCTTTTCCCTTGGATTTGCATTAGGTAGGTTGAATCGGTATTATTTCTCGATGTTTATCATATGGAATGTGTTTGTGGTGTCTTGTACAGGTGCGGACCGGAGCAGCCCAAGTGGAAGGCGGTATTCACGGGTTAGTTTCTTACGAAAAGAGGTCTTTTTGATGTCTACAAAGTCAGTTTCTACTTACGGCTGGAAATACCTTTGAGGTATAAGCCAAGTGCCAAAATGTCAAGAGCTTATGGAATCCAAGATTTTGAGCACATCATCATGGTTTTTGATGTGTCCATGGATTGTGCAAGAGTTTTGTGTACCTGTAACTTTCTGTTGTCCCATAAAGGGGAAATGGTTCCATTTAATCACAATAAGTTAAATCCTTGTTTTCTCGAACCCTTTTCATCCTACAAGTAATATTTATTTGCAATTTTATCTAGGGTGAGTTGCAAAAATAGGCAAAATTAAATGTTTGTTTTAAATGATAACCTGTGTTTCAAAAAATTAAAAAATAGCCATATTACGTATTGTATAACAGAAAAGTGTTACACAAAATATAACAGATCTATAAATATTTATAAGATATTATTTAACACTTCAAAAATAATGACTAAAAGTTGAAGTGTTACAAAATATCTTACAAATATTTACAGATGTGTTATATTTTGTGTGACACTTTTCTGTTATACAATTTGTAACATGGCTATTTTTTTAATTTCTTGAAACATGGGTTGGATTTTAAAAATGATAATATTTTTTGGTTATTTTCTACGATTTCCCTTTTATCTACTAGTGAAACAGTTTCAAATGATCATATTTATGTGTATATTATATAAATGGGTGCTTGGCTGTGTATATGGATAAGTGGGCGTAGTTGTTATTCATCCTTATTGGTGGTAAACTATATGATATATAACAATTATGATGCATCATCATATTACATGGTGATATTTGGTGATCATAAATTTTCACTTAAAATGAGTCGCCAAAATTTGTTGCAATGCTTAATCTAGTTAGATTTTAATAAACGAATATTTAACGACCAAATAGTTTGACAGTTCTCAAGAAAGCAGGTTTTAAGAGAAATGCGTTGGGTACAAGTACTTGGAAAAAGTTTTAGCACAAGTAAATGATTTTGGTGTCCTTTTGTGTACATATTATCCTAATCAAATATGTAGCATATAGCTTTTCAATAAAAAAAATGTAGCATATAGTTTGTTAAATCAAATCTATACCAAGGAAATGCTCCATAAGACTAATTCCTGTGGCATGCTTTATGTGCAAGTGCTATGAATCTTCTTCTTTAGCAACAAGCATATACAGAGCTCACACCAGTTATCTACGTTCCCAAGCTTGAAAAAATTATGTTAAAAACTTAAAATTCGGGTAAAAAAAATTACCATAAGAACACAAAACCTAACCCTAGCAATGATGTTTCCAAACTCAACTTTTTATTCATCTATAATTACTGAATCAAGAATTATTGAGCTAATTACTTTTCAGACTACTTGATTACTGTTAAGAGAAGTAATGATATCGGATACTACATCAGGATTTTACAGATCACTGCGAACTACAGGTTCTTCAATTACTCCCTTTACGACGCCGATCATCTCGTTTGAGGTGAAGCCGTCGTCCTTGGCATAAAATAGGTTCAACACTTGGCTCATTTTCCAGAACAAGTTTTTGCAAGCTCTCGGGACTACGCTATCTTTGTCTTGCACAACAAGTCTCAGCAGTTCTCTCCTCTTACTACGTGCCAAACTCTTCAGTTCATGGATCGCCTCTTCTTCAGTGGTACAACCAGAGCCATGAATGAGGCTCAATGATACGGAGTTCAATTTCCCTTCCCCGGCCTCTCTCTGCAGTACATTACGGGAGTGATTAGCACGTGCATAAACAATTATCACAAATGAAAGACTTCCTGTTTTACCTTAAAGCCTTGGATGTCGTTGAGAAGTCGTCCAGAAGAGCTCATGAGCCTGTACAAATGATGGAGCTCTTGATGTCCTTTAACGTCCTCGGAAAGCTTAGGTCCCACCAAGTAAAGCGCCGGGAGGACAATAGGTCCTAAGGCAAATGACACGTATGCATTTTCCATATACTCATCCATTGTCGGCACAGACTCGTCCTTCAACCATTGAGCTTCTCTCAACATTGATTTCAACAAAGCTAGCCACTGTAAAGGAAAAAGGATTATTTCAACAAAAACAAAGCTTCTAAGATCGTTTAACAAACACACTAATGCTAATACATAATGGAGAATGTTATCTCACAATCTCAATTATGTGATTCGTCACACTGCGTCCTTGCCACACGAATGCTTTGGCTCCGATTTCAGAGATTGTGTTATGAAGTGCCGAAAAAATAATCTCAACTTGCTCAGAACAACAATCGACATTGACGTTTACATCCCACCTGCAGTTCAACCGGCTTAGGAGGAAAATACACAAAATGGACCAACAAAATTCTTTGGAAAAGAAAAATGAAGCGGAAAACGGAGAACGTACTTTTTGATCAATTCAATGAGGTTCAACAGTTCCTCTTCTGAACCTCCGACATCAAAGAAATCATCAACCACTGTCGTGAGTACCCCGTTTTTAGCCCACGATATGCGGGCATCAGATAATTCAGGTGCAAAAAGGGTAGCGGCAGCGGAAAAGTAACAGTATGCTAGCTTCTGTCTCGCAAACTTTAGCTTGTCCAATCTGTTATCTACGACCCACCTGCTTCCACAAGTTAAAGCTTTGGCTTCCAAGCCAAAAAAAAAAAAAAAAACCAACAAACAAACAAACAACAACAAAAAGAGAGGGAGATAGAGAGAGAGAATCATTGTCTATTCCTTTTTATGGTGTCTAGGGGATAACAAGAGAGAGAATGTACAAAAACAAGGATCCTAGCTTACAGGAAAAGATAATAGAAAGAAATAACAAAAGCTCCTTGTAAATCTAGTAGTCAAAGCTTTATCATCAAGCATCAACTCGAACGCTGACAGAGTTCACAAAAAGGTCGGTCAATATAATTTGAAGAACAAAATAAGGACAAGTATACCTGGCAAGAATTTTGAGTTCTTCTCGATGTATTGCCTGGCAAGCATTGAAGTCTTCCACAGCTAGTTCAAGGAAATCTTTGTTGCGAACATTTATAGAACTGAAACGAAGAGTACGATGAATATCTCACATTATAACAATGAGCCAAAAAATACATTCATGTAAAAAGAGGAGGAAGAGACGGAAATATTGACAAGGAAGAAAAAAACAAAAGTTCACCAATATGAAGTTTTCAGAATCCTCGTACTATCGGTATCATAATGCTCTATGGCTCTCCTGCTTGACAGTCGTTCCAAGCTTGCATGATAAGGAATCTTAAACGCTTCATTCACCTGAAATAAAGAATGAAAGAAGCTCGGATAAGTGTAAAATTAATGAGCTAGAAGTAGAGATTTACCAACGAAACTACCTCTTGGGAGATGTATTTGTTGAGATTATCTGCCTCTGTTGAAATATGAGGAAGTTCTTGTTTGAGAAAACTACTTGTCCATAAATTTTGTCGCTCCAAGACCGATTCATCCGGATGTATAATGGTCTCTGATGCCCTAAATATTTCTAAGATAGAACCAATGTCCTTCATATGTCGTCCAAGGTAATTGATGACATGATCTTCTGAAAATCGAGCTAATGGATCTACATCACAGCATAAATCTCTATTAAAACATCTTACCAGAAGAGTGATCAAATGTAGTCTCCTATATCGTAAAATACCTGAAGAAACATCAAATCCATTAACACGCAATAATCGAAATGCTATTGCACAGGTGGAAGTATCTAAAAATATGCTCTCCTCCCCTTGCACCCAGCATCTGTTAATCGACGAAAGTCAATAGATATCGATGGCATATTAAATTTTCCTTAGAAATAAATTGATATTTTGTTTTATATATTTTTCAAGTTGAATTCAATAAACTTACCTTTAACTTTTATCGGCCAAAGTAAATTATAGAATGCTACCTGTATGTTTCGTCGAGTACACTCCTGATTTCTTCTTTGAAATGCCGCTCAATTCCCAACCTTTGGAGACTGTCAACCATTGAGAGACGAGCGTATATATCCAGAGGATATACTGCTGGGACTGAAAGAAACAAAAAACGGTGAACTATCAGCAATATGTTATATGAAACTAAGAAATCGACAAACAATTTAAGCTGGACGAACCTGCACTTCCAAACCTTTCTAAGACCGAGCATAGGTACTTTAGACAATCAGCATTCTTGACGTTTGTGAAAGCAAATGCTGTTGTAGATGGTGAATTAAATAGAGAGCCATTTTTCCTTTGGTACTTCATGACCTTTTCCCAGTCCAGTGACTTCCCGATCCCCTCGGAAATGTATGCTAGGTAGGCTCTATCTCCCTCCGAGTCGGTTCCATAGGCTCTGACAATAGAACCACAGTGAAGACAGTCGGATTGTTACTGATTTAAACATGTTGCATCATTGTTTCATCAGTGAAGATTGTTTCTTCACCCTTTTTTTTGGCTCTATCTCCTTTGAATTATTACTGTTATGCAGTTTTCTACTTTCGCTTATTGAATAAAAATGCAAAAAAAAAAAAGAAAAAAGAAAAGGAGTAGAGCTAGAGGTCAAATAAAATTTTAATTAAGAGAATAACTAATAACCTCTTCAACTCCAGTTCTCTCTTTTGAATCAGGGCATCTAAATTCGATGGCTCGACGGCAATATTGAGATCCAGATCATTGGAATGTTCAATCAAAGTAGGAAATATTACTTCAAATCCAACAGGAGAATATTGTTTCTCATCAGTCGCCAGAGCGAAATTTCGCTCGATAAAAAGTAGACCTGAAACAAGAGAGAATTTATTTAGGGATATTTAACTCTACATAATGAACATACTAAAGAAGATGAAGTGTGTTAACCTTTGTTTATTTGATCTTCACCGATACCCCATCGCTTCAGTGCAAGGATGCTTGCTAAAGTTGATAACAAAGCATCTTTCATGAGCAACGGACGGCTATCGGCACAGCCCCACGAGCCATCAGGGAGTTGGTTCTCACGTAACCAATTTACGCACTGAGGGAAAAAAGGGTCCTTCGGAGAATTTGGAGAAGGGACCATTGCCACCCAAGCAGTGTCGTACGATGAAGCAGAGAGTTCAACCTTATTGAACATCTTTTTTATTCTGTCTTTTGTCTCCTCAAGGGCCTGCGTGAATCGAAATCGCGAATTTCAAAAGAGTTGATTGATCCGTTATAATTGTGAATGACTGTAGTTATAGAATTTGTAGGATCGTCATACCAAAGCAGAAGGGTTGGGTTTCTTGGCTTCATTTAATCGTTGAACTGAAGAAGCTGAGAGAAATTTCCATACACAACAACAAACACATAAATATGCTCAAGTTACCCAACGAAGAATTTATAATGCTGTCACACTCGCTTTACACACACACACACACATATATATATACACAGAGTGTATCAGTTGCATCTACACATCATGCATTTCTGGTTTAAAAAAAAAATGTTGGAAAAAGTGAGTAAAAAGAGACTAGCTTCATGAATCTATATTACTCATTTTGTGTCCCATTGTTCTCTAGTCATGTTCAAGAGTTTGCTGAGTTCTTCATTAGTTAGCTACATTCTGGTTCTTGAAAACCCAGCAGAAACATAATGACAATTATTAGCTACACTTTCTCTGGTGGAGTCAAAATTCATATTGTCTGTCTGGGTTGGTTCTGGCTTTTAATTGGTCATATTTCCTCGTCTCCAATCGAAGACTTGTCACTCATACATAACAAAGAAAATGCTTACAAAGATTCAAGTAAAGTTCTCTCTCGGAAAAGTAATCACTTTTCCCACTAGAAATTTACCCACACACACGCACAAAATTAAAAAATGAAAAATAAACCTTGGTTCAAAAAGTTGAGAAATATCCAGTACTAATCCATAACAATTAGGCATAATACGGGCTTTAGATATACACAGTTCTTAGTATCACAATCAACAAGATCAAACATAAGTTCCATAAAACTACCCAAAAAAATTCAAGGCCATCCAAATCATCCCAAAACTTGACATGAATCACTTGATCACATTAAGCATCTAATTATCCATAAACCAACCCCCCAAAAGAAACAGAAATCAAGTAATTGAGTTCAGTAACAGAACTGAATTCCTAAGATCACACATACAAATTCAAAAGCCAATAAACCCCATATTGGCTCTATGAGAGAGAGAGAGAGAGATAAAACCTGATGAAGAAGAAATGGAACAAGTGGGCTTGCTGGGAAGGAAGAGAGTCGTAGATATGGACATGGTTGTTTCTCAGAGTGAGTGTGTGTGTGTGTTTTTTTTTTTTTTTTTTTGAGTTGGTAAAGAAACCTGAGTCTAAATACGAAGAAAATGATAGAGAGAGAGAGAGAGAATTAAAAGCAGGGAGGTCAAAAAAGGACAGGAATCCATATAGGAGAGAGGTGAGAATCAGAGTGGACTACTAAACGACAAAAAAAGTAATTAGAAGAAAATGGAAAAAAAAATAAATAAATATCTGCGTCTTTGTCAAAACTCGCATGTTTTACTTGAGAAGGTTCTTCTCGATCTTCGAGATTCGATTTGGTACAACAGTACAAGTCTTCGCCGTCATAAAACAACAACAATTCTTTTTAGAGTTTTTTTTAGGCATTTGACCAAATTTTTGAATAATTTTTTAGGATTTAACTCTAAAATATTAAAATTAAGAATTTAGTCTTAAAAAATAATTTTTTTAAATTCTTTTATATTTATGTCAAAATAAATAGAAATTTAAAATTTAATTTGCCATTTAAGGCTTTTACAAATAAATATTTTGATTAAAAAAGATATTTATTTGTAATAATTCTTAATTAGGATTTGGGCTTAATTTAATTTATAATTATGGGTAAAAATATCTAAAATTAGTTTAAAAACTATACTGAAATTTTTTAAATTTACAAATCCAATATTAATTATTGTTAGCGGTGGATTAACTCTTAACCAAAATTAAGAATACTTAAAATTTGACCATTTGAATCATCTTAAAAATGAAAAGTTCAACAAGACAACAAGTATGTAAATGACCATTTAAATGGTGATACTTTTTTTTTTCTTGCAAAGATTTAAATGGTGATACAAAAGGGTTAAATTTATCTTCATCTACATGTGCCGCCCAAAAAAAAAAAAAAGTCACACTAACTATTTTCTATCATATCATAAAAATTCAAAGACAACAAATCAACAATGGCACATGCATATACAAGTTTCTTCTTTTTCCAAACTTGAAAACACTTAAAAGGTCAATTAGTGGGAAACAAAAACTATAATAAGAACAAACTCTAATTACTCTGCCACACTTAAAAGTTCAAAACTGTTAAGCCATACTTTGTCACATTCAAATTTTCCCTCCACTCACAATTACTAATTTCAAACATATAAGATCTACAAAATTAACGCGAAACGCAAGTTCTTAAATTACTCCCTTTACAACGTTGATAATCTCTTCTGAGGTAAAGCCGTAGTCTCTAGCATAAAATAGGTTCAACACACGATTCATTGTCCAGAGTGAGTCTTTGCAAGCTCTCGGGACTGCGCTATCTTTGTCTTGCAAAACAAGCCTCAGTAGTTCTCTCCCCTTACCACATGCCAAACTCTTCGATTCATCGACCCCCTCTTCTTCAAAGGCATGAGAGTCGTGAATGAGGCTTTTAATTACGCGGCATTCAATTTCCCTTCCTCGTAATGCATTTGGGAGTGAATTCACGCACGAGAAATTAATGTTGCTTCCCTTAAAGCCTCAGATGTCATTGAGAAGTCATCCAGTTATGCTCATGAGCTCATTAAAATGACGAAGCTCTCTATGAACTTTAATGTCCTCATAGAGCTTAGGCCCCGCCAAGTACAGGGCTGAAACACTACATACATGTTTTTCATAATACTCGTCCATTATTGACTTGGATTTGATATTCAATCACTAAGCTTGTCTCCACATCGACTTCAAACTATTCACCCACTGAATCAAGTTCCTCATTATACTTCAATTCACATTATTTTAGACTATTTTGAAACCGTTTGATAAAATACTAAGTACATGAGCAAAAAGTATCGTAATCTCACAATCTCAATTTTGTGATTTATCACACTTCATCCTTGCCACTCGAATGCTTTGGCTTCCATTTCGAAGATTGTGTTACGGAGAGCTGAGAATATGATTCCAACCTGCTCATAACAAAAATCGACACTAAGCTTCAATTACTTGATTCCAAGGAGAGAAATTGGGTCCCATCTCTCTCTAGATCAACGAAGTTGAATAGCAATACTCATAATTTATGAAACCAAATTCCCCTAACCTCTTTTTCTATCTCTCTATATTCCTCCAATATAATCATGTAAATACACTTATATAATTAAAAATAAATTGATAAGTTGTCATGATTCTATTAGAAGTATAGAGAAATATATAAAAAATGGTTAGAAGACCTGAATTCTTAAACTATTCTTAACCCTGTTACACCTAGATCACAAATCTTCGATCCATGCTAGCGTCAAGTATGAAAAAAAGCGAGAGCGAAAATGTATAATAGATCAATATTTTGGCCCGGAAGGTTTTTAGCTTAATTTTCCTTAAAAGCATTATGTTTAGACATAGGATCGAAAGGTAGATGCCGATTTAATTTTCATGTGTTTTGACTCTTCATTGATTGATACCCATATCATATCATATGCCTATTATATTGACCTTAATGAATTTGCAAAAGCTCGGGTATTTTTATACCAATATAAAGCGAAAGCAATCTGGGTTATAGTATTATTTGGTATAAATTTATAAGTTAAGACGATGGAGATCAATTCTACATGTTCTCATAGATCCAAAACCTGAAAAGTGAAAACCACAACAAAAAATTGTCATCTTAAAATAAAGACTGCAGTTCATGTCATTTTTTAGCAGTAAATTTGATCAAATTGCCATTTCTTTTACAAATATGGAAGACAAGAAGGGGAAACAATAGTTCGGTAATAGAAAAAATCACATGGCTTGCAATCGTGGCATAAGTTATAAATTTGGATTTTCACACGTAGAATAACATCAAATTATCCAAAACAATAAACAATAATAGATTTATCCAAAACAAAAAACAATGACATCTTCACATTGATTATAAAATGTCATTATTAAATATCACAATTCCGTAGTTTTTGCCAAGTGTATTTCGATTCTAGTAAATAAAGATAACAACATAACAAATCGTCAAAATTTTCCAAAATAAAAAACTAACAACTAATATATATATGGCTTCTTCACATTGATTCTAAAATGTGTCATTGATGTACATGATTTTATTGTGCTCTGCTTATTTATTGCCACATAAATATCCAGTAAATTTTTTGGGATTTTTTTTTTTTTGGGATTTTGTTGCATTATCCATTGTATCGATATCGTGTGTTTTCATGAGGAATTGAATGTATTAATTCATGCAGAATACCCAGCGCGTGGCAGAGATGAAAAACAATTTCCCATGTACCAATTGAACTAATTAAATGCCATGCAAAGAAGTGAAGCTAATAAAGTTTCCTTGTAAATGCAAGTTGAAAAAGACTAATATATAAAGCAATACATGGGATTAATTACGACAAGAAGGTTTGACAGATGCCGGTTTTGGACCATATATTTTAAAAATTACCACTTTTAAAAGAAAATTGCAATCCATACGACTTTCTATAAATGAATTTGGATTAAATTGTTCCTTTTTATTTTTCAAATGAGGAAGATAAAAAACAGAGGAAAAATAGTATTTTGCTAATAAAAAAAGTGACAATAATATTTGATTGTAGTATAGATTGTAAATTTGGATTCTAAAAGTGGCATTTGATTACTCTTTAATGAAGGTAGGCCCTATGTGAAGGGACCTAATCTCTATTAGGGAGTAGAGTTTGAGATGATCACGCATGCCCTTAAAATTTAATAGAGAAATGCTAATTAAAGTACCATAATTTTTTTATCAAAAAAAATTAATAAGAATGATGTGTTATTATTATCTATTGGATACAATAAAAATAGAGATTTTTAAGGATTTAGCCAAATTTTTGGTAATTTTTTTAAAAATTAGCCATAGTTTCACGAATTTAAGAAATTAGCCATTTTCGTTATGTAACAGTTTTTGTTACACGTGTAATAAATTTTATTACCCATGTAACAAATTTTGTTACGCCCGGTAACAATTTTTGTTACACAGGTAACAAAAATTATTACACGTATAACGAAAATTGTTACACAACGAAAATGGCTAATTCCTTAAATTCGTGAAACTATGGCTAAATTTTTGAAACATGAGCTTAAAAATGGCTAAAACAAAATCCAACTCCATATCCTTTGCACCAATATCTCAAGGCTGGCCTTAACCGGAGCAATGATAGCCCTCGTCATCGTCATAGCCACGCCACTCCTAGTTAGTCTTTCTCAGTTCGATGAGATATTCCTAACCTATTGGCCTCGGCTTTGTTGTGCCTCTCCGGTTGGTTCGCGCGAGGAACAAGTACTCTTCATATCCTCTATATGGACCTATGTCGTAGTCAATAAATAGAACAGTAATTGTCATTTTCTTGCTACCTTTTATCAATACTAAGTAAATGGATACTTTCTAATACATCTTTCTTCGTTCTGTCTTTGTTCAATATTGTCTGTTTTGTTCAAGGATTTTTCTGTTTTAAGGTAGATTGTCAATGGCCATATTTGTCGTTTTCTTAATTTTTTGTTGTTTTGTTTTTTTTTTCCCCCCAACTCAGCGTGGTTTCTAAAAATTATTGTTATTTCTTATTCTCCACTACAAAGAAAGCTTAAAAAAATGTGTTCCAATTTTTATGTTGTTTCTTTCTTGTTCTTTTCACACGTCGTTCTCAACTTTTTTGTTGTTTTCCCAGTTACATGTCGTTTTATCCAAATTACTGTCATTTTCAGCATCAAGTGTCGTTTTTCCTAAACCCTTTTCTACAAAATTGGCATTTTCAACCCAGAGCGACATTTTCCACTGCAAAGAAAGCTAAAGAACGTTTTCCCAATTTTCATGTCGTTTTAAAATTTAGATTACATGTCGTTTTGAACTCATTGTCGTTTCCGTCATACTACTGTCGTTTTTCACATTTAGTATCATTTTTTTTCCTTCAAAATTTATATTTCAACCTGAAGTGATATTTTTCACAACAAAATAATGCTGAAAAAGAATTTTTTTTTTTTCATTTTAATGCTGATTTTCAATTTATTAGTTTCTTGTCCTTTCCCCAAATTAATGATACTCGTCCCCACAATCCGTGTTAGTTTTTTTTTTCCCTATTATTATTCTTTCAAATTTCCTGTCCTCTTATCACAAAATTGATTTTTTTTTTTAATCTCAAAGTGACATTTCCCACTATGAGTTGATTTAAAATATATAGTTTGCATAACATGCGGTTAGTTGTTTTATGTTGTTTTTTAGTTTGATGCCATTTTTTTACAATCAACTGTTTTTGATATAAACTTGTCGTTTTTTAGATATTGTCGTTTTTTTATCTCAATGTGACATTTCCCACTACGAGTTGATTTAAAATATATAGTTTGCATAACATGTCGTTAGTTGTTTTATGTTGCTTTTTAGTTTGATGCCATTTTCTACGATTAACAGTTGTTCATATAAACCTGTCGTTTTTCTGATATTGTCGTTTTTTAGTTTCTTGTCGTTTTTTATCACAGCGTTGTTTATCCTAAATTAGTGATATTGTCGCTTTTTAGTTGCAACCTGAAGTGACATTTTTCACTATAAATAAAGCTGAAAAAGACAAATTTTTCATTTTAATGCTGATTTTCAATTTATTAGTTTCTTGTCGTTTCTCCAAATTAATCATACTCGTCTCCACAATTCGTGTTGGTTTTTTTTTTTCCCCTACTATTATTCTTTCAAATCTCCTTTCCTCTTACCATAAAGTTGATTTATTTATTTTATTATCTCAAAGAGACATTTCCCACTACGGGTTGATTTAAAACACATAGTTTGCATAAGACGCGGTTAGTAGTTTTATGTTGCTTTTTTTGATACCATTTTTTACGATCAACTATTTTTTATATAAACCTGTCGTTTTTCAGATATTGTCATTTTTATCACAATGTGGCATTTCCCACTACGAGTTGATTTAAAACACATAGTTGCATAACATGTGGTTAGTTGTTTTATGTTGCTTTTTAGTTTGATACCATTTTTTACGATCAACTGTTTTTTATATAAACTTGTCATTTTTCAAATATTGTCGTTTTTTTTTAATCTCAATGTGACATTTCCCACTACGATTTGATTTAAAATATATAGTTTGCGATACATGTGGTTAGTTGTTTTATGTTGCTTTTTAGTTTGATACCATTTTTTACGATAAACTATTCTTTATATAAACCTGTCGTTTTTTAGATATTATCGTTTTTTATCTCAATGTGGCATGTCCCACTACGAGTTGATTTAAAACGCATAATAGTTTGCATAACATGTGGTTAGTGTTTATGTTGCTTTTTAGTTTGATACCATTTTTTACGATCGACTGTTTTTGATATAAACCTGTCGTTGTTCAGATATTGTCGTTTTTTTTTTATCTCAATGTGACATTGCACACTACGAGTTGATTTAAAATATATAGTTTGTATAACATGCCGTTAGTTGTTTTATGTTGCTTTTTAGTTTGAAATTAACTGTTGTTCATATAAACCTGTCGTTTTTCTGACGTTGTCGTTTTTTAGTTTCTTGTCGTTGTGTCGTTTATCTTAAATTAGTGTCGTTTTTTTCAGAATAACAGCGTCGTTTCTTCGAATCTCTGTCATTTTTAAAATTTCGTGTCGTGTTTCCAACAAAATTGACATTTTCAGGCTAAAGTGACTTTTTCCACTACATAGGAAGCTAATAAAGGCAATCAACAAAGACAAAAGAAGGCATTTACAATTCTAATCACCTTAACGAACGAAGAACAAATGATAAACCAACAATAAAAAGAGTGGACTAAACTTTCCTTATGAAACAGATTTATAGCTCAAAGTCTCAAACAGTCAAACTAGAAACGATAGATATATAGGAGAACGACATTTACAAGATTTTAACCCCAACTATCGTGTGAAAAGAAAAGCCCTCAAAACATAGTGTTAAAAACGTACTGGAAGGAGGGTTCAGGCGGGCCACCACAGCGAGGGCAGCGAGAAGAGAAGCGGATCCCCCGCTTAATCAAATTGAGCCGAGTAGGAAGAATAGTGTGAAAAGCCCCGCCACATTGAAGAATTTGATTTCTGGGATCTCCTCTTCCACCTTGTGCGAAGGTCTGGTCAGGCCATTCGAGAAGGTCTCCTTTCTGCTGCTACGAATGGTTAGCGCATCTCGACTATCGAGTCTGACTCATCAAAAGCTGTTTCCGCCATTGATGATCGTCAAGTTCTGGGTCCTTTGGGTCCTATTGTTTTTGTTGCTCGGCTTTCTAAAGCCTGTAATGGTGCTGCTCATGTTCTTGCTACGGCGGGTCTTTCTTTTAGCTGTGATTGGGTTTTATGTTGTTCCTACTGTCTCTCACTCTCTCTCTCCCTCTGTTTGTAAGGACCTTTTTGGGGCCTCTTTTTCTTCGATTAAATCTCTGAAATCCTTCATTTTCCTCGAAAAAATAAAAAATAAAATAAATACAAAACCTTTTGGATAAATTGATATTTTAGGCACATCGCCACCTTTAGTTACAAGATCAACTACTATGTACAGCAATTGCACTGATTAAAACATCAAACTCAAAATATGAGGAACAACCAACTTTTGTCAGAGTTCTTACCAAGTCATGAGATTATAGAAGCTGATATGGAAATTTATTTTAAATAACTATAAAAGTGTGCTGTGAATTCTAACTAATGAAAAAAAAAAGAAAAAAAAAAAGAAGAAAGCCATTCAAAACCCTATTGCCAACAAACAGATATATGATCAAAACACTCTTATAACACTCGAACTGCAGTTACACTACCATTTCTGTCTCCAGAGCAGCTCCGTCTCGATTACACAACGATTGAGAGACCTTCCTTCTTCGGAGGAATAAGGATGTTCTTGTTCCCCGGGAAGGCATTGCGAGAGATGTCGACTAGGGCCTTAAAACTGTAGGGCTCGTGCATAGACAACTCGGACAGAACTTTCCTGTTCAGCTGGATGTTCTCCTTCATCAAACCATGCATGAAGTTGCCATAGTTAACCTGAAAATACAAAAGGAGTGTGGATTACCGGGAGAATGTAGAACGAAGGTTCTTTTTCATGTGGAATTGATCATTTCAAAACCAAAAGCTGTTTATCCAAATCCTCTTGAATTGTTTTTTGAAACAGCTGTTCATCTGAATCCTCTTGATTCGTGTACTATTTAATAGAGAAATAATTTAAAGCGCGCAGGTGTTTAAACAATTCGAGAAGATATTATTAGCACTAAAAAAAAGCACCAAAATGATGTACACAAAATAAATCATCGAGAAAAAGTTGGGACAGCTTTGATTTACAAACTAGCAAATGCAAAATATTTGATCATTAGATGTAGCAAAGAATGTACCCCATGCTGGCGAGTTCCAGCATTGATGCGTTGGATCCAAAGGGATCGCATATCTCGCTTCTTGGTTCGACGGTCTCTGTAGGAGTATTGCAAGGCCTTCTCCACTCTCTCTCTTGCTATTCTGATGCAATTCTTGGCCCGTCCCCGGAACCCCTTTGCCAGCTTAAAAATCTTATCCTTGTTCATTTTTTCAAACTTCTTTGCTGCAGAATCAAACATGCAAACACCAATACAAATCGAGATCAGTGACAAGGTCTAAAGTTCCTCAAGTATTACTTGAACAATATGGCACAGTTGCAACAGTAAACTGCCAAGCCAATACAAATTAGATTAAAATGATTACTTATGGTAAATTAAAACAAACTAATTATAATCTCAGTACTAGTAGATGACATCATAACCAACAATAAAGAGAGAAAGCAAAAGAAGTGAGTTTATCGTCAATTGTCTCTCTTGGTTGCACTGTCACCAGAGGGTAATCAAAACTTGAAACATTTATGATGAGTCATAAGTTTTAGCTCCATATTGAATCTCTTTGTTTCCTAAAAATATTTGACAGAAGTAACACAATATCATTTCAATTTCCTTCTTAGATTTGTGGTTTCCCACGTCCCTTGCATGTCAAAGAACAAATCTTTTAAGCAAAACGAACTTCAAGAAAGCAAGTAGGCTTGAAATAATTACAAACATCGTTGAATGACAGCTGAACAAGTAGCTCTATCCAATCATACTCACAGACATCCTTATCTAATTAAAATAATGGGCACTTCATACAACTCGAGTGACTTTCTTGAGAAACTACCCATTTTACGCAGAACATTGCTCACTACTTCCTGAAATTAAAACCGGTTCATACTTCAATCACCATGAGACGACTGGATTTTGGCATGATGATCAAATATCGACATTAATAGTCAGCATGGTCGAGTAATTCAAGCCTTAATGCTATACAATAAATAAGATTAATCTCACACTAAACTATTACTATAACATTCACAAGCTTAACAAAGTTATAATGGAGGGTGGGAGGAACTCTATTCTGACATTCTATCAAACAAGCTTAACGATACATCGAGCTACATTTGCAACAACAAACTAGCGAGAATCATTGTATAGAAAATTATAATTTGCAATGTCATGGCTGAGGATTTTTCATTAGTTACGATTGATAGAGCTTTTCTTCTTTTCCACTACCCCATAAAGCTACTAGATCATAAAATAAATGAAGTCAAAATCAGCAAACTCTCAAACGAATCAAATATCAGAAAATACTATCACAACAGACACATTGACATTTAGAAAAAACAATTAACTAGCACATCATTACAAACACCTAGAAAACTAGCGTCAGAGCCTCCAAGTTCAACTAGCACGAACAACACAAACAGAAAGCTATACAATTTGTGAAAAGCAACTAAAAAAAAAAGCAAACACATAGATGGTTTTTACCCGTTTTCCTTTTTATTTTTTGATCGAAACCCAGTTGTTGTACATTGAGATAGTACCGATACCAATATGCTTAGAATGATTGAATGAGAGTAAATATACAAAAGCTCAAATACCCACTTTAAAAATCAAACCAAAAATCAAAGCACTTGACAATTCAAGCCCAAACGATTATACAAACCACAAGGCCAAAACCCAAACCACAATTTTTTTCCTTTAAAAAAAAAAATTTGACTTTGACACAACCATTATCAACCTGTTTAGGCAAAATCAAGTAATCAACCCACAAATGCAAATGTACATTACAAACAGAGGACGTAGTCGGAAAAGTTCTAACCTTTCTATCCGTGTGCTTTATATTAGGGATCGTTCGAAATCGAAACTCGCCGGAGACGGGGTTGTGCTTGCCGGCGACTCCGGCGACGGTGGCTGGCGAGGGACGGCTGGTTTTAGGGTTTTGGTCCAAAGTGTTGGAAGCCTAAACCCTAGTCAAGTAAGAAATTTCATCCAAAATGAAAGAGAAATCGAGATTTTGGAATTTGGTTCAGGCCCCTGAAATTTATCAAAATTGTAGAGATACTCCTTTCGATTAAATTAATATCGCCAACAACCTTAAAAATAAACAGTGTGTGTTTAAGCGACAATATTAGTGATATTTCGGAAAAGAAATTTTTGAGCATGATCATTGTTTAAACAATTTGAGATTGTTGGCTATCTACTTAACTAAAAAAGTGGCTGCATCCTATATATTCTCTAATATTTTTGACAAATTAACAATAATTTTAACATAAACTGCTTGTTGGAAAAGAAAAAAAATAAAGAAAAATTATAAAAAATATCATTTCGCTTAAGTGATTTAAAAATATAACTAATTCTTTTAATAATTAAATTGTCAAATAATTATAAAAGATAAAATTAATCAACGCATATTGTATTTAGACTGTGGTTATTTCTTTAATTTTTTAAAATACATGTTAAAATTTAAAAAACTTCTTCCTAAATAACTTATAATCTTATATAACTAATTCACCTAACAGAAAAATAACTACGACAATATGCTTGTTGAGAAATAAATGGGTTTATTATAAACTAAAAACTACATAAACAACAAAATTATCACACTGAAAGTCTGAAACAAATGCTAAGTGATAGTGTTCAAATAAAAAATAAAAATAAAAATTAACAATGGCATCGATAATTGTGTAAGCAATAAATCCTTGTCGTTCTTTGACCCAAAAAAAAAAGATCCTTGTCGTTATAAAAAACGACATGTCGTTTACACAACCACACTCGTTTTGGCATTTGATAAGGATTCTTCTGGGGTTTTAGCTGCCAAAAGGAAGGGAAAAAAAATTAAAAAAATTGCAGCAATAGCTTCCAATGGTGCTGATGAACAAGTCTATGGCTGTTTCTTCTTTGCCAGCAATCACAACTCTCCGAGACCTTGCCTTTGCTCACAATCCCAAAGGTCTCTTCTTTTTCTTTTTTAAATTTAATTTTCTTCTATATTTTCAAGTGGATGTGCTATTTCCTGTCCTGTTTTCATTTTCAATCATGTCAAGAACTGAACTTTTTAGCTCATGGGTAGTTTGGTTCTTTGATTATATTTGTAGTAACAAATGTACAAATTTCAAGGACTGAACTTTTCATAGTCCGTTGAGTAATCTTGATTGGTTTATATTATATTGTTTGAGCGATATAACACTTGACTAAAGCCATATTCATATGGTTTATTGCTGGCAATTTTGAATCCAACTTAACTGTTACATTGTGCACAAGTGGTAAATAATGAAAGGACTTGTGTCTCTGATTTATGTTTAAGCTAAGACCAAAATGGTTTGTGGGCAATTGCCAATTTCCGATTTCGACTAAACCTTATCGTACCCGGGTTAGGTAGGTGTGGCAAAAGTTGTGCTGAAGAAAGGAAAGACGCAGCTCTTCAAGGATGGGAGCCCGATGGTTTACAGCGGTGCCGTGGATAGAATTATCGGGAGACCCCCGCCAAGGACGGGTGACGTTGTTCTTGTTGCCGACGGGGAAGAAAAGCCCATAGGCTGGGGCATGTACAATGCCGTCTCCATGTTCTGCGTTCGGATGATGCAGCTGGAAGAAGAAGCAAAAGGGTAATTATAAGCGCTTGCCAATTTTATTTTTTTTTTAATAGAGTTCGTGTTAGTTTTGAAAATTTTTAACCTGCATTGTGTAGAGACCCTTTGTGCGCATTGAACATGGAGAAACTGCTCGAAACGAGAATAGAAGCTGCCGTAGAATTGCGGAAAAGTTTGGGGCTGCCCTCGGGCATTACGAATGCATTTCGTCTTATCAATAGTGAAGGCGATAGGTATAAGACCTAAAGGCCTTGTGTTGGTAACTTTTTTGTTGCGTCTGAAAATGTTGCCTTTTCTTCTTTGATTAGGATCTTCCACCTTTGATTTTTGTTACAAAGTCAAACATGTATATGCAAGTACGCTTATTGCAATTTTGCTCCTCGCTGCTTCATCGCAGATTGTCAGGACTAATAGTTGATGTCTTCGGGGATATAGCTGTAATAGCATCATCTGCTGCTTGGGTGGAGAAGTACAAACCAGAAATCGAGGCCTTCATCGGTAATATAAGCGGAATTAATCACATAAACTGGAGACCGTCTGTTGATATTTTGAAAGAAGAAGGATTGGAAGTGTCGAATTTGAAGGAAATGCAGTCAGATACCTGTCCCCGTAGAACAAAGGTAAATAATTTCTTTAAACAATATCTTCTGTACGTTTCAGGGTTCTTCTTTCATTTTATGTCTTTTCTCATGAACTTCTTTTTCATTGTGTATGAAAGCATTTTTCAGTCTAGACATAGAAGCATTATATCCATGATTTTCGTCCAATCTTTGGCCGGTTCGGATATGTAAAGCATTACTCTTATCTTGCTTATCCTCTAACATAGCTTGGAAACTTTGGAAATACTTTAAAACAGCAATTGCATATGTCTCTGAATTTGTGCTTTAAGATATGTTTAATGATTTAACTGCATTGAGTTATTTATAGGTCTTGGAAAATGGGATCTCGTATGCCATTTCTCTTGAAGGGCAGAAGACGGGATTTTACGCTGATCAGCGTGAGAACCGTCATTTCATATCAACGATTTCAGATGGGCAGAAAGTGCTTGATGTTTGCTGCTACAGTGGCGGTTTTGCCCTAAATGCTGCACGAGGGGGTGCCCGTAATGTTACCGGTATTAATTATGCCAAAAAAGGCTCTTCATTCTACAAGTCCTCTCTGATGCCACTGTGTTCTCTGACTTTTTTTTGCAAGGAAATAGTTAACTAATGTCTAATATACGGGTTTAGTGGTCCAAACTCACAATGGACTTGAAAAAATGACGAGAACAATTACCCAAAGTGAACAATTATTTAGATTTATACTTTTTTTTTTGTTAGTTTTTTAAGCTATATTGGCACTAAGTTTACCATGTGTCCCAATTTGATCCGTCAACCATCGTTTCTGCACGTAATAATTTCATTTCATATGGTCTTTGCATTCTGAATTGGATTTTAAAAGTAATTCTTGATTTAGGTAGAGGAGGATGTCCGAGATGATTGTTACTTTAACATGTTCGATTGTTTCTATTGTCAGGCATTGATTCGTCGTTGCCAGCGCTAGAGCTAGCCAAAGAAAATATTGTTCTCAACAACATGGATCCACAAAGAATATCATTTCTTAGAAGTGATGCGACCGCTTTCATGAAGGACGCTCTTTCGAGAAATGAGTCATGGGACATTATCGTTTTAGATCCTCCTAAACTGGCCCCGCGAAGAAAGGTAAAGTTCCGCAAAATTTGGTGGTTTTCATGATAAACTTGTATATTCTTTGTGGTCCTTTTTCTTAGCTGTTCTGCTTAATTGCTCGGAATTGCTTCCAGGTCTTGCAAAACGCATCAGGAATGTATCGGACGCTAAATTCATTGGCTATGCGGTTGACAAAGCGCGGCGGTCTTCTAATGACTTGTTCTTGTTCTGGAGCCATGACGCAAAGTGGGATGTTCTTGCGTACTCTTCAGGCAAGTACATTCTTCTTCTATACTCACTAAACTTCAAGGTTTTAATCATAACAAAACTTGGGTTTATTTTATTTTTACTGAGTAGTTAGGTTATTGGAATTTGGAAAATACTACCTTCATGAATGATTGACCTTTATGCCTCTTTTAGTTGTCAAGAAAGGTTTTTTTTTTTTTTTTTCAAT
Organism: Boehmeria nivea var. tenacissima; assembly: GCA_018132145.1. Lineage (NCBI taxonomy): Eukaryota > Viridiplantae > Streptophyta > Magnoliopsida > Rosales > Urticaceae > Boehmeria > Boehmeria nivea. Next base: position 15,700,501 of record CM030875.1, on the reverse strand, counting down.
TTGTATGATTGTATTTTGATTCGTTTTTGTCCGCTCAAAGCTGTGTACAGCTAGAATTTCGTTTGTTTCTTTTCCAGAGAGAAGCCATTAAATGCAAATTGCAAAGAGAGGCATTTCCTCAAGGCTTGAAGCCTTGAACCATTACTTTCCAAAAACCCCCCCTTTTTCTCGTCTCTCTTTTCTTTCCTTTAGGTTCATGAGTTTAACAAACTGCTTTAGACTTATATTTGCATCTAACGCCATTTCTTTATTATCCGAAAAATGGCATTAAGACACAAAAATTTGTTCAATAAGGGCAGAAATCTACAGGCCATGACATAATGAGTCCAACTAAAAGTAATCACTCTCAAAACGATTAATCGAAATTACTAATCTCGTCTTTTTTCTTTTTTTTTTTCTTTTTTTTTTTTAAGCAGGGTGCCGCATCGACAGCGGGTAGAAAAATCACCTTCGTCAGACAGGCAGGAGCAGCATGTGACCATCCTATTAACCCAGCTTACCCAGAAGGCTCATACCTTTCTAACATTCTTCTGAGAGTGCTTTGAAAAAAATGCATTCTTTTATGTGAAGACAAAGAGCACATCTCAAATTGCTAGGTCATATTTTTCATTAAAAGCTTGAAACACAGTCGATCATTGAGAATAATTAAGTGTATTGCGTACTGTTCCTAGATTTATACATACATGAAAGCTTTTGACATCATCACCTCAAGAAAAGGAAAATGGAAATAAAATAGAATAAAAAAATTCCAGAAAGCAGAACAAAATGCCTTGTCATACTTGTATGAACAGATCACTTTAAAAAGCTTTAATACACATAACATTATATCTAGGAATTTGAATTTGCTCGAGCCAAACCATCTCATAAGAAGGTCTTATTAGTGTCCTCCGGGATTTCTGTTCCACGACAAATACGATGGATCGCCGAGTTGCCTGGAGGTAACGGAAAAACGAGGATTAGTGAGATATTTAAAACACACAATCACCAACTGGCCTATTCTTACACAACAAACACTTGCCCCTAAATTTATAGCTAAAGATGGTGTGATTGCTTTTGGAGTAAAATAGCATTATATGGGTAACAAGGCCAAAAAAAATGTCCATCTATTTTGGGCAATCCTTTCTGCCCGATCTAGACCTGTTCAAACACTTGCATCTTTTGATTTTGCAAATCCCATTTCTCAAATCCAATCTGCTCAAGCAGGTCATTCAAAAGTTGTAATGAAGAGTTTTGGTTTTACCCTGACGAGACGTTTTGACCAAAATATAAAAATCTGAGAGAGAACTGAGGAATTCCTATGGTACAAGCACCATAAAGAGCTTTATTTAGTTATTTTTAAACCTCTGAATGGTAAAGTAGGTTGGATCGGTATAGTTGAATTACCTTGGCTTGATAAGGTATACAATTGTGAAAGCCATAGCCAAGAAGAAGCAAAGCCCACCAACAGTGAGGTAAGCTATGCCCATGAAGTCATTCTTGCCGCCAAGCCAGCTAGTCGTAGAAAGCACAAGCTTCTTCTTGCCATTAAAATCGTAAGTGTTGTAGTTGTTCATCAGTGTCACATTCAAAACATCACCGGCCTCGAGATCCAAGTCTATTTTCCCATACAACTTCCTGAAAGTTGGCAGCGCGGCAGTTCGCATCCAAACAATAAGGTCCTCTTGCTGACTCAACTGTTGAATAAAATATAATTGACCTTGTTAGCACTACCCTTCTTGAGAAAGTAAGATATGTTTTTTTTTTTAAAATAAAAAATTACTTAACTGAAACTGATAATCAGGTTTGTGAGTTAAAGACCAAAAGAAGCTAAGAACTTCGCATTTATAGTTTAATTTGAGGAAAGAGGTAAAAAGCTTACTGGTATCGACTCGTTTAGATCTGCACCACCTTTAATAGTTCCATTCTGAAAGTTCCTGGGAAAGACATCTTTGCCAAACTTGTGCTCCCTATCACTCTTCCACGAGATTCCTTTCTTGTTCACCACCAATGGTTGGTCTCTACGGGTAAAGCTATAGGTATCATTGAACAAACTCCATGCAATGAGACCACAAGGCACAATCGGCACCTGACCATTTGCATAATCTTCAGGCTTACAAGTGCTCACCTCACTCGCACTATTATTATTTCTCAGCTGTTCATCGCTTCGGCTCTTAACATATCTATTGTCAAAAAAGCAGATTATAGTTAGTAAGTGGTATTTTAATAAAAGTACAAATTACTACGCATGCATGTTGTGTTGAATTGAATGACGCAGCATCACAAAAGATTTCAAGACATGATGATAAAAAAGTACGTACCTGCGATGATTCTGATAGAAGTTATCGAGCTGATAATACACATATATAGGCCTCTTCATACGCTTTGGCACCTAAAAAAAATGGAGACAAGATAAGGTCGTTTATTTGTAGAGAGAATTGAATCAATTTTCAAAATAGAAAAATGATCTTGGTGCAGGATTTCATTCCTTTTCCATTAATTAACGCCGCACTACCACTCAAGCTTCAGAACTATTAGCATATATTGGCTGCTGTTGGCTTCTGTCTACATCAATATGGACTTACTTAATTCAGCAGTATGATTAAAGAGTCTTAAGAAATCAAGTAGTCGTTAAGGGTGTTTTACGTGGGAATTAAAGAGCAAGCTCTGGCTGATTGACTAATTTTTTCTCTTCAATATAGTTTTCAAGAGTCGAAGATCTTATGGGCTTTATGGACATCTTAAATAGGTAATACATTTCGGTCTATATAAGGTTGCAAGTTCCTATGTGCTAATATGTAGAATGAGTGACAAGCAGTTTGATCTCTTTGGTTTGAAACTTTGAACAAAGCAATCCGTTCCTATTCCGCAAAAAGTCTCCTCGATGGATGCCCAAACAGCCAATATATAGCACAACTTACAAACCAGCCTACTTTCCCTTTCCCACTCTGCATAAATTCACAGCAGTGACAATCACAGTTCTTTAGAGACAACAAATAAAGATGAAACTTACTGTTATCTGTCTGACACACGATTTATCTTCAGCACTTTGAATGAATCCGGTCTTATTGTTTCTAAAGCGCTCAGGTATACAGTCGGTTTCATATCGGTGAACAATTTCAACAACCTATAAAAAGTGTTTACTGGTTATTGACAGGCAAATAGAAATTCTATGAACAGGATTTAAAAGACTGCACGTAAAAGATTTGGATCTTAGTCAAACATACATCTCGTGAAGCAAATAGAGAAGCAACTCCAATGGGGATGAAGACAATGCTAACGAGCATAAATGCTGAAATAACCTGAAGAAACACGCAGAGATGCGCGGTAAGTTTCATTCATTTAGTTTTCCTATCACGTCAATAACATCTATATAGAATTATCATACAAACATATGAAGAGATTTAAAAAAACTAAAAATATAAAATAAAATAAAAATCTTACCCATCTTGGTGTAAGTATGGGCTTGCAAGCTGGAAGTTCCTGCTGTGTAAACCTTGAATCTGAACATTTTTAAAAACATGACTGTTTCAGTTTTTCGGTTCTCAAAACAAAGGCCAGAGATGTGAGGTTTATTCCAAATAGTTCATAAGTCCTACTTTCTATCGCCTTATCTCTTTTCTTTCACGCTATGAGTTAAGAACTATAGTAGCATGCAATTGAGGTGTAGTACTTAAAAGATATTATGGGCTTGAGAAGTGGTGACCTAGTTCACATCAATCATACAGCCAAAGCCAGATAATGACGAATGCTGATCATCTACCACTCATCATTATCAATCAATCTCTAAATTACAGAAGCTGCTAATCTGCTTCAGCCAATCATGGAACTAAACCAACTATTAACATAAACAGACTTCAAATACCGTCAAGACTACACTCAAACGCAACAACTTTATTATCTTCTCTATTAAACGAGCCAAAACTTGTCTTTTGCATTGATCCAATCAATACAAGCTCTGTATGAAACTTAAACTTCTCTCCACTCCAATCCCTTCGCCACCGGCCTTGCCAGGCCAAATTGCTGGGCATAAATTAACTCATCGGTATCGCCCGGAAACATCAGTTGTGGTTTAACATCACTTGTGGAAAAACAAATTGGATTTCTTCACAATTTTCTCAACAAACACTCTACCAAAATCTCTTCATTTCCTATTCTCTTCCTTACTTTATCACCACAATTTAGCCACATAATTTACATTAAAACAAAAAGAAGCAAACTTTACCAGACCCAAATAGAACACACATATATATATATATATATATATATATATATATAACAAGTCATATCAATAGTGAAAATTTACAAAGCACTTGCCTGAATGGATCAGAAGATCAAACCCAAAAAAAAAAAAAATCATCAATGAATTTAGATCCTAATCAAGACGCTATTTCAAAAATCCATATGAAACCTCAAAACCTTTATTGAACAAAGCAAAATATCTGATAAAAGACCCAAAAAAGGGGACAAAACACATAGGATCAAAATATCTGAAAAGAAATTACATTTGGGTCGCTTCGAATTCCTTCTGGCAGCTGAAGAATCGGCCGATCCAGCCCCTCCCGAGCTCGAAGTCGCTGTGTTCGAATTCATCACCAAAAATGAATTTAAAAAAAAAAATTCTCGATCGAAATAAACAACGAAACCGAGAGAGAGAGAGAGAGAGAAGAAATGAAAAGGAAGACGATGATCGATTGGTGGTATGATCGAAGGTTATAGGGGTTTGAATGGTTTGACTTTGGAGAGGAAAAGGAAAGAGAGAGGATGTTTCTCTCTCTAGATTTCAAGGCGGGCGGGCAAGTTTCTCTCTCCAGCGGTTCTAGAAGCCAAGGAGAGAAGACAGAAAAATGGGTTTGGGTTTGGGTTTGGGTTTGGAGAGAGAAAGGAATGAGCAAAGACCATTGAAATGTCAACAACAACAACACCAACACGGTCGGACTCGGTTTCTCGTTCTCGATATCTGCTCTGCTTTTTCTTTTCTTATTTCTTAATCTTTATGATAATATAAAGCAAAGCCATTTATGTTGATTAATGATGATTATTATTATTATTATTGATTATCTATTATCACAGAGGAATTGTATTCAACGCAGTTTTTTTTTTTCTTTTTAAAGCTGTAAATTATTTGAAGGGTAAATTACACATTTTCTCAGTCATCTCCCCATAATGTTACATATTTATTTATTGCAATTATCCTCCCTTCTGTAATTTTTTTGAGTGGAAATTTGTTCGATGCTAATCTTATTTTATCTTAACAAAATAGAAGGCGCAAGGGCGTTTTTGAAGGCCTATTCCTTCCGGTTTCGGGCAATTTTTGGGGAGCGAAATTTTTTTTTTTGGCTTTTTTTTTTCGGAAAAAAATGCATTTTTTGGGGGGCGAATTTTTCCAAATATTGGACTCAAGTATAAATAATAAAAAATTCAAGGTCTAAAAAATAAATAAATAAAGTTAAAATAATATATAAATAAAGAGAGAATTTCAAAATAAAGTCATTATTGATGGCACTTAATAATTTATACCTCATGTGATGTGTTCCCTTCATTTCTACTCTATGTTTGTAGTGTAAATTTTTTGGTATAAATTAAAAGTGCAACATACATGGACATAAATTATCATTGTGTTAAGAATGGGGTATTCCTCAAAATTCTCCTAGTATAAAACACGAGCCCGTTTGTAATTAACGAAAAAGGCATGACGTATGGGCCCCACCGCGTCAGGCCACCCCCTTCCTTTTTTTTTTCCCTTTTTTTTTTCTTTTTCCATTTCACTCTCTTTGGGGCGCGTCTGACCAATCCAAACCGTCCATCACCGTGGGTCCCACCGTGGCCCCACGGTGATGAACGGCTTGGATGCGCATCTGACGATAGCACTGCCCGTAGGATGTATTTTGGGATGGCAGTGTAAAAGTTGGACTATTTGGTAAGAAAGAAAATACGAATGAAGAGAAAATATGTTGGATAAAAATGGGTTGATGGAGAGTATTCAAATGATGATGAGTGTGAATGATAGAGATAAATAATCCTCCAAATTATTTGATAGGAATAATAGATAGTTAAAAGAATAGATAGTAATTATCTGTAACTTAGTAAATTGCCTATTCTTACAAGTTGATAATAGTTAGATTGAGGGTAAACTATATTTTTTATTTATTACTTAAAGTTAAGGGAGAGCATATATCAGTCTATTATAGAATGATGCAATTTGGTGGCCTTGGAAAGAGATGCTCTCCATCCACCTCTCAATTTCCTCATCTCCTTCCTCCAACTAAATAAAAAGGATTCAATTTCTCTTTTTACCTCTCTATCAACCCAACCAACCAAAATCATATTCTTAAAGCTATGAAATTCCTAAACAAAGAAATAGAAAATCTCCAAAATTTATTAAAGGCTTTATTGCACTGATGCCCCCTGAACTATACGGCTTTATACACTTTGGCACCCCAACTTTTTTTTTCGACAGAATGCTCCCCGAATTCAAAAATCCGTCACAATCTGCCCCAAATTGGCAACGCCCGTCAATTTTTGGACGGAATAAGGCACGTGCCTAACACGTGAACACTCGAGGAGGGCAAACATGGTCTTTTTCAAACTAAAAAACACTTCCAATAAAAAATAAAAACCCACTCTCTCTCTCTCCTCTTCTTCATCTTCTTGTTCCTGATCTCCAAAATTCCACCCCGGCGACCTCCGCCCCCAGAACCCCTTTTACTGTCCTCCTCCTCCTCCTCCTCTCGTGTGGACCACCTCACGACGCTCCCCAACCTCGCTCTGTGCACTAGCGTGACCAAAGCCTAGATATGTGCCATAGTTGGGCCGCAGCGGCGCGGTTCCATCGTTCGTCGGTCAGGGTTTGGGTCATCGTCGTTGCGGGGGTCTGGGTCCGACGGGTTTGGGTTGTCGTCGTCGCGGGAGGGTGGCAGAGGTTGGAGGTCGCTGAGGGAATCAAGCTCCGCCATAACATCGGCGAGGTAGGCGACGGCGAGCACGAGGCGAAGGGGAGCGGCGAGCGCCGTGTGAGGTCGAGGATTCGAGGAACGGCGTGTAAGGGCGAGGAACAACGTGTGGAACTATCAAACGTCGGCGGCTGGTGGACGTTGTTCAGCAGCGCGAGCAACGGATCGGTGCCGCGGAGAGCGATCTCCACCTCACCGTTGCACGACAGCGATCGAAAGTCGGGGCGGCACGGGGGTTTCGGCGCTCGAAGGTTGAAGGTCGAGGGCGGCGCGTGGTTCGGTGTTTGGAAGGGACCCGGACGGCCGAGTCATCTCCGCCGCCACTCGCAACTCGGCCGTTGATTTGATTTCGAATCCAAAAGTTTGGTTCTTGGACCACTTTGCATGAATTTGATGATTTTTTTTCAGTTAATTAATTATTATTCAAAGTGAACGAAGATTTGTTGACTGTTTAGTAAATTAGTATATACCCAACAATGTACACTTGAATATGAATTTGGTGTTACTGAAGTTTTTAAGTGATTGAGCGAATCATCTCTATAGTTTGTGTGTGCAAGAAGAAGGAGAATAGTAAGTGGTCTGTGCGTTTATGTTGATGGTAGTGTATATAATGTTGTCTTTGAGTTTGGATGTTTGATTATGTTTCTGGGTATGAGTTAGAGTGAGATTTTTTTTTTCTTTTGATTTGAGTTTCATTTCAAACAAAAGTATTCTCCAGTAAAACTATCATGTATCAAAAGCAAAATAAAATGCATATTTTTTTTCTGTAAAAATGTGTGGATTGTTGGCAAATGTGTTTCTTTTTTGCTTGAGAAAGCCAGGAAATGAGTGGATTGTTGGCCAAAAAAATTCTGAAAATTGGTTTGATTGGATTTTTCTTTTTTGTTTTTTTATGCCAAAATAATAAAAAGACGAAGCCTGCCCTTGTCGAGTATGCACGTGTTTGACACGTGCTTCATTCCGTCCAAAAATTGACGGGCGTTGCCAATTTGGGGCAGATTGTGACGGATTTTTGAATTCGGGGAGCATTTTGTCGAAAAAAAAAGTTGGAGTGCCAAAGTGTATAATGCCGTATAGTTCAGGGGGCATCAGTGCAATAAAGCCTTTATTAAATTTTCAATTTGGGTGTTCCTCTTTTATTTGGAGAACCTCCTCATGAAGAACCTCGCTTTTGACCAAAAACTGAGCCAAAGTTGATCGAAGGTCACTGTTTTGCTACTACATAGGAGACTCCGGTGAGCGTCGTTGCTGCAAGAGAGAATCGAAGACGACAATGACACTCAGAGTCACAATAAGCCCATCGCTTCTTCAACTTCTTCTCTGAACAAGGGAAGGCAAAAATAAAAAATAAAAATTGTCAACTCAACTCACATAGACTCCTAGAATTTGAGGCTATAAAAATTTGAGTCCAAGTCCTCTTAATCATATGAGAGCTTAAACTCATCTTCATGTTATCGAGCTCGATTTGAGTTCGAGCTTCGTCTCTCTGTATTTGGTTTAAAGCTCTTATTAAACTCGAGTTCGTTTCGAGCCTTCTTAACACGAGCTTGGTGTGTTCCTTGGCCTACTCAATATGTTGACTCGTTGAGGTTTTTTCATATTTGAAATTGGCCGCATTTTGATATTTGATTTTTTGGAATTTGGTATGTCGCAATTAAGTATAAAGCCGTCTATGGTTGACCCATTCATATATTGCGATACTAACAAACAACTTTCTTGTTATTAATTTGTTTTAAAAGTACAAATAGATGTGGCAACAGAAATGCAAAATCGACCTTAAGATTGCAGGCCAAAAAAAATAAAATAATAAGGGTTCAATTCAACTATGACTCGCATGCTTTTTCATAAAAAAAATAATAATAATAAATATTCATTTTCTTTGTTAAGAGTGGTTTTGACTGGCATTACTCTATTGGTGAGAAAAATGGTTCTTTTGGGAGCACTTCTAGGACTAATTGCACGCAATATGGCTTGATTAAAAACCAATTTTTTATAGCAAATACTCAGAATTTATATAATAATAAAAATAAATATCTAAATTTTTGAAGTAATTGAGTTTCTAGTCAATTTGTGAATTACTTGCACATATTTTTTGTAACTAAGTGAATTATCATAATTTATCACTGTGTAAGTAATTAAATCATTTGGATAATTAGTTACATTTTTCAAAAAATTAAGTAATAACTTACATTAAATTATAAAAATTGAGTATTCACTATCATTTCTCTAAAAGAAATTACCAACGTTAAGCATTATGGATATGTCTATTGCTAAAATAGTAGTTTAAGGAAAAAAAGAGATAAACCACTTTAAAAAAAATAAAAATAGTTACAAAAAACAACATTTATGAAAGTTTCTACAACTCTATGATTGCTACCTGCCTCATTGAATAGGAAGCCTCTGCTGCGGCAGCCGCCGCCGCCGCCGCCGATGGATACTCTAATGGACATTAAAAATTCATTTTTAAATCTCTCAATAAGACAATAACCTTAACACAATTTTCATTACCAAACTTAAACACAGTCCAAAAATTTCCAAGTTTGGTTAGCTTGTAATCGCATTTTGTTTGAATGATTATCCAGAAAATAATTAAAATCATGTAACCTATGTTTATTTTACTACACGATACACATTTTAATACACTTTTTTTTTTGTCTAATAAATAATTGAAACATTATTATGGTCAATTTTTTTTAGAAAAAAATTTGATTATTATTTTTTGAGTATTTTCAGCTTAAACCCATTGTCGTTGTTGGTGGCCAAGGTTTTTTGTTTTTCTAATATTTAAATATTCCCAAATTTTATAATCTCATCGGACAAGTAAGTAAAAAATATATATATATATATATATTTATATTTATAGCTAAAATATTGACATTTTTTTGTCCTAAATGAACAGTTTGTTTTTCGTTATAGATACAATTTAGTTTACACTCAGTCAATATAAAGTGATTATTATTCAAATTTCAAAACATAAAGTATTAATGTGTGTTTGATTGAGTGGATGAAGAGTAACAAAATTGAAAAGTATTGAAGAATAGAGAGTGTGAAAGATGGAGAGAATTATAATAATTCTTCGAGTATTTGGTTGGAAGGACAGAGATATGTGTGGATTTAATAATTATTTATATAATAATTATATTATTTATTTATTATTTACTATTAATTATTAAAAGGGAAGATTTGGGTTTTAGCCATTTTTAAGCTCATGTTTCAAAAATTTAGCCATAGTTTCACGAATTTAAGGAATTAGCCATTTTCGTTGTGTAACAATTTTCGTTACACGTGTAAAAATTTTCGTTACACGTGTAACAATTTTTGTTACCCGTGTAACAAAAATTATTACTGGGCGTAACAAAATTTGTTACATGGGTAACAAAATTTATTACACGTGTAACAAAAACTGTTACATAACGAAAATGGCTAATTCCTTAAATTCGTAAAACTATGGCTAATTCTTAAAAAAATTACCAAAAATTTGGCTAAATCCTTAAAAATCTCTTATTAAAATTATAGTAAATACCTAATTTTTAACACCCAATTTAAATTATTACCTAATTTTTTTGAAAAATATAAGCAATTATCCAAGTGATTTAATTACTTACAACCAAACTGTACAAGCTTCTTCCATAGCATAAGGTGGTAAGTGTATGTAATTAACTTAGTTAACAAAAGTATGTGCAAGTAATTAACGAATTGACTAGAAACTCAATTAATTCAAAAGTTTGGATATTTATTTTTAGGACCAATTAAGTAATTAGCCGTTTCAAAGGTAAAATTTGAAGGATTTAGCCATAGTTTCACGAAATTAGGGATTTAGCTATAACATGTAATATTTTTGTAACATGTAATATTATATATTATGACTAAATTCTTAATTTCGTGAAACTATTACTAAATCTTAAAAAATTATCTAAAATTTTAATTAAATGCCTAAAAAATTTTTATTTTTATTATTATATAAATTCTGAGTACTTGGTTCACCCGTAATTATTTAAGGGGAATAGTAAAATTAATTTTTTGCTAATTAAAAAGAAAAAGGGAGAAATTACATCAATAATTTGGTAAACCCGGATAGATGTGCTCTACCTCCCTCGTCACCTCCTTTCACTCTCTTTCGTCCCTCCATCCTTCCATCTCTTCGTCGACCCTACCAAGCAAACCTTTATAACCGCAAGATAATCTAAAAAAAGGTGACATGCTAAAATTTCTAAAAATATATATACAAATCTCAATTTCAGGATCATATTTATATATTTTTTAATTGGGTAATAATTCAACATTGCTTAAATGGGTACACGTGCTCTTGACTAAATAAGTGAGGAATAAATAAATAAATAAAAATGAACACAAAAACTGGCAGAGAGAGCGAGCCAGTGAGTCCGTTCGAGATCAATATCACTCAGACACCAAAAAAAAAAAAAAAAAAACTCTGCAAATCAGGGAACGAATAAGAAGAAGAAGAGAAAATAAGATTCGTAAAAAAAAAAAAAAGCCCCAAAATAGGCAATGACGTTGTTAGGCTTACGCGTGGCTTCTCGATCCTTGAAGTGCTTCTCTCTCTTACCTTCTGTGCACTCTCGCCAGGTGTGTGTGTGTGTGTATATATATATGTGTGTGTGTGTGTGTGTGTGTGAGTGTGTGAATCTATGCTTGTATGACTGGATTTTCTGTCATTTTCACTAACGAGTAATCCCTTTATTTTTTACTTGGATTTTGTGTGATTTGAAGTTGATTTATGAGTTTTTTTTTTTGGTATTATTATTGGTATTGGTATTGTTATTGTTACTATTATTATTATTATTATTCGATATTTCGTGTTTTATCGTCTGCAAATTGGCGGTGAAGAGATTGGATTTATTGGGAATTTTGTTTGTTGAAGATATTGTGTCTGAAATGTTATCGTTGAAGTTGATTTAGTTACTTATTTGTGTATATTTTGAAAGTACTTGTGTATTGTTTGATCATAAAGAAAGTTGAAATTTATGTCTTATTGGTCTTCTTGGAACATTTTAAATCTGGATTTCGGTTATCTCCCAAATGTTTATCACATAAATACACACTTTGGTATCAAAGTTATTCACTCTGAATCTATTGCGTGTAAATCTGGTCTTGTGGCTCTGATTGGATACTCAAAAAGCTCTTTGCCACAATTGGGCACTTTCATTTCTCTGTAAAAACAAAGAATGCTTATTTTGCAGACCACAATTTATGCATAAATTTAACTAATGAATGTGGGATTTGTTTATCAGATGAGTATGGACGCTCAGAGTGTTGCTTCTAAGCTGAGAAGTTCTGGTCTATTGCGGACACAGGGGCTTATTGGAGGGAAATGGACTGATGCGTATGATGGCAAAACTATACAGGTTAGGCTGATAAGTTCGTCGTGTAATTCGAGGCCTATGGGCTACCCTCTACGGTTTTGCTGTATTTGAATATGTAATCATTGACCGCTTTTAGTTGTCGTTCTTGTTAATCGAAAAGAGTTTGGAATTTGTTGTGTATTATTATGGTAGTTTGTTTGAGTCCTCTTTATCTATTGTTCCTATCTCATTCTATTAGGAGATGTGGTTTTTATAATGTTTTCTCTCTGCTTGTTTTGAGTCTGCCGTAGTTTTGCTTGCTGTACGAGTGAAGGATCGGGCATCAGTTACTTATTAATTTGTTTCCAACATTGTTTCGTATGTTGTTTTAGCTAGAGTATAGAGTCTAATGTTGACCAAAATCCTATGAGTTTAAGGTTTTGGGATGGATTGGTAAACTAATACTTTGATGGGGCGATGGTAGGTTTGCAATCCGGCGACTGGTGAAGTTATAGCAGATGTTTCGTGCATGGGTCAGAAGGAAACAAACGATGCAATATCTTCTGCCTACGATGCCTTTAACTGTACGAGATTTTTTATTGTTTTACACTTTTGTTATGGCGTATTCCGGAAAAACTTTTCTAATGCTTTATTGTCTCTTAAGAACAAAATTGTTTTCAATGGTGGACCCAGTGAATAATAGAATTGAAATTAGATCTGTGACTTTTTTGGCAAATTCTCAAGCTTCATCAAAATGCTAAATTACTACTCTCTGAATCAGAATTTTTATTACTTTTTCAACGTTTCTTTTCATAACAATCTTATTCTATTAAATTAATATGAGTTAAGATTTATATATGTTTATCCATTACATGTAGCTTGGAGCAAACTTACTGCTACTGAAAGGAGCAATCGTCTAAGGAAATGGTATGTTGCAGTTCCATGACTTTTGTGGTTAACAGTTTTATTAATTTTCAACTTCTTGGTTGATTGTTTGATAATTTTCTTGTCCGCTTTTCGGAAAGAGAGAACTTTTTATTGTACAGTTGCAACTTCTGTTGGGTATCCACTCTACTATGCTTCAGAACTTTACATGTTAACTAACATGATTTTAATAAACCACCGGATCAATTCTGCTCACTTTTTGTCCACGAGCTGCTTCAAGACCTTGGGTGGTTGGTCTTTTCTTGCCTAGTTGCCTCCCATGAATTGGAAGAACAAGTCATTATATGATATAGCTTTTACTGTTTATAATTAGGGCATATATCATTTCGGTATGATTGATGATTCTGAAGCTCTGGTTTTTTAATTTGGTCAACAATGTAGCATTGAGACTTTAAGAAGTTTCTGAATTCCGCTTTTTTATCATGTCTTATTTTTCAAGGTACGATTTACTAATGGCCCACAAAGAAGAACTTGGGCAACTCATAACCTTGGAGCAAGGAAAGCCCCTAAAAGAAGCCATGGGTGAGGTATCCATCTAAAATTTAGCCTTAAGACAAAATATGTGCATAACTATCTTGAGCACTTTTTGTTCTGTGATTCACAATTGATCTTTACTGCAGATCGGTTATGGAGCTGGTTTTATCGAGTTCTTTGCTGAGGAGGCAAAACGTGTATATGGTGATATAATTCCTGCAACTCTAGCTGATCGGCGGTTGTTCGTTCTAAAGCAGGTACGTTTATATAGTATATTGTTGATGCTTCAATTCTTTACTAGTCAATCAGTATTAGTAAAATAGATTCATTCAATAGTTTGCTAGGAAAATGTATGCGTGTGTGTATACATATTAAATATGCATGTATCACCTTTTTGTTTGTGTACTCAAGTTCTTAATTTTATAGAAGAATTATTATGTGTTGGGTTTAGTTATTGGGATTTGCAGCTCAAATATGCCATTGTCGTTTATGTTGACGATGCTGCATGTTTGTTTGTTTTCTTTTGATTCGTTTTCATAGTTTCCCCCCCTCAACGGTTCAATAAAAAAAATTTAATTCTTTTGCAGCCTGTAGGTGTTGTTGGCGCTATTACACCGTGGAACTTTCCGCTGGCAATGATTACTCGGAAGGTTTGAATTTAAGAGCTGAACTGCATGTTTCGCCAGCAAAAGAACATGTGCGTTTTGCGGCCTTCAATTCAAAACTCTTATTCTCTTTCTAACTTGGATAGGTTGGTCCTGCTCTTGCTTGTGGCTGTACAGTGGTTATAAAACCATCTGAGCTAACACCTCTCACTGCTTTAGCAGCAGCTGAGCTCTCCCTTCAAGCTGGAATACCACCGGTAATTTCAATTGCACAAACATGTTTCTTGTCGAAAGACTAAAATGCAATATTTATAGTCTTTGTGGATATTGCTTGTAATTTTTGTCTATCATCGTCAGGGTTGAGTCCTGAGAGTTCTCGTAAAGTTTGAGGTTAAAAGAGTTCTTCTCTAAAGATACTTATCAAGTTGTAAAAGAACAATTGTGAGCAGGTGTAAAGTGAAAATCTCACAGATTGTGTTATAGTTTATAAGTTCCTTAGTTCCATGCGCCACAAAAATTCTACACATTTTTCGACTGATATCTGTTGATAATAAGATGGTTTATGACCCTTGATGAAAGCTGATTCTTATTTCTGTTAAGCTATTTGTCGGTGACTGTATTTTTTACTTTGATGTTTCATTTGTCTGTGACGTTATGTTTTGGAACATAAAATTTGATTAATCACCTTTTTCTAATGGTTTCATCTTATGACGAAGGGTGTTGTGAATGTTGTTATGGGAAATGCTCCTGATATCGGGGACGCATTGCTTGCAAGTCCAGAGGTTTGATCCTCTTTGCATATTATGCGTCCTTCTCTCACACTCTTGCTATATCTTGCAGCGGTAACTTCTTTCATTTGGTATATAACTGAGTTTTATTCATCATCGCCTTCAGGTAAGGAAGATCACCTTCACAGGCTCAACTGCAGTTGGAAAGAAGTTAATGGCAGGTGCTGCTGCGACAGTTAAAAAGGCAAGTATAGGATATAAAGCGAATAAACATCTAAAACAGTGAGTCTTTAGAAAACATCATATGGTTTGTTTGGTTTTACTAGGGGTGTCATCGGGCTATTCCCCCAGGAGCAAGACTTTCTTTGGATGGATGGGAGAGGGCCTGCAAGCGTGTCTATCTTGACAGAAGCAGGCCTTCAATTATCTCTTCCTCATAGACGTTTCTCTGTTTTTGTTGAGATTCCCAGTGGTTGTGGTCAGTAGAGGATAGCAGATGTAGTAAAGTTGTTAAATCTTTTGAGGATAATTTTTATATCCTGTTCATTTATGGTAAAGAGAAAGGTTCTCGACATTTCTATGTTCTTTCACTTCTGTGGAGTCTTAAGATTGTTCCTTTCTCTGAATCTACTTAGTCAGATGGATGATAAATGGTTCCTTTTTTAATTCTATCTTTTTTTTATTGTTATTCCTTTTGATCTGGATTCTGGGAGATAGTTTATTTATCTTTCTCCCTGAATTATAGACAGAGAAAAGTGTTAGAAAATGAAAAACAAGTGTCGAATAGTTTAATAGTGTTTGTTTCTTGGATCTTAGGTGTCTCTAGAACTTGGCGGCAATGCACCCTGCATAGTTTTTGATGATGCAGACTTGGAAGTGGCGGTTAAAGGAACGGTAAGCTAATCATTGTCCAAATATGGTTTGCAAGAAGATGATCTACCAGAAATAAAAAAGTGAAAACTAAGACATTAATGACTGATCAAGAGGTTTCTTGATGGTATACCACATTGGTAAATCTCCTACTAAAGAATGAATTTATTTGCAGCTTGCAGCTAAATTTCGGAATACTGGACAAACATGTGTGTGCGCAAACAGGATCCTTGTGCAAGAAGGTATCGATATATATGATCTTTATGCATATATGCTTATTATATTTAAAACCAGCAAGTGGTCCGACAATGCGTATTCGGGAATATAATTCATGTATCTCATGTAGTAGAATTTAGAAGCGCTCTTGCTGTTTGTCGAGTAACTGATGCAGATTCAAGTATAATTGTATAACTTTGAAAATTTTCCCAATTTTTTTTGTTGTTTGTTGGGTTCGAGCATTTTATTTAATATTTTTTTTATTTTTATTCATTCTCATTTGTTTTCCCTCGTTTTGTAACTTTTTGCAATAAATTGTTAAAATAGTTCAACAAAATAGTGTTGTTTAAGTTTGTTGGCATACATTATTTTATTATAAGTTGTATTGTATAAGTTTGTATGATCCATGTTTGGTTGCACGCCATCTTAAATTATTGCATTAAGAGATTGAAAAAATAGTCTAATATATTATAGTAGATCATCCGGTCAAATACAAAGGTTTTTATTATTTTAAATTTTTTTATTTTATACTAGGCAATACAATTTGTATTATATTTAATTTTTTCATGTTAAATGATATTACGGTGTGAACTATGACAAAATATTTTTGTGTACTCTAATACAATGCGAAGGTCTTATGCAATATGTGAGTTAACAAAAGCCCTGCAGGCTCAAACAGGCTCCAAATGTAACACAATACAGCACTAAGAATAAGAATGCTACTCAACTTTGTCTTGATTCCTTTCATGACTAGTTGAGTTTTGTCATTCAACGCCTGGTGTTTTTGATTGTGTAGTTTAACATAGCTTTTCATGCAGGTATCTATGAGAAGTTTGCAAATGCTTTTTCAAAAGCTGTTCAAAGTATGCAAGTTGGAGATGGATTTAGTGACGGTGTTGCTCAGGTAGGCACTTTTACATTCCTTATTAAGTTTCATAGTTTTTCTCTCAGTTATCAATAAATTATTACTAGAATGGATTAAGATTCCAGTGGTGGTAGTCAAGCATAGTATCAAAGCAAGAGATTTACGTTCAGTGTTTAGGGTGGTAGCCTAACACCTCATATAGTGCCTTCTCAAGAATAATGTGATAGGAGAATATTGACTCTTGTCGCTTGTTTCTACTCTGTAGTTACAAGATTTTTAACAGTCGGTGGAAGCAGGGTTTTGTTTGTTCTGTGGACAGACTACGCCTTAATTTCTAGCCACATAACGGGCTTTATAACTCTTTTTTTTCTTGCTAATAAAATTCACTTTCGTGTGAACATAAATCATCTGCTGTTATTGTTGTTTCTTCATGATCCTGTTCAACCATCTCTCTCCAAGCCCATGTAAGACCACCGCTTGAATAGATAGTTTAACATAGAAAAACCAATATTATCCTAACTCTTAATTCCGATTATTGTAGGCTTTTAGGACAAATAATTTTCTATCAACTATTATATTTTGTGTGGGTGTAATAGGTTTTTTCATTGGTTGATAATTTTAGTAACCCTTTTAAAGCCACAAATGATGATGTTTGTTCAGAACGAACTTTTTAGGAATTGATGTCTTGTTGCTACTCGGGGATTATACTTTTCCATGATAATTAGGTTCAATTGGAAGTCACTTAACATTAGCGACCATGCTTTTTAACTTTTCTATGGATTTCTGTCCAGGGTCCGCTTATAAATGAAGCTGCAGTTCAGAAGGTATTTACTTTCAATTTTTTGTTTGTTTTTTCCCCACTTGATATGCCAATCAGTTTAGGTTATTATACTGATGGTTACTTTGTGATTTTCTAGGTAGAATCTTTCATTCAAGATGCTACTTCAAAGGTTAGTTTTCTGGCGTTTCTTTCGATTTAGTTGTTTCTTGAACAAGACACTGATTTTGTTTCTGTTTCTTTTTCTGCCCATTTGATGGAGTTACTGCAATTGTATTTAAGTGAATAATTTTCATTTTCTTCAGAACCTGAAATAACTCGCTTCTAACTGTTATTATTATATGAAATTTTGAAGGGAGCAAAAGTTTTACTTGGAGGGAAAAGGCATAGTCTAGGAATGACCTTTTATGAGCCTACGGTTATCGGTAATGTCAATAACGACATGATAATCTCAAGGTAATTAATGTGTTATGTAACTTGGCTGTGTTGGCTATAATGTTTTGAGTCTAAATTTCATAGCTAAATTTTGGTATCTGGCACCAAATTCCAAAATTTTATGGAAGTATTTGCTATAACATGTCATCCACTATTTTGTTCTGTCCAACTAGTCTAGTCTAGCGGCTCCAATTTAGTTTGGCAAGCCAAATTATGAAATCTATTGAAGTATTTGCTATAGCGTCAGACTTTTCAAGATTGTTCTATTCATAAGTAACATCCGTCTTGCAATGTGTTTCACATTTTAATTGCCCACTTTTTAAATCTTTATTATTGCTTGTGTAGAGAGATATAGTTCTATTCTAGTTATGATTTGGCTTCCGAGCATTAGTTTCTAGTGGATGCTTTTTGGGTATGGTACTTTGTAATCTAGTCGTTACTTCTGCTCTGGAACTTGTCCCTTCGGTTCTACTTATTGGATGCTATTACTTATCGCTCCCGCCTTTTTGACATTTTTCCTTGATTCAGAGAAGAAGTATTTGGGCCCGTGGCACCCCTATTGCCATTCAAAACTGAGCAGGACGCTATCCGCATTGCTAATGACACCACAGCAGGTTTACATATTTATTAATTCTCCTTTGGCATTTGTGAATTGATGTCACAACAGAAATCACACAGAAACTTTTGTGTTCATTCTTTATGTAACTATGTAGGGTTGGCGGCTTACATATTTACAAACAACATTCAGCGGTCATGGCGTGTCTCGGAAGCCCTTGAGTACGGTCTTGTCGGTGTCAACGAAGGCATAATTTCAACCGAGGTGTGTTTCATGCCCCATCCTCCCAACAGATTTTTGTCACTTCTTCTTCTCATGTAACGTGTATTGCAACATTGCTTTGCAGGTTGCTCCATTCGGAGGTGTGAAACAGTCGGGTCTTGGACGGGAAGGTTCTAAATATGGAATGGACGAATACTTGGAAGTACGTATATATTCAGCTTTTCTTTTGTCTAGTTCGATCAAACTTAATTTTCTTTTGAAATTTCATCACATATTTCCTATTTTCCTAGAGTACCGTTGACATATCGATTCTATTTTCTCATCATAAGTCTTTCGCTTTCAGATCAAGTATGTGTGCTTGGGGAATATGAACAGCAACTGATATGCAAGGCTCCTTCCGAACCGACCGTATCCAAGCTTTGAACCCGAGCTAAAGCCTTACGCTTGATCTGGGAAAACCAGCTTGGAGTTTGCTCGCAACGGGATAAGCAGGCCGAGAGTTCGAATTTCCGGTGCGCAACACGCCAATTAGAACGTATAGTTGCAATGTGTCTTCTGAATAAGTGCAACTTTGTACTTCCCTGTTGTGTTTATTTCGTGTTTTTGCTTAATAAAGAAGAGCTCATGCTGTTTTGACCTCAAACTAACGACTAATAAAGTTGGAAATGGAATGGGCAGTAAAAATATAAAGTTTTGGTAACCAAAGTACGGCCAAGGAAAAATAAAAACAAATTTGCAGATGAGTCTCCCTACTCTCTTTTAATATCATAGGATGATTTCTCAAACAGAATTAGTTGCTAAACCTAATTGTTAAAAAATGTGACCTTTGTTTATTAATTATAAATCATAATTGTTAATGAACGTACATATTTTAATGGGATTTGTAGTAAAATGATCTTATTTATGAATCTATAATTTTTGCTTTTTAGGTAAATGTCTGCTTTTGTTCATACAATAATTTGTTTACTTACAAAAAAATGATTATTCACCTGCTTAAAAAAAAATGTGGACTTTTTATGAATATGGTGTATCTACCAAAATTTTATTATTATTATTATTATTATTATTATTATTAGTTCGATAAATAGTTGTCAAATCACTTTGGTTATTATTTTTGGTAAACTACGGAGAGGAGAGAAGAGGCTGGTCAGATAATTTATTTTGAAAAAGTCTAAATAGGTGGATTCATGTATATTAAATCTGCTCGGGTAAATTGCTCATTGTCCGTGGTCCTACACTTCAATTTCCTCTACCCACCAAACCATCTGTCTTTCCTTTTTTTTTTTTTAATTAATTTTTTTATAATAAAATAAAATAATTTATTATTTTGTTTAAAATTTTAATTTCTCGTTCTTTTTGGAAGATGCTCACTGGTCCTAGCACAAATCGCTGACCAAAGTTGATACATCGCTTAGAAAATGTTCACATTAGAAGTTAGTCTCTTGGACTCAATTGAAGCCTCAAAAGATTCAGTCTTAGCCCAACTTGGTATTGAATCTCAAGAGAACCCCCACCCAGAAAACCAAAATTAATAATGAGTGCTTTTATAAGCTTCAAATTTTTTAGAACCTCATTGTTCCAACTTTCAAGGGAAAAGTATCATACGATGTTACAAAATTATCAAATATGTGAGTCTGTATAACGACGAATAAACTAACGTGCAGATTTGAAGCTAATTGTATTTTTTTTTTTTGCTTGAATTATTATAGTTAAGACTTTTGGATCCATGGAATTTTGTGTTCCTTTTATTTGGTTTAACTGATACTGACAATATATGATTAGATATCATTCTTTATACTTCTCAGTCCATCAAAGTCAAGAATTACTATTATAATGATTTGTTTGAATAAATCATTTGAATGTTTTAGTATTATTTAAAATTATTTTAGTAATAATTTTTTTTTATGAGTTAAAATGATTTTAAATAGTGCAAAATCATTCCACCAAACAAGTTATAAAGTCTTTGAATATGATCAATTTCGTAAGACAAAATCACTACATCTATAACTCAGACTGACTCTATAAATGTGATTAATATCATTTTCTAGCAAAAAAAAAAAAGAAATATTAATTTCAAAATTTTCAAATTGCCCTAAGGTGTGCCCAACAAAAAAAAGTGGGTAAAAAACAAAAAAACAGATGGCACGAGATCAGGTTGGGCTAGCCCACTTTGAGCAAGGGATACTGCTACTTTAATAATAAAGACAACTATATTAGAGATTTAAAAGAGGTAAAAGGGAAAAGTATTATAATCTTAATATATCCTGCTAATAATTATCCTTCTTTTTTTTTTTTTTTCCTCTCACCTCAGTTTATAAATTTTGATATATTCTTCAAACCCTCGAAAAGGAATTTGGAAGTGGAATTCCCATATATTCCCATTTTTGTTTTATGCACTTTTAAGACCATACATACCCATCTATGGTCACTATCACATCTTTGACAAAGAAATGAAAAAAAAAAGGGAAAAAGAAAACTATATTATTCATCATTAACTCTTATTCCAATATCTCACTAATACACACACATTGACTATTTGCAACAAAAAAAATGAAATCATGAAAAATAACAGTATGTGATATATATATATATATATATATATATATGTAAAAATGTATCATGCTGCATATAAAATCCTTGTGGGAATGGGCTATATATGAAGAGAAGATAGAAAAGGAGGAAGCTTTGTAAAGTGTTTCAAATTGCATAAAGTTGGGTCCCACAAATTCACCCTCTAAAAGGAATATATTCATTTTGGAGAATAATTCTCCAACACAAAGAGAGATGCTTGAAATTCAAGCAAACATATGGCCTTAACTCTAAGCCAACCCACTTTTCCACTGCTTATTTATGGCTTTGAATAAACAACATTATGAACTAAAAGTTAAGCCTCAGCTTTGCTTGAATATATAATAAAGGCATACTCATATTGTATTGGGTGAGAATAGTATAGTCTAAAGAGGAATCTCCAATTCTTAATGAAAATGCTTTACTTACATATTAATATTAATGTTTTTCTGCAAAAGTGGTAGCAACTAAAACATATTATCGCATGCAAATTAATATAGACTCCAAAATAATTAGTTTTGATTCAAATAAATCAGCTTCATTTCTCCACGTGGCATGCACACAAAAGTTTGATTGAGCACTAGCTTAGTGGGACCCGGTCAAACTTCTTTGCCGTAAGTGGGACCAAAACATGCAATGTATGATATAGTCGTTTTTTTTTTCTTTTATAAATCAAGTGTTATTGGTTTAAAAGGAAATAATTAAATATGGAATTGTAATCTTATTAAAATTAGCTTTGTGCGATTGGTAGAGTTCTTGATAATGAGGAGAAGAATCTTCCCTTGATTGTCAAAGAAGGAAGCATCTATTCCCTTGTTGGATTTGGGGTGAATAGAATAATTTATTTATTTTTTAATTTCTAATATAGATTTTTTAAATATAAAATTTCTCATTAGATTTGCCACATCTCGCGTGAACCTTACGAGAGAGCACTCTACTTTAGCCTTGTATTGTTTCTATCGGACATATAGTGATAATTATATTAATAATATCTATTTAATGTACGTATTTATTCTCTATTCATGATTATACCGCTAATTTGTGTTTACACGTAGTCCAATGCATATATGTATATCAAACATTACTCGTGTAGCAATATTCCAAAGTGTATTTCATGTCACAAAGGTTGAAGAAACGAACTAATAAGTATGTTTTAATTACAAGTTCTTATGATATCTCATCATGTCATCACATAAATTACTAGACATATATCAATTATTTTAATTGATTTCTCTATTGGAATTCACTTTGTTGTAAGACATTAATATCGTAGTAGTCACCTTAAAAAGAGTTCCTATATATATATTAAAACATTCGTATCGTCTAATGTAAACTATATTTTTCCGTGCAACAATCTTTATTAATATATTGGTAAACATTTTTTTATTAGATTATCATACAATTCTATTTTTGATAGTATTTCCCCTCCTCTCTTTTTACTTTTTTTTTTTTGGGGTGTGACCAGAGCTAATTTGTAAATTTCTTATATCTCATAATTAACAATCAGCATCATCATAAACCACACTACAATAGTAATGATTTTTGTTTGATTTAAAGTGCCAAATTTTAGTTCTTTTGTTTGCAATGGTGTTGGATCTAGAATTTGCATGGAAGACAGTCTTCAAATCCACAAAAGTGATAAGTCTCAGAGAGCTTTTACAAGGCAATAATAGGGTCCCCTATTCATGTCATCAAAAGCTTCACATTATAATCCTTCTTTATGTATTGATGGTTACTTCGTCATATATTACCAACCACAGACCCTAAAGCCATTGGTACCATTTTCATTTTTGTTCTTTTTTTTTTTTTTTTTTGTCTTTCGGTGCTTTCACAACATTTATATATTTGAAAATAACTCTTTGATTATTACCCATATCTCATTGACTCAGAGATATTATGATGCTTGATTGTTCTCATCCTGTAGTTTGAAAATAGTGATCGGCAAATAGAAAAACCTATATATATCGTTTGCTCTTTCATTTGATCTCCCATCAAGGGGATGGATTAATTAATTTCGATCTTGGTAGGTCAATTTCAAATTAATGAATATTATTTGAGTTCCGAGACTTGGTAAAATAGACATATGTTTGTTGATTTGTTTCTTCTATAGGCTTGGTAAAAATCAAGTATATCAGTTTTTGGAATCTACTCTTTTTCACATATATATATATATATATATATATTTGTTTTCCAAAAGCCTAATTTAAATAGATATGTGCAATTTCTTATAGGGTGAAAGGGAAAACTACCCAGTTTGTACAGTACAATTAAAAAAATATATATAATATTTTCAGTAATTGAAAAAATAATAAATTTATCAATTACTTTTATATTAGAATAATGATGATTTTATTAATTAAAAACGTACAAGTAATTGAATTACTTGAATATTTATTTATGATTTTTAAATGTTAAATATTTAATTTAAATTGTATAATAAGTGATTGATTAATTATTATACTTTTTATTTCTTGATAAACATGCATGTATATGTGCAAAAATAGTATTTAGAAAGAAGATATATACAGGCAATAAAGGCTTAGCTCATTATTTCTAATCTATATCCACTCGCAGAGACCTTTTTTTTTTGGTCCTCCCTATCCATATATTTCACAATTTTATATTTGGAAGAATGAGCTAATAAAAACTAACTTTGACAATAAAAATGAAATTCCAAAACTTATAACATTGATCATCTCTATGCATGTAAGGAAAAAAAGAGGTAATTAATTAGAGAATTAGTACATTGCTACGTACACCAATATTTACAGAAAGTAATATACACGCAGAGAAGAAAAATAATTGACTCCTATACCTAGAGGTAGAATAATTCCTTCATCATATATATAAGATTTTTCATGTCAAGTATATATATGATTGTAACCTTTTTCATTGGTAATGATATAAAGGGTGTCTTTGTGTTCTAAAACATGATGGCTGATTGGTTAGGGCTCATAATAATTATGCTAAAAAGGGTTGTCGTACTACGAAACCGCAGAGGGACCAAAATATATATATGAAGGCCACACAGCATAAATATATTTTATGTGGGCACTATATGAAACTACAACATTAGTATTATGTGTAATTTGTAATGATCAAATGTGAGGGGCAGCATATTTATATATGTGGTTTTGAGAAAAAGAAGGATAAAGTAATATTGTCCATCATCATTGCTTGAGGGGTCTCACTCATATCTTGTTATAACGCCAAAAAGCTTCACATGCTAGAAGAATAAAAACTGCTTCTATAAAGATGCACTCTTCTTTTGGTCATACACTCTTTGCAAACATATATATACGCTATTACTGCTCTCTCTCATACGTACGTACATACATACACAAACAATATATAATTATTATTACTACGATATCGGATACTGCGCGCGTACCTTCTTTATAACCTCAAAAGATTCTGATTTGTATGTCTATACATATTGGGACATCTTTACTAGAATAATGTGTGACAACCACAATCTCTTGAGCCAAGAAGAACAAAAAATAGTAAGTTGTGCAGTTCCACATTATTTAAATAAAGGGAGGATCAAATATAATGGATTTCAAGATTGTGTAGATATGAGACTGTGCAGTTAAGGAACTCTGAAAGTACTGTGTAGGTATTAGACTGTATAAGGGGAACTTAAAGGATTTGATAGATACCACATATACTAACGAGATGAATTCTCTTTTCGGTGGCCCATAACTTAAGAACTTCAGTGTTTGACCTGGACGAATTCTGGGATAGGTGACCTATTGAGAGGTTTTCTCGAGAAATGTGTGAGTGAGAACAAAGCACGCTTAAAAGATTTGTGTCTTGTGGGGTCAATCGTCTTTCCGCCAACAATGTGGCCGATAGGAACATCGGGCCTGGTTGGGGGTGGAGTTATAACAGTCACAGTCTCTTAAGTCAAGAAAGACAAAAATGATAAATTATGCAGTTGCACATTACCTGAGTAAGAGGAAGGTCAAGTGTAATGGATTCCGAGGCTGTGCAGTTAAGGAACTCTGAGACTATTCAGGTTCGAGACTGTACAGTTAAGGAGAGCGTAAAGAGTTTGATAAGTGCATCAGAGTTAACCTTGCTTGACCTGTAGCAATTCTGTTAGACCTCTTGGGATTTCAGGAAGTGTGTGAGTGATGATAAAGCACGCTGAAAAAACCCGTATTGGTCTGTGGGGCTAGTTATCGATCCGAAAAGTAGCCGTTACATTGTATGAGAGTATTTGATATATTTCGACTTTCTTTTTTTTTCAAATGTCGGAGGCTCAACAAATTTATTTTTTATTGTTTCCTAAATAGATCGAACTAAAAATGTGCAGGGTAAACATTGGTTATTTATTTTTGAAATTTTGGACTTTTATTTTTAACATTTTAACAATCTTATTTGAATTTTAAAGAACTTTCAAAATAATTCAGGATTAAATATCTAAAACGCTTAAAATTTGAAAGCATAAATTTTCAAGGTTTAAACTGTCAAAAGAACAATGAAAAGCAAAGTGCGCCAAATTGCAAGCGCTAGGAAAATTTAAAAGCGAATAAATTACTATCATATATATCATACGTTTGTCATAATCTACCAATAATAAGCACTTTTCTTTGTTGGTGTTTTGTGATATTTGATTGTGATATTTTCATATATCACGTTATAAAACACGCGCATGAGTAGCTAACATACTTTAGCTAATAATATAAATTAGGGTTATCTACATAAACGCCCCCCAATGTTGTGCTATTGTTGCAGTTTGCACCCTAATGTTTAAAAACTATCATTCTTGCCCCCTAAAGTATTAAAAACTTATAGATATGCCCCCTCTGTTACAATTTGTAAAAAAAATAGATTAAATTAATAGCATAACATTATTCTGTTGGCACCTGTACAATTTTTAAAGATCAACTGCCTTCAAATTAAGAAAATTATAGTAATTAATTCTATATTTATTTTCACAAACACCCCCTTATGTCGTCTTTTCTTCTCAAAATGCACCTCGATCTTTTAAAATTTTGTATTCATACCCTTAAAAAATTGTACAGGCACCAACAGATTAATATTACGTAATTAATTTAACCCATTTTTGTTACAGATTATGACAGAGGGGGCAAATCTATAAGTTTTTAATACTTTAGGGGGCAAAAATGACAGTTTTTAAACATTAGGGTGCAAACTGCAATAATAGCACAACATTGGGGGGCATTTGTATAGATAATCCTATAAATTATTATTGATTCCTAACTTGAATACTACTATATTTTTCACTAATAACTATATTACTACTCATAAATACATTATATATATATGAATATAAATGCAGTAGCATGACTTCTTTAAATCTGCCTTTTATCTTGCAATATATCAAATTAAAGTTAGTCCAAGAGAACGTAATTCAGGCGGTATATTTACAGCAGCATATTTTTTATTTCGATCGTAAGAGAAAAAATAAAATTGATTTGAGCCTCGGTCCACCGCTCTTCGATAATAAATGCTAACTACATTAGTATATGTTTACATATTATATATATATAATCACATATCCAGAGAGAAGGAGAGGGGACAGTATCTTTATGCAAAGGAAGGCCTGCATGTTAGAATAGGTGTTCTTTAAATCTCTCTCTCTCTCTAGTTTTATTAAACTAATAATATCTTAAAAGAATAATATATTTTTTCCTTTTTATGTAAGGCTAGCTTGTCCCCCCCCAAATACCGCTTTTCTAGTACTAGTATTCATATCATCACAAAATAACCAAAGCCCAAACACACCGCTATATCTTACCCTCTCTCTCCTCTCTTCTCTTCTCTTCTCTTCAAAAAACGCACCCTATTCTCTTCCCTATATTTGCATCGCATTTGTTCTTCTTGAATCTCTCGGCATTAATTCTCTCCCAGAGAGACTAAAGAGAGAGAGAGAGAGAGAGAGAGGGAGAGAGGGAGAGAGAGAGAGAGAGAATAATATGTTCCAACACAAGAAGCCCTCAAGTATGAATTCCCATGAGCGTCCCATGTGTGTCCAAGGAGACTCTGGCCTTGTCCTCACCACTGACCCCAAACCCCGCCTCCGCTGGACCGTCGAGCTTCACGACCGCTTCGTCGACGCCGTCACTCAGCTCGGAGGACCAGATAGTAATAAACAATAAAAACATCAATAACAATACAATCACTCTTTCATATATCTATATATATATATAAAAGATCTTAAATATATATAGATTGATCATCTTTGTTATGTTCTTCTTGTTGTTGCTTAGTTAATTAATGAGTTCTTTTTTTTTTTTTTTTTTTTTTTTTGCTTTTGTTGATTGATTAGAGGCCACACCAAAGACAATCATGAGAGTTATGGGTGTGAAAGGGCTTACACTTTACCACCTTAAGAGCCACCTTCAGGTTTGAAATAGAGAGAGAGTGCTAATTTCTTTATCAATTGTTTCTCCATCTCCTTTCTAATATACTAATTTCTTTAGCATACTTGCACTTGTGTGCTTGTAATTTATTTGAATTTTTTTTAAAAAAAATTTCATTTCTCTTCCTCTCTTGACATGTGTGTTATATTTTGATGTATCTTTGTTTCAACCTGAATATATAGAAATTCAGGCTAGGAAAACAACCTCACAAGGAATTCAATGATCACTCGATTAAGGATGGCATGAGAGGTGACTTTCTTTCTTCTTGTTTCTAGCTAGGGTTTCTTGTATTGAATAATATCTTTTGATCATTTTTTTTGTTATTAAAAGATTTATTCTTTTGAACTTGACTAATTATGTATAATCTAACTAAAATTTTATATTTGTTTTAATTTCTTCATATATATCTCATCAGCCTCAGCTCTAGATCAGTTTCAAAGAAATACTGCATCTTCTTCAGGGATGATTAGCTGCAATATGAATAAGTACGTATATATATATTTTTTGCCTTTGAATTATTTTCCAATTTTTTCATTTTTCAAGAAAAATTAATCAAAATTAAATTTTCCATGCATGGAATAGTAGTGCTTTCTACAATCTTCTTCTTTTCTTTCTCATATCCTCTTTATTATTTAAAAAAAATATCCCTATAAGTTATATATTTCACATTATTTTTGGATCTTGTCGTGGAATATGTATGTGTGAAACTGTTACGTTTAGCAGTAACTCACACATGGTTGATGCGATTAGGGTGCAAATAGAGGTGCAGAGAAGGTTGCAAGAACAACTTGAGGTAATAATATATATCTATGTTTATACATGAAAAATACAAATAACTATATATAAGGTGAAACTAAAAAGAGCACAAGTCTTTACTCTTTATAGACCTTTTCAAAGGACCTATTTATTTACAGGTCCAAAGGCACTTACAACTGAGAATCGAGGCTCAGGGAAAGTACATGCAAAGCATATTGGAGAAAGCTTGCCAAACTCTCGCCGGCGAGAACAACAACAACATGGCCTCCGGGAGCTACAAGGGCACTATCGTAAATAACCACGGCACCAGCGTCGGTCTCAGCCCTCAATCTCATCATGATCACATTAACGGAGCCATGATCAAAGACTTCACATCCCCACTTGGATTTCAGTCCTTCCAAGACCTCAACATCTACGGAGGCGACCATCTTGACCTCCAACAAGCCATGGACCGCCCGTCCGCCGTCGACGGGTTCCTGTCCGACAGCGACGGCGGCGGCATTTGCCTCGGGAAGAAGAGGCCTAGCCCGTACGGCGGCGGAGGCAGCGGGAAGAGCCCTTTGATTTGGTCCGACGTCGACCTCCGGCTGCAAGACTCGGCGTCTTGTCTCGGCCCGCAGGACGTTCCTTTCAAAGGCGATCACCAGATCGAGAGATCGGGGGGCGCGGAGATCGACTCGTTGTCGGAACTTTACGAGTCGAAGCCGGTGATCTCCGGGGATCATATGGGGGAGAAGAAGTTTCATGAGGCCGCCGGAGGGCTTAAGCTTGAAAGGCCTTCGCCAAGAAGAGCTCCTCTCAACGGTGCTGATCAGAGGATCATGAGCCCTATGATTCAAGGAAGAAATTCGCCTTTTGGTTGATCAAGAGAATTAATAATCATGGTTTAGATGTAAGTGATTAATTAACTCATACACATTATAATCATAAAATTATATATGAGATATGTTATGCATGGGAGCTAGGGTTTTTTTTTTTTTTTGCCATGAACTTTGATATTAATTAGTTATAGATTAGGGTTTCAGATGATCATGAGTGTATGATAAATGCCATATTGCATGGCAAACCCATAAGTTTACAGTCTCAAGTTAGCATGAAAATTTGTATTAATTTTACTGTGATCCTTGGAGTTTTAATCGGCACTTTCCTCATTGATATACGACTCTTGGCTCATAGGCATCTTTTTTTTTTTTTTTCGTTTGTCCTTCTAAAATTGTTCTTTATTAGCATTTGAGTAGCTGATTTATTTTTTAGCCAAAAAAAAAAAAATAGTTCGTTGGTGATTAGATATTTAGATTTGTAGTTTTTGTTTGATGCGTGATGTGACTGATCTCATTTCTTTTTGTCTCCTAATATTTGTATTGCTACCTTGGGTGTGTGTTTATGAAAAGAATTAAAATATGATCATGATCTAGAAGTAAATATTTTAAGTACTTATAGCCTCATGAATTCTGTGATAGTTATAAAATTGTTTTCAAATTGCATATGTGAGCGGATAATTGGCTTTCTTTTCTTTTATTTTTTATTTTTTTTATAATCGAATCAATTTAAAAATGTACCTCAACAAAATTAATACCCGTTTGAAAATTTAGGATACGGCTTTTCTTTGAATGTCTTTGTTCAAATTCGTATTAATTGCAAAACAAAACATATGTAGTATAAAACAATTACCATCTAGCTAGCTAGTTTTCTTTTCCCTCCTTTTCTTTTTCCTCCAATATCATGAGTCACGACCATCTTTTGTTGGATTTCTTGTTTGTTATTTTGTTACAAGCAAAGGAGTGGTACGTCATCCATCCAAGTTGAAAACTTATAAAAAGTGTATATATCTATATATATATTTATAAACCATAAGACTGAAACAATTGTTTTATTGCTATTGTTTTCTTATGCAAAAGATAGTATTTCAAAAAAGAAAAAAAAAATGCTTCTTCAGAGGTTAGATATATAATGATTGACAAAATTAAATCCTATATATTTCTAGTTGTGTACCATTGGTTTGAACTCTTTATAAGTTGTCAACTTGTCAAGCCTACCTAAGAGAGACCATGGAAAATTTGTCTCCATAGGCATACTGAAAAGGAAAAAAATAATCTTGAATTGAAGCAATTTATTACACCAAAAAGAGAAAAACATAAAAGTACTGACCCCAGATTGATTATAGCGGTGGGTATATATATATATATATATATATATATATATATAATACTTTGGTGTACATGTAGGTCATGTTTCAGTTGATGCCGGTTTCAGTACTTTTTCAAGTGTTTGAACACATGTATTGAGATCTAGTGCCCAAAAGAATACTAGAAAAAAAAGGGAGGAGAATTAACAAAAAGAAAAAAAGAAAGAAAGCTGGAAACATATGAAATTTATTATATTATTATTATTATGGAAGATCTCTCTCTTGCATGTTAAGAAATGTAATAAAATATTGGCCAATTTTAGCTAATATGTTATATTCATACTAGTTTTGCTAAATGGCCTCGGTATTGAAATATTTTTTAAACAATAGTTGTGGAAATTCCTTTTGGTTATTTCCAATTTAAAAATTGATAATTGATTAATTTGTAGGCCATTTTGATATAATTGTATTGTCTATCCTTGAAAAGCAAATAAAAAAATGTCACTTACAAAATTATGATAATTGTCAACTCGGTTAAAGCAACAAGAAGTATGGGGTAGGGGTAGTACATTGCCTACATTGATATACATAACATTTTCTTTTTACATAACATTTTCTTTTTATCGATATATATATATATATTATATACCGGCAGTGCAAAATCTATATGGTCAACATGAGATGTCTTCTTTTGGAGGTTATTCTTTCTTACCAGCGACATAAGCTTTTGAGACTGCTGCTTTTGATAAGTTAGTTGCTTCAAGTTAGTTACATTCTCTCATTGAGAACATAACCATTATCATAAATCAATAATTATAATATCATTTATTTATTAAAGTAATTGGTTAGATAAGCATCTCAATAATGTTGACACATGCATAAAATGTCTAACCAACTATATTAATATCCCGCTAACAAATCCATCGACAAAGAAAACCAATTTTATTAATAGAAATAGAAAAATACAAAGTAATAACAAAAAGGGCCAACAACTTGAAGGTAAAAAACCAAAATAAATAAATAAATATATAAATTTAAAAACAAAAGAAAACCACCTTTAAAATCTACTCGAACTCCGACATGATCTCATAAAACTCTTAGGAAAAAAAATTTAAGCGAAAATTCCTATGAGTAAAAAAAATGCATGATTCAGTATAAATTACCAAACAGTAAAGGTCAGTTAATTACCAAACAGCTATAAGGAATTATATATATATATATATATATGTGTGTGTGTGTGAATGTGATAATTAATTAGAATCATGTTACGATTTGGTTCTCAAGTGTCCATATTTATTTGTACGTATGAACTACTTTTTCTTCTAATTGTAGAAACCGACCAAAAGTATATATATCTATCTCATAGGCCTTTATTTTATTTTCTTTCCCTCTTTATATTACTGTACTCGTACATGTATGATTATATTCTCTAGTGTCAAATTGAGAAGGACGACAAGTTTACCATTCACGATTTTCTTTCCTTTTTCTTTCTTCCTTCTATACTTAACGTCTACTCTTTTTTAAGACGAGGGACCCTGGGGTACGTACTTGCAGGGTCAGGAAAAAAAACCATTACACTTTTAATCTCCCTATTTAATTTTTCTGAACAATTATTATCCTTTTTTTTTTTCAATTATAAGGGGATTTAAACTTTACACTTATTAGTGAAGTCGAAAGTAGATACAAACAATATGATTTGAAGACGTAATATTATCATATAATTATTGCTAATTGAGTAAAAACGTGTGTGTGTGTGTTTGTGTTTTTTTTTTTTTTTAATTTTATAATTCCACGTATAAAGTCCTTTTGCCTTAAAATTGTTTTTGAGAAAAAAGAGGATAGGGTTCAGAAACATCCAATTATGTTGGTACTCTCTTAAACTCCATCCGTCCACCTAAACTAATTTAGAAGTTCATTTGATATTAATGCATCATTTTTTTTTTGTCGTAAATTTATAAAATATCAATCGAAGTGTAAGAATTTAAAAATTGGGATATTTGCATAATTAACTTTTGTTTTGAATGGCCCTTTTGATTTTACTTATAATAAAAGTAGTTCCAAACTTCCAATCAAGTTTTGACACATCTCTTTACACACACACACACACTCTCTCTCTCTCTCTCTCTCTCTCTCTCTCTCTCTCTCTCTCTCTCTCTCTCTCTCTCTCTCTCTCTCTCTCTCTCTCTCTCTCTCTCTCTCTCTCTCAATTAGATTATAGTACTAACCTAAGATTAGATATCTGCAGAGGTTTCTCTTTGATAGTGAAAAAGGGTGCATGGTAACCTTTATCGGTTGCAGAGAAAATTTAAAAAAAAAAAAATAGTCGCTGCAAGTTGGAAAGAAAGCTCCTTCATTGTCTCAGAACAGAGAGAGAGAGAGAGAGAGAGAGAGATCAAAAGCTAATAAAGCCTAAAGGCACGGAAGAATACAACGCACTCCCTCGCGTGCACATATCGAGGAAGCTTCTATCTTTATATATGTGAGCAAAGTTAAAGAGGCATTGTAGTAGTTATACTTCTATTTCTCTAGCATTAAAAGTTGATAATGATGATGGTATATATTTATAAATATAAAAACAATAAAATGATCATATAAGAAACTGCATATGGGATTGGCTTTCTTTTCTATTTTGTTCTCTCTGCTACACTTTACATGCAATTGTGACCGCATTTACACCGAATCATCCTTGAATGATAGGGTTATTCTAATCTAATATGGAAAGCTATATATATATATATATATGTATATTCAACGTGCACATCCTCCAATGCATATGCAAATCATTTGCAGTGATACTGGCTACTAAATATACATTAGTATTTTTCATATTCGCTTTGGATTCTGTTTTCTTATAAATTTATAATTGCAAAAAAAAAAAAAAAACCTTTAATTTGTGTAAAGAATTCACATGCTCTTGCAAAGTATACTCAAGAAGCTTCTTTTGTCCCCTACTCTCTCTTATTAATTTGACCGAAGTAAGAATTAGAAGTACGTAACTATGTATTAGCATTGTACAGTTAAAGCTTTTACAAACTCTAGTGTATTAATTAAATACTAAAGGAAGAGAATGTACTACTTATTTATTTACATCTTCTTCAGGTTAGAAGTTCTTATTTTTTGGCAGATTTTTTCAGGTAGATCATGACGTGTTAAAATCTGAGTGGCTGGATAGGAACGAACGAAGATGGGAAAAACTGAGAGAGGATTTGGTCCGTACGTGAATTTGAGACCTAAAGGAAAAGGAATTACTTTAATTATCAAGAAACTAGATTTGATGTTCTTAATTCAGCTTATAATAATCATAGTAATTTTGTTATTAACAGAGATAATATGAAGAAACTTTAAATAATTATTTTTTAAAAATGAAAGGAGCAGATCAATTATCAATTGAAGACATTCTTCAAATTATTATTTTTTAATTAATTAGTTAATAAGAAAAAGGAAAAAAAAAAAAGTTTTATCGGTTCTCTTCAGTCTTCAGATACACGTTGAGACAAGACGGGCTTATTACATTGATGGGTAAGACTGGACTTCTTTTGGGCTTCACGGGCTTTGTCTGTTCCAACAGAAGTGCTCTCCTTTCTTTCAACTATTCGTTTGAATGTGAAAAATTTTCTTTGATAACAATTGTTTCATTTTCTTCAAACGTATTTGCATTTGAATTTGTTCCTACATATTCAAACTCCACTATTTCTCTGTTTATGGATTATTAAATCTCTCTAGCGCAAAGTTCAGTTTTATATCTAATGGTACATCGTGGATCGATCTTGTGTGTTGATAACTTCAAGCAAGACAAACTGACTTCTATTACTAATTTAAGCAAAGCCAATTATATGAATGAATTTTGTGAAATGTTTCTAAAGAAAAATAGGTTATTCTAGACTTAGTGTGGGACCCGGCCCGTGGAGTGGAGGTCAACAAAAGATGGTCAAACTGTCATTCCAATTCCTTTGATTTACTTGAAGTTGGAAATCACGAGCTCAGCTGTCTCTTTTCGTTTTTTTTTTTCTAACAGGATTTTCACACATTTATAAAAATACTTAAATTTTTTTAACTATCTTGTATTTAATTACTTTAAAATAACTTACATGTAAAAATATAATTAGAAAGACATAAAAACGTGGCACTGATCGATCAAAGAGATAATTAAGTAAAATAATCATTTTAAAAAAGATATTTTAAGAAAATAATCAATATTTTAATTAATTAAGAAATTAATTATTTTTTTAATTACATGTGTATTTTTATCTTTATACTCTTAATTCTTTGATGTATTAACGACTAATAACTTCATTTTTTTTAACTTAGACAAAAAATGACAAATAGATCAAATTATTATTTATATTAGAGTAATAATTATGAGGTAGCCAGACCAAAGGAAAGGAAAGGATAAAGAGTTAAAGGAGAGCCATCTGTTTAACGTTGATGGGATAACAGTCAGCCGGAGTACCCGAATAGGCGCGCCAAGCGAAGACGGCGTTGGCGGCGTCGGTCGGATGGAAGGCGTCCCAGAAGAGATACTCTCCGCGGTCGGCGCAAGGCACTTGCAGCGGCATGCACGTTATCTGGCCCTGATTCCGCCCTATCCCGCAGCACGCCCTGTCCACCACTTTGAAACCATACGAGGCCGCGTTGCCTAGAATGTCCAAAAACGCGCCGTAGGAGTTGCCGTACACGAACACCGCGCCCGGGTGGTTGCGGTTGAGCGTGTCCACCAAGGACTTGAGGCCTTTGTTGAAGCCGACCAGCATGTCGTTGACGTAGCCCGCGCACCTCCCCGGGGGCGCACCCCCGCTGGCCCTCTGGTTGGGGATGCACCCCAGGGGGCCGATCCCGGATATCAGGAACTTGCGCAGGCCGATGGCGTGGAGCGCAAGGATCTGCCTCGCGTAGCGGTCGAGGAGCATGGCGGCGTACGCGGGGGGAGTGTAGTTGTAGCTGGACGTGTAGATGGGCGCCAACAGGTAGTTGTTGATGTAGTCGTTGCTTCCGAACACCATCACCGCTATCGACTTCGCAAGGCACTCGCTCGCGTTGCCCTCGCTCATCATTCTTCTCACCTCGTTCTTCACCGTGCTCTCGAAGTTCGCCACTTGCTGGCTCAGGCTGTACCGCTCTCCCTGCCGTTGTAGAGATGATTTTAGATCGTCAGATTTATTTATTTTTTTTCCAGATGTACAACTTGTTATAAAATTTAATCGTTCCGTGTACGGGTCTTCCATACAACTTACAAAGTATTGGCCAGTTTCATCTAGAATTCCGGCCGCCGCAGAAGCGTAATTGACTCCTCTAAGTACTTTACTTCCTGATGTATTTGGATCTCCAAACGCCGGCACATAAGGAAGACCAAGCAGGGCTCCTATTTATATATGTTCATGGATGAATGCCAATTTAATGACTAGGCTAGGTACTGAACTATTTTACTGTCAAGCCAATAAGTATTGTGTCTCTAATCTAGCTAGCGGTGATTTCATTACTTAATCTATCAAAAAATGAAGAACCAAATGAAAAAAGAAAAACAAAATTTCTACTACATTTATATGTTACACGTCAAAGTTTTTTTTAAATTTTTTTTTCCCACCTTAATCTTGTAAAGCTTTTACTCATGTTAATGAAGTTCTTTTCTTTAATATATCCCCGACGTACTCAATATATTTTAAGATAACAATACTGTTTTGCCCCTACTAAAATAAGATCTTAGCTGTATATGCATCATTATATATATATATATAGATAGACACACACACACACACATATGATACTCATGAAATAAATTGTACCGAGCATATCAACAACAGTTCTGCCATTGGAGAACCTGCCAGAAGAACCTCCGTCGAAATCGCAGCCATAAGGATAGTAATTGGCTCTGGCCAAGGAGGCAAGGAAGTTGTTGTTGCCATTGTCCACCAACGAGTCTCCGAACACAAACATCGCCGGAACCTTCGCCGGAGCCGGCGCCGGATCCGGGGACAATCCTAGAATACATGTCAATCTCATAACCATCATGATTAGAGCAGCTATGCACATCATGATCTCCATCATTTGATTCTCACGTAACATATGGTCCTTTGTCACTGTGTCCATTGTTTTTCTTATATACATTCATTAATGCAACGGTTAAAGTCTATCAATTTATTACGTGACCACAGCTTAAAATTGGGCTCTTTTCATAGAAAAATGTTGCTTTTTCATTATGATTATGTGAGACGGTCTTACTTATATATTCACGACCGTTGAATATAATTTGTAAATCCTATTAGTTGCTTTTGTTGTTTTGGATGTTACGCTTAATTTGAGGGTAGTATTCGAGGTACAGGTCACGTGAATATTCATCTAATTATAATAAACGCCTATTAATTTTGATTACAATTCGATGATTTTTTTTTTCGTCTCTTTCCACTAAAATATATTCACGCTTATAGTCGGTTATTTGTGCGTTGTCGTCTAGCAAAAAGGTAACCAACAAGCAGATCAGAAACTTAGGGTTATTAGGCAGACAGTTTTAGTTCTACTAATTGAAGCAGAAGCAAAGCAATCATGAAATCAGATCAGTATAATTTTCAATAAAAAAAAAAAATACTATATGCAGTTTTGGCTTTAAATGAAATGACTTCGATAACAATGAAAGTGGTTTATATTCACATCTATTTGATTAAGCTTTAAAGTATATGCATTTTCTTTTAGTATACGTACATATATACATTCTTTGATCTATGACTGACAGGTTGGATTTTTTTTTTTAATTTTACTAATGAAATACTTTCTACTCTTTCAGAAAAAAATTGGTATAGAGAATGACAGAAATTGCTCTTAACAGTATTCACACAAAAGTAAAAAAAACAAAAAACAAAAAAGTAAAAGTAACTTATATAGCACATTGGGAAAACGGTCAAATGGTCAACACACTATCTCTGTGTGCTTTATTTTATTTTATTATTATTATTTTTTTTAAGTCGGTTGAACTTGCACACAGCTAGGATTAACACAAATTGACTCAAGACCTCACTCCAAACCCAGTCAAACAGTCAACTTTTTTTTTAATTTTTTATTTTTATTCGTATCTTCCCTCTCACTTTCAGATCAATATTTTTTTGAAATTACAAAACTAAGAAACGGTAATTATAAGATCAAACGCTCACTGCCCATGCCATGCCATTGAAATAACGTACCAACCAAAAAAAAAAAGACAAACCAAGGCCTAAGAGGCGACACTGTTTGATAAAACCATTACATTATTAGGGCACAAAAGAAAAGGCCAAGGAAGAAAGAGTCAAAGGAGAGCCATTTGACGGACGTTGATGGGATGGCAGTCGGAGGGAGGGCCCATATAGGCGCGCCAAGCGAGGACGGCGTTGGCGGCGTCGGTTGGATGGAAGGCGTCCCAGAAGAGATACTCCTTGCGGTTGGCGCAGGGCACTTGCAGCGGCATGCACGTTATCTGGCCCTGATTCCGCCCTATCCCGCAGCACGCCGTGTCGATCACCCTAAACCCGTATGAGGCCGGGTTGTTGAGCATGTCCCCAAAGGCGCCGTAGGTGTTGCCGTACACGAAAGATGGCGCCTGGGTGGTTGCGGTTGAGCACGTCCACCAGGGACCTGAGACAGGGACGGAGCCAGGATTCAAATTCAAGCGGACTTATTGTAAACATTTTAAGAGAGTTATCTTATAGTAAAATATGAGAAATATTAGAGGGCTATTCCAAATGAAAATTATAAAATATTGAAAGTTAACACTAATGGTAATGGGCCAGAGGACTGAGACCTGGGCCCATGCTGGCTCCGTGCCTGACCTGAGGCCCTCGTTGAAGGTGCCAAGCATGTCGTTGATGTAGTCCACGCACCTCCCCGGGGGCGCCCGCCCACTAGCCCTCTGGCTGGGGATGCACCCGAGGGGGCCGATCCCCGCGAGAAAGAACTTGCGCAGCCCGACGGCGTGGAGCGCAACGATCTGCCTTGCGTAGCGGTTGAGGAGCATGTTGGCGAACTCCGGGGGAGTGTAGTTGTAGCTGGAAGTGTACACCGGCGGCATCAGATAGTTGTTGATGTAGTCGTTGCTTCTGAACACCATCACCGTTATGGACTTCGCCAAGTAGTCGCTCAACCTGCTTTCGCTCATCATTTGTCTCAACCCGTTGTTCAGAGTGTTCTCAAAGTTCAGTACTTGTTGGCTCAAGCTGTACCGTTGTCCCTTTTTTTGTTTAACATGAACATCGATAAATTTTACGTCATTCTGGCTAAAATATTTTAGTAATTACATTGCATTGCTCGTATTATTACAGTAATAAGACCATGGTAAATATTATTATTGAAAAATTAGAGAAAATGAGGATCGCAATACTAGTACTACTTACATAGTGCAGGCCAGATTCATCTAGAATTCCGGCGGCTGCAGAAGCGTAATTGACTCCCCCGAGTATTCTACTTCCCGTTGTACGTGGATCTCCGAACGCCGGAACATATGGAAGACCCAACAACGCTCCTATATATATATATATATATATATATATATGTATATTTTAAGATGAATCTGAATTAGGAACGTGTCATAGACAAACTAGTCCGTGCCAACTTACCGTTGAAGTCAAAAAGTACTATAATAATAATAATAATAATTCTTCAGTACAGCCGATTAGCCATAAAACAAAAGTTATAGATATAAAAAAATGATTGTAACGAATTTAAAACACATTTTGAAAATTTTACCGAGCATATCAACAATAGTTCTGCCATTGGTGAACCTGCCGGAAGAACCTCCGTTGAAATCAATACCATAAGGGTAGTAATTGGCCTTGGCCAAGGAGGTGAGGAAGTTGTTGTTGCCGTCGTCCACCAGCGAGTCGCCGAACACGAACATCGCCGGAACTTGCGCCTCCTCCGCCGCCGCCGCCACCGCCACCGCGGGGGGCAACCCTAGATACGGCAATATCATGATCATCATCATCATGATCGCCGAAGCCATGCACGTCCCCCGGCTGGCCCGCCTTTCAATATCAGAAATACTTTTACTATGAGTCATTCTCAGTAATGCTTATTCATTGTCACTATACCCTCTAGTTTTTCTTTTATACACACTTGCATTTTCAATGTGAAGTCTATCTATTGGGCTCTTGTAATTTCCCCTGAAAATGTTGCTTTTCAGCGTGAGGCTATTACTTATTCACGACCGTTTTAGTCCTTTTTCAATATTGTTTTGTCTTTATACATGTATAGTTTGTTAAGTGATGTCAATATATAGGTGATAAGGCCGGGCTAATAGCTGTTTGTTGCTTTGAAAGTTACAATTAGCAAATGACATCATATTCTGATGGGCTTTGAGAGTATTCAAAGCAAAGGTCACATGAATATTCATATAGCAAAACGGCCTAATTGTATAGATTTTTTGTCGCTTTTCATAGATATGTAGGCACGTGTATGTTACATGCAATTTGCATGAATATAGAGTGCTTTGGTATCGTTAGAGTGAGCAATCAGCAAGTACCCAATTGCTCATTCAGCAAAAAAAGTAACCAATTAGAGTCAGGCAATTAGGGGGACATAAATGAATTTTTTAGAATTTATTTTTGCATAATATTATAAAATTTTTAAGATTTTTTACAATTGTTTCTAAAGATTTATTAAATTTTGAATTAGGTATTTTCTCACTGAGTTTTCTGTAGCACTAAGTTTAAAACTTAGTTTTGGAGAGGAGAAAAAAAGGACTTTAGGCACAACTTTGGTTGGGATGCGCATTCTTAATATCGATTTTTCTTTTATAAAAAGAAAAATGCAGATAAGCAAAGCAATCGTGTAAAGAAAAAACATCAAAATTTTCAAAAAGAAGAAAGGAAAAATAAACACTATTGAGTCAAGTCTTTAAATTAAATCAATTCCATATATACCAATGATAATGATTTATATATAATTATATATATATTCCTATATGATCTGGTGAACTTACAAGCTTTAAAGGTATGTGTACTTTAAGTACATATATTCTTTTGATCTTTGACAGACTTATTGGATTTTATTTTTATTAATATACTTTTCACACTTTAGAAAAATTGGATAAATAGGAGACTGAAGTTGTTGCTAATCTAACACCAGTCCAAACAAAAATAAAAGCCAAAAGGAAAAAAAAAAAAAAAGAAGTAAAAGTAACATATATAGCACATTTAGGAATAGCAACCCCACAATAGTTTATTCCATGCCCATATCCATGAATTGCCAGTTTTCAGCACTTCAATTAGCTATATATATTATAGCTTAAGACCACCCACCATATTAACATTTAACTTGAAAGGAAAAAAAAAAAAAAAACAAGATTAACCCACCATCCAATCTAAATAATACACCAAATTAACATATATAATCCCACCCAATATTACATACTTTTTTTTTCTTAATTAAACTGGTTAATTAGTAAGGGTAAAGAAAAAAAGCTAGGAATAACCAAACCCTAGTAACATTAATAACCTTAAAAATAAAGTATATAAAAACTTGGGGGAAATCAGTGATCAAATGTTATTCGTCAGTGGTCCGGCGGCTGCGGCGGCGGCGCCGTCGAGTATGTCGGCCGGCGGGAGGAAGGAGTCGGCGGAGAGGCCCGGGACGTTGAAAACGGCGTCGTCGATGCTCCAAAGCTCCTCCATCCTTGTCCTCGTGTACTGCATGGACAGCTCGCTGCAGCGGAAGATGGTGGCGATGGAGCGGCCGTGGTGAGCTATCATGACGCCGTCGACGTCCCTGTAGTCGCCGATGCTGCTGCCGATCGTCGTCTCCCAGTAGACGGTCTCGGCGGAGGCCTCGTCGGCGGCCGCGGCGGCCGGAGGGGACTCGACCCTGGTGAGGTGCGAGTCCTCGAGGTAGATGAGAAGGCCGCTCTTCTGGCAGAAGTAGCCGTAGAGCGCGTGGCGTATCACCTCCGCGTGGCCCTCGCTCCGCTCCATCACCGCCGCGCGGTCCGCCGACACCTTCAGGACGAAGCAGTCGTCGTCGCCGATGCGCTTCTCGCCGAGGCACTGCGCCTTCGCGAATAGGCTCGCCGTGCTCTTGGGGTCCAGGCCCTGATGAGAAATATCAATTAGAATGATTTGATTAATTACAATGTGTGTACGTAATAATATGGACAACCACATTAATTTCTCTCTTACAATCAAAGCATAAGTATGTTATATATTTTCAATATTTTGGGCAATTTTTTTCTAGTCACGTTTGATGTTTATTGCTTGAGAAAAGTAACTTCATCAAAATCAAAATTTTTGCCTTCTTTGACATTTATGACGTTTTTATTTTATCAACTATGTTTTTTCACAACTAATAACACAATTGTATGTCATATTGAGGTCTCAATCTTAATATTAAGATTGGATTTTTGGGAGATTCCACATCCACTATGATCCAAATGAAAGTTTTCGCATGGGATTCAATTATAATTTATCAAGTGGG
The DNA here is from genome assembly GCA_018132145.1 of Boehmeria nivea var. tenacissima. Lineage (NCBI taxonomy): Eukaryota > Viridiplantae > Streptophyta > Magnoliopsida > Rosales > Urticaceae > Boehmeria > Boehmeria nivea. The sequence goes on along the minus strand of CM030875.1, from coordinate 15,658,310 downwards.
TAAAGAAAATCTATAATTATGTCTAATAATATGACATGTCTGAGGATTTAGAGGTCAATATATAGGTAGTCTTTTCTTTTCTTTTTTGCTTTTTCGGGAATAATTGATCAAAAATCAGGATGAAGCAAGAATAATCAGGAAAGTCGAGGATAATAATAATAAATAAATAAAAAAAGAATCAAGAAAGGGAGAAAAAGATGATGAACAACAAATAGAAAACATTAGAAACAAGGAAATTCATGTTTCTTTTTTCTTTAGAAAAAAATTAAAGAGACAAGAAAAGAAGGCCATAATGCAAGGCAATAGATTACAGATCCGACACTAGCTAGTCACTAAAGTGAAAGAAAGAAAAAGTGAAAGCGAATTGATAATACATTACACACACTTTAGGACGGTATATGAGTTATAATCCCAAGGTCAAGAATAATTCTATGATGTGCATGCTTTTTATATTAATGTATGATATATGAATTATGAAGTACAATTCATGTTTATGACGCAAAAAATGACGTCAAAAGGGTCAGTCACGTGCCTGCCTTGGCAGTTCCCTAAAACTCTTTGAAGCGTTCAAAAGAGAAGAAAGCCTGTAGGGTAAAGCATGGGACAGTTTCTCTATCATCGTCAGCTCAATAATACCATTTTTATCGGGATTGTGATTTATGATTTGTGATTTTGTTCCTACATCGCTATCTTTGTTTGGTAAAGCAAATATATTTGAATTAAAATTCCCACTTGGATAATTTCAACTTTATTGAGCAACCAACAAAAACAACAATAACAACACATTTTCATACTTGGCTTAGAACTCAGGGAATTCCGTATTCACGCATTTCCCAAAACTATATTAAAAGCAACAATATCACAAGTGATATTGTGTAATATTATAAGTACTTTAACTATGTATATTTTTTTCTTTATAGAAAAAATAGTACTTTTAAACATGTTCTTCAAAAGCAAAGAAATAGAGAAGTACACATTCGTAAATCTCAATGTGTAATGTTAGTGCTCAATAATTAAAAATGTCATCTTATATACATGTACATGCAAAAGACTAGATTATGACAAGATATAAATAGAACTTCAAAAAATTGATAAAATTCGGTAACAAAATAACATCGTCCAATTACTTTCAAGAATCATCATACAAGAACTAATTTAGATATTTTTCTCTACTTAAAATTTTATGTGACAGCGTGTGAGCACTGGCTAGCGTCATACCTGGATGATGCGGCGGAGAGGGCGTTGGGGGCCCTTGGCTGCGTGGGCGCCGAGCCAAGGGGTATGCCTCCACACGGTCTTCCCGTCGCTGCCGGCCACCACCTTGTTCCCGCCGACGACCAACTCCAACGACCACATTCCCGGCAGCATTTGCCACAGCACGAAGCATCCGCTCTCCCCGCTCCTCGTCCCCAACGTCTTCACGTTTCGCCCCGTCGAAACCTCGGTTTCGCAGCAAATCATCTTCACCGTGCCACTAGCGTACATGTTCTTGTTGCAGTTTTGCTGCTTCAAGCACCCCGTCGCCGCCAAGTATTGTTGTATTATATAGTGCGCAATTGAGGTCTCCTGCCAAATTCAAAGCCATGACCAAATGTCAATCAACAAAATTGCACTATACAAGATATATATAGATAGTTAGATACATATATAATTATCTCAAATTTGGGACAGCAATATGACATTGGAGGGGAAAAAAAGAGTAAGCAAAAGTGACACTATTTCAAAACTTTGACTAGAAGAATTCCTTGTTTTTCTTCAATAGAAGAATTTGGAAAAAAATATCAGTGTAGTAGTAGATATATACAAGGAAGATAATGTGATTAATAGTACTTACAAATGGGATGTCTTTAAGATGAAGGAGGTTATCAATAGGTTCATTGACTATTGGTATTGGTGCAAGAGGGCAACCTAAGACACCAAGCAACAACCGTAAATCTTGCCTCTTGGCTGGAATGTTACAACCAAATGATGAGATTGAAAAACTATTGTTGTTGTTAGTACTTCCTTGGAAGCCTTTTTGAACCCTAAACCATTCCCTAATCACTTCCCAAGAGCTCTCCTTCTTGATCCCTTCTTCTTGCATCTCCGGGTCCGGACCTTCCATCAATGGCGTCAATGGTTGTGCACACCAAACTTGCTTTTTCCTTGCTTTTGAACCCATCAAATGAAGAGCTTGATGATGATGATAAGGACCAAAAATAGATGACAATATATATTTTCTCAAATACCCTTTTACGATCTATATATATATATAGAAGTGTGGAAACGAGAAAGAAATAAAAGTAAAAGGGTTATGTGAAGATGAGATCAATAATATTGTGAGGAGGTTTGAGATGAGAGGTTATATGAAGAGAAGAGAGAGATTTGGGAAAACTCTAGTGGGAAGAGACAAATTAAAGGGACAGCTTATCTGTACCGGCAGAGAGAGAATTGGTAATATATTACAACAAACAATGCACAGTACTACACACTCGCATGTTGGGCTGTCTATTTGCTTTATTCTTCTTCTTTTGGACTCTTTTGTCGTTTTATTCTGTATTTTATTATTCCTCTTTTGAAGCTATATTACTACGCTTCCCAATTGAGAGGCCAAATTATATGTGTGTAGGCCATGGTCCCTCTTTTCCCATGTCTAGTGAAATTAGACCTAATCGATGTCCTATATAGACATCTTTGTTCTCTTTGTTATCTACTGATTAAAGTTACTTAATTATTACTTCAATATATAGGTGGTTTTATTAGCTAGACGACATTAGTGATATCATCAATTAATGACACCAATTGCCTGTTGGAAGCAACCTTGATTATTTATTCGTAAGGCCAAAAACAATATTAAACTTTAAATCTTCATTTAAAAAAGTTGAAGCGTTACTATTAAAAAAATTACAAAATTCTAGCATTGACTACAGCTTATAGTAACTTGCCACTAATAGATATGATTTTTTTTAACAGAAATTTCATATTGCAATAAAATTTGTCATGACGTGAGTATTTTCAGTTAAAAAAAATAGTTGTAACTATTAATTTTAAACACAAAATTTTTAGTAGCGATCGATAATATATATATATATATATATATATATATATATTTTAAAGTTTAAGATGTTTGAATAACTTTGTGCAGTGCCCCCGCTCAAATAATTTGTAATCTCTTATTCTCATGATTTATGAACTTATATGAAGCAGAGTTAGCTAATATAATACTAATTTAGATTATGGCAGATAGTATCCTTTCCCGCGAAAAAAATGAACAAAAGATGTTTTCTTATAATAATTTATGGTAAAAATTGAATAAAGTGTCCAGTATACTAATCATATCTTTCACCTAAAGATTACAAATTGTCTTTATTTGCATAAAAATAGGATTTGGCAGTGTTAAGACCATCTCTAATGCAAATTTTAATATCAATATTAAATTTGTCATCAAAACAAGATAAAAATATTATATTTAACTTTAAATGCTATTTTATATGTTATTTAATATTTTATAAATTTTTTAGTAGCAAAATTTATAAAAGATAAATATTATAACTAATAATAAGTAAGACTACAAGCTAGTAGCAATAATTACATTTTGGTAGAAGGAAGTTATTTTAATACAAAATTGTAATCATTATTAATATTTTTTCATAAATGTTGAAAAGCCACTATTTAACATCAAATATGACATCCCATTGAAAAGTATTTTTTTTTTTGTATAAAGTGACAAATTTTAGCATTGACATCTAAGAGCATCTCTAATGTAATGTCATTTAGAAGTGTCAATGCCACAATTTGATATTTTAGTGCAAAATGCATTCTCTAATATATGCTATATTTAGTACTAAATTTTGTAAATGTTATTTTTGTGCCAAATTTGAAACAAAGTATAACAAATGCCAAAATTTTGGCATTTGTACTTGACCATTGATTGGTTATATTTTCCAACATTAATTTAATAAAAAAAAATTATGATGATGCAATTTTATATTATAAAAATATTCTCTTTTACTCAAAAATAATCATTGCTACTTGTAGTCTTATTATCTATTAGTCATGATATTTATTTTTAATGAATTTTATTATTTTTAAATTAATAAAATAACAAGATGACATTTTGAATAGTATAAATGCATTAAAACATTTAGCAAATATAACATTTTTTAATTCTTATTAGTATACAATCTCGGCAAAAAAAAATTCTACACATGTGAACCAATTAGTATCCTAATCAAGATTTCCGTTGTACTAATCAAAGCGATCGTAATTAATATATAATATCTCTGACAAAGTTGATTTGGGTTAAATCAATAGGCCGGAGAAGCACTCACTCCCATATAGGACAAACCTACTAAATATCATGTTTTTAATTGATTAAATGCACTTTCGATCGATTACTATTGAAATTTAATATCCCAAAGAAGATCAATCACGCTTGCTTTATTAGTATCCTCCTAAATCCTCTTACCTTTGATTCTCTATAGTCTTGGTCAAGATGGCGCAGTTCACAGTTCCCAAAGTGGGCCCCACACTCCCAAATAATCTACCACTTTACGCATTTAAGAAATAAATAAGTCATTAGCAAAAAAGAATTTAGGGTAAGTGAATTCTTTCATATCCCAAAGGGATTTACAAAAAAAAAAAAAAAAAAAAACACACACACACACACATATATATATATACACTTTACTGTTTAAAACAGTTCCAATAAGGCAACGCTGATTCAACTTCTATGTAATGCCTTTAATTAGTAGTAATGCCTTATTTTCTTGAGAATATATCTTCTCAAATAATTTATGACAAAATTTATCTGATTTTGTTCCATAACTTCCCACATTTATCTGAGGGAACCTAACTAAACATCAACTTTTATAAAAGCTATTATCACCAAAAAGTAATCGTCAGTATTAAGATGATCATATCCTATTCTAATACCATGGGAAATTTACATAAGAATTCGAGTGACATAAATACCACATCAAAGAATATCGGTCTTTACTTGATAAATTGATTTGTGTACGGTATTGGTCTTTGTGGTGATACGTGTGAAATTAAATCCACGTTTCTCAAGTATAATTAGGTAATTTGCTTTTGAAATCAAGAAAGAATGGAGAGAAATGATAGACAGTTAGAATTTTTTGCCACAAAATAATGACTATAATATGTAGCAATTTTTTATTGATAGAATAAAAACATGTGGATCGATCAGCTCATTTCGAATTTTTTTTGCTAAATAATACATTTTGTAATTAATAGATGAATGTTATATAATTTTGATTATTTTTACTTCTTTTTTCTTTTTGCATCATTACTTAATGGTAGATTAGTTAATTAACTAAATAAGTCATTTTATAAAAGTTTTTTTTTTAATTTTAGCGTATCTTTCATAAAATTTAAGAAAACAATCATATCCAATAACTAGATGCATTGATGAACTAATTCCTCATAACAATTTTATGACTATTTTTCTAATAATTAAAAATATTAATCATATTTTTAAATAACCTAAATGAAATAGTCATTTTTAATAATCTTCCGCAATTTTTTTTTTATAGATATAATATAAAATGAGAGAATTGTAAAGTAAGACCATTCTATATACCACTTAATAAGCTTATGTTTGGGAAGGGAATTTTGCCCATTCCATCCCATTCTTTGGGATGAAAAAAATAGTTTGAAAATAGTTTGGAATAGTTTGAAAAAAATTGATGTTGAATGGTTTGACTTTGCAAATTTCGAGGTGGTATAAATGATTGAGATTTAAAGATATTGTATAGGGATTTGGAAAGTTGAAAAAAAGGGTTGAAAAAAAATGGAATTGAATGGAATGATTTGTAGGATTACAAAGTTGAATGGTTTGGAATAGTATGGAATGTAATGGAATGAGTAGAATAATTCGCGCAAACATTGGGTAATATATGCTCCAACATGTACGCTCTTCTTGTTTCTACTTTATATTTATAGTATAAAATTAAAAGTGCAATGAAAAAAAAATATAAATAATATGTAAAAGGGCATTCCTCAAAATCCCTGTATAAAATTCGCATCATTACTCAATGATAAAATGGCTCATCGGGTTTTGTCAACGTGGCTAGTATTCCTATGAAGATGGGTTGAAATGGGGCCCAAGTGAAGGTGGGCCGGCCCAATTAGTGAGAAATGGTGGTGAAGAGTCGGCATCAACTGTAGTGGGGCTGATAAAATAGGATAGTGGTGGCCGGTGGGTGGGTCGGGAGTGACCTTTCAAGCTAAGCTCTATCTAAATATATCCAACTAATAAGGACATTGGAGTTGAAATGTGACTTTCGTTTGTTGTGGCAGCCTTTTATCATATATTAGTTGGAATATATAATACATTATTACATGTTTTGGCTTTGCATAGAGTAATGGTACTACTACAATTGTGGAATTTTGGTTGAGAAGTTTAGTCAATCGACATATTTCTTATTGTTTTCCACATCATGAAATGTTCTATGCATGGACGACATTTCTTCACTTGTGGGCTTCCAATATTAAGAATTTATATATATATATATATATATATAATTTTTTTTTTATATCGAGCAATGATGGGTGGTTTAGCCGAATGATAGAGACATAAAAGTTGGACATCTAATATCTTGACATTTGCGTATCAAAGAGACACGAAATTTGATTTGTGAGAAATAGAGGAAAAAATATAGAATTTAGTTTATACTTGGTCGGGATTTACTAAATTATGGCATCAAAAAGTTTTCACAAAGGCTTTTCAGTTTATTTTTAAAATTTTACAAGTTGCATCAGTTTTTTTTTTTTTCATCCAAAATTGAGATGAGATTAGACGAAAAAGGGTGAGATGGTGATATTTTAGGATTTCGGGAGCACTCGAATGACACTTTATAAAAATAGGACAATGACACAAAACTCGGGGAGACATAAAAGCTTTTCTAAAATGAAAGCGTAAAATCAAACATAAGCTGTTGATCATTTCAAATTCTTTTATTTATAGAATTTTAGTGGCATTGTCCTTTTATTTTTTTAAATAGATTTCAACATTAGTTTTCGTAAATTGCAACGTTATCGCTTTATTAAAATTTTCCATTTATGTTTACTAAATTTAAATCTTCTCTCATTTTTCTCTTATCTCCTTCCATGTCTTCTCATTAAGATTTTGACACCTAAGCAAAAGTTTGAAATAATTGAATAAATAACTATTTTCTGAACGTTGTTTTAAGAAAATAGCCAACGTTTTGATTAATTCAAAAAATTAATTATTATTTTTTACTATATAATGATATATATTTACCTTTATATTCTAAAATATCACCGTGAAGAAGAACAAAAAACAAAGAAGGGGCGAAGAAACGCGGGAGAGTGCTGCACACGCATCATTTGGCGCAACACTAGCTCCGCGTCCTGAGGAGGCTTGACGCGGGTGGGGCCCGCACCAGGCTAATTTTTGCAATTGCATTCAACCCTTTTTTTTACTTTTATACCCCTATTTATTTATTTTTGTCCTCTTATTTTTATTTTATTCATAGTTGGACCCAATTAAAAAAAAAACCAATTATTTTCACCAAAAAAAAAAACGTTTTTCTTTTCTAAAAAACAAAGGCCCCGAAACAGCTTTGTAAAAACGTGACAAAACCTCAACAAAACATTTACGGCGCATTAAATATAGTTTCATTACGTTTATCTCCGTGATTGTCGTTTTTAGTTTTCATATCATTCATTGCAGTGGTTGTGGTTTTTAGTTTTCATGTCGTTTTCTCAGTGGTTGTCATTATATTTATCAGCATGTTTTCATTTATTGCCGTTTATCAGTAATATTTTTGCAAGGCCTAATAATATATGTGATATAACATTAACGATCACAGTGATAATGAACACCATGCAATACATTTACGTGAATGTCCGTACAATTTTTGGACGACAAACTTAGCAGACATTTTCACTCCGACATTTTGATGCTTCCTCTTTGCGCTCTTCATCATCCATTGTATCACAGAGCGCTGTCCCTCTCGTCTCCGGCAGACAAAGCACAGACAACCCCGAAAGCCCTATCGCCACCCCGAACACGCCGTACGACACGATCCCGTGATTCTCGCGACCGGCGGCTGCCAGCAGAGGGGCCACCACCCCTCCGAGCACCGACGCTTGCCTCACCATCGACACGGCCGAGTTCCGGACGGAAGTCGGGAACGACTCGACCGTGAAAATCAGCATCAGAGTAGATGTCGTGCTTGCGCTGAAGAACGACAGCAACTCGAATCCGATCCGCAGTCTTGTCCACAGCGCATGATGCAATTTGAAAGCAGACATTATGCTGAAAATGCCACTTGAGATGGTTGAGGCCAGGATAGCCGTTTTCCTGTCGGTTTTGGCGACGAGATAGCTCGTCGCCAATGCGGACGGGAATTCGGATAAGGCGTTGAAAGTGACGCTTAGGTAGAGATTGAGATCAAAGTTTCCGACAGCCAATGGCGCGCCGTAGTAGACCATTCCGACGCCGAAAGCTAGCGCCATAACCACTAGTAGTCGCCGCAAAGCCCACTTTTTGCTGACCAAAATCTTGATTGAGGAGTAAAGATTGGGGTTTGGAGTTTCTTGTTGGTCCAAGGGCATGTTTGAGAAGATTTCTGTGATGTTTGAGCTCTGAAAATCATGCCTCGGTGCCATGCTTTTGAGCGTTTGTATGGCTTCCTCTTTGCGTCCCCTAAGAAAAAGCCATCTTGGGGACTCGAAAACTAAAAAGAGAATCGCTAGGCAATAGATGAATATTGGAACTGAAGTCCAAATGAAGAGGTTACTCCATGAATTACTTTTATTTGGATAGGCCATGGCCGGGAGGGAGAGAAACCCTAGAGTGAAGAATACCATGCAAAGGACACCGATCTGGCCCCGCCACTTTTTCCCAACGAGCTCGGTCGGCAACACAAGGGCGCACGTGCCTATTGTGGAGCGGCCGAAGCCACTGACAAACCTCAAGGCCGAGTACATCCATATGTTGGTGGAGAAGGCGGCGAGAAGCGCGAAGACAGACATGCCCATGCAAGAGAGGAAGAGCATCTTCTTTCGGCCGAATAAAGAATCCGCGAGCGTTGTTAGGGTTAGTCCGCCCATAAAGGAGCCCAGGAAAAATGCTGAGGCCGGCATGCCTTTAACAAGCGATTCGGAACAATGCAGGCCCCATTCCGAGATGGTTGAGGCCTTTGCTGGAAGATTCCAGGCCCAGGATTCCGTGGACATGACCTTGCATATATCTGAAACAGAACTGCAAGTTTCGTTACCAAGTCGGTTCAATTGAGTTTGACAATGCCACGCTGGCTCAGCATCCGCAAATATGCTTATGTACACCTGCTGCGCATCGAAAAACCACGCGAAGGAGACGAGAGCGGCCTGGAGGAAAAGCGCCCAACGGAACTTATCCCCGATGAGCTTTTCGATTATCGAATCAATGGAATTAGCATGATCTACTTTCTGATCAATGGGCTTGGGAGGTTCATCGCTGTCTAAGTTGGGTTGGGAGAGAGATTGTGTTGAATCTGCCATATGAGAAGATAATTTAACAAAAGTTAAATTCTAGTGTATTGTTTGAATTGTGAGCTCGAAGCAGAAGATTAAGGCATACATTTATAACCATACACAAGGGACAATGAGAAACTCGTGCAAATAAATTATTAAAGCCGTGTCGCACTTTAAAAAATAGCTAGCATTTGGATCAAATTCTTACTTCTAAGAGTACGTACTGCATTAACATAGATATACATTTCATTAGTTTTTCCATCCGTTTTTTTCCTGTTTCTTGAATTTTTTTTTCTCAGCACTTATAATACGTGGAACACACCTAATAAAATCCTTCTCATGATCTTTCTTTCGATCTTTAGTATCTCTTATTATAATATACTAATACTAAAGGAATCGTATGAAAAATATTGGATAAAGAGTATAAGACATGATATAAGATCGGAAATTATTAGATATCACGTATTTCAAAAAACCCACGTTTTCAGTTAGCCTGCCATACAATTTCCACAAAACAGTCCCTTTGGTTATCGCAGAAATTTTAGCCTTACTTGCCAGATTCATAATTTTTGTGGAATATTTTGGTTGGTTTATTATTATCAAAATTGTTTTTAATTCAAGATGTTTGTGCACAGTGGCGGACGCACGTTGGAGCACGTGGGGGCATGTTGCCCCACTGCATTTTTTAAAATGGTAGTTTTACACATGAATGCCAAATATTTAAAATTTATTCTTTAATATGCCCGCACTAAAAATTTTCATATTCATATTTTCACATGTAATTTTATTTTAAATTTCAATTTTTATCCTAGTAAAATATTTGAAGTCTCATATAATTTATAGTAAAGTTTCATATTTTCCTTAAATTTATATAATAAATCTTTTAGTCATGAAACTTTCCAATTAGGTATCTAAATTATATATATATATATATATATTTCTATTTTAGATGCTTTAATAAGTGAATTAGATTTAATAGGTGAACATGATTTATATCTATATGGGTGGTATACAACTATTTGAATAGTGGCAACTTATATGTACCATGTGATTTTGATATGAAAAAATGGGATACATCAAATTTCAAAAAAGAAAAACAACTTATGAATTTTTTAAATATTTATTATTTTATTTTTAGTTTAATTCTTTTAGGCCAATTAAGTATAAAAATGTATATTTTTAAAAAGGTCAAAGTTCTAAAAAATTAAAAAAATAACAAAAGAAATTATAATTATAAGAAATTTCTTATCATAGTAAAGTTGCACATAAAATTGACTTCAATGAATTTATTACCCGAATAATTAATAAAATCTATCCATGGTTATTTCATGAACTTTTGAAACACTAGTTATATTTTAAAATAAAAAATACGACTATTTTTTAAAAAATAAAAATAAATCATACCTGCATGTAATTATATTTCTCTGGAGACCTGGTTTGTGCATTGTTTTTTTTTTTTTATTAATCATGAGGATTACATGTTTGGTAGGTTTCTTTTAGTTAGTTTGTATTTTAATTTATCGTTGGATGTTGTGAAAGATGTTATATATATAAAAACAAACAAAAGTTATCGATTAAATTACTGATTTAATAAGACATTTTATATTTGACCTATATCCAAATTAGATTTAGTCTTCAATCCTTAACCAAGTGAGCAAAAAAGGATAAATTGTGCAGTTTCATATAGCCGTAATAAAATCAAGTGTAATCAACTCTGAGACTGTGGTATGAGATTGTACAAATAAAAGAAGTCTAAGACTGTACAATATCATCCAAACCAATCACTTCATCTTGATCTTGTACATTCTTTTTTTATTTATTTTCTATTTTTTATTTTTTGGCGAACACTTACATATGATATCTTGACAATATGACCTACAAATTAATTAGTCTTTGTCAATGAGTTGAACCAACATCTTTCTCTTCCGCAGATCTTAGGATCAGTTTTTGGCTAAAAAAAATTTAAAAGCCGCTAATGACACTTACCCTTTATTTGGAAAAATCATCCAAATGGACATTTTAAACTAGTTGTTGACTTATCAAATTTTGATGTGATTTAGATTGTTGAGATTTAAGTATATTATATTGGATTAGAAAAGTAAAAACTAAAAATAAAAACATTTGGTTTTTTTACACCAAATAAGGTGTACTGATATTTTAAAAGTGATTCAGCACTGTAAGTATGTATGTTTTATGGCAAAACTATAAAGTGTGGCCTATCTGGCAATTTATTTTGAATAAACTTTTAAATTCATAAAAGAGTTAAAAAAAATATAAGATTCTACAATAGTGCATGATTTTTTGCATTATCGATAATGCACGACTTAAAAAATACATAAAGATAAAAAAAAAATTCTGCATATAAGTACATTATATCGTTTGTTTTCATGTTATCAATTCATTTCCCACATTTAAAACCAAAAATGTTCAATCAGAGGTGAGAATGAAAAAATAAATAAAAATAAATAAAAACTGCAAACTTCATTTTTCATTTTTTAATATCCGATTAAACATAATTTTTGTGTTAAATTTAAAGATGTGTATCAATAACATGTAAATAGATGATGCAATGTGCTTATGTATTAGAACAAATTTTATTTTTGTTTATTTTTTAAGCTTTTTTAAGCCATACACTATCGATACTCGATAGTATAAAATATCGTGCACTATTGTAGAATTTTCCAAAAAAAAAATTACAAACATCATATTAACTTTTTGGTTGTTTACAACTATTACTTTTGGACTAAAATTGACTGAAAAGTCAAAATTTTTACTTCGTTTTCTTTTACAAGTTATAAATAGATGTCAAAATTTTGTGAAACGAAGGCTTAATTGAGCCCAAGAGCTTTTATCTAGACTTTGTCCTTTTATAAGAACTCGAGGGAATTGCAAAATATATATATATATATATATTGTCAATACTATTTAATAATTTATGTTATACATAATGTACTCTTTTGATTCTTACTTTATATTAGTACAAATAAAATTATAAGTAATGAAATACAAAAACAAAAAGAATAGATTAGCATTCATAAAAAATCTCATGTTAAGCTCTTAACTTATTACTTCTTTAAGCTTTTAACTTTACTTCTTTTGCCTAAAAAGGTGTACTACTCTTTTTTTTTTTTTTTTTAATAGAACTAAAAAGGCATGCCTTAATGTCATGGCTGGTGGCAATATATAACTCCCCGTAGTGCACATGTATAATTAATTTTTTACTAATTAAGTATATTAAGGATAAACACAGACTGAATCATATATATTTTTGCAAGGCCTTAAATAATAACAAGGTATAAAATTTTCTTTTTAAGAAAAAAGTATAGTGTAATATAATGACCACAATGGAATATTGGAAATAATAATTAAATTACGTGACTACAATTTTTTTAGACGGCAACATTAGTGGACATTGTAGTATTGTGACATTTAGCTACTTTTAGTTTGTGCTCTTCATCATCCATTGTATTACAAAGCGTTGTTCCTCTCGTCTCTGGCAAACAAAGCACAAACAACCCGAAAAGCCCTATCGCCACCTCGAACATGCTATACGACGACACGATCTTGTGATTCCCACGCTCGGCGACGGCCAATAGAGGGGCAACCACGCCTCCAAGCACAAACACCTACCTCACCATTGACACGGTCGAGTTCTGGAAGGAAGTCAGGAACAGCTCCACTGCAAAAATCAGCTCCAGATCGGTCGTCGTGCTCGTGCCGAAGTATGACACCAACTCGAGCCCGATTCGCAATTTTGTCCACGCGCGCGTTATGCACTTTGCAAGCAGACATTATATTGAAAATGCCACTTGAGATGGTTAAGATCAGGATAGATATTTTCCTGTTGGTTTTGGCGACGAGATAGCTCACCACCAATGTGGACGGGAAGTTGGATAAGGCGTTGAAAGTGACGCTCAAGTAGAGGTTGAGATCCAAGTTTCGGAGCGCCAATGGGATGCCATAGTAGACCGTTGCGACCTTGAAACGTAGCACCATAGCAGCTATCAGTCGCCGCAAAGCCCACATTTTGGTGACCAAAATCTCGATTGCCGAGTAAAGATTGGGATTCGGAGTTTCTTGTTGGTCCAAGGGCATGTTTGAGAAGATTTCTGTGATGTTTGAGCTCTGACTATCATGCCTCGGTGCCATGTTTTTGAGTGATTCTATAGCTTCCTCTTTGCGTCCCCTAATGAAAAGTCATCTTGGGGACTTGGAAACTAAGAAGTGAATCGCTAGGTAGTTAGAGTTGTCAATTCGGACTGGGGCCTATTGGCCGGCCCAGGCCCGGCCTAAAATATATGGAGAACAGGCTGGCCCGGCCCATTACAGTAGCGGCTCGGCCCGGCCTGTGTGATATAACAGGCCCGGGTCAGGCTTAATAACATAGGCCCGCGGGCAGATTTGGCCCAACCCGAACATATTATATGGGCCCTACTGGGCCCTAAGTACATATTTTGGCCCGAATGGGCCCAGCCCAACCCACTTTTTTCTTTACATAAAAAATTATTGCACTTTTGTTTAAATATCATTTTCTAGTAATATATTTTTCAATATTTATTTTATCTTCTTACATATAAACAAATAAACGATAAGAAAAAATAACACATATTTTTTTTTCAACATTATCAATTTATCATTTATACTATACAACCAAATTATATACTATTTCGAATAGGCCCACATTTGCCCAAATAGACCCGGCCTGTTAGTCCCGTTAGGCCCGTTTTAGGCCCGGCCCACAAGGCCCGTGGACCGGCCCATACTTTATTTAGGGCTTTGGATCGGGCCGGGCTTGGGGTTTTCGTGTTTGGGCCCGCCCAGCCTGAAAAAATAAAAAACAGACCGAGCTGGCCCAATACCCGAACGGGCGAAGGTTAAATGGGTCGGGCCGACTCGAGCCAGGCCTATTTGACACCTCTACAGGCAATAGATTAATATTAGAACTGAAGTCCAAATGAAGAGGTTACCCATGAATTACCTCTATTTGGATAGGCTATGGTTGGGAAGGAGATAAACCCTAGAGTAAAGAATGCGAAACCGAGGACCGACCTGCCACGCCACCTTTTTCTTGACGAGCTCGGTCGACAACACGAGGGCGCACGTGCCTATTGTGGAGCGGCTGAAGCTGTTGGCGAACCTCAGCGCCGAGTTTATCCACACGTTGGTCGAGAATGTGATGAGAAGCGTGAAGACAAACATGCCCATGTGAGAGAGGAAGAGTCTATTCTTTTGGCCGAATAAGGAATCCGCAAGCATTGCTAGGGTTAGTCCGCCCAGAAAGGAGCCCAGGAAAAAATCCGAAGCCGGTATGCCTTTAACGAGCGATTTGGAACAATGAACGCCATATTCCGAGATGGTCTAGGCCTTCGCGGGAAGATTCTAGGCCCAGGAGTCCCTGGGCAGCTTGCAGATGTCAAAAACAGAACTGCAAGTACTTTCGTGACAGAGTTGGTTCAATTGAGTTTCACAGTGGCATAGTGGCTCGGCATAAGCGAAGATGCTAATGTAAACCTACTGCGCATCGACGCCGACCTCGTCCTGCCACCTTTTCTTGACAAGCACAGTCAGCAGCACGAGCGCACACGTGCCGATTGCGGTGCGGCTAAAGTGGCTGAGGAACCTCAACGCCAAGTACGTCCACACGTTGGCGGAGAATACGATGAGGAGTGCGGAGACAGACATGCCCATGCACTAGAGGACGAGCATCTTCTTTCGGCCGAGTAAGGAATCCGCGAGCGTCGTAAGGGTTAGTCCACCGAGAAAGGCGCCCAGGAAAACAGGCTGAGGTCGGCATACCTTTGATGAGCGATTCGGAACAATGCAGGCTCCATTCTTTGATGGTCGAGGCCTTCGTCGGAAGATTCCAAGCCCAGGAATCCCCGGGCAGATTGTAGATATCAGAACAAAACTGCAAGGTTCATTATTAAGTCGGTTCAATTGAGCTTCACAGTGCCATGCTGGGTCAGCATTGGCGAAGATGCTAATGAACTATTGTTGTGCGTCGTAAAACCACGTGAAGGAGATGATAACGGCCTAGAGGAAAAGCGTCCAACTGAACTTGTCTCCGACGAACTTTTCGATGATCGAATCAAGTGAATTGTCAGTAACTACTTTGTGGTCAACGAGCTTGGGAGGTTTATATATAAGTGTCGAACTTGGGTTGGGAGAGAAGTGGTGTTGAATAAGCTATATGAGAAGATAACAAAACAAAATTAGGCTAAATTTTATATGTGCTGTTTGACATTGTGAGAGAGAAGCGGAAGCTAGAAATACAATTATACAAGGGATATTAGTGGGAAAATCGTGCAAATAAATTATTACTAAAGCTTCCTCATATATCATTAAAAGCGTACGGAATATAATTTGGATTATGGCTTTGTGTGTCACGCCATCAAATTAGGCTATGTTTGATTACATTTTTGTTTTTTGTTTTTAAAAACAAAAATTTGGAAGTGTTTTTGCTATTTTGTTTTCAAAATTTTTAAAAACACAACACATGCTTGGTAATCACAATTTGTTACTTGTTTTAAAAAACGAAAAATACAAAATAATAGTTTATAACTCACAAAAAGGGAGTGAAAAGATAAAAAAAAATGTAAAGATAAAGTATGTGAGAGTGTAGAATTAAGAAAACACACTAAAAAATTCATAAGATTTGATATTTCTGTTTAAAAAAATTTTGAAAACAATAATTTTTTATTTCCACTATTTTGGAAATATGTTTCCAATTTAAAAAAAAAAAAAAGAAAACGAAAACAGTTTTACCAAACGCATTTTTAAAAATAAAATTGGACTTTTATGTTTAAAAGAATAAAAAATAAAAAATAAAAGTGTTATCAAACACACCCTTAGTTATTTACCATATGAAGCACGCACGAGCTTTATATTAGTTTATTACATTACTATATTTTTATTTTTCTTGACTTTGTCTATGCCTTTGTAACTGCCCAGTTCATTATCATCTTCGGTCACTATTTCTCTTACAAAAGGTATTAATCAGTTCAAACCATGCATCACACGATCCACTAATTGGATATTTTCCACAAAGTTCGGTCTGAATTGGCGTATAAAACGACTTTCACAAGTTTATATACGTTAATTGTTTAATGTTTATAATGTTGTTTAACATGTTCATATGTTTCTTGTGCCCTTACTATTAGTGCTATATATTTTGTTTTCCATTACAATATATACAAGTGTACCACCAAACTCGTCTCTGACTTAAAAAACTGGCCGGTATTTGGATCTCAAATATGCTCACCTACCTTTCCGACTCATGATCTTCCTTTGATCTTTATATATATAGTATCTTTCTTATTGATTTTCACTTCCGCCATATCTGAAAATATTTGTCAACCCCACGTTGTACGTAATTATATACTACGATATTGAAGAAATCGTATGGAATATTGGATAAAGCTTATATAATCACACGGTAGATCAAGGAAATTATATATATATATATATATATATATATTTTAATATTTAGTATGATACTAAAATTGATCAGTGTGTATGTGAGATTGTTGAATTATTTTGTATGAAATAAGTTTGGATGTTTGAGAAATTTGTGAGGGTCATTGATAAGTTCATTGGAATGATCTAAAAAAAAATAGCTTTGATAACAAATTGATTTATTTTCGAAATGGTGGTTTGTGTACAACTGTTTGGTTTTTCTTTTTGAAGCTTTTGACTAATTAGCCAGAACTTATAAACGACAAAAGAGAAAAGACCATAAAAAAATCCTACGTTTTCTGAAAATACTAAAATTAAACCGTGTATTTTTTACAATACCAAATAAAACTTTTTGTTTATCATAATAAATTATATTTAAATATATTTTATGAGAGTGTTCAATCAAAATAATGTGTAAAAATCACAACAGTTTAAATTTATTTTGAGTAAAAATAACAATAATTTAAATTTAAACCATTTTATTTTGATGATATTCTTAAATACAAATAGAAATTAATTTATTTGTGACTTGTCTCAAAAAATATTATTAGATTACACCCTTTTTTTCCATAAAAATTCTGCCTAAGGTATAGGTATGAGCCATTTTAGAAAATATTGAGTTTTTTTGGGCATCACATCAAAACATAGACATATTCATGATCTATTTTGATAAACATAACGTTTGTTTGGGTATTATAAAAAAAAAAACATAGGATTTAATTTAGCACTTTTGAAAGCAACGGGTTTTTTTTATGGTTTTTTTTAATATATTTTCTTTAATGAAAAACAACATAAAACAACTGAAAACGACACAAAATTTGGAAACGACAACTGTCACAAAACCGACATATTATTGTAAATGTTGCAAACGGCATTGATTTGGACAAGAAAAATTCAGATTTGTCGCTATGCTAATACGGGTAAAAGATATAAAACAGCCAAAAGAACATGAAATTTAAAAACGACAAGAAAAAGGAAACGACATGGTAGAACGAAAACGACAGGTTAGCTAAAGAACGACCGTTTTCAGGAAAATGTGAAATAAGTCTTAGAAACGAATAAAAGTCATGCAAGCAACAATAGTTTAAAAAACGACAGGTTAGTTACGAAATGACAGTCTTTGATTAAAATGACGTTATCATCAGAAAGACATAACTTGAAGAAACGACAGAAAGTTTGATAAAACGACATTTTTCTTCTATTTGTAGCGAACGACATTAAATATGAAGAAATGACTAATTGTTGTAATATTGCAATATGTGTAAAAGTATAAAACACATAAAACAGCCCAAACGACTTTGAATTCTAAAAACAAGAGGATATGGTAAAACGATTTGTAGGTTCGAAAACGACAGTTTTCAGAAAAAAAAAACGACAATAATGTTGTTAAAACGACAATACTTGGGGGAAATATGGTCAAATTGAATAAACCAACAATAGGCAATATTGAAAGGACATATTATGCTAATTATAGGAAACGATGAATTTGAATATATATATATATATATATATATATATTATGAAACAAAAAGGTTATTCTCCTCTACAGGACCCCGAGGAATATCGCTCCTAGGAGTTCATGACTTGACGCCATTTTCCTCGTTAAAGGGTATTTAAGTGCTTAATTAAGTATTATAATTAAGGGACCAAAGCATTGGTAATCTTTTTATTATTATTATTTTTAATAAATGAAGGCAACTTGTTAAGAACGTATGTAAATTAACAACATTGGCATACGTATGAATCATAGGTTGACTAATCTCAAAGAGATAAGCCCATGTTAAAATAATTAATGAATATCTCTGAATATCTTAAAAGATAATTACGGAAGATATTTAAATCCCACTAAATCATGATATTTTTTGATTTAATCCGACCCCTCAAAGAAGAGAAACATGGTCGGCCGTATATTATAAATTAATGTCGTTTGGTAAGCAATTATTCTATAATCACAATTTACCTATTTTTTTCCTCTAAATACTTTGCTGACTTAAGCATTGGAGAGCCAAAATCGGCGACACCTTTGGTGCCCTCTTCAGCCTTTGACGTTTGTTTTGTTTTTCAGGACTATGGCTTTAGCTTATAGATCTTTCAGCGTAAATATCATGTTGATGAAATTCCAACATCAACAAATTAGCGTTAGTGAAAGTCCTAAACCATTTTTTTTTCAACCTCTCACAAAAAAACCGTGCAACAGTGGGAGAAAGGCAGAAAGAAAATCGATCAGCCATCGAAGTCCAAGGGCAAGCAAGCCCAAACTGATCAGCAAGTTCTTATGGAACAAATTGCTAAATTAATCAATGGAGATGGCCTTAATGCAAGAGGCTATCCTAGAGTTGAAAACGATAAAATGTTGTTAAAACGACAATTATTGGGGGAAATATAGTCAAATTGAATAAGCTGACAATACGCAATATTTGAAAACGACATATTATTCTAATTAAGTTCTGATAATACTGAGTTCCGATAATATTATGATATGAGATAAGACTGATCGAAAATATTAATGAAAATGAACGATGTTCTTTTTTTTTTTTTATACTATATTGTCATAATATTATTTTTAAATGGTGTCAAAGGCGGAGTTTCTCATATAATGTAAACATGAACTCACATTTTTTGGTTGGATTTTCAAATCTTATTTTATGAGTCTTAATTACAGAATAATCTTTTTTTTAATCTGATAATAAATAGAGAGTTTAATCTAATTGACTCGGCATGAGCTAGATATTAGTTAGCACCAACTACACGACGTAAAATTACAAGTGGAGAGACCACAGATATCAAGATTCAACTCTATATATATATATATATATATATATATATATATATAAACTCAATTACGACATGAAATACTAGAATTTTAAAATCCGCAAGGCAACAAATTAAGACAAGTTGTTTGTATGTATAGAGTCAACTTGCACATATATATAGGGTCCAAGTGTCCAACCAAATTCAAACGTTGCTAAAGTATACACGCATAAACTCAGATGATATTGATCAGCCCAATTTCCCTAAAAAAAGATCATTCTAATTTGTCTCTAACTACAGCCAACATTATTAGTTATTTAATATTCAAGCCTATCTAGTCACATGGTGACTTGACTTCTGTTCATCTCTAGAAGATTCTTACCTATAGCCAACTCAAAAACTACTTTTTTTAATATAAAGAATACCGCATATTTTTTAGTGTTAATTAAACATCACTAAAAGGAAGAGTGTAGAAAGACCTTTTTGTTACTTCTACACATTATCATAATTACCACAGTCTACACATTATCATAATTACCACAGCTATATAAATACTTTTTTTTTTAGTTATATATATACATTTTCCATATCATAGTTCTTGCAAGAAAAGTTATAATTGATTAAGCAACCAGTTCTCTACATGGTTAATAATATTTAAGAGGAATTTCCTTCCTGATTGATTATTACGTTAAGGATGACTTAGTTCACATCATATATATATATATATATATATATATATTCTCTCATTTGGACTTTATATGTCTAGTACATGCAGTAGCATATATACCTGTCAAATGTCATAACATAAATATATAATTTCATTTACACAACCTGTCAAGAGTATTTCAATCTGATCATATGTAGTAAATAGTAATTAAAGATATTTTATTCGGGTTTTCTCAGGAAAGAAATATTAAATATGTATACTACACCATATCAACACTACATGACGTGCCATTATAAGTAGAGGCAAACTAATTAAAGGAGGTACAAACTAAAAATAAGTTCATAACTTTTCTACGTCATTCAACAATCCACAAGCCAACAATATAAGACAAATTTTAAAGCTAGTAGTATTATATATAACATATATTTATATGTATAATATACTATATACATATCTATATCTTTATTATATTTAACTTCGTCAGGAATATATATGTTCCCAGCAAAACTGCATGAGCCGATCGACTTCCAAACCTGTGGTTCTCTAAACAATAACATCTACTTTTTTAAAAAAAATGGTAAGAACGTAAGCGATTCATCAAATTTTATATGCCAAATGAATCAAATTAGTGGAAGTTATATAATAATAATAATAGAAACTTGATCGTTTATATATCAACGTAACAATGAATAAAAAACTCACCAACTCTTAACCCTATACATAATATTTATTAATAATGCTATACATACCAACTCTTTTATTAATTTTTAATACTAACCTATGTGACAATTTGAAGTGTCATATTTTGATTGATATTCTTCTAATTAGATGATAAACACCCACCAATAATAATATGACACATAAATTTATATTAAAAAGTTAATAAAAAAGTTAGTATATCTAGCACTACTCATATTTATTTAAGAGAAATTATAGTGAATACTCAATTTTTAAAACTTAATGTAAGTTATTACCCAATCTTTTGAAAAATGTAACCAATTACCTAAATGGTTCAATTACTTACACAGTGATAAGTGGTGGTAATACTAATTTATCCTTTATTTAATTATTACCACACACACTCTTCGAGCTTTATACGATTTTTCCTTATATAAACCTCCTCTTTTACTCTCTCACTCAATCACCAAAAGAAAAGCCTTAAAAAAAAAATCAAGGAAAACAAGCTTATCTCTTTGACATGGCTGATCCAAGTACATTAATAGAAACTCCACTTCTGTCAGAAGATAATTCTGATGATCCTCCAAAGTTGGAGGACCACCATATTCCTTCCCTCGATTCCGCCATTGAAACCTGCATGGGAGGCTTCGGGTGGGACCACTTCCTCCAAGCCATAGCCGTCTCCTTCGCCTGGTTCTTCGACGCCTAGCAGACCTTCCTCACCGTAATATTTTTGTAATATATATTTTTGTAAGGCCTAAAATAATAACAAGGTATAAAATTTTCTTTTTAAGAAAAAAGTATTGTGTAATATGATGACTACAATGGAAATAACAATTAAATTACGTGACTACAATTTTTTTAGACGGCAACATTAGTGGACATTATAGTATTGTGACATTTAGCTACTTTTAGTTTGCGCTCTTCATCATCCATTGTATCACAAAGCGTTGTTCCTCCCGTCTCCGGTAGACAAAGCACAAACAACCCGGAAAGCCCTATTGCCACCCCGAACACGCCGTACGACATGATCTCGCGATCCCCGCGCCCGGCGGCGGCCAGCAGTGGGGCCACCACGCCTCCGAGCACGAATGCCTGCCTCACCATCGACACAGCCGAGTTTCGGACGGAGGTCGGGAACAGCTCCACCGCGAAAATCAGCACTAGATCGGTCGCCGTGCTCGCACCAAAGTACGACACCAACTCGAACCCGATCCGCAGTCTTGTCCACAAAACGTAGTGCCATTTGAAAACAGACATTATGCTGAAAATGCCACTCGAGATGGTTGAGATCAGAATAGATGTTCTCCTATGTGTTTTGGCGACGAGATAGCTCACTGCCAATGTGGATGGTAAATTGGATAAGGCGTTGAAAGTGACACTCAGGTAGAGATTGAGATCCAAGTTTCCAAGGGCCAATGGCATGCCATAGTAGACCATTGCGACCCCGAAACCTAGCGCCATAACTGCTAGTAGTCGCCGCAAAGCCCACTTTTTGTTGACCAAAATCTTGATTGCAGAGTAAAGATTGGGATTCGGAGTTTCTTGTTGGTCCAAGGGCATGTTTGAGAAGATTTCTGTGATGTTAGAGCTCGGAATATCATGCCTGGAAGCTATGCTTTTGAGTATTTCTATGGCTTCCTCTTTGCGTCCCCTAACGAAAAGCCATCTTGGTGACTCGAAAACTAAGAAGAGAATCGCTACGCAATAGATGATTATTGGAACTGAAGTCCAAATGAAGAGGTTACTCCATGAATTACCTCTGTTTGGATAGGCCATGGCCGGGAGGGAGAGAAACCCTAGAGTGAAAAATACGAAACCGAGGACACCGACCTGGCCCCGCCACCTTTTCCCGACGAGCTCAGTCGGCAACACGAGGGCGCACGTGCCTATTGCGGATCGGCTAAAGCCGCTGGCGAACCTCAGCACCGAGTACATCCACACGTTGGTGGAGAAGGCGGTGAGAAGCGCGAAGACAGACATGCCCATGCACGAGATGATGAGCATCTTCTTTCGGCCGAATAAGGAATCGGCAAGCGTTGCGAGGGTTAGTCCGCCCAGAAAGGAGCCCATGAAAAAGGCCGAGGCCGGCATGCCTTTAACGAGCGGTTTGGAACATTGCAGGCCATATTCCGAGATGGTCAAGGCCTTCACTGGAAGATTCCATGCCCAGGAGTCCCTGGGCAGCTTGCAGATGTCTGAAACAGAACTGCAAGTACTTTCGTTACCGAGTCGGTTCGATTGAGTTTCGCAGTGCCATGTGGGCTCAGCATCAGCAAAGATGCTGATATAAACCTGCTGCGCATCGAAAAACCACGCGAAGGAGACGAGAGCGGCTTGGAGGAAAAGCGCCCAATTGAACTCGACTCCGATGAACTTTTCGATTGTGGAGTCAAGGGAATTATCAGCAAGTACTTTCGGATCAAAGGGATTGGAAGGTTCATTACCGTCTAAGTTGGGTTGAGATAGTGATGGTGTTGAATCAGCCATATGGAGATAACTTGAACTAAAGGTAAATTCCAGTGAGGAAGCGACAAGCAGATCACGATATACAAGGGATAATGGGGAAGACGTGCAAATAAATTATTAATAATGCCATGAGATCATATCTCTATAACTAGGACTAGGTGTAATAAGAACAAACTCGTCCCATACTTCAACGATAAATATATATATATATATATATATATATATATAGCTGGCATTTGGATCAAAATCTTGGGAAAAGCGAACCCGCATTAATGTTTAATGGGTTGTTTGGTATAGGGCTGTTTGGATATTGTAATTCGAATATAAAATAAGTAAAATCAAACTTCAATCATATTATTAAAGTAAAATGTAGTTTAAATTTGTATTTAAATAATATATTAAAATAAAATATTTGGTGTTATTTATATATTTTTTGACAATTTAAAGGGTTTTTTTTTTATCAGACATTTTTGGAAGTCTTTTGAGGGAATTTTTAAGGGAGGACGCGTCAGTTAATAAAACTTAGGAGGTGTCACAGCAAAATTCAGGGATTTTGGCGAATAGCGAAATATTCCCACTAACCCACGTTTTCGTTTTGCGTGCTTACAATTTCCTCAAAGATGTGCATATTGGTTTTCATAAGAAATTTCAGCCTCAAAAATTTCAGATTTGGTGGGATATTTTAGTTGGCTACAATCAAATTCGTCATGTGCATTATTATTTTAATTATTATATGCACTAAAAGTTTATCTGATATATACATGAAGGTTACTCCATCTGGAAACGTAACTAAATCATTAATATAACTAATGTTTATAGTTACAGTCGTCCAAATTCTAGAGCAATATTGATGACAAAAAAATTATTTATACTTTTAGCTCCCCCTATTTATTCAGGGTATAATATAAGATTCATAATGACACATTTTTTGTCTTTGACTATATGCCAAATCAAATTTATTCTTAATTTTTTAAATGTCGTCCTTAAAATAGTAATTAGTTACAATATTAACACTTATATATGGCATAATCACAAATCAACGCGCCATATATTGTTATATATAGCATGATGAGTATATTCTCAAATTATTTAAAAATAAAGTTAACACACAAGGACTAATAAAATTGGAAAGATAATTTTCAAATCAATAAAAGTTGCCAATAATAAACTAACAAGCACATAAAAGATGTGTTTATTCTTGAGTGATGTTATTTAGCTTAAATTATTTTTCACTCAATACGCAGATAAAAAAAGAGGTCACAAAAATAAATAAAAATAATTGTTGTAATATATTCGTTAAATCGTACACTTGGTGTGTACACAACCACGCATTTTTCTCAAAAAGTAAAATCTACAAAAAAAACCAATAATCCTTTTAAGCTTAGTACTTCTTTTGCCTGCACAGTTGTGTCTTCTTGTCTTTGGTATAGTGGCAACAAAACTCCCTGTAGCGTCTGTGTGTGTCTATATACATATATATATATATATGTATGTAAATTTCATTACTATATATAGTACTAGCATTCAACATAGAATGAATATCTTGTAAGGCTTATCAATTGTGTAGAAAGGTTGTTTTTAACAAAATAGGATCGAGAGTAATATAATGACAACAATAGAGATAAATATTACAATAAATTACGTGTGTACAATTTTTAGACGACAAAATCAGTGGACGTTAAAGTACTATGATATTTAGCTGCTTCCTCTCTGCGCTCTTCATCATCCATTGTATCACAAAGCGCTGTCCCTCTCGTCTCCGGCAGACATAGCACAAGCAACCCCAAAAGCCCGATCGCCGCCCCGAACACGCCGTACGACAAGATCCCGCGATCCCCGCGTCCGGCGGCGGTCAGAAGCGGGGCCACCACCCCTCCGAGCATCGACGCCTGCCTCACCATCGACACGGCCGAGTTCCGGACGGAAGTCGGGAACAGCTCTACCGCGAAAATCAGCAGCAAATCAGACGCCGTGCAGGCACCGAAGAACGACACCAACTCGAACACGATTTGCAGCCTTGTCAACAATAAACCCTGCCCTTTGGAAACGGACATTATGCTGAAAATACAGCTCGAGATTGTTAGGACAAGGATAGAGGTTTTTCTGTCCATTTTGGCGACGAGATAGTACGTCGCCAATGAAGCCGGAATTTCGGATAAGGCGTTGAAAGTGACGCTCAAGTAGAGATTGAGATCCAATTTCCCCAGAGCCAATGGCATGCCGTAGTAGGCTAATCCAACGCCGAAACCAAGCGCCATAACCGCAAGTAGTCGCCGCAAAGCCCACTTTTTCCCGACCAGAACCTTGATCGCCGAGTAAAAGTCTTGTTGATCGAAGGGAATGTTTGAAAGAATTTTTATGATATCTGAGCTATAAATATGAATATCATCATGCGTTGGAGCCATGGCTTTGAGTGTTTCTATGGCTTCTTCTTGGCGTCCCCTAATGAAAAGCCATCTTGGGGACTCGGAAACTAGGAAATGAATAGCTAGGCAATAAATGATGGCTGGGATTGAAGTCCCAATGTAGAGGTTTCTCCAGGAACTACCTCTATTTAAATAAGCTATGGCCGGTAGGGAAAGAAACCCTAGAGTGAAGAATAAGAAGCCAATGACGCCGACCTGGCCCCGCCACTTTTTCCCGACAAGCTCAGTCGGCAACACGAGCGCGCACGTGCCAATAGCGGTGCGGCTGAAGCCGCTGAGGAACCTCA
The DNA here is from genome assembly GCA_018132145.1 of Boehmeria nivea var. tenacissima. Lineage (NCBI taxonomy): Eukaryota > Viridiplantae > Streptophyta > Magnoliopsida > Rosales > Urticaceae > Boehmeria > Boehmeria nivea. Next base: position 15,632,094 of record CM030875.1, on the reverse strand, counting down.
ACGCCGAGTACATCCACACGTTGGTGGAGAAGGCGGTGAGGAGCGTGGAGACAGACATGCCCATGCACGAGAGGACAAGCATCTTCTTTCGGCCGAGTAAGGAATCCGCGAGCGTCGTTAGGGTTAGTCCACCAAGAAAGGAGCCCAAGAAAAAGGCCGAGGCCGGCATGCCTTTGACGAGCGATTCGGAACAGTGCAAGCCCCATTCCGAGATGGTCGAGGCCTTCGCCGGAAGATTCCAGGCCCAGGAGTCACTGGGCAGTTTGCAGATGTCTGAAACAGAACTGCAAGTTTCATTACCGAGTCGGTTCAATTGAGCTTCACAGTGCCATGCTGGGTCAGCATCGACGAAGATGCTGATGAACGATTGTTGCGCATCGAAAAACCACGCGAAGGAGATGAGAACGGCTTGGAGGAAAAGCGCCCAATTGAACTTGTCTCCGACGAACTTCTCGATGATCGAATCGATCGAATTGTCAGGAACTACTTTTTGGTCAATGAGCTTGGGAGGTTCATAAGTGTCTAACTTGGGTTGGGAGAGAAGTGGTGTTGAATCAGCCATATGAGAAGATAACAAAACAAAATTAGGCTAAATTCTATATGTGCTGTTTGAAATTGTGAGAGAGAAGCGGAAGCTAGAAATACAATTATACAAGGCATATTAGTGGGAAAATCGTGCAAATAAATTATTACTTAAGCTTCTCATATATCTTTAAAAGCGTACGGAATATAATTTGGATTGTGGCTTTGTGCGTCACGCCATCAAATTAATTATTTACACTATGAAGCACGCACGAGCTTTTTATTAGTTTATTACATTACTATATTTTTATTTTCCTTGACTTATTTGTCCAGGCCTTTGAAACTTCCCAGTTCATTATCATCTTCATCAGCCACTATTTTTCTTACAAAAGGTATTAATCAGTTCAAACCATGCATCACACGATCCACACTAATTGAATATTTTCCACAAAGTTCGGTCTGAATTGGCCTATAAAACGACTTTCACAAGTTTATATATGTTAATTGTTTAATGTTTATAATGTTGTTTAACATGTTCATATGTTTCTTGTGCCCTTACTATATTAGTGCTATTTTCTTTTTCAATACAATTTACAAGTGTACCACCAAACTCGTCTCTGACTTAAAAAGACTGGCCGGTATTTGGATCTCAAATGTGCTCACACACCTTTCATACTCATGATCTTCCTTTGATCTTTCGTATCTCTCTTATTGATTCTCACTTCGCAATATCTGAAAATATTTGTCAACCCCACGTTGTAATATACTAAGATATTGAAGAAATCGTATGGAATGTTGGATGAAGCTTATAAATCACGTGGTAGATCAAGGAAATTAGACAATTTTTTTAATATTTAGTATGATACTAAAATAAATCAGTGTGTACGTGAGATTGTTGAATTATTTTGTATGAAATAAGTTTGGATGTTTGAGAAATTTGTGAGGGTCATTGATAAGTTGATTGGAATGATCTAAAAAAAATAGCTTTGATAACAAATTGATTTATTTTCGAAATGGTGGTTTGTGTACAACTGTTTAATTGGTTTTTCTTTTTGAAGCTTTTGACTAATTAGCCAGAACTTATAAATGACAAAAGAGAAAATACCATAAAAAAATCCTGCGTTTTCTGAAAATACTAAATTAAACCATGTGTTTTTTACAATACCAAATAAAACTTTTTGTTTATCATAATAAATTATATTTTAATATACTTTATGAGAGTGTTCAGTCAAAATAATGTGTAAAAGTAACAACAATTTAAATTTATTTTGAGTAAAAATCACAATAATTTAAATTTAAATTAACCATTTTATTTTGACGATATTCTTAAATAGAAATTCTCAAAAACTATTATTGTTCTTATACAAGATTACACATTTTTTCCATAAAAATTCTACCTAAGGTATATTTATGAGCCATTTTAGAAAATATATCGAGCTTTTTTGGGTGTCACAGAGAAACAGACATATTCATGATCTATTTTGATAAACAGAAGGTTTATTTGGGTATTATAGAAAATAGGGGTTTAATTTAGCACTTTTGAAAGCAAAGGGTTTTTTTTAGAGAGAAGTAGGGAAATACCTAGAATTTATATAATAATAAAAATAAATACTCAAATTTTTGAAATAATTGAGTTTCTAGTCAATTCGTGAATTACTTGCACATGCCTTTGGTAACCAAGTGAATTACCACCACTTATCATTATGTAAGTAATTGAATTACTTAGGTAGTTTGTTACATTTTTTAAAAGATTGGGTAAAAACTTACATTAAGTTTTAAAAATTAGGTATTTACTATAATTTTTCTTTTTTGTATGTAGTTTTTTTTTTTATATGAAAAACAACATAAAACAACTGAAAACGACACAAAATTTTGAAACGACAACTGTCACAAAACCGACACATTATTGTAAATGTTGCAAACAACATTGATTTTGAAAAGAAAAAATCAGATTTGTCACTATACTAATATGGGGAAAACGATATAAAACAGCCAAAAGAATATGAAATTTAAAAACGACAAGACAAAGGAAACGACATGGGAGAACGAAAACGACATGTTAGCAAAAGAACGACTGTTTTCAGGAAAATGTGAAATGAGTCTTAGAAACGAAAAAAAGTCATGCAAACAACAATAGTTTCAAAAACGACAGGTTAGTTATGAAATGACAGTCTTTGATTAAAATGACATGTTATCATCAGAAAGACATTAATTGAAGAAACAACAGAAAGTTTTTATAAAACGACATTTTTCTTCTATTTGTAGCAAACGACATTAAATTTGAACAAATAACTAACTGTTATAATGTTGCAATATGTGTCAAACGCATAAAACAGCCCAAACGACTTCGAATTCTAAAAACAAGAGGATATGGTAAAACGATTTGTAGGTTCGAAAACGACAATTTTCAGAAAAAACGACAAAAATGTTGTTAAAACGACAATACTTGGGGGAAATATGGTCAAATTTGAATAAACTATCAATAGGCAATATTAAAACGATATATTATTCTAATTATAGCAAACGATGAATTTGAAGGAAAAAAAATATAAGTTCCGATCATATTGTTCCGATAATATTATGAAACAAAAATGTCATTCTCTTTATAGGACTCCGAAGAATATCGATCTTAAGAATAATAGTCACAACCTGACGTCATTTTCCTCATTAAAGAATATTTGAGTGCTTAATTAAGTCTCACTAAATTGTCATAATATTATTTTTAAGTAGTGTCAAAGACGGAGTTTCTCATATAATGTAAAACATGAACTCACATTTTTTTGTTGGATTTTCAAATCTTATATATCTTATAAATCTTAATTACAGAACAATCTATTTTTTGGATCTCATAATAAATATAGAGAGTATAATCTAATTGACTAGGCATGAGCTAGATATTAGCTAGCACCAACTACACGACGTAAAATTACAAGTGGAGAGACTAGATATCAAGATTCAACTATATATATATTTATATAAACTCAATTACGACATGAAATACTAGAATTTTAAAATCCGGAAGGCAACAAATTAAGACAATTAATTTGTTTGTATGTATAGAGCCAACTTGCGCATATATGTTGGGTCCAACCAAATTCAAACATTGCTAACGTATACACGCATAAACTCAGATGATACTGATCAGCCCAATTTCCCTTAAAAAAACATCATTCTAATTTGTCTCTAACTGCAGCCAAAAATAATATTTATCTAATATTCAAGCTTATCTCTTCACAGGGCGGCTTTTCTGTTCATCTCTTAGAAGATTCTTTCTTATAGCCAACTCCAAAACTACTACTTTTTTTTTTTAACATATATTATTTTCGTTAGGCTAATTTTTGTAGTGCTTATGATATTTCACCCACCATTGTAAGAAAAATATAAAAAATCATTTTTTTATTATTATTATTATACTTTTTTTAGTATTATATTGGCACTCGTGGAACATTATACAAAATCCATTTTGTTACTTCTACACTTATTATCATAATTACCACATACATATATATATATATATGCATATATATAATTGTTGGAAAATGAATGCAAATTGTTTTCCATTAAAGCCCTTGTACGTTGGTTTTTACGTTTATTTGTTTCTTAGCTTTGAAATGCATTTCAATGCATTGAATTGTATTGATAATATATAGCATTAAATTGCTATTGTGGTTTGTCATCATTATTGATGACTTTAATGCAATAAATTGCATTACAGTGAGGGAAATTTAAAAGCTTGCCTCGCTATTCATTGGCTATACGTTTGGAATTTGAGCAAAACAATGCTCTTTATTTTTATCAGGAAACGTTTTTGCTTCCCTTTATTTGGTAAAGGCTTTGGGCTGTTTTTCGATGGCCCTTGTTTGCGTTTGGTTTTGAAATTATTCATAGCCAATTGATGATTATATATAACGCATAATGATTGATAATTATTGCTTGCAATAAATTTTAGCAAACGTTTGTTTGCTTATTTGCAGTATATATAGTCCATCTTTTGCACGGTGTGAACGTGAACAAGAGAAAAGTAACAGAGAAATTTTGGTTTTCTTTTTATCTTTTATTTTTCTTGTGTTTTTATTGATGATAGTTTTTTCGGTCACAATTCAAATTTGCTAGAAGCGGTATTTACGTGCTTAAATAACGGCTTGTAGTCGTTGTATCCTGAGAAACAGACGCGGCGGAAACCTCAATCACCGACGGAAAGAGGCGAATCTGTTTTAAGAAAGCGTGTGATATACGTGCCTCCATTTGTCTCCAAACTGTTTTGTCGTCATCGTCGTCGTACCATATTCGGTTTGCTATCTTTTATTATTATAAATTTATTGTAATTTTATTCATTTGTAATATTGAATATTTCAATTCTAATTTCTTGTTCGGTCTCTATTATTATTACCTATTATATATATATATTTATTTATTTATTTATTCTCTCATTTGGACTACTTTAATATGTCTAGTACATGCAGTATGTCTATATAGCATATATTCCTGTCAAATGTCATAGCTAAATATATACTTTCATGTCTATAGCATATATACCTGTCAAATGTCATAGCATAAATATAAACTTTCATTTACACAACCTATCAAGAATATTTGAATCTGATCACGTGTAGTAAATAGTAATTAAAGATATTTTATACGGGTTTTCTCAGGAAAGAGATATTAAATATGTATACTCCACCATATCAACACTACATGACGTGCCATTATAAGTAGAGACAAACTAATTAAAGGAGATACAACTAAAAATAAGTTCATGACTTTTCTACTTCATTCAACAATCCACAAGCCAACAATATAAGACACAATTGTAAAGTAGTATTATATAACATATATTTATACTAAATACATATCTATATCTTTATCATATTAACTTCGTCAGGAATATATATGGTCCCAGCAAAACTGCATGAGCCGACCGACTTCCAAACCTGTGGTTCTCTAAACTATAATATCTACTTTAAAAAAAATGATAAGAATGCAAGCGATTCATCAAATTTTATATGCCAAATGAATCAAATTAGTGGAATTTGTATAATATTAATGGAAACTTGATCGTTTATATATCAACGTAATATTGAATAAAAAATTTAGATGACTTATAAAAATCTTAACCCTACACATAATATTTATTTAATTACTACCCCACACACACAATTTGAGCTTTAGTCGATTTTTCCTTATAAAAACCTCCTCTTTTACTCTCTCACTCTATCACCAAAAGAAAAGCCTTAAAAAAATCAAAAGAAAAAAGCTTATCTCCTTGACATGGCTGATCCAAGTACGTTAATAGAAACTCCACTACTGTCAGAAGATAATTCTGATGATCCTCCGAAGTTGGAGGACCACCATATTCCTTCCCTCGATTCCGCCATTGAAACCTGCATGGGAGGCTTCGGGTGGGACCACTTCCTCCAAGCCATAGTCGTCTCCTTCGCCTGGTTCTTCGACGCCCAGCAGACCTTCCTCACCGTCTTCGCCGACGCCGCCCCCAAATGGCACCTCAAAGGCTCTCCCCTCGGCGGCGGCGACGCCTCCGCCGACATCTGCCGCCTCCCGGGGGACGCGTGGGCGTGGGACGAGCCGGCACAGGCCTCGACGGTGTCGGAATTCGGCCTCCAGTGCTCCGGCCCGCTCGTGGCCGGCCTGCCGGCCTCGGCCTTCTTCCTCGGCTGCTTGCTCGGCGGCCTCGCCCTCGCCACCCTTGCCGACTCGTCCCTCGGCCGGAAGCGGATGCTCTTCCTCTCCTCCCTGGCCATGGCGTTCTCCGCGCTCGTCACAGCCTTCTCCGCAACCGACGTCTGGACCTACTCCCTCCTCCGCTTCGTCGCCGGGGCCGCACGCTCCACCGTCGGCACCTGCGCCCTCGTCCTCGCCACCGAGCTCGTCGGGAAGCGCTGGCGCGGCGAGGTTGGCGTCTTTGGCTTCGTCTTCTTCACCCTAGGGTTTCTCTCCCTCCCCGCCATGGCCTACGCCAACCGGGGCTCCTCCTGGCGAAACCTCTACGTCTGGACCTCAATCCCCGCCGTCGCCTACTCCGTCGCCGTTCACTTCTTCGTCCACGAGTCTCCTAGGTGGCTCTTCGTCCAGGGAAGAAGTGAAGAAGCCATAGCAACGCTCAAGATTAACCCTCAGAGCTTAAACTTGTTGAGCGTCCATTTCGAGGAGCAGACATGGAACGTCGATCTCTACTCGGCGATCAAGATCTTGGTCGCAAAAAGATGGGCTTTGCAACGACTAGCTGCGGTCATGGCCGTCGGTTTCGGCATCGGATTAGTCTACTACGGCATGCCATTAGCCCTCGGAAACCTAAGCTTCGACCTCTACCTTAGCGTGACTCTCAACGCCTTGTCCGAATTCCCGTCGTCGCTAATAACATTCTGTCTCGTCGGCAAACTCGACCGCAAGTCGTCGCTCTTGCTCTTCACTTCGCTGAGCGGGCTTTGCAGCGTGATGTCCGTACTAAAGCTCGGGCAAAATTTGTGGGCGGGGTATTTTCAGGTAGGGCTAGAGGTGGCGTCGTTCTTCGGCGCCTGCACGGCGTTCGATCTGCTGCTGATCTTCTCCATCGAGCTCTTCCCGACGTGCGTGCGCAACTCGGCGGTGTCGATGGTGAGGCAGGCGCTGGTGCTCGGCGGGGTGTTCGGGGCCCCCCTGGCCGCGGGCGGGGGAGCGGCGGCCTACGCGGTTTTTGGGGCGGTGATCGGGTGTTGCGGCGTGTTTGTGGTTTGGCTGCCGGAGACTAGAGGGAGAGGGATTTGTGATACTATGGATGAGGAAGAGTCCAAGCTTCAAAGGCAAGGTGTGATTTGCTAAGTGTGTGGTACTGTGGCTAGTTTAATATCTTATGATGGTTGTGACTGTATATCTAGTTCATGTGGTTTGAGCCAAATTGAGGAGAAAATGATGAGAGAGAAAAAATTAATTATGGAGGCTTGTTATGGTGATTATTGAAGGTGATGAGATTAAGAATATCAAGTGATCGCTGTATGATTTTATGTAATTAGTAATGTAGTTTGTTGAAATATGTGCAAGTAAAAGTGGAAAACTCTATATCTGAGATGAAAATTGTTTTTGTAAAAACGAAATGGACACGAGGGCAACGATACCTCTACAGTATGTTAAATTACACTTGCGACTACTTTTGGAATCCAAATTTTCTGAAATCTTCTTTACTTTATAAGATATTGACAGGTAAGTAAAAAAAAGTTATTAGAGTAAATTCCATAAATATTTCCTGTGTTTAGGCTAAATTCGACAAACCTCCTCTGCGTTTATAATAATACAATAAGTACCTCTTCGTTTATAAAATCTTAACAAAATTATATCTTGGTCGGACTTTTCATTGACCGAGTAGTGTACCTTTTTATAAAATGCTAAAAATACCACAGTTGCCATGTAGACAAACCTTTCTGAGAATAGCCACGTAGACTATTCCTGTTGTGGAGTAGGAGAACATGTTTATACTATAAATATATAACTGATATTGAAATAGATGAAAATAGAAGAAACTGAGGTGAAAATCAGGAAATGAAAATTAGGAAATTTTGGCTACGGTCTGAGTTTTTTGAAGATGGAAAACAAAGATGAAATTCGAAAGAGTTGGATCTTGAATTTCGGGGGTCATCGACACATGCACACAGAACAAGTGCGTTGGAATTTTTGGAGATTTTTCTTTTTGAGGTCGCGGAGGGGCGGAGGGTCGCAGAGGTGGTAGAGTGGTGGAGAGCGGAGGGCTGCAGAGGGGCGGATGGGCGGAGGTTGTGGAGGTGGCAAAGGGGCGAAGGGTTGCAGAGGTGGCGGATGGGCGGAGGGTTGTGGAATGTCATGGAGGATGGCGGAGGGTCGACGCGGAGGTGGCAGAAAGGCGGAGGGCGTAGGGTCGCAGAGGTAGCAGAGGGGCGGAGGGCGTAGGGTCACGGAGGTGGCAAGAGGGCGGAGGGCGAAGGAGCTTGGCGGCGGGTTGAGGTGGGTGCTGCGCGGGCTGGATTCGCCGAGAAGAGAGCGCGAGGCTGGCACGAATATTTGAGCATGGCGGCGTCGTCAGCATGGCAGAGCGCGAAGGCAAACAGCGCAGGTCCTAGGGGCTTCACGCGACGGCAAGGCGCGGTGGATCGGGACCGGAGATGCGCGGAGGGGCACGGGGTCACACGGAGCACGGTTGGGTGCTCGCGCGTGGTTTGACCTCTCTCTCTCTCTCATATTTTTCTATTGAATTCAAAGATAGAAGAGTATTTGGTTAGACGATTAAAAGGGATAAGGATATATTCTTATTAAAATATTTGTTATTTTAATTAGGGTAGTTTTGACATTTCATATACTTTGTTTGACCAAAAGTCAGCGTAGGGTATAATTCTAGTTCAAATTAGAAAAGTGAAGGGATGTTTGAGAATTTTGACAAAACTCATAAGAGAATCGTCATATATAGAATTTACTCAAGTTATTATAAGTATAATAAAATACAAAGTAATTAAAAATTCAAATATTTTAGATTAAGTGTCAAAACTTTATTTGAGGGGCAGAAAAAAGAAAGAAGATTAGCTCGTACTTTTGTCCATGTTATTTAAAAATGATAAAAATAATATCATTTGTTGTGTCGTAATAAAAATATCTATGGCCGTCAAGAAAACCTGTTTCTTTTTGTTGATGGAATTCAAATAGAATGGACGTGTCTGTCACTATTCTAATCTAGGGTAGGCAATAAGAATATATATATATATATATATATATATATTATTTTTTAAGAATTCAGATAGAGAAGATGAATCCAGATATTCAGTGAGTACATGAACTCATGAAGTATTGAAAGATGACCAAAAAAATTAACAAACGACATCAAATGAAGGAAACGACATTACAATTGGTAAACGACAGCTTGGTACAAACGACAGTAAAATAAAACGACAGGGATTTTAAAAAACAACCTTAATAGAGAAAACGATATGAAATAATGTAAACGACAGGGGAGAGGAAAACGACATTAAAATAAAACGACAGGGATTTTAAAAAACAACCTTAATAGAGAAAACGACATGAAATAATATAAACGACAAGGGAGCCGAAAACGACAGGAAATAGGAAAACGACATGATACTTAAAACGACAGAAAATAAATAAAGAAAACGACATCAACAAGTCAAAATTGTTATTAATTTATAATTTTTAGTTTACTTCCATTAAATTACTTTAAAATTCGAATAGTTACATAAAATGTTATAAAATAATGGTATTAATAAATGTTTCACACTGAAAATTTTTTGTATTATTAAAACTAATTAAATTTTATAAAGCAACATTATAAAATACTTAATAGAATTGAATAATATAACAATAAAATATAATAGGTGATGATTGCATAAAACTTCCTATATTCCATAAAATTTAATAAAAAATTAGTTAATAATATTGCAAAAATATATATAATAACCGAAATTTTGATGAAGTTCAGCATTTGTATAGGCAAGCTCGAAAAATCGCACTCGTATGCGTATTGGAATTGAACGGTTTTGGGCAGTGGCAATTTTTCCTTTAGCCCAAAGCTTTTCTTGGCTTAAATGTGATGGCTTCAAAAATTTCCAATATCTTGAATGGCCACAAGAAAAAATGGGTGGTTGCATCTAAACACATTCTCAACAATGTTTATACACTAACATATCATGTCAAATGCCAATTGTATAACGTAAGATTACCAGAGTTTCACCATGTTTAACTCAATGCATGCCAATAATTTATAGCAATACACGAATGATGATCAAAATCTGTGTTCGAGAAAGAATGACAGAGAGGAGAAAAAGATGAACAAGAAATAATAACCTACAGATTTCGGGACAATATTTGAGGATCTCTGTCCGGCTACAAGACAGATAAAACCATAAAAATCGAGCAATGAGCCGCTATTCGAGCAAAGAAGCTCAATAGCCTGAATGAAAAAGTCTCTAGTCCTTCTAAAATGGCGGCATTTCGCGTATATTTGCGAGATTATTGCAAAAATAATGAGAAAATTACTTGACCTCTTTGCAATTGCATGGAGAGATGACAAACAAGAAAATTTTCGGAAGAAACATAAGTTAATTGCATGAACTGGATCTAACTCTGTCTAACAAAAGATTGGTTGTCAAACTGCCATCAATTTACTTTGGCCGCCGAGTGTAGGCATTGAGAGTTTATTGATCACTGTAGCTTGAGTATTTTGAGCTCACTTGTAATGCTGCGACATTCGCGATACCATTTTATCCATAAACTGATGTTTCCGGTGGAATCCCCAGCCAGGGTTGCTCTGAAACATCAAACAAGTAAACCTATATTTAGATACAACATATGACGCCAATGAATACAGAAATAAAGATATTTCAGTATTATGGTACAAAAAAATGAAATTTATACATACATGTAGATATATGTGTGTGCATAATTCATATCAGAAAGAAGTCATTAATGATGTTCTTTATTCATTTTTTTCTTTTTACTTGTTTTCTTCTAATTTTCGACTTCTCGTCACATTCTATCAGGGAACCCTCGCAAGTCTTTATAGCACAAATCAGGATAATGTCTCAACTTCAAACCAAAAAGCATAAAGTTATTGACACTCCAAAGCACTCTGTTTCACTGCTAAATATTAACTTCAAAATCTTATAGATGAGAAAGGCACAACAATATGATTGCATAACCGTTAATCGAGGTTCTCATTCTACCCATTTGACAACAGAAATTTTATTGCTCATATCTTGATCCTAATCCTACACAACTAACTGGTTCGCCTCATATGATGAACAACCACACTGCTCAACAATTCAACTTACGCTTCCACTGTTCTGTCACTCATTATAGCACTCGACTTACCTTTGTTGATAACCATTACGAGGAACGTATTTGGCAAATGAAACGGTCCATATCAATACATACTAAAACACCACTAGATAATTTATATTGGAGCCAGTGTGAATAAGGAAAATTCAACGTAACAATACAAACCGGTTAGACCAAAAAAAAAAAAAAAAACAAGAAGTTGCCAAGTGGAGAATAATTTTCTGTCCCCAAGCATAGTCCACTTTTTGAACAAGTTTATGGGTGAAAAGAATGATGTTCCTGATATCAGTTAAACCAGATTCTTTCTTTCTCAAGTGAGAAAATAGCCAACCTTTTTTTCAACATGCCACAAATAATTTAAGAGCCAATAATCTCAATCCAAAAACTGAAGCTCAAAGTTCAATGACATTAGGAATTGACAGCAACAGAGAGAGAAGAGATTGGATAAAATAGCATCATGAAAACACAATGTAAAAGCATTAAAAATTATAAAAAGTTGAAGAAGGGAAAAAACTAACCTGAAGAGAAAGTACTGCTCGGTCAGTGAATCGTTTAATCGAATCAGGAACATTTTTGGGCAGAGTTTTTGCAACTTTTTCCAATTCTGCTTTTTGCTTCATTGCAGTAACCCTATCTGGACCACTGTAGTGGTCAATTATCTTCTTCAGCGCTGGAACTCTCTCCATTGTCTCTTCAACAATTTCCTAGTTTAATGAAAAAGGTTCAGATTAATGAAAGCAAGAAACTCAACCCCACAAAGTGAATGCATGATCAATTCAGGCTTTCCCTTGCCCATTTGAACCTCATAAAACTCGATTACTCGAGCATTCCAACAAGAAAATAACAATCAAATTTTACCCCCACAATATGTTAACATCTAATAAAGTGATTCATAAAGCTTGAGGATGGATCCAAAGTAGAAATATATAAAGACGCTCTAATACTTCTAACTAACAAGAATCTATCAACAAATTGGTTTGAATAATACATAGGCGGTAATGAGAGTTGGAACCGTTCAAATTTCTCAAACAGAGATGTCTAGGTTATCTGATTCTTAATCTTATTGTGTGTAGCACAGGCAAACTAGACTATGAAGTCAGAACAAAGCATTCAGAGAACGTAACAAATTTATCTAAGTTCATGTGGTATACTTTAGATGAGCTAACTAATAATTAACAGAGCAGATCAATCAACGAACAAAAGAAAGGACCATAGGACCACAATGCAAGCAAGTGAAGATTGCATTTTATGGGCTGCGTACATTTTGATTCTACTGAATCTAAATTTCCGATATTAAAATAATATCATATCGTTGCGAGGTCTAGAAAAGAAAAATGTAGCATTGCACCATACTAGAACACAATTAGTGTATACAAGCAACAAAGTATAAAGTGTACCTCCCACTCTTCATGGCTTTCAATCCCCTCATAGGCCATCAAGAATGGTTTCGCCTTCTCAAGTGCATTTCGGAGAGGAATAGGCTCCTTGTCATCAATATCAGGATTGCTGTCAAGGTCTCCCATCAAAAACTCCGGTTCAAACTCCAACTGCAAATCCAACCAAAGAAAACACAGACAAGACCAAACTTCGATAAGCTATCAACTCTAAATATTCAACACAAAGGTAAATAACCGTACCATACATTTTAAAGACGCTAATTGAGTTTCTCAACAAGTTACATAAGCATATGATCATACATTGTCCTTAATATCATAACATCAAAACATGGCACATTCACTAAGGCGAAAAATGGCACAACTACACCAAAAATCATAACTTTTTACCCGGTAATTCAAGTCGATAGCATTCAAATAGGCCTCGTCGACCGGCGAAGGCATCGTCCTAGAAACCACCTCCTCGAATTCTTCTTCCAATTGCCTCATCACATTCAAGCCAACTCTGTCCCTAAACAACTCCCCATCGGCATCGTTACCAACAGAAAGATCGACGGTCAGCCGGCTCTCCTCCTCCCTTCCCCGCCTCCCTCTCCCCCTCCCTCTCCCTCCTAACATCCCTCTCCCTCTTCCCCTCCCTCTCCCTCCCTCCATCCCTCTCCCTCCCCCCGCCCCTGCCCGGGCCCGCTCACCCTCTAGAGGAGCCTGGCTGGCCGGTGGAGACTTCCAAGCCCGGCCGCGCCAGCCCTCCTCCTTGGGCTGCATCACCTGCTCCGACTGCTGCAGCCGGTAGCGGCTCTCATGCCCTTCACTACCCGCCACATGCCTGTTAGGTTCCGGCTCCTGCTGCGCCTGGTAGTAGCTCCCGGGCCCTCCCCTCCCAGCTCCGGGATGGGGAGGGCCAAAGCTCTCCCCGATACCATCGCCACCGCCGTCGCCACCAACTCTAGCATGCCTGTCAGGCACTGGATCCTGCTGTGCCTGGTACTGGCTCCTGGGACCTCCCCACCCGGCACCGGGCTGGAGAGGGCCAAAGCTCTCCCCGATACCACCACCGCCGCCACCAACTCTAGCATGCCTGTCAGGCTCTGGATCCTGCTGTGCCTGGTACTGACTCCTGGGACCTCCCCACCCGGCACCGGGCTGGAGAGGGCCAAAGCTCTCCCCGATGCCACCGCCGCCGCCGCCAATCCTAGCATGCCTGTCAGGCTCCTGATACTGCTGCGCCTGGTACTGGCTCCTGGGCCCTCCCCACCCGGCACCGGGCCCCGGGGAGCCAAACCTCCCACCTCCACCGCCAACCCTAACATGCCTGTTAGGTTCCGGCTCCTGCTGCGCCTGGTACTGGCTCCCGGGCCCTCCCCTCCCAGCTCCGGCCTGGGGAGAGCCAAAGCTCTCCCCGATACCACCGCCGCCGCCGCCAAATCTAACTTGCATGTTAGGCTCCGGCTCCTGCTGCGCTTGGTACTGGCCGGGAAGCGGAGACGGGCCCCGCTGCTCGCGGCCGGGGTGAAAAGGAAACCCGCCGCCCCTATCGCCGCCGCGTCCAACTACTCCGACATGCCTGTTGGGCTCCGGCGGAGGCGGCCCCCTCGGGGCCTGACCCGGGTGGAAAGGAAACCGGCCCTCCCCTCCCACTCCCACTCCGCCTCCGCGGCCGGCTCCGATGGAGGAGGCGGAGGCGAAGGGATTGAAGGGCTGAAGAGTCGGAGGGTCCGAGGAAACCGATCTGCCTCGGCCGTGGCCGTGGCCAAGAGGGCCCAGAGGCTCCGGCTCAGGCGGGTCGAAGCTGAATCGGGGGAGGATTTCCTCCTCGGGCTTGGGGGGCTGGCCGGGGGGCGGAGGGGGGACGAAGCTGAAGCGAGAGGTGGGCCCGCCGCGGCCTCGGCCTCGGCCTCTGCCGTCCCCCCCGCCGCCGCCGGGGCCGGAGAAGGTGGAGAAGGGCGTGAGGGCCTGGGCGGCGGGGCTAAGTGGGTGTGGGAGTCTTGATCCGATGAGTGCGGTGGTTCGTCTCATCGACATCGTGGCATCTGGGGAAATGGAAGGGCTTTGGATTGGATTTGAATTTTGAGGCGATGGGTTTAAGGGTTTTTGGGGTTTCGACTTTGTTCGCTTGATGACTCTCGACTGTGTCCGTGGCGGAGGCTGTGGTGGTGGGCATAACAAAGTTTGGGAATTTGACCCTTAGCTTTTAGTATTTTATTAAATTAGGCCCCTATGATTGGATTCTTATTTCATCTAGAGGTTGTTTTGATAAAAAGAGGAGAAAGTTAGAAAGATGGATCAAAAGGAAGAGTTGGAAAGATGGATTGTGTGTGATTACAAATTGTCTATTTTTATTATTTGTTATTAGTTGAAGGAAAAAATTGATTTTTTTTATTAATTATAGTGAAGAGAATCCATTTATCATTTTAATGAAAATGATGCAAATTAGGAGAGCATCTCCTACTATCACTCTTCTTTTAACTAAGCAAAAAGATTAAAAATCTTTCCTTCAAGAAAAATTTTAAAGTTTTTAGTAGCGCAATCCACCAAATTATAAGTAACATAATTTGCATTTAGGGGAACTGTAAAATAAGGCAATTTTAAGTGGCACTTGATAATTTATGCGCCAATTAGTGTGCTTTATTTGTTTTCCACTCTATATTTGTTGTGTAAATTTTAAAGCATAAATTAAAAGTCTAACTCACATGAGTCATAGATTATTATGAGAAATTTTAAAAAATACCACTTTCTGGACAGTTTATTCTAAAACATACCACTTTAAAAAATAGTTTGTAGCTCATGCCATTTTTTGTTAATGAATTTGACTGAATTACTTTTTTTTTTTTTTTACAAATGAGAAAAACAAGAAAGAAGAATGGGCAACATGATAATTTAATAATGAAAAAAGTATAACATGATATATAATAGTGGCATAAATTATAAATTTAAATATCAAATATAACATGAGATCAAATTTTTTCGATTATCATAATAGCTAAAGAAGGCATTCCTCAAAATCTCCCTTTGCAATTTGTCTAGTTAGCAACACTCAACTTGAACTTTCTCACGTTGTTATACATAAAGCAGATCAATCAGTGTGAGTGATTGGCCCAATGGGTCATTAACCATTAGCCCATTTTTTTACACTCACTACTATCTGAGGTGACACAATCATGTAGAATGGGGCTTAGCCCGTTCAATTTATCTGATGGGCTTTTAATGTACATTGTCTGCTGCGAAAAATTGGCATTCAACTTGGGGACTCATCTTTTTCATCATTAAATTACTATACGGTGCTTTCCATCTCTCTTGTTTTCCTCGTATATATATATATAATTTTAATTCAATCAAATTCGCTACTAAAATAAAATGAACTGTAAACTTTCTTTTAAAATAGTATATTTCAAAACAACTTATCTAAAAATGTTATTTCTCCAAATTTCCCCATTCTGCTTAACAAACTATACATATAACAATTTGAGAAATTAAAACATACATATAACAATTTGAGAAATTAAAACATGGGGATGATCATTCATGTTCGTGATATGTGTTGATCGTATCTAAATAATTTAGGCTAGACTCTAAATAGGTCAATCTATATATCTTGTAAATAAAAAATCAGAGACCGGCCAAATTAAATATTCCGTTAATCGCTCATTTAATTACAACTCATTTACATATTATGTCTAAAGTGAATTTGTAAGGATCATATTGCACACATTAATCCATTTAAACTAAAAGGAGAAAAAGAAATGGATGATCTAAATCTTAAATGAAAAGTCTAACGGAAGACTAACTATGATAATGTATATAATAGATGATAATTTGCATCTCATGTAAAACAGTAACTATAAGAGTTATAAGATCATAAATAAATGAATGAAATTTTAATATATATATATATATATGGAATATTATACATAATACTACATATTAGTGTTGAATTTATCTATTATTCATATATATGAAAGACATTCACATTCACATCCGTATCGTGTTTAGTGTTTAAACCCAACTAGCATGCCCTATTAAAACATGTGCCTTTGACATACATGTTACCTTCTAGAGACCCACGAGAAAATATAGGAATTAAGGTCAGATTAGTCGTCATGATTCAGTCAAACTAAGCAACATTTTAATCATTATATATAGTACATAGTGTATATTAGAATATTGACTAGCTCAAAGTGTAAGCTTTCATTATCCTCTAGGCCACTTCATTGACACTGCTTTGAGCTTTCTTGATCAACTCATGATATTGTTTCAATCAGGTAAAAACAAATTAAAAAAAAAAACAAACAAACAAAAAACATGAGTAACTAAGAAGCTTCAGTTTTCTAATCTCAATTAAACATGTCCTATCAATTTTGCAATTGTAAAACGCCAAAGACTTGGGTTAAGTACATAATTTTTTCTTATCTTTCTTCTACAACAAGGTATTAAGTAAGTTCATTAATATATATACATAGCTGTCAATTATGTAAAATAAGAAAAAGATTAGCTAAGTAACTACTATCTTTGAATGAGGAAGGAATTGAATTAGTTGAGCCTGTAACGCGTAAGCTATTGTAGTCCTCTTTATATTTCTTCATCAAAACAGATTAACAAAATAAAATAAAGAAAAAAGTTATGCATACACTGGTAAGAAATCTGCTTGTGTAATTACATAATAATTAACTTGCTAGCTTTGAGATTTTGATATAATCATTAGTAAAAGACTAATGAGAAAATTACAAACTTATATATACTCATTTGATTATTATTTATAAAAATATTTGAGAAAATTAGATACTCTCATATATATATATATATATATATATATACCTAAATTATACTTGGATTATTTTAGACAATTTCCTTTTTTTTTTTCCTTTTATTATAAACTTACTAATATTAAAGAACTGTTTTATGTCAAATTAAATAATATTAATTCTCAATATATTTTTTTGCTCTCATTTTTATTACTACTTGCTATGTGTTTTCCATAATTTTCGTAAAAAAATATTTTTATGGTGTTTTCATTAAAAAAATATTTTATTACCATAAAAATATTTCTTAATTTTCTAACGAATTCAAATTTTCTATCAAGGTATGAAAATAATATTTCTATGGAATTATTTCATTTTAAAAAATAGGATTTTTTTAATGAAATTTCTTAATATAAATATTTTATTATGAAGATATTCTATTTCTAACTAATTTGAAATTTCTATGAGGAAGTAATTTTCTCATATAGAAATAATGAAAGTAATTTTCTCATATAGAAATAATGTATAACCTTGTTGTTTTAAAAAAATTGATACACCACTATCGTACGATAATTGATATCAGATTTGTATATTTAAAAATTTTAATTTTAAAATTAATTTTAGAGATGTTTACCCATAAATTATAAATTTGTCAAACTTTTTCTATACTCAAACTAAGCCCAAACTTTGTTTAGTATTTGGATGTTATTTTCATAAATAGATATTTATGTTTACACAAGTAAATTTCACCATGAAAATATATATTTATAAAAATCCTAATTCACAAATTAAAATTTTATATCTATTTATTGTGGTGTATATATATATATATATAACACAATCTCCCTTTTCCTTTTAGCGGGTTTTTCTTTACTAAGTTTCCCAACTAATTAAGGATTTTGGGCATGTCTCTAATAGGATATTTCTTCATGCTCTCATTTTCTCTCTCTTCATGAGAAGGTTTTCTCTCATTAGAACAATTTGTATTTTCTTTTAATTTAATAAATACACAAGTATAGCTTAATAATCATCAATTTGAAAAAAAAAAAAAAAAAAGATCAATCTAAGTCCATGCATGGCTCTCTGAAACATACACGCATTTGGCAATAAAGAAGTATAGTTTTGATTTGCTTTTCTTATAATAAAATATTTAAACGGATATTAGAGTAGTGACGACTAAGCTAGTTGAAAGTCTTCTAATTACTAGGTTTGATAAGCCAATATATTGGATTACTAATTCCGTCCCCTTTTCATTCAATAAAGGAAAAAATTGATTGCAAGAATTACTATATAGATTAAAAAAAAGAAAATATTTTAGAAGACCTCAAATTGACGAGCTAAAACTATATATTTTATGATCAAAGTCAAATGACCCAATGAAATTCATATATACATTGACAGAACATCTTATAGCAGTAGCAGTTGTCTACATGGTTGTTGTTTTTTTTTTTTTTTTTTTTTTCACTAGTGCTCAAATTATATCTCCTAATTACATATAAATTGAAGCAAAACGAGGTTGATCTACATAGGTTTCTTGGATTTTTTTTTTTTTTTAGCTAATAAGGAGGTTTAATTTCCTATATGTACGTACATGAACTTGATATCAATATTAATACTTCTTGTCTCAAACCAACCAAACCACGTAGCTTCTTTCCCTGAAATTAATTGCAATTGGTCGGATGTGCTTTGCGCTTTTCAAAAAGTAACTAACCACTATTTCTTTCATTATATGTGCCTAAGTGTTTATATATTAATTTGCATTTTGTCTATCAATTTCTTTCCATGTCGTTTTCCCTCTCATCTCTAATTTTCCAATAATTATTAACCTTCTCCTTTTTAATTTTTTTTATATAATTTAGTATATATTGTACCATGCTTATATTCTGTAGTATAAATTCTATAATTTACAAGTCAATAGATATTATGATTGATCTGATCTGCTTTTGGCCAGTTTTTTTTTTTTTTCCTTAATCAATTATTTATTTCGGTAGTACTATTTTAGTCTTTTTCTTTTCTTTGTTTTAACAGAAAGACATGAAGAGAAATGCTTTTCATTGCTTCCAATATTACTATACTTTCCACCATTTCTTATACATAGTATTAGTGCTATAGCCTATAGGTATTGATCATGATTTGCATAGTAATATTCCACCAAATTCTATTCTATAAATTTTTATCTCACAAATAATAATAGGAATATTACAAATTAAACATGACTAACATAAGAATAAAGGGTCAACATGAAGTTTATTAGCCTAATTCCAAGGTGACGCATAAACCAATCATAAGAGTTATCTTTGAGCAAATCTTATTATCTAGAAATTCAAAGTTTTCAGGTGCACAAGAAACGGTTTGAGTAAGGAAATCATGAGACTTGTCCCACGTTATGTTTCATTCATTTTTAGTGCAAAATAACACTTTTTTTCTTTCAGTTAAATAATATGTTAGTGATATAAATGACTCGTTTTTTTTAACCATTTAGCCTTCATTTTTTTCGCGTCATTTCCTCTCAATATTGCTGCATAATTATGAAGCAATTAATTATTGTTATTTGGTGTCTAATTAACCCAAATAGTAGTACAACGTACATGTGGGTCAAATCCTCTCAATAATACATTTTACTATCGATAATTGCTTATTATTATTTTTAAATGATAGTCTTATGAATTAGGAATGCATTTCAATGATATTGACACATGTCTAAGCCACTGACGGCGTCTCAGCTATGTTGATCCTCCACCACTATCATCTCTAACCCAGAAGACTGAATATTATTAAACAAAAAATAATAATACAAAGTCTGAGAACAAATAAAAACAAGGTAATGCCTCTAAAAAGAAAAATAAAAAGAACTCTAAGACATCTTTTAAAAAATTGGGCCTTAACTCGCAATTTAAAAGAACGTCACTAGCCGAGTACCATTAAAAACCTTACATGAAAATCCCATGAAAAAACCATGTAAGAAAAAAAGAAGGTCAATAATTACTTATTTAACTCGTTCTATTTTGTTACATTTTAATCATTAAGTTCGTTAGACGTCACGATGTCAATACTAAAAATTTGGTCTTCAAAATATTATTAAAGGAATTATTTTATTGATGCCAAAAATGTATCAAATTTAAAACTCGATATATGCAAATAACTAAATATAGAATATTATAAGGGGCTCATTCTTTACCAACAATACCAACCTCGTCCCGCTGCCTTCATTATACAGCGGGGTGTGATAATATGCTAAGCTTTTACATTTGTACTTTATATAATTGATTTGTTTTCATCAAATTGTTAGGCGTTATTATTATCTATTTAATTTAAAATTTTATTATTGTCTGTTTAAGCAGTTTTAGAGTAATTAATGTTTATAAAAATGATAGTTTTATTTGAAATAAAATGTTTATAGAAATGATACTTGAAATAGCATATTTAATCAGTAGATTAAATTCAAGTGTCAAAACATATCATTTCCGTTTTTTCTGGTTTAACACCTACCTATAGATTTACATGTATACATATAGAGTAGTGGACATATCAAAATACGTCATTAATGAGCTAAAAGTGGTGACACGATTTTATAGACCTCGCATGTTTAATATTATATATCTTTGAATAATTTGTAAGGTTGATTAATTAAGTTGTGTAATAATAATAAAAAAATTAAGTTGTGTAATAATAAAATTAGTATGAAATTGGAAAATATATTTTGACCTCAAAACTTAGAGAGAATTAAAGCATGTATTATGTTGTGATATCTAGATAACTGATGTACTCCCACTGATCACAGAAGTATTTAGAAAGAAAAATATAATAATTGATAACGAACCATGCAAAACCATACAACAAATAAGTACGTTTATAATAGTTCAGGTGAAAGTGGAGACCAAAAATAGTGAAGAAAAAAAAAGAATTAAACAAACAAAGCGTAGCAATATCGTGATCTATCAAGCCTACAAGCAACAAATTAATCAATTAATATCATTGATAAAAGTACGCGAAATTAAAATAAAACAACCACGTACAATAACTTAATTAATTTTTTGGATAATTAATTCAACTAATTCATTAGTTGTTTAGGATATATGCTTGAATTTTAATGAATGTACTTGATTTTTTTTTCATATTTTACTTAATCTTATTAAATGAGACACATTAGGCTTTACCTAGGCACTATTCAGTGGAGGTTCATCGCACAGTGCACTTATTTGCTTTCATTAGAGATAATGGATTATATATAGGAAAAAAAATACTTAAATGCACTCCATCATTGTGTTATTGTGTTTAAATACACTTTATTGTTTTAAATATTATACGTTTGCACTCTAATATATTAAAATTAAATGACGTTGCACCTTTTGTCTAACTCCGTTATCTTTTTAAGAAAAAAATACATAAATGCACATCATCCTTATATTATTGTATTTAAATGTACCACATCCTTGTGTTATTGTATTTAAATGCACCCTATTGTTTCAAATACTACACGTTTGCACACCAAACTATTGAAATTATACGAAGTTGCAGACTCCGTCCAACTCCGTTTTCTTTGTACATTCTAAAAGCCGATGTGGCGCAAGGAGAAACATTTTGAGAGATTTTAATTCTATTTTTTGACATTGGCTATAGCAAACTATATTGGCAATAAAATATAAATTTTTCCTCCATTTCTCCAAGAATATTTCAATTTATCTTGTGCTAACTATTGAGATTAATAACTTCAGCTATACTATTAATTTTCATATATAATGCCAATATTTATTTAGTTGAAGCTATTAATTTCACTCTTTAACACTAGATAAATTGAAATATTCTTGGAGAAATGGTGAAAAATTATATATTTTAGTGTCAATATAATTTGCTGCAACCAATGAGAAAACTAGAGTTAAAATCTCTCGAAGTGTTTCTCTATGGCCCACATTAGTTTTTAGAATATAAAAAGAAAACAGAATTGGACATAGGGGTGCATCTTCGTACAATTTTAATAGATTTGGGTGCAAACGTATAGTGTTTAAATAATAGGGTGTATTTAAATGCTATAACACAAGAATAGAGTGCATTTAAGTATATTTTTTCCTAAAAAGATAACGGAGTTGGATGGAGGGTGCAACGTCGTATAGTTTCAATAGATTAATGGGATGCAAACGTGTAGTGTTTAAAACAATGGAGTGTATTTAAACACAATAGCACAATGATTGGGTGCGTGCATTTACATATTTTTTTGATTGATACAAAAAATGTGAACGGATTATGCACATTTTAGTACTATTCTCGTCAAAGTATAAACTCTAGATTTTTTTTTAATCAGTAAAAGGCTAAAAATGCATTTCGATCAAATTTACAATAGTTTAGAAAGTATACGGCCTCCTAACTAGATTGATCCTCCGCCTATCTCTGGTTTTAAGTTTGTATATATAAAAACAAAAAAAATAATTATACAAGAGTCCATTAATATAAACCCTAGATTAAGATTTCAAAATCTTATGGTATAATGCTATTTTACTTAACAATTCTCTTCAAATAAAAAAGTGAATATTTATTAAAAAATGCAATAATAATATTGATATACGCCCGAATCAACAAACACAAACGAAACTTATAGTAATAATCGAGCCAAATTGACACTCAATACTTTATTAACATGTATATAACAAACACATTGAAGTTGAGAAATATTGAAAATACTTGATGATGGGGTCAAGAGATTTTACGGCTGGCAAATTAACAAATCTTCTTTTTTTTTCCTAGTTAAATCCAAAATCACCACATTATAGCCTGAGGAGAAAGCTAACTAATTGTTTGATGACGTGTAGCAAATTAGCTAGCGAGCAAGCTAATTGGGATTTGCATATGGGCGATTATTCAAGGCGACAAGTAGTTACTTTAAATGTGATTGGTTTCTAGTTTCTAGCCAAAAGAAAAATAAAGTTGCTTAATTTGTGCACGTCTGTTTCCTCATCCGGATAAAATGATCACGAGCACGTAGATCAATAGTGTATGCACTATAGTGGTGTACGATTTCAGATAATAATAATTTTTTTTTTATCGTATGAGGTTCAAATTTAACGATCTAAAATCATATATCACTTATTGTACATCATGCATCATAGAAGAATCTTCCTAAATAAATTAAATAAATACATATGTAATGATGGGTTGAAAGCTATTGCTAGAAAAAAAGCCAAAGAAGCTCTCGATTGGACAAGATTGTGGTCCTCCTCGATAATGAGTGAACCTCAAGTTAGTTATTATTCCAGCTCATTGTTAAACTGAATTTGCATATTTTGTCCAATAAATTAGGTCTATGTTGAAACATTCTTCTTTCATAAGTCTCGAGTAGAAAATAATCCGAATTTTAAATCCTGTAAGGGTGTTTCTATCTATTTACTTTCCATTTTGCTTCTACCATCCCTTAAATTATAAAACCTTTTTAATAGTCTTAACCTATCTATTTCTTTTGTTCTTAAAATATCCTTATCTATTATATTCCACCACTCTTATTTTCACAATAGTGTTTTTTTTTTTAATACACTCATTCTCTTCTTTCATGCGCACACCACACTCTAATTAACTTTCGTTAATTATGTTTTGCATACGTCAACTTTTGTCTGAATTTACTTCATTTTTTGTCCCCTTTTGATTCTCCAATTTTCAAAATAAATCCTAAGAAAAAGTGCTAAAATATTTTGATTGTTCATCTTTTTACAAAATATATATCCAAGCATTAAAATAAAAATTATAATAAGAGAAAAAATAGTGATTACCTGAAAAATATAAGTGGAGTTGTATTATACCTAAAGAGTATTTAAGAAATAAAGAAAAATAAATAAATAATTTAAAATTTAAAAAAAAAGTTTTAATTCAGGTGTGTTAGGAGCAAATAGTTTTATGCCTAGTTTATTGAGATTTCTTGATCTAGTCTTAGACTCATAATAAGTTTATACGTTAATGGACTTATGCTTTTCCAATACGTTTGAAAAATTGTTACAGAATAAAACCAAATTGCTGCTTAATGCGGTAAAAGAAAAAATGATAACTTTAAGAATTAATAAGGATTAGTAGAATTGAAACCACGTTGGAATTCTAAAGTTGAATTGTAGGCTATGTGATATTATTCAAAATGTCTTTCAACAGTGAGCTATACATTATTATAAGTTACTCCTATTGTACCAAGGAACCCCCGAAAAGGGCTTCTGAAATGGTAACATGACAACATGATTATTATATTAATTTGTTCTTTATATTAGTGGGGATAACAGTAAAAATTGAAATTCGAAAAAATTCCATGAATCTTGAGAGAGAGGGAAATTTTAATAGCCTACTTTTTCGAAAATTGTACAAAAAAATAAGTTGTTTAATCAATGTGCAAGCCTGTCTTCTGTAAAACTATTCAGTAGGTCCAGACGTACCACGTTACAATCACTTACTATTTAAGTAATAAGTTGATAAGATAAACTAAATTAATCATGAATAGTGCAAAATGTTTATCTTTTTCCTATCCTATTTTGAGGTGTAGTATATAGGGTCTTAGAATATCACAACAACCGAGATTTTAAATGCATTGATCAGGAGATTTATCTTACTATATTGAAGAAAATATTGTACTTCGATGGTCGAATTAATTTCTCTCTTCCACTTTTTATGAAATTAAATTTCCAATTGAAAATATTATGTCCAAGTCTTACTTACCTTCACCTAAAAGAAGAAGAAAATCAAAGGAATACTAAAAAGTCATACACACACACACACACTTACATTCACTTTCTTAGCGATTTCTAAATATCAATATCAACTGTTCTACATCGATATCCTATGTTCATATACATTGTAGCTCGATATCGGCTCTTTGACTGAGAGAAAGCATAGTACAAACCCAAATAATAAGAACTGAGCTATATATAATATCAATATTAAGGAATTTAGAGGATAAAATTTTAACTAATTAGCCCAAAATTTGCTTTTATATATTTGCAGAGAACTAGAGAATAGAGAGCCTTAGTTAAACAAATTATAGTATTCTAATAGTATTGCTATTTATAACTTTAATGTGCATTGAAGACACATGGTTTATAATAATAGTGTTAATTACAGTTACGAGCGGGAGTGACTATTATACAAATTGATAGAATCAACACCAACAGATTCTACAACTTGTTATCAGTAAAAAAGTTTTTAGTAAAAGATTCTTTTACTTAAATTACTTTTAAAAGGAGATGATATTAGAAGTGCATCTCAATTAAGGTTGGTACACGCCTAAAACTAATAGCTTAATTGTTAGTTTTTTTTTTTTAATAAAAAGGTTCAAGTTAGAAATTTATTTCAACAACGTTGACACTCGCCTAGGAAACAAGACAATTAAATAATATGGCGAGTGAGGTTCCACCAAGAATAACTAATTATTAGGTTGATCTTGTATATAGATGAATTTTACAAATACGATTGAAAGAAATTCAGCATAACATGAATTAAAGAAGCATGTTTTATCTACCTATGTGAAAGAACTTCGACTTTTTAAAAGAACAAAAATTTATAATTAAGAAAATCTCTCAAAAGAAATTAAAAAAAAAAAGAGTGCATGATCTAAATGAAATTAAAAGTTCTTAAATCTATGTATCGAAGGGTTTGTTTAATGACTTGTGAAGTATCAAATAACCAGCAAGTGCATTTCCTTAGAAATAGACGCATGAGATGCCAATTTAATTATTTGAAAGATAGTTTCCCTCATAGCAAATATGTGAAATCTTCTCATTTGATGCCACATTTAAATGGTTGCAATTGAGAAAGTAAAAAACTATTTAGATGATTATATCAAACAATAAGCTAATTTTGATCTCCTTCAAAAGATTAAGAACATGAATTAGCTCATTTATGTACCATATGCAATTAAATTCATCACTATTAAAATTGTGACTAAAAATACATGAGTCTAAATTCAACTGAGTATTTTGGAATATTTTAGCATATAATCGCAAATTTTTTCTATTCAGATTTTTTTAATGGAAAATATAGATATATATAGAAAGATAATAGCTAACATATGTGCGTTTATATATATATATATATAGGACGGAGTCACTTTGGGCCCAATGAGCCCCCTCTTTAACCCAAGGTGGCCCATTGTAATTTGTAGCTTAAAATTTAAATTTTTTATTTTTTTTAAATTTTCTTTAAATAACTTCCTTAAATTTTAAAATTTTTACCTTAATACCACTACTCTTGTTAAACTGTATTGCTATAAGTTCCCCTAATCTTAATTTCTAGCTCCGTCTACGTATACATATATACACACACGCTTAGAAAGAGAGAGAATAGCTAGATATATGTATGATAGCTCTTTTTGAGTTGAGGGATGAAAATAATACAATGTTCTAGGAGTCAATCTAGCTAGTTGGGATGTCCCAATTAAAACACTTGGGGTATGTTTGGCAAATGGGTTTGAACCCATCTTGGGCAATTCAAACGACTTTGTCAATCTAAATCGTCGTTATTCAAACCCTTCAAAATCAAATTCTTCCCCCCCTCAAATTTCAACAGTTTGAATCCATTTTGAATAGTATTTTTTTATTTGACATTTCAACTACTCTTTTTATTACTCAACATCACACATTTCACTTCTACCCAAACAACAATCCAAATAATATTTTCAAATAAGATTATTTGACCCAAACAACAATTTAAAATTTTCGTTCAAATTACCCAATTCAAATTTTCCAATTCAAATGAAAAAATTCAAATGGCCACAGTTTGAACCCGTTTGCCAAACGACCCCTTGATATTGAATCCTTCCTTCACTCTTATTTATTTAATATATATGTACATATATTTATATATATGCTCTTTTTGTCTCAACGTATTAGTAAGCATCACTCAATTCGGTTTCAAATTAAATAACATTTACTCACCTAATCAAAATGTTTTTTCTTCTTAACCTAATCAAAACATTTGGTAATATATAACTCAAGTTATACTTTATCCATGCACATGATATATATATATATATATATGTATATGGTCCACGGAATAATTTCGTGTACGTACTATGGAAATGTTTATTGCCATGCTAGAATCTTTCTTGACACTACTACTGTTCATAATGAGCCATGACTAAATCTACTTTGTTGCAGTGATGATGATAATCAGAGACTAGTGCCTATTCAATGTGGGGCCAGGATTGAAAGGACACACACACACGCGTATATTATATGATATGAAATTAAATTGAGTGTTGAATAGAAATAAAACGGTACTGAAACTTGTGGGTTGGAGTGAAACGCCTTTAATATTTGCCCTTTGTACTAATTAAGTAGTACTATTAATTAAGCTTTTGAGGAGACAGCTAAATAGCCTAGCTAGGGTTTTGGGAGAGAGGATCGAGAGAGAGAGAGATGGGTCACCGATGTTGCAGCAAACAGAAGGTTAAAAGAGGCCTTTGGTCGCCTGAAGAAGATGACAAACTCATCAAACATATCACCACTCATGGCCATGGCAGTTGGAGCTCTGTCCCTAAACTTGCAGGTACACAATCAATCTCTCTCTCTCTCTCTCTCTATATATATGTGTGTGTGTGTGTGTGTGTGTGTATAATATCTATCTCTCTCTCATTTCAAATTCAATACTCATTTGTAGCTCTTGAGTTTGTTAGCTACTGGAACTTAATTTCTTTTTAAGATTGTGAATGAGCGAATAAGGGACGCCATTTTATAGAATGCCTTTAGTTGTTCAGGCCTGTAGCGATGTGATTGAAATGCGTTCTTAATTACTATTCTTCTTCTGTTCATGAATTAAATAAATAGTTATATACTTAAATGAGTTTCTGATACATTATTCATACATGTGTTTTGGTTAATTATTGATATTGGTAGGTTTGCAAAGGTGTGGAAAGAGCTGTAGATTAAGATGGATAAACTACTTGAGGCCTGACCTTAAGAAAGGTTCCTTCACAGAGGAAGAGGAACAGATTATTATTGATGTTCACAGGATTCTAGGCAACAGGTATACATCACATCTCAAGTTAATATATAATTAACACAAAAATTCAGGACATCCACAGGGCATTATATTTTGATTTTTTACCAACAAATTAATATAGCTGTTAGAATATATATTATGATCATAATCTGATACAATACACACCACACACAAATACACCTCTCCTTTTCTTATTTTATGTGTACCCTAGCGGACTTGTAGATCAGAAAATTAGGGCAAATAATTGGGGGAATAAGAAGAAACTGATAGCTGTGTAATATGGCCAATAATACTATATATTACTCAAATCTGGACTAATTTTTTGCTTAATTTGATTGAAAATAACAGATGGGCTCAAATAGCCAAGCATCTCCCAGGAAGAACAGACAATGAGGTGAAGAATTTCTGGAACTCATGCATCAAGAAAAAGCTTATGTCCCAAGGTTTGGACCCACAAACCCACAATCTGATATCGTCTCATCAGACTAGAGCCTCCAATGGTAACAACAATTATAAGATAAAAAATGGTGTGACTTCGTTTGTGGTGTCACATGAGAACCATGAGCAAGAACCCATCTCAGTCTTCTCAATGAGCTCTTCTTCTTCACAAGAGATCACAAATGTGATTTGCTCTGATCAAGATCTTCATCACCATCAAGTGCCTGCTTTTGATATAACCCTACCTAACAATGCCATATCCACCGTCGATCATCATCATCATCATCATCATCAACATCAACAACATCATAGTAGTTCTAGTAGTACTACCACTCCAAGTACTGCTTGGACTCTAAAATGCCAAATTAACTCATCCCATAATATTGACAACAATTTTCATCAACAATATAACTATAATATCCCCTCTTCCTCTTCATCTTCTCACATGGATGTTCAAAACCCATCTCGCTCTTGTACTTTGCCTGATCATGATTTTGGCATTTGGGGTCCAAATTTTGAGCCCTCATTTGAAACCCCAAGATTATTGGAAGCAAATGAGCAATTATATTCAATGGAGGGTCATGATCATGACCATATCGATAATCATGATCATCATAATGGACAAATGACCAAGCAGCTACAACACAATGATCATGAGAAGGATGGTCAGATCATTGAAAACAATGAAAGATCAGTTGAAAAGTACTCTAGTTTTGATCTTGGGTTCATGGAATCTGCACTTATGTCTGATATTGTTATGTGTACTAATGATTTTAGCTCTATGGAATATGATATTGCATGGAACTATTAGATTTTTCTTACACTATAGTTAGTGATACATTTTTCTTTTCCCCAATTAATTATTACGGGTGAAATATTTGTTTCTTTGATAATATTTGTTTCTTACGCTAGCTTTCTTGTGGAGAAATATATCTTTATAGTTTGTACATTGTACTGTTGTTGTCCTAATTAATTTGATTAGTTCGCGCATTTCATGTTCAATAATTACTCAAGGAAAATGCTATATATATGGTTGTTAGACTTAATTAGTACTATTTCCATAGTGTTAGTGTGCTTTTTTTTTTTCCCTTGCCAATATAAACAGATCTGTTAAAAAGTAGTTAAAAGTGCTTGATCAAGCTCAAAACAAGATGTACATATATGTTTGGCAGATTATAATCCAAACCTAAATGAGGCTCTAAGCCGATGATCCAAAAGCCCTTTAGATTACAATGGTCTTTGCGCTAAATTAAATTTGTTCATATTATGTTTCTTAAAATTTTAATATAGATATTTACTGTAGTACTATCTGATGTACTTCGATTCGGATTCTATTAAGCATATTTCCAGCACTAATATGATTTAGATACACGATCGATTACTGGGTAAAACTTTTTTTTTTTTTAAATTACAAGGTAAAACCTAAAACTGTATTAATTAATTGTGATATAAAATATGATGATCAGGTAAATGAAATCTAATCATATTAGTTGCAATCATGTAGTTTTACAATAACAAAAGAACTCCTAATAACGGTGCAATTTCTCAATTTTCTATCTTAAACAGTTCCTCTACTATAGAGACATTCAGTATCATGCCTTTTAATTTGGAGAAATTATAGTGAATACCCAATTTTTAAAACTTAATGTAAGTTATTACCCAATCTTTTGAAAAATGTAACTAATTATCCAAAAGATGGAATTACTTACACAGTAGTAAGTGGTGGTAATTCACTTTGTTACCAAAAACATGTGCAAGTAATTCACAAATTGACTAGAAACTCAATTACTTCAAAAGTTTGGGTATTTATTTTTATTGTTATATAAATTCTGGGTATTTGCCTACTTCACCCTTTAATTTGTCGGACAAAAAATCAATCAACGGTGTATTCCTTTGTGTTTGGTGCATTGGACTAGGGGGGATTGGCTTGGATTGGACTAATATTAGTTGTAATCCCATATTTAGTATATGGTGGGATTGAATAATTGAAAGTGAGACCCACAAAATAATCCTTCTTATGTGGGATAAAAGATCCCATGTAGAATGGTGGGATAACTAATATCATGCAAAAAAGTGTGGGTCTCAACAAAAAAATACATAAATTATTTACTTTTTAATTAAATTTAAATGTAAATTATCTATGTCTGATTATTTTAATAGTTTTATATGCCTTGTCATTCACTTTTATAATTTTAAAAATATTATCATAATCCAATCCAATACCACAACAAACATGTCATAATATTAACTACAATCTAATCCAATCCAATCCAATTCAGTCCAACAAAATTTATCCAATCATATCCTATCCAATCCGGAATACCAAATGCACCGTAGAGATATATATGTCTACATTCCTTGATTTTATCATGCTATAAATAGTGCCATTTTTTGGGAGAAAGTGATCTCTCGAAATTCTTCACTGACTTTTTTATGTGTGAAAGCCAACATCTACATGTTAAATGCACAATAATCAGGATGCGCTTCTTATTCGTAATGCTATTAAGGTGTTCGTAGTGTGCGAGATCTTTATCGCAGCTTGTGAACCTTATGCATTTTCTTTTTATTTTAATAAGATTGAAATCCGTCGTAGAGGAGTTTTGAAGAGTGATCAATCTAATCAGTAAGATTTCGAAAAATCAAGCGTTTAACAACTTGTTGGGATAGGATTTTATTTCCAATTCTCTTCATTAATAATAATAATAAATAAATAAAAAAGAGAGAGAACAATTATGCTACATCTTGTTGAGATAGGTTTGTAACTTATGCTACATCTTAAAGAGAACAATTAATGTTAGAGTTTTGTTGAAGATTCTTGGTACCTTTTTTTTTTTTTCTCTTTTAGTTTTTTTTTTTTTTTTTGGTTTACTAATGATGTTCTTAATAAGTCTCATTTGGTCAATGTCCTTACAAGATATGAATTTAGACTTCTTTAAAATTTTGGAGACTCGTTATTTTTTTGTATTGTTTTTGTTTTCCTTATGTATCTTATTCCTTTTCTGACATTGTTATAAGATATAAGTCTAGACTCTATTATTTAAAAAGCGCTATTTCAAAGTCTTTACTTTCTTTTTTGTACAATTTTCATTTTTCTTTTGTATCTTATCTCTTTTATCTGGGATTGTTGGAACTCTTTTTTGTACTAACTTTTTCATTTTATTTAATAATATCGAGTAGAGGTAGAAATCTTGTTGGGAGCCACAACCTAAATATTAGTTGTAAATTTAAATTTAAAGTTTCATTATTAAAATTTAATTTTCCCACAAACGTTTCTACAAACAAAATACATGTCTGATGACGTACAGCCATTAACCTCAAGGGTGATTCTAAAAAAAAAATCATTTTAATCGCCACTTCCTTAATATCTACTCAATATTTATACTTATAGTGTTAAAATATGATACAAATTAAAGGTGTAATATAAAATAAATATAGATGATTGATGTGTGAAAAAAAAAAAAAAAAAGCACTCATCAAAACCTCAACAGAGAAGCCCATTCACTAGCTAGCCCACCAGAACCCAGAAGTGTATATATGGGCTTGTCTAGACTTTGGCTAGTTCGAGTCACTTTCCAGAAAAGGAAAGATATTAGGAATGCGAGCGCCGAGTTTTACCTCATTTTCCACCCTATTTTTAAAGAGAAGGATAGGAGATTTGCAAATAAACTCATTCTTAATATCACTTAATATCTATGTCTTAAGTAGTGTGCATCCTTTGTTGTCACTCTATTTTTATAATGTAAATTTTGGAGCATAAATTAAAAATGCAACACATCATGGGGAATAGATTATAGCATAGTCACCAAGGTGTAAATAGTGTACTTATATAGCATCCCTCGATCTATAGAGATTGATCGATTGCGAAAAATTTGTTGAAGAAGTTCCTTTGATATTTACTAACCGACGTTTCACAAGCTTAACATTGGAAGGGGTGAGAAGGAAAAAGAGGTTATTTTTCTTCATAAAAAATGAAGCCAATGTACAGCTTGTTGACAGCATCTCGGTTACTTAAAGATCTAACTCCTTGTTTGGGGCAACCATTTTGCCTATTCCATCACATTTTTCGGGATAGAAAAAATAGGTTTGGAATAGGTTTGAATATAGTTTGGAAAAATGATGTAAGAATAGTTTGACTTTGCGAATTTCGAGGTGGTATGAATGGTTGAGATTTAAAGATATTGTATAGGGATTTGAAAAATTAAAAAAAATGGTTGAAAAAAATGAAATAGAATGGAATGGTTTGGAGGATTAGGAAAGTTGAAAAAAATAAAAAAAAATGAAATTGAATAGAATGGGTAAAATGCGGGGGTCAAACAAGGGATAAATTAATGAATATTTGAAAATCAAGTATAACTTCGAGTTATCTTGTATATGGTAAACGAGTTAAAGCATATATATATATATTGCTTATTCTTGAGCATTACAAGCTCAAGAAAATTAGTATAAAAGTATGTGTGAAGAACGTTAAATGAGTTCATAAATATATTTAACTGATAAAACAGCATATCAATT
This sequence comes from Boehmeria nivea var. tenacissima, assembly GCA_018132145.1. Lineage (NCBI taxonomy): Eukaryota > Viridiplantae > Streptophyta > Magnoliopsida > Rosales > Urticaceae > Boehmeria > Boehmeria nivea. The sequence goes on along the minus strand of CM030875.1, from coordinate 15,598,727 downwards.
GTTACATGAATAAGGTTATCCATTTCCCTTTCAAAATTGACCATTTCACAACCAATCCGAACAATGCATAAAAAAACCCAATACAAAGACATTTCTGAAAAAAGAAAAAAAGAAAAAAAAAGAATGTATTTTTTGACTACTCAACACTGTATGTTGAAAATATACTATATATATATATATGAGATAGGCCTTATATTATATGGTGGCTTGCAAAATAAACCACATAACCTCCTTTGGTTATTACTTAGCCCCAACACAATATTTTCTATCTTAGTTTTGTGTCAATTAAATTGTGTGTGTATACATATATATATGAAAACATAATTCATGTGAAGTTATAATGTGGGTCAGTGACTTGTCTTTTGCCTTAGTAATTTTCTTGCATTGCGAGTGGAATGGCGTTGTCCTGAGATGACGAAGAACACAAAGAGAAAATCTCTTCAACCGTTCCATTCATGTAATCCCTGAACTTGTCGAACGACAAGCATTCGTCGGTCGTTTCGGACTTTAGTAGTTTCATCTCTGCCAAATTGATCTGTGGGAAGTCTTCCAGTTCTAATGGTGGATAAGCAAATTGATAGTGAAGGCTTTCATAGTTCGGAATTTGCATTTCCTACAAATAAAAAAATAATAAATAGATAAATAAAAATACTACTAATGATCACTACTCATAAGTAAAATTGTTTTTTTTTTTTTTTTGCCTTAATGGTGGGAAAAAGCTGCTTTTATATATATAGTATGGATCAAGAGTAAATATTTTTACATGTAATTTCTAGGTAATTAACGGTATGAAATTTTTGTTTTGTGGAAATGAAAAAGGAAAAAGAAGCACAACATCTTTACTTGCTTTATTTGAATGTGCAAATCCGGGAAAAAAAAAATTGTCATGAAGACAGTGTGATCATTTGAGATAGTGACCTAGTTATGAGGTGTCCAAAAAGAGAAGCACTTGAGAGGAAAAAACGGGAAAGAAACTTGTTTAGTCAGTCAAAAGAATTTATAGAAGACAGTGAAGAAAGCCATTTTAGTCAGTAGAGTGATAGAATTTTTTTTTTTTTTTAAATTAAGAAGTGGTAGCTTTAAAAAAAGAGAAGAGAGTTCATTATACTTGCAAAAAAACTTTTGTCACTTTAAGATCAAAAAGAGAACTCAAAGGGCTTGCTTTGTGGGCCATTTCCAACGCCTATTGACCAATATTCAATCATGCCTCATGGTTTTCGCGTGTTTGAACGTGACCATCATGATGATGTAATGCAAAGATACTAGTGTATAATGTGTGTAGATACATATATATCATATATTTCTGTGCATATATTATATTTTTTGTGACTTTTGTATGTGTAGATAAATATGAATTTGGTACTAAAGAGGTGTGAACACGAAGCCCTAAATGATCATGGAGAAGCAGTAATATTGAAGCACAATTTTATTGCTGAAAATGCAGTGTTGGCAAAGGAAGTAATTATATCTTGGCCTTTATTTTCTTTGTTCTTAAAACAAAAGAATAAAGACAGATGAAGATTCCTGTAAATATAATATTTATGATGGTCTTTTCTTTTATCTCCTTTTTGATTGGTGAAAAATGAGTGATCGTCATGGTCTACCCTAGAAATGACCTTATAATTATATCACATTATTATTCATGTACTATCTACGGTAACTACACCTAGATTTTTTATTCATTGCTACACATATCATTGATACTTAATTATATAAATCAAGTTTTGATGATTAGTACTAATTGTACGCACGTACCTGAATGAGACTAGAGGAACAATCAATACCAAGCGAGTACAAATCTGCAGCGCTATTTGCTTCATTATCAGAAGCAAAAGGAGCTTGAAGATCATCCGTAGCGCCATTTTCGGTCGGAGTGCCTTGAGTGAGATCTGAAGAAGTTTCGGAGACAAATTTATTCGGATAATAGTAATCATTATTGTTGGAATTTTCATCATTATTTTCGCCTCCTCTCGGGATCGGATCAATGCCATTATTAGATTCAGTCGCTATAGTACTCGCCGATCCCTTTACTGTTTTCGAACTATTGTTGGCCTTTTCTTCTTTGTTACTCTTTGGTATTTGTATTGTTTTCTTGAAGACTCGGCAGAGTGCATAAGAATCCTGAGAATAGATACAAAAGTAAATTTGATGAGTATCAAGATCTTTTGGCATCAAGTTTGGTTTCTTTTGATCATGTTCATGTAAGAATTGTGAGAAACAAGGGTTTTACAAAGGCAACTATGTAAAAGAAGGATGGAAAAAAACAAAAAGAAGCGGAAATATATGATGCTAAAGTCTAAAAGAAAGTTAATAGGAAGTACAACTAAAGCCTATAGAACCAAAGACTCTTTCATCATCATCATGTTGATAAGCTATTCCTTTTGAGGATAAAGAGAATTAAAGGAGAAAGAAAAAGAAGAAAAAACTAATTAAAGAGACTTGCTTTAGTTGTGGGCGTGACAAAGATTGATGACCTATTTCGGTTACAATTTTCAACTAAAAAAATATGATCTGTCCTTGGAAAAGGAGAAGTAACTAAGAAGAGATTCAAAATTGTTGATAGACCAATATCACAAACTCTATCAGATGAGTTTGAACTTTGACCAGAGCAAATTTGGTAACATTTATCCATTGTGTAAGACGCCTGATAACCAAATATATTTAAACACACCATAATTATATCTATTATTATTCAAAAACCCTAATTCTTCACTTGTAGCACTTTCCACTATATCTCACTCTAGTTCCTCCTCTTTTTCATCTGTAATTTGGTACTGACCCAAAATTTGGTATTTTATATATATATATATATATGTATATATATATATATAATTATCTCATATGTAATTTGGTAATTTAATCAAACAGTGCACCAGTACAAAACACACCATTTTTTCCAATAGTGGACACCTTATACAACACAGTTAATTTACTCTACTACTTTTCAAAAGAAAAAAAAAAAAAGGAAGATCATAAAAACCTAAAAGAAGAGAACAAATATCCATGATATATATATATTAACCTTTAAGGCTGATGAGGAAGCAGTGGCGGAGAGGGAGTCTTCAACGAGGCGATACTCATGCATAACCCAATTAGTCCTAATGCCATGCGGGGCTCTCCCTCTGTAATACACCAAAGTCTTTTTCATCCCAACTGGGCGCCTCTGCGAGTGGACGGCCCTGTCCTTCCCCGTGGCCTTCCAGTAGCCGGCCTTCGTCGCCCGGTTCGTCCTCGACCCGTTCGGGTACTTCCTGTCCCTTGGGCTGTAAAAATACCACTCCATGTCCTTGCTCGGCAAATACGACTTCTCTGTAACAACAACAATTAATAATAATCACTTCAAATAAGAGAATTAAGACAATTCGATGTATATATATATATATATATTTATATACCTGGTAAATCCCAAGGCTCGCATTTGTAGAGGTCGACTTCGGGGATGATCTCGAGCTCGATGGTTTGGCCGGTGATTTTCCGATCCAAGTAGTATGCTACGAGCTCTTCGTCTGTTGGGTGGAACCTAAATCCTGGAGGAAGACTCATCGGAGCCATTAGTGCAACTGAGTTTGAGCTAAGAAAATAGAGAGAGAGAGAGAGAGAGAGAGAGAGTAAACTGTAGTAGAACGTGAACTAAGATTGGCTTGTACCTTCATGGGATATATAAGCCACTATTAGGGTTTGAGGGCTACGAGATTGCCCTTGAGTTTACTCGGAATATTACACTGATGCCACTGAGGTGTGTCGAAATGGCAATGAGAGCGGCGATAGGGGGTGGTGGCAGAATGGTAGTTAGTGGTGAAAAGCGAGGGCAAGAGTGGAGAGGGTGTGTGGCAGAGCCACTTTGGGTAGCTTTTTTGTTCAGGGCAGATTCCATGTGTAAGGTAAGGCAAAGAGTGTGAAAACCCAGAGGGGACGATAAGAAGCTTCTCTGCTTTTGTCTGCTCAGAAACAAACAAAAAATTGGAGGGCCCACACTAAAGCTAAGGTGGGCCAGCCGACCGTCCATGCCCTACAACACGCAATACTATACCCCCCTAGACCTATATCCTCAATTAATTATAATACTAATGCTCAATCAATAGTATAATTAAATATTGTAACCCTATATGTATATGTATATAGTCTCATAAAAGCAGGGGCGGAGGGAGGTGGTGACGAGTGGGGGCAATTGCCCACACTCAAATTTTAAAAATTAAATTTTGTACTAAATTTTTTTAAAAAATTATAAATATTCTCCTATAAAATATTAAAAATTTAAAATATTCCCCTACTCAAAATTTTGAAAACTAAATTTTATACTATAAATTTTTAAAAGATTATGAGTTTGTCCCCATAAAAATTAAAATTTTTAAATTTTCCAAAAAATTAAATGAACTTATAGATATGTCTCCACAAATTACAATTTTTTTTTTAAATGTGCCCCCACTGAGATAAAGTCCTAGCTCCGCCACTGCATAAAAGTATATATATATATATATATATATGCCATGTATCTCCGATAGTTTTGCCAGGTTGTATTTGGGGTGAGTGATAGACGTCATAGTACATATAGTGTGAAAGTAGTGGATACATATCTTGGCTTTGTATTTATAACTTCAACCATTTATTTGCAACTATTAATGAAAATCATCTCTCATTTTTTATTTGTTTATATGTTACGCTTCCACAAACTTCAACTATTAGTGAGAGATTCAATGTCTGTGGAAATGACTATATATTCAAAGTGATTATCTTTTTGGCTATAACTGAGCGAAGGGAATAAGTACTTGTCTTTAGGAAGAATTGTCACTCTACTATATATGGAACGTCTATATATACAGTTTTGGTTATAAGAGTTAGAATTGTCAGTACTGTTTGGTTAGGGTATTGCTTAATTTCTCCTTTGATATATTATTTGTAGTTGGCTTGTTCGGCCTTTTCTCGTCTCATTTCGTTCACTGATCTTGCGTGCATGTTATTGAGCGTTTGAACCTTCGTTACTTTTCTGTGTCGTTTTTCCTTTCTTGTAAACTTGTTTGTTTCTTTGTAAAAGTATATCGGATTTCGTTTTAGACGAATAAATCAGAGAATCAATATAGTTGAGTAGTCTCTAGTTGATCAGACTCGTATTAACGTTCTTAGGATGTGCATCTAGTAAAATTCCTCTTTTATATGTATGTACACGCACGCTTATGCCACTGTATTTTCATTAGAAAAACTATAGTGGACATGTCAACCGTTTCAGCTGTTGATTTTAGAAAATAGTCAATTTCTAAAAATTAAAAAAAAATCTAGAGTATTTATACTACAATTTTGATACTCTAATTCTCGGTAGATACGATTTATGAATTTAGTAATTTACTAAACTAGCCCATTCTTATTAGGGGTAACCATTCAAATGTTTGTTTTAAAATAATTTGTTTACTTTTTAAATTTTAAAGTGATTTAAGTGGTTAAGATTTATGCATCAATTTTGGGATTCATAAAGTAAAAAATGATGAAAATAAAAACATTTAAATGATTACCACAAATAGACTACAATAATTAGTAGCCATATTGGTATAAAAATTAAAAAAAATAAAAACCTTATAAAAGATAAATAGCACACACTTAAAACGACAGTTAATTGCAAAAAGCCATAACTTTGAGCGGTTATCAAGTGAATTTCATTGACAAAGCGACGACCTTTCAATGACAACAATAACTTTGTTTTTTCGGATCTTACTCATCAATCCAACCTGTATATATGTATATCTCTTTTTTGATGGAGGGTGACTTCTTTTTTATATTTTGTTTTGGTTGTCACCAAAAAAAAAAAAAAAGTTGCTTAAGAGATCATGAAATTAAATGAAAAGTTCTCTTTAAAAAAAAAACTATTAGCAATCCATGCCCAAAAACGTGAGGACAGAGTAATTATATTGCTAAAAGAAGCTAAAGAGTAGCAATAAGATTGTTTGAATATCAAAATTTGAATAGGATAATGATTAAATGGAGCAAATCAGTGAACCCTACAAACACAAGGAAATAGAATTCAGATGGATCAAGAACTAAAAAGCGGCTTAGCTTGATTTTTTCTAGTACCATTAATTAAGTAGATCTCTATATACATGAATTCTTGTATTCTTAATTATACAATGTATCTAATTAATTCATGTGTTCGAAGTTAGCCCAAAAATTTAATTAAATGCGCTGTGCTAGCTATATATATATATATATATATATATATATGGATTATCTATACAAACGCCCACAATGTTGTGCTATTGTTGTAATTTGCACCCTAACGTTCAAAAACTGTCATTTTTGTTCCCTAAAGTATTAAAAACTTATAGATATGCCCCATCTTTCACAATCTGTAAAAAAATAGACTAAATTAATAACGAAACATTAATTTGTTGGCGCCCGTCAAATTTTTAAAGATAAAAATAGATAAAATCAGGGAGTATGAATAAAAAATTTTAAAAGATCGGGGTACAGTTAAGAGAAAAAGACAACATAAGAGCGAGTTTGTAAAAATAAATATAGAATTAATTACTATAATTTTCTTAATTTAAAGGCGATTGATCTTTAAAAATGTGTACAGGCTCCAACAGATTAATGTTACGTTATTAATTTAATCTATTTTTTTACAGATTGTGACAAAGGGGGCATATCTATAAGTTTTTAATACTTTAGGGGGCAAAAATGATAGTTTTTAAACATTAGGGTGCAAATTGCAACAATAGCACAATATTAGGGGCGTTTGTATAAATAACCATATATATATATATATATAATGTTTTAAAACTAACGTCATTATATTATGTATATCCTTTTTTAGGTTCGTTTATGTTATTACGTAGTACGTACCATATATGTCTAGTAAGGAAGACAATAACATACAGCGCTCTAGATAGGTAATATATATTTAAAATTTTTGTCTTTTATTTTAATATAGATCGATTCATTTAATCAATATAGCTAGTAATAACCATATACTCTTTTGATGGAAAAGGTACAAATCACATGCATACATATACATATAAATATATACTACGTACGTTTTTGTGTGTACGCGGTATCCATGGCTTATTTATTGGTGCATATTTATTTATCTAATTAATTTAAAGTACCATGAGAGCACAATATATATCGTTAATGTGTCTGTTAAAGTAACAACATTAATTCAGGGATCAGATAAAGATAAACTGTTATTTAACAAAGCAACAAATAAACTATGTTAAAATGATCAGAATTCAGATCATGCATGAAAAATTAAATTTGTTTAAGATGAGTACGTACATTACATGTTGTAGGTACACAAACATAAATATATATATATATATATATGTATATATATAGAATATATTATAATAGCTAGGTTCACATACTCACTTTGCATTCAACGCTGTACTTAAAATATTCAAATAATTAACAGACAACTATCTTGAATTTCTTCCCCCAAATAAAGTAACGAAGCAGCGTTTGTTGTTGTATTTTTTAATATATTATTATACGCGACATTTCATATATTTATGTAAAAACATATATTGGATAGAAAGTACATTACTTAATAATTTGCTTTTTTTGGATAGTCTCTTATTCTTTTATTCTTTTATTAGTACTCTAATTATTATATGGCATTATTTTATATGTTATAATTACCTTTGGTTGGTATAATGATTAGATTTAGGGATCACTTATTGTTATTTTATTTAAAGCCAGTGGCCAGATATAACATAATCTAAAGAGATAATAGATCATATGTAGATAGATACATAGAGAAAGATAGTAAAGCTAGAGAGACTATTAGCTAGAGATACACAAATAATTATCATATATATATATATATATATTATATACAGAGAGAGTGTGTGTGTGTTTATCTAGCAAATATTATAGTTAAATATCAAAAAGAAAATAATTGATCATTTATAGCAAAATCAGCCGGAATAAAAGCCACCTTTCTTTATATTGGGGAAAAAAAAAAGAAACAAAAACATCTGATCATAAATAAGTAATACATAAAAAAATATAATAATAAAAAAAGTAGTTAGACGTATTATCTTAATCTAAACTGGAGTTGATTGAATCAAAATCCAAAGCTTAATATGAAGAATTATATTTATTTAGTTAATTTAAAGAGGTAAATAATATGCTAATGTGAACTTGGTTTTTTTAGCACTTATAAGGAAGCATTGAATAACTTATAATAATTGTGGTGGACTAAAATTATATGAAAGATTTGTCTATGTACTTTTTGTAATTCTAAAATAAACTTGTAATTGTTCAAAAGAATAACTTTAGACTGATTGAATAACTGAAATATCATTTTGAAATTATAAAAAAACATAAGTACCAACAAAAATTTGAATAAAACTAAGGGATTATATTGGAATTTTTCCTTAATTATAGTTAAATAGGTTTATGTATCCCAAAAGAGAAAAAGAACTCTTTTATCACGGGAACAAAGTTTCGATTAATTCTAATTGGGGCCCAGCATCATCATCTGAACAAATCTACCTGGCAGACCGTCACACTCTACTTTTGCTTTTTTGTAGTTCTATCCCCCTTTTTTTTTTCCCAATTGCAATCCGAGACCACTTTTCTTTTCTCTTACCATTTTTATACTCTGTATTTAGTGGCCCCCCTAGCTCCTTTCCTTAAAATATCATTTTCAGTTGGGTAAAGACATACTTACAACTTTAATGATTACTATACACAAAAATCTTTGACTGGTCTCTCTCTATCTCTCTCCCCCCACAAATATGCTAAGAGAATTTCTTGATCTGGAAACATATGCACAAAATATTATTAATTACTAGCCAATACGTATTTTTGAATATGAACATGAATGTATGTTCAAACTATTTGACAACTTTTATGAACACAAACAATTTATAGTAGATAAGTTTGGTCCACACTGACACACATATATATTTGCAATTAAGTTTCAAACTTTCAGTCTAATTTTAGGTTTTAGCAATTAATTATTTATATCTCTATCTTATACGTAATTAGATTATCGCCCTGGATTTAATTTATTTTTTTTTTCAATTTTTGGTTGCTCGATGCAATGCTTTTTTTTTTTTTTCCTTTTTTAAGAAATTTTTAGAATCTCATCATTCAATCAAAATTAGTAGTCATTAGCTAAAAAAAAGTGCTATAAGTAGATAAAATCATTAAAGCTTTTCTCTGATTGGTTGTGGACTATTTACAATCATTTGCCTATATTGCCCCACAGTTTAAGAGTATATATATATATATATATATATATATATATATATACTTAGCCCCTTAGCAATGAGAGAGAGAGAGAGAAGTGGTTATTTAAGGTCCTTTGCCGAAAGACCTTTTCAATGGTATAGCTCTTTATAACCGTCCGGCTCGCAATTTTCGACCAAAGAAAGAACTCATCCACAACTAATTATGTCGTCAATCTTTTCATAGTTTGATTTTTTTTTAAATATATAATTTTATATATAACGGAGCGTTTTGATTTGCATAAAGTTGAGTAAAGATAGCTAGAGTGGAGATTCCAAACTCATCCACTAATTTTACCTATCGCATATGCTCTTGACACGATTAAAGTTCCAAGTGTAAATGTATTAGCACCCCCCCAAAAAAAAAAAAGTAGCATTGTAAAATTTTATAATGAAAAGGATTAAAAAAATAAAAAAATATATTGGGATTCAAGCACTAACCCCACAAGTTCGCACATTTATATGATTCTCTCTTTGATCATCAGTCACACATAAATGAATCTTTGCCACGTTCTTAGCTCTATAAATCACATGCCTTTAATTAATTTCATATTATATATATATATATATATATAGAGAGAGAGAGAGAGAGAGAGAGAGAGAGAGAGAGAGAGAGAGAGAGAAGTGTGTGATAAACGGAGCCCGAAAGCCATGCAACCTTTCACACTATCACGAGAACTGAGAAGCTGAAGAGAAACAAAAACCATAAAATAATGGAAAGCGAAAGAAAAATAAAATAAAATAAAATTAAAAAAAGCAATAGTGATAATATTCATATATATAATCAAAGCAAAAGATGAGCAAAGGGCTTGTGGAAGACTGTAGAACAGAACTGTGGGTATAGATGATGATGATGAGGTTGTCTATTACGTGAAAAGCATTAGATTCCCCAAATTTGTCGGCTGTGTCATATCAATAATATTTATTTTACATTTTAGTTTGTTTGTGCACTAAAATAATACTACAAAAGACAAAAATATTGTTCTGAAGATTCTTGCTTTTGTATTCCCAGAATCCCAGGTATGATTTGTAGCTTTCATGTGGGTTCTCTTCTGGTTTCTATTTGTACAGTACAAGCTGATCTAATGTGCCATTGGGTAATCATATAGTTAGAAACCAAATATATTTCATTGCACCAAAATACATATATATATATATATATATATTTCTATTGGCTCCTCAGAGAAAAAATAATATCATGTTGGCCTACTTGCTACCCAGCCCTTGTGAGAGCCCGCCATTAATATCAATATTTTTTTATTCATTTATTAATAAAATATATATATATATATATATTATATATATATGTGTGTGTGTGTGTGTTAATTAATTGTAAAAATTTAGAGTTTGTTGATTGATGTATTATTATTTTGTGATTAGTTATGAATATAGATGTAAATGTTTTATTGTAAATGAATATATATGTTTTAGATGATTAATATATGACTGATGTTTGTAGTTTGGAATATTTAGGTATGAATTTTTGTTTTGGATGATTGAATTGAATATTTGATAGTTAATAACATTGAATATAACTTTTTTTAATATGTTTTGAGTTCGTCTTAGTATAGTTAAAAATATTTGGTTAATTATGAGTTGTTTTTTTATTATAATTTAGGGTGAATATTATTGAGGGTCAGTTAGGTAAATAGCCATTTTGAACTGTGTGTTTTCAAAAAATAGCCACAGTTTCAAAAAATTTAAAAATTAGCCATTACACACTGTAAGAAATTTCTGACAATAACAAAATTACACATAAAATGTGTTGTAAGAAATTTCTGACACGTGTCAAAAATTTCTGAAATGGCTAGTTTTTAAATTTTTTGAAACTGTGGCTATTTTTTAAAATCATTTTGTAAACAGTGACTATTTTCTTAAAATTCCCTATTATTGAAATATGAAAGGGTTATAGTTGCTTTGATAGTTTAGAAGTTATGTAAATGGGTAGGAGTATAAAAACGACATGAAATTGAACAAAACAACATGAAGTCGTGACAAAATGACATGAAATTGGACAAAACGACAGTAGTTTAAGAAAACGACATCATATTAAAAACGACAACATTTTAGAAAACGACAGTAAGATGAAAAACGACAACAAAAAGACAAATGACATCATATTGAAAAACGACATCATTTTGGAAAACGACAGTAAAATAGAAAACGACAGCAGAAGACAAACGACAGCATATCAAAAAACGACATCGGATTCGGAAACGACAACATAATAAAAACGACAAGAAAATTTTTAAACGACCTAAGAAAAAAGACGATAAAAAACTGCCATAGAAACTAAAACGGCAAGTTAAGAAAGTGATAAATTTCAAATAAATTTATAATAAAATCTGAATGAAAAAATGTAAGATGGTATAAAAACCTCATAATTTCAAAAGGAGATTTTAAAACGATATACTATTAATTTCTACCGGTTTATATTATATTTTTTATTCATATCTCTGTTTTTATAAATAATGATAAAATTAAATGAATATACTATTTAGAACATAAATTGTTACCATTTTTAAAACTATTTTCAAACTATCTAATAATGATAAAAAAAAAAATAGTTTCTCTAAACAGGGAGTAAAAGTAACGAACCACACCACTTATGACAATAAATTATTAAATAACATTTTTTTCCTGCAATTCTGCAATATAATTAGCAAGTTTTTTCCAATGGAAGATTTGTCTCAACAATGGGCTAACAAAGTAGCCCGGACATGCCCATAAAAGAGAAAAGGGCCAATTCGACTAGAGGCCCATTAACAAACTGCGCAAAGAGGAGAGAGGAGAGAGTGACCATCAAATCTTAACCAAGCCGAGTCCTACTTAGACAGAAAAGACTGTTCTACAGAGAGAGAGAGAGAGAGAGAGAGAGGAGAGGTATGTCGATACTTTGGGAAAAGAGCGCGACATGGCGATGGATAGTTCGGCGGAGCAGAGACTCGAAGCCGTTCTTCCTGACTTTCGCGACCCTATGCGGCGTCGTTCCGGGCGTCATCGGCTACTGCGTCATGCAGGCCACCAGCTCCGGCTCCGACCAGCTCGAAGCCCAGCTCCGCCGCAAAGCCCGACCCGAATCCCTCGTAACCACCAATCAACACCCCCTTCGCTCTTTTTTCTTTTTTTTCTTAAAAAAAAAATAATTTAATCATTTGGGTCGATCGTCAATTGCAACATTACTGACAATCTCGTGTTTGATTGATCGAGTCTCACCAATCTGATGATGATCGGAAATTGTGTGCCGTTTTGTAATATTTTATTAAACGAGTGATAAAAAACAGTGTTAGACATTAGGATAGGTAAAGTCTTAACAAACTAAACATCATAGTGCAAGTTTTTCAATTTCCTGCTTCCATGTACACTTATTTCTTTTTCATTTGTTTCATTCGCAACGATGTTAATATTTTAGCCTGAGAATATGAGTATGCGTGTTTTGTTGCGTACATTTTCAATTGTGAAGGCTCTATGATTTGCTTTTCTGTGTGTTGAAAGCAATTCTGAAAAGGATCATTGACTCGTAATGTAACGCATTTGATGAAAAATGTGATCATCAGATGATGGGGCAGGTCAATCGAGAAAGATTGGCTGAGTTTCTTGGGGAGCTGCAGCGGAAAGAGGATACGAATGATCGGTACGTCGCCGCTCTGAGAGGAGAGACGCTGACTCGGAATCCGTATGTGCGAATCCAGCCGATTCCAAAAGAGAACAACACCGCCACCGCAACCACGACTAGCCAGCCCAACAAGGAGGAGAACAAGCAATTGCCCAAGAAGTAAGTAGGATTACACTATACCGGAACATACTGTATGCGGGTTTAGTATTGCTGTGCTTGCCTTATTTTTCGTAGCTATCTTCGTTTCGACGCTCTCGCGGGTTCATTTCAGTGCACTCGTACCTTGAAACTTATGCAGTGATTTGTGGGTTGTGTTCATATATATTGCTGCTATGTCGAAAAGAAACCTGAGGTTTGATACTAACAGTTGCTCTGTCATTTTTTTCCCATGTTTCTGGATAATGTGAGTACATTAGTTTTTTGTTTTATTGGAATTGTCTCCGTTTATTATTAGTAAATATTTTGGTGGTCGGTTGAGGAGTTTTAAGTTTCGTTTGAGCTGCTTGTATGTGTTGTCTTATGCGTTCAATGTTCCATTTCGATTATAAGCATTGGCTGCGAATGTGGCATTCCTTCAGTCCTACTATACCAGCAAGAGCTGGCTTGTAGGATGTTTGGTTCATGTAGTTTGGGGTGTTTAGGGGATCGTTTAGAAGTGATCGGGTCTGTATTTGGTAGGAAGATTGATGTTGCCCAACCGGAACCATATAGGATTAAGATGGAGCTATATTGCCGAATTGGAACATCCTAGGGCAAAATAATTAATTGCAATGGAATAGGTTTAGGTATTGGTTAATTCACCAATTTAAGGATATTCTCGTAGGTGGTCGGTCCACTTTATGTTGCTTATGCTTCTTATTCCATGCTAGCTACTGTCTAATGTATCTATTATTCTATATTCTTGTGCCTTCACTTTATAAGCATCATTATTTTGAGGCCACAAAGTGAAGCAATGAAGAATGCCAATTATCATTACTTTTGGCTTTGAAATCATGCTGAACCTAGTAATAAGTCCAGATTTGGTCCTTTCTCTGATCTTGTGTATTTATTGGAGAACTGAACAAACAGAAGCATATGGAACGAGCTGGATTTCTAGCATAGAAACACTGCAATACTTGGCACACAAACACACTCACACGTATATATACATAAGCATATACAGTTAAAGTGTGTGTTGAAACACACATAAGTTACATAACGCTAATGTACATTTAAGTACAAAGCAGTACAAGCAATCGCCTTCACTAGGAAGTTCGGGATGTTTGGTACGATACAATGCCGCCGGGGAAGTCAACCGGTGTACACCCTGAGACGCCTGTTTATGGGTTTGCGACATATCGGACACTGTGACACTCTTGATCCACAATCTCGGCATGTCTACAATAAATTATAGTCAAAAAACAAAATAAAACAAGAGAAAGTATGTGCAAGTATCCCTTGTATAAAATGACTCTTGATATTCTCAAGTTTTTGGAACTACATTGATGACCTTTTCAGTTATTTGCAACAAAATTTTATCTTAAAGGTTCGAACAGTTATAGAATGTGCCACAAATTCAAACACTGTCTAGGTTTGGCATGTGCAATAGGCTTCTAGTTGTTATTCACTAAATGTAGTTTTGCCCAAAAAAAAAAAAAAAAACTAGTATATTTATTGCTAGAAACTCACCATGTGTCCACAGTCAAAAGCCGTGTCTTTTCCATTAGTCAAGCAAATTGGGCAAACCTGCATTGCAAATTGAATTCAATAAGACAGTTTGGTTTCTTTTGGCAAGTCCAACTAACTCAAATGAACTTGTCAAATGACATATTGAGTAGCTACCCAGTATTCTAAAGCATCAGTGGTTCTGCACTACAATGCTATATAGATAGCCTAATGTATATTCTATACAGCATAAGTTTAACTAAGGAAGCTATTCCTCTTGATCACTCTCTAAGGTTAGTAATCTTTTGGAGTGTTGCAGTTAGCTTTCATTAGGTATGCTAGCCTATATTGTGCACATACCATCTGAGTTCGCTCATCTGCTGCATCTGCTGAAATGTTGCTCGGTTGGCGTGGCAGTGAAGGACGAGGCGGTGAAGGACGAGAATAAGGAACTGGTGGAGGGCGTGGAACGATCTTCTTTGCCTTCCCTGTCACTCGTCTTTTATACCATCAAGAGAAATGATGACAAAAATTATTAAGGCAAAAATCAACTCCGAAATCTTGAAGACTGAGAATTTATCCCCCAAAAAAAAAAAAACAGAGATGGGAAAGTATACGGAAGAAAGAAAATTGGAATGTCCTACCCAAGTATATTAAACTCGACTGTGGCTTTGTATTGGAAAGGGACTTCCATGAGAGCAGCAAGAGCAAAAGATGTTTCTTTCGCTGTTGAACTCGTATTTTTGGACATAATCTCTGTAAAGTTGACAAACTACATACCAAAAGGAAAAAGGTAGTAAGAGAATTAAAGCATGTTTATTGACATGTAAAATCTGATAGTGATTGACCAAATGGGATCTTAATGCCTTGCCTGAAAGTTGTCGAATTTGCGTGCAGGGATCTTGTCATCGAATCTCCTCATGTCTTCCCACGGTCCGTCCCCGACCCCGACAAGAATTATCGATAGTGGATGCGAACTGGTTTTGGAAAATTCCGAGTTAATGCACAGGTCTTTAGGTACATAATGCATGACAAAGTGCTGTGATAACAACACTAGCGCTTCATTTCTAAGTTACAATCAGTGTTCTAGATAGAGCAAGAAATAACCACAGAAAATCACAAATACATTTCGGGGTTTGGTCAGACAAAGTGTTTTGAAGTTTCGAGGATCGAACCTTGCATCAACGATCGATCTGATTGTTTCCTTTTCTTGGGGACTCATCTCCTTGTCATTGGTGTCAATACTTCTTGTAACCTTCAAAAGAAATAATAGCCATACTTGAACAAGGCCATTCAGGCGAGAAAATAGTGCCAAGAAAGAGAGATCTTCTGGTTCAAACCTGTCCATCGGCAATGATTACCAACACATGGTATTGGCCACCGCTCTTCTCCACAATGTCTACTGCAGCTTCAACCACCGGCGCATAAGAAGTGGGACCTGAAATGATCAGATATACCAATGATGCTATGACTCAAATTCACATTAATTTTGATTGTGTGCTCTTGAGGCTAAAAAGCGGTAAAACCTGCAAGTCGCAAGCTCGGGACTACTCTTTTGTAGCACGACAAAACCTCTTCGAAGCCATGGCAGGGTGAATGATCGGTGTGGAAGCTAAAAACCTCGTTATCGTGAGTGGTAGCTGCGGTGGGGAGAGCAAATCCAAGTTATTCGATTACGAGAATGATCTATAGGGTGGTGGAAGATTGAGAGTGTACCATCCCCAAAGCCGAAACAAGGAATTAAGTTGTCCTCATCAAAGGGAGCTAGGGTTTTGCCAATGATTGAGATCGCCTTCTCGTACGGATTAGGTGTCCCGCCAATTTCGTGTAGGCACCGATTGTTGAATGAAATTTTTCCTTGACAAACAACATTGATAATTAGATTGAAAAACTTAAAAATCAATGACAATGTAACACAGTTAGCAAAGATAAAAGTGAAAAAAAATCATTGAAAGCTGTGTTTTAAAAAAAAATACCAAAATAAATTCTCTGTTTTGTAATAAGACCTGAATTAACTCTATGTTTTCTGTTTTCCTACAACACCTTAAAAACCCAACATCTTCAAAATGGGTCTTAGATAAACTTTGTCTAGAATTTTTATGGAGATGTAAATTATATAAAAATTATAGTATGTTTTAGACAGGCAACAAATATATTAACTTATATTGTTTTTATTTAAGAACATATTCAAAATAAAATAGTTTAAAGTTGGAATATTGCGATGTTTTACTCAATATTTTGACCAAATTCTTTTATAAGATATATTTATGATCTATTTTCATAAACATAGAGTTTAATTTAGAATTAGAGAAAATGTAAGGTTAAATTTGGTGTTTTTAAAAAATGCTGGTTCCTTTATGGTATTTTCTCAAGATAAAATAGTCTAGAAAATTGACATTTTTGTTATGCTTTCTTGTTTTACAAACCTGTCCATTCGTTGCTTTTGGTAAAATCAATTCCAAGAATGAGATTTGATGATTCTAGACCTTCTTTTCTGAGAGCTTCTGTAACCTGGCAAAAGAATGAGTTTAATTTCCATTCATGTCTCCCCTAATTTATAATTCAAATAATTCTTTTTTATTTCTTATTAATACACAAACACACGTTATGTTCTTTCCCCTCTAAAATTACTCCGGATTATAAATAATTTTCAAAGAAAAGAACAATATACAAATTAGATATTTAAGGATTTAGTCAAACTTTAGACTAATTTTTTAAGAATTAGCCATAATTTTAAAAATTAAGAAATTAATTTTTTTTATTTTTTATTTTATCACAATCGATGAAAAATTTGATAATAGTATGTTTGATATAACTTATTTCTTAACTGACCCATTGATTAAGTCCGATATAAAGGCCTCGAAGAAAATTTCATATTCAATGCGTCATCGACCCTAAATTACAAATATATTTCTTTTATGAGATATTCTCAGTCCCTATATTAGTATTTAGTAATCGTGAAGGTGCAATTTTAATATTCAAGAAAACTGGAGGGACTTGAGCAAAAAAAAAAAAAAAGGGAAATTATAAATACCAAACTACTGTAAGTACCAATCATAGATGGCTGAGAAGTGTCTGTTGTTAACAAAATTCTATAATGTTTGGAAATTGGTAAGATCAGAAGATTCGACTCTAATTTAAATTTTAAAAGATTCTTTGGGGAAAAAAAAAGTTTTCAAACAAAGCTAAAACGCGTTTACTTTAGAGAGAGCGTCAACTACTTTTGCTTTACAAAATCTGGACAAGGAAATCAACTTATGGACATCAAGAATCTGTTCGAATTGGGCCTAAAGTGCCTTCCAAGTTGGAAAAATAAACTTAAAGAATGTGGAAAAATAAAATAAAAATAATTAAAAAGAAACATATAAGATAAGGGGGAATTATATATTGAGTGCCACCTCATAATTTACTTCCCATATGATAGTGTTTTCTTAACTTCAACTTTATTTTTATAGTATAAAAGTTGTGGTACAAATAAAAAAATATAGCACGAATGATTACTTTTATATCCTTTATTTATTTTTTATATGAGTAGCTAATAATTTAATTTTTGTTAACGTTAGTCAATTTTTTTAAAGCATTGACTAAGAAATTATCAAATATTAAATAGATTCTTAAATTATTCAAGCCTACTTTTGAGAACAAAAAAAAATGCGGGCGGGGGGCGGGCGGCGGCGGCGGCGGGGGAAACCAAGGAAATTAAGCCATAGAAAAACAACAAACGAAGCAATATGATACGATAGGAAAAAGATTGAAGGAAAAATAATAATAAAAGGCTGCTTTCATTTGTCTCTAACTTGATTGTTTCAAGTGGCCATTGATATATTTTTATTATTATATATATATTTTTTATTATTATTATTATATATATATATATATTAATCCTTATGTTTTGTGTGGTAGATAATTAATTGGCAGAAAAATATTAGTGGAGGAATTAGGATAAAAAGGTACAACATGATGAGTGCAAAGTTTTTTTTTTAATTAGAAATATAAATTAAAATAACTGGAAATCAACGGACCATAAGAATTATTCTGCACTTGTAATTCCGTTTAAATAAAGGTTTATTCACTAAGTATGCTTGGTTGGATAGATAGAGAATATAAAAGATAAAGAGAATTAGAATTTATAACGATAGAGAACATAAATGATAAAGATGATTTTAATAATTTTTTAAGTTGTTGGGTAGGCTTAGTAGCAAAAAAAAGTTGTTGGGTAGGCTTGAAGAAAATGGAAAATTCTCTGGAAAATTCTTTTTTTTTTTAAAGTCAATTTGACCATCTAAAATTTTTTCTTTAAAAAAAAACCCACTAAAGAATCTCTGGATGAAAAGTTAGAATGATAAAGAATAAATATTTGTGCAATTATTATAAAGTATATTTTTATTATTTGATTTTAATTAATATAGAAAGCAATATAGACTTTTATGTCCAGTAGTATGTTTGGTACGGTGGAAAAATAAAAAGAAGGAACTAGGTGAAAAGAAATTTAGATAGAATTCAATAAATGCTATTATTTGACAGGAAGGGGGGAAAAAAGAAAGAAAAAAAAATACATGTAGGGCCTATCATTTTTTATCTTTTCAAAATTAGGAAGAAAACTATTTACAATTTATTTTAGTGTAAAATTATTATATTATTCACATTTTTAAATTCTAATTAATACAATAAATAAATAAGATGATAATTATCTAATTAAAAATTCTCTTTCCTTCATGATACAAAACACTATAAAAAAAATTATTATTTTTTATTTATCTCTTATTTTCTATCACTTCCTTTTTTTTCATTTATTTTTCTTTTCTCAATACCAAACGAAGTGTAAAATAATATAGAGTTGAAATAATTTAGTGGGCCCGGAAAGATAGTATCTCTCCTGCCCTGTTCAGCTGCTCCCTCTCCAAACAAACAAAATTAATTTTCTCCAACCACCCACGTTTTCTATCTACCCAATCAATAGTCAAATATTTTTAAACCATTATACTTTAATTTGAACCTTGACCTATTAGTTACTGTTTATCTTTTTAAATAACATTTGTTGTGCACGTTTATGTAATTTTGATTGGATTTAGATTAACGAGTAATAAGCACACTGACATATGCTTTTATGTCGTGAAAGTATCGTTTGAAATTTAAAATGACAAAAAATAATTATAATAAAAAAAAGTTATTTTTTAGAGAATGATTTTAAAAAATAATAAATATTTTAAAATTTTAAGTAAATAATTATTTATGAATTTTATTATTTTGATAAAAAAATTATAATAGTAATTTTTATGTGTAATTTTGTTATGATAATAAGTTTTTTACTTTGATAATAAGTTTTTTATGACTATTTTTTTAATATTTTAAAATTATGATTATTTTTTAAAAAAATATCTGTTTACGTAATTAATCTTTATTTTTATTGAAATTAAAGCTATTATTCCTATCTTAGCAAAGAATTGTTTTAATGTCCCAAAGCGAGATGGTCATTGACTAACTGGTCAGTCTAAAACTTCCCCAAAGACCAGGAATATATTCAACAACTTATCATACTCTATTAGTATATAAAAATCAAATAAATATAATATTTAGAAACATAAATTATTAATCGTTACTTAAAATGACGTTATTTGCAATTCCCACTAAAACATATAAGATGCTCAACAAAATGTTACTTTCTTTAAACAACATAATTAACAAAATGTGATTGGATAATATTGGCTCTGTCTTCCAAGCCAGTCCAATTTTTCTATGGACGACGACTTTCTTGTATTTTTTTTTTTAAATTCTCTCTCCGCCAATTTAATTTGCTCATCGATACATGATATGAAACCATAAGAAATTTGACAGGTCATCTACAAGCTAGATAATGGAAAGACGACTTAAAGTCAATGGTCTACTTTAACTTCTCCATGCTTTATTGCGTATTATTATTATTATTATTTTTCTCTCCTTTTTGTTACACAACAATTTTCCCCGTTTTGTTTGTCATTCACTCACTTGTATCTGAATTTGTTGAAGCGAAAATGAAACTTTTTCAAAAAAAAAAAAAAAAGAAGAAGAAGAAGCAAAAGTACCTGAGAAAGTGAAGTGAAGCGGTCAGGTATTAAGGCATATTTGTTCTTCAGAGACTGGTTGGACTTGCTTGTAGCTGATTTGTGCAAATCTCCAGAGAAGCTTCTTCTTCTTCTTCTATTACTGCTTTGGCTTGAGGCTCTAGAGACTGAGCTCTTATTTTGTCTATTAAAGAAGCTTAACATGTTTCCCATATCATCTTATTAGTTTCTCTCCAAAGAAGAGAAAGCTATATACATGTAGCCATGTAGGGAAAGGAAACAGAACTGCAAAAGAGAGAGCAAGGAATTAGATCCCCTTTCTTGTTGCTTTGTAATTGGCGTTCTTTTATTAACTCTAGTTGGTGTACTTGGAATAAAGGTTTTTTTTTTTTTTTTTTTTTTTTAACCCCTACACAATGTCCTATCTAAATAATAAATATACAATAAGTAAGTCCTCCCGATGGATTCAGATGGTGTAAGTCCTTTTAATAAAGATGACAAATAAATATAGGGTTTGGTGGGATAATAAGAAAAAATGAACCCCTCGTTTGGGGAAATCATTTTGGTCATTTTTGACCATTTTAAATGGTTTAAAAATGATTTGGAAAATAGTTTGACTTTACAAATTTTGAGGTGATATAAATGGTTGAGATTTAAAGATATTGTATAGGGATTTTGAAAGTTAAAAAAAAATGGTTGAAAAAATTAGAATGGAATGGTTTGGAGGATTGAAAAAAGTGAAAAAATGAAATGAGGAGAATGGTTTCCCCAAACGGGGGGAACTCATTTCTCAGCCTGTCATATTCAATCTTATTTAACTTTGGGAAAGAATTAAAACTGAAAATTTGAATTTGAACTGAAAATTTTAGATAATAAAGAATTAAAAGTGAAAATTTGAATTTGAACTGAAAATTTTAGATAATTTTTATTTAAGTTGAAAAGAGAAAAATGTATGATTTAGAACTATTTAGATTGTCAATTGATGAAACTGAGCTGTTTGAATTATTTTTTGGTTGATATGATTGTAATTGAGAATCTAGACTTAAGGATAAAAGTATATTAAACTATAAACATTTTTTTTTGTTTTGTAGTAAGACTATTTCGATGTGAATTTAAGTTGAATTTCGAAAAATTATTGTCAAGTAATGAGTTTGACCAAAAATAAATTTAAACTACATGAAACATATACAAATTTGAATTTAGACCCGTTCCATCTCAATTCAAAACATAATTACTACTTTACTCTTAAAATATAATTATTAACAAAAAAATGAATCAATATGTAGTAATCCTTATAGTAATAACTTAATTTAAATTATTACCAAATATTTTGAAAAATATAACCAACTACCCAGGTGATTCAATTACTTACACAGTGGTAAGTGGTGATAATTAACTTAAGGCCAGTTTGGCATTGCTTTTGGAGGCTGCTTCTAGATTATAAGAGAATCTAAAGCACCTAGAGGTGTTTGGTAAATATTTTTCTTAAAAAAGCATGTAACCGTTTCTGCTTTTACGCAATCTAATTTGAGAAGCAGGTTAAAGGCTGCTTTTCTGTAACCGAAACTGCTTCTCTATTTTAAATTACTAAAATGAGGGGGTCAAATATGGGGTATAAGGGTGAGTTGCAAAAATATGTCAAAATTAAATGTTTGTTTTATAGATAGTTTGTGTTTCAAAAAATTAAAAAAATAGCCATGTTACAAATTGTATAACAGAAAAGTGTCACACAAAATATATCAGATCTAGAAATATTTGTAAGATATTATTTAACACTTTAAAAAATAATGAGTAAAACTTGAAGTGTTACAAAATGTTTTACAAATATTTATAGTTGTGTTATATTTTGTGTGATACTTTTCTGTTATATAATTTGTAACATAGTAGGAAATAGCCAAAAAAAAAAATCGTTTTTAAAGTCAAGCCCATGTTTCAAAAAATTAAAAAAATAGCTATGTTACGAATTATATAACAGAAAAATATCACACAAAATATAACACATCTGTAAATATTTGTAAGATATTTTGCAACACTTTAAGTTTTACTCATTATTTTTTGAAGTGTTAAATAATATCTTATAAATATTTATAGATCTGTTATATTTTGTGTGACACTTTTCTGTTATACAATTCGTAACATGGATACTTTTTTAATTTTTTGAAACACAGACTATCATATAAAACAAACATTTAATTTTGACCTATTTTTGCTCACGGTGAAAATTATTGGATGTGGTTAGTACTATATTAGATATTGTATACCTTTTTTAAATAACAATCATAATACTTTATTTGTTTCTTACTGATCGGTTTTTTATACCGTTCCCCTACAAAGAATCCTCCGTGGATGTTTGGTTTTATTATTAAAAGTAGTTTCTTTTATATATATTCTCGTATAAAATATTTGCTAGACATAAATTTAATGACCAACTTTTTAGAAGCTAGCTTATCAGATTAAAATTTTGAGACACCAGTCACAAATTTTCAGACTCGATCAAACACTTGTTACAAAATTTCAAACTTGCTCTAAGACTCTCTATGCAACATTTTATCAGATATTTAAAGGGGATTTAACAAAATTCGCACGAAAAATCTAAATTTTGTGGTCCAATGACAGTGGTGAGAGCATTTTGTCATCCGATGAAAGTGGTGAAGTCATTTTGGTCCGTTTATGTTGAAATTGTTGGACCTATGCTAATTTGCTAATATTTGCAAACGTTGGCTATATTTTCAGACATTTAAAGGTGATTTAACAAAAATCACATGAAAAATTTGAATTTTGTGATCCGATAAATATGGTTAAGGCATTTTAATCCGTTCATGTTAAAATTATTAAACCTATGACTAATTTGCTAATATTTGTAAACGTTGACTATTTTCTTAAAAAACAATTTTATGATCAACTAAAACTCAATCTGACCCATATATATATATATAATATTGTATTAGTTATACTTTTAACTAATATTCTTTATACCAAATGTTTATTTTGATTACTAAAAAATTTTCCGAATATCAATTATAATGAACCGGTTTAGATAAAGCAGAACCTTGAACCGTTAAATATCTTCACACAAGCCGTCATAACTTAAAATTAACTTTTTTTTAACCTTCGGAACTTAGCATCTAATTCTAAACATCAAAATTTTGTGGCAGGGAATTTTGCTTCTCATAACAGTGATTTTAACTCAACGCTCAATCTCTCATATAAATAACTTCATGAATTTAGCTTTGTTTCCAAATATTTCATGTCGGAGACGGTTTTGTGATGTATTCTAAGCTGGAAAATTTCTGAAAACTCCTGGATTATAGATTGGTGAGCAATATCAATCAGGCGGCAATCGTCGAGATGATGTAAGTCCGTTCCTCCGAAATCTGTGGAGGGCTGAGATTCTGCAAGCAACACTTTGATGCTTCCGACTTGCCGGTCTCGTATCCCGCAGGGGACTATCCGACTGAAAGGGGTTAAATCTGTAGTGACATTCAATGCAAAGCCATGATATGTTATCCACTGAGTTACCCTTATTCCTATGGCTGCCAGTTTCTGGTTTCCTGAGATTAAAAAAAAAGAAAGAAAAAGAAAAAGAAATCAATAATTTTAAGCTCTAAGACATAATTTTGATATGTAATTAGACAAAAGAAAGATGAAAGATATTGCAACTGGTAAACTATAAACCAAGAACTAAATGCAAAAGCCAACTTTTCAACCAAGCAAATTAAGGTACTTTCAGCAGACATTTGGAAGTGATTCATCAGACAAGTATTATTTTGGTTTCCATTGCCATCCATTATTTTGTTCGCACAATACGGTCTCGGACACGCTAATCATGACCGTAAAATACTCAATTGCAACGATTTGCAGCATCGGGGGTGTGTGTGTGTGTGTGGGGGGGGTGTGGGGGTGGGGTGGGGAGGAGGAGGGGAGTTAAAAACCTTTTTGATGCTCAATTAGTGGAGTTAAAAAACTAGAAACTTTCCGAACTCAAGCTGATTATCAACCTTCAAAAGGCACAAATTCCTTAAAAGTATAACTTAAAACAGGTCAATTAGGATTTAAATTAGTCATGCTCGAATTCAAAATCCCATATGAACTTATCTAATGTAAATGCTATAAAAGAAAGTTAAGAGCACCGGAAATTGTATTTAAACTAACAGCAAAAATTTAAATAGCAAGGGTTAATTAAGAAGCAGCATACCAACCCAAACACCCGTAAATCCATCAAGTCGCGAAGCCTTGATGGAGAATGTTTTCGCTAGAACGCGTATGACCACTTCCTCTAGCGCCCTGAGGTACCAATGAAGATCCATCTTGTGATTCCGAAGATTTATGATAGGGTAGACAACAAGCTTCATTTGGAAGAGGAGATATGGAAAGTTAGTCGCACATTCAATACATCCAAGCTAAAATGAAGTTGATAAAAGATCAAATTCATTTTCAGTTAATAGATTTGCAGTGTTTTAGCCAAAGAAAAACTCACAAAAATTTACATAAAAGGTAAAAATGAAACAAAGAGGAAATGATCTAAATCAAAAAATTTGCAGTTGTCATCCATTCTTCCCTGCACAAGCTATTATATATTTCCAAACAACTTATTATAACATGCTTCAATGAACCTTATACAATAACGATTGCGCCAAATACTAATCGAAAGCTCATTTTCCATAAATTGCAGGTCCTAGAAGTGAACTATCTCAACCATACGTAAAACTTGTGCATTTCAGATTTTAGTTCATTCCAAAGATTGTACAATAAGAAATATTGTTCTCAATTGCAGCATCAAGGTGAATTTGAAGCGCAAAGTATCCAAAACTCAAAATTCCGCTTGTTATTGAAACCTTTACCTGGCCAGGACCATGATAAGTAACTTCGCCGCCGCGCTCGGTCCTATACACTTCACACGGGGCGTCCTTCATGTCAAAATTAATAAACTCGTCGGAACTGCCCGAGCCCATCGTGTAGACAGGGTGATGCTGAAGAACGATCAGAGTGTCTGCGCAATCTTCGTTATTTCCAATTAAAGCCTTCTTCTCATCAACGATCCTCTTCTGCCAAGACCATGCCTTTCTGTACGGAACTAGCTCCTCGTACAAATCGAAGCAATCGCAGCTGCAAAACTTGTCCTGAGTCAAACTCATACGATCCACAAATCAGAGCATAATGTGCTTGTTAAAATGCGCAGCAGAAGAACTCACTTTTTTCCCGGCAGAGAAACCCGAGAGGCGGACTCGAGTGCGTTGCACGGCGCTCTCTCGGAATCCAACAGCGCCTTCGGAAATCGAGAACGGGAGAAATGCGCCTTTTGTAACTGTTCATGGACCGGATGTGTTGGAATCGAGCCCACGCAATGTGTCACAGCAAGAAGCATCTCTCAGTATTGGCTTCGTTTGCTATAAACAATTGAGTGTTTCAGAATAATTTGCAAAAGCTATGTGCTTTCTTAAACATGAAGAAGCAAAATATCACCCTCAGTCTTTGCTCAAAATCTTTATTCCCCAGATTTTCTTTAATATCAAAAAAGTAAAGTTCTGTTTTTGCTTTACAAAAAGAGAGTTTCATCTTCTCAGAGAGAGAGAGAGATCGGAGGAGAAGCTGAGCAGTGATCCTTTAAAAGAGGACTCGAATTATACCCAAAAATTAGATACAAACACCTTCCATGCACAGAACAACGAAGCACAGTTTCGAAGAATTGCCGCGAAATCAGAACGCATAAAGATCAATAAATTTGGGGTTTTATTATCTACTGTAAAACACCCACCATTCATACAATAATCAAGCAAGCTAAGACTTCACCTGAGAAGTAATTTGGACGACCAACCCACCGGCGACCAAGTAATGGCTTAGGGTTTTTTTTTTTTTTGGTACCAAGAAGAGACATGAAAGAAGAACGAAGAGAGATTTTAGTGTGTGTGCGTGTGTGGGAGTGGAAGGAAGAAGGGATTTGAAAAACAAATATCCATTTTGCTTTGCAGCTGAATTGATCACATTTACAGATGATATTCAATCGTTATCATTATCATTACTCACAAGCTAGTGCTACAAGACTAAAATTTTATTTCTTGACCATATTTAATGCATTTCAAAAACTTTTGTACCAATAAGTAGAAGCAAAAATAGTACTAAAGAATGGAGTTTGCTATAGTTACCTGTTAGGAAGACCCTGACCCTCCATGGATCTCCAGTGGATTTTCTGGTCAGTAATTGGCGAATGGCGATAAGAAGGTAAAGCAAACCATCTAACTTGAAGAATGGTGATACTTGCCTGCACATTTTGCGCAAGCCATGAGAATTCAATATCAGGACCAAAAGCTTTATACTTCAATACTTGTCTTCCAAATTCCAATTTCTAATAAAGAAAAATCAAACATTAATTCTCCCAAAAGCACAATATATATATATATCAATATATCATTATACGCACACACACACACATATATATATATATATATACACAGTTAAATAGCCCAACCAATTTTATAACCAAAACAAATACAAATTCAAAAATAAAAAACAAAAAGCAGCCAATCATCAATTCATCGCCCATTAACCTTATAACCTTCTTAAACTATCATCGCTCATTAAAAGATAATAAAAATAATAATTTAGTCCAACCACTAGGCCTGTACATTGGGCGGTTATTCGGTTTTTTTGACGGTTTCGGTTATTACCAAAATTACCAAAACTCTATTTTTGAAAAGCAAAAACCCCCCAAAATATAGCGGTTGGTTTCAATATTTTATTTCGGTTCGGAATTTGGTCGGTTTTCGGATAACCAAAAAATTAAACAAAAAGGAAAAAGTCTAAAAATTTTATGAAGATAGCTATTCATTGAAAAAGAAAAACCATTGATTTTATGAAGAAAGCAACATTAGCAAGCCTAATTCATAATATATATATATATATATATATATATATATATATTCAATGTTCATAATCAAGTTCTTTGATACAAACTGATTTACAACAGGTTTCTGGTTTTAAGTGAGCAGAGCTTCTTTTCATAGTTCATGTATTAATTTCAGATCATCAATTATGTTTTAAAAAATACAAAAGGATTATATCCATGGCCTGAAGAGGAATGACAAAGCCTCATTATTCATAGCATCTCAACCGGAAAGAGGTGAATAAGATTTCCACCTATAATTAAACAACCAAAAAGTTTCAAGAGCTCATAACATCCACCAGTCATGAAGTCTTGCAAAAAAAAAAAACTAGCAATTAAAACACACAACAAATAAACAAATATTCCAGCATAAGCAAAAAAAGGTACAAACAATGAGCAAGCTTTAGAGGAAAGAGACATTAATTAGCAGATTCAGATTTACTATAGCGACAGACAACTGGGATAACAACTGAGAATTGAGATTGAATTTCAGCTTCTAAATCCATTTAAGCCTCTAATCACAACCCACAAACAGAAAAATGGAATACGAAAATATCACAAATTCACAATCACAAATATATCACAATTAACAATTGACAATCACAATCCCAGATTCAGTATCACAAGTACAACCAGTTCGAAAGAATATCACAGCCCCTCAAACTTGCCTTCCTTCAATATATATTCTAACCTTAACCAAAACACAAACAGTAGATATGCAAAATTGCAAATACACCTGACAAAACAACCTCAGTCAACATCCCTAATGTTTAGCGAACAAGAACATAACCTTAACCGAGATATTACAAACAATAAAACTTAGATCTTTACCTCTCTTCAATGGGACGACGTCGTTCGAAGCTCGCCTTCGCTGCTGACTCGGAGGGCAGTAGTGCCGAACCGGCTATTCTAATTTAACTCCCAAGTTTGGAAAGAGGATTCAACTTTGTTTTATCCGAAATAAATAAATTAAACGTATAAAATATATAATGTGACAAACGGAGGTCACGTGAACACCGCACGTGCGTTCTCCATCCCACAAATGGTAGTTAACTGGTAGCAGCGAATTAGCAGTACGGCACTAATACAACAATATACGAATATTACCATAATACCATTGCCATTACCACCAAATACCAATAATCACTCTCTTATTTAACTACACCAAAACTCAAAAAATAATAATAATAAAAAAAAAAACAACACATAACTCTGTTAGAGAGACAGAGCAAAAAGAAAAAAAAAGAAAGAGAGAGAGAGAGAGAGAGAAGGGAGTGGGAAACGAAACCCCCCAAACCCTTCCACTTTTGGCGCCCAATTCTCTCGCCTCGTCTCTCCCAATCCCCAACGCCCCGCCGATCCGCCGATCCATGACTCAGTCGCCGCCGATCCCTGCCCCGCCCCTCGGCCCCTCCCCGCCCGCGGCCGCCGGAGGAGCCGCCGGAGGCGGCGTCCAGGTCCGCTGCGCCGGCTGCCGCTCGATCCTCTCTGTGGCGCCGGGCGTGACGGAGTTCGTCTGCCCCACCTGCAGCCTCCCCCAAATGCTCCCGCCGGAGCTCATGAGCAGGGCTCGCCAGAAGACCCCCGCCGGCGCCGGCGCCGCCGCTGCCCCTCCGGTGCCGGCGCCGCCGCGGCCGAGCCTGCCTCTCCCGCCCGTGCCGCTCCAGACGCTGCCGCCGCTGCCGCACGTGCCGGCGCATGGGATCGACCCGACGAAGATGCAGCTGCCGTGCGCCAACTGCAAGGCCATCCTGAACGTGCCGCACGGGCTCGCGAGGTTCGCGTGCCCGCAGTGCGGCGTGGACCTCGCCATCGACGTCTCCAAGCTCGGCAAGTTCTTCCCGCCGCGGCCCCCGCCGCCCCCCCTGCCGCTGCCGCCGCCAATGCAGATGCTGCCGCCCCTGCCGCCCCCGCCCTGAGGAGGTCAACGAGGTTTGCTTCGATTTTACGCTGCGGATTATTGATACTAGACTCGTGGGAAGAAATTTGGTTTTTGGAGTTAGAACTCATGTGATTGATTAAGTATTGAGCTTAGTTGCGTTGATTCTGTTAGCACATTGGATAGAGCGATTGTGATGTCGTTGTGAAATTCCGATGCTTGAAAGGAATCGTAGGGTTTAAATTCCGCATTTCGTTTTGTGGGCTCACAGAAATGGAACTCGAGATCAATGTGGCTGAATAGAACTGCAGGGCTCTTATCTCGGTGGAGATTAACTTTAAAAGGCGCAATAGTTGAGGGTGTTGTTTAGCTATATGAACCTATGATATTATGAGAGCGTGGACCTGCGGCCTTTTCACACAATTTGTATGCGTAGACGTGATGTGGTTCTGAGGAAGAATAGGGAGATTTGAAGATTTTATTAAGCTATGAGATCATACTTTTTGTTTCTGGACAATGTCGATTCAATTAGTTGAAAGATTTCAAGTACATTGTCCTTAAAGAGACATGGTTGATAAAGTCCTATGAATTGTGTGTATATATCTGCTGATTATTTTTATCTCGCTGTTCTAGATGAACTAAAGGATACTGGTTCTTGGTTCATTGGATAGTATTTAACTTACATGGTTGGAACATTCCTTTCAATGATATGAAGTTTGAACGTAAAATTTGAAGTCTACCTTTGATATTTTGTGTATGCGCATTTGTCAGTGTTATATATGTTTGATACATATCTTCTACTTGAGTAATTTCTTGACTGCTATGAGTTTTCTTGTTTTGTTCTCCGTCTCACCTTCACTTCTTAATTTTTAGGAAGCCATTGAAGTGGAGAGGGAAGAAGATGAAGGAGGAATGGCAGGCGAAACATTTACGGACTATGTGAGTATCTTATTTTATTTCTTATGCTTTTCCTGATTGAGGGGTTCGTTTCGTAAATAGGATATTTTACTTTTTACTTTCATGTCTTTACTTGTTAGCCAACACTAATGAAATGGGATGTTCTAAACTTGACATGGGTATGAGTGCAGCGCCCTCCAAAACTATCAATTGGAGATCCCCATCCAGATCCTGTCGTGGAGACATCTTCGTTGTCCGCTGTACAGCCACCTGAGCCTACTTACGATCTGAAAATCAAGGATGAATTGGAAGCAACCAAGGCATTGTCTTGTTTGCAGATTGAGACATTGGTCTATGCTTCTCAGGTTGCTGCTAACATGAAGCTTAGGTTGATAAGTTTGTATTTGCTCTTACTGAATGATTTAGCTGGTTTCCCATGACAGAGACACCTACAACGACTCGCTAGTGGGGCTAGGGCAGGATTCTTTGTTGGAGATGGAGCAGGAGTGGGCAAAGGCCGAACAATTGCCGGACTAATATGGGAAAATTGGCAACATGGGCGGAGGAAAGCTCTGTAAGTTTCAGGTTTTAATCCTTATGTTTGTGAATACTTCTTACTTTCTATTTCTTATATTTTGGTTTTCAATACTATGGAACTGCATTCTTTCATTTAGAGTCCTTACTAATTTACACCATGTGGCTTGATTTAATAATGCTTCACCTATATTTCTAATGACCTCCTGCAGGTGGATTTCTGTTGGTTCAGACTTGAAGTTTGATGCAAGAAGAGACTTGGATGATGTGGGTGCTGCATGTGTTGAAGGTTAAAACTTGACTTAGATATCTTGAGACAAGAAACAGCTTTACGTAAAAGTTATTTAGTTCTTCTATTTTTCTGTGAAAGAATGCTGAATGGGTTTTGGTAATTCATGAGTTTCACATATCCAATGTTTTCAAGTAATTTAAAAAATAGTCAATTCATCAATCCCTCCCTCCCTCCCTCCCTCCCTCCCTCCCTGTTGAGAGAAATGTGTTATGTGAACAACATCTTTAGTTAAAATCGTGTGAGTCCTCAGGCATGATCACAAGAATCAGAATGTTGTGGCATTCATTGATTTAATAAATTCCAGTACTGATAGTTGGTAGCCAGCTGGAGGAAATATAGTGTTTATGAGCATAATCTTAAATTTCTTTTCAGTTTTCTTCCTGCTCTTTCCTTCTGAGCAAGAAGGTTTTCTTTCTTCCGAGCATTTTAAACACCAAAAATTGGATAGACCGTCTCTAGTTTGCTTGTTCTGTTTTCCCTCAATTTTATCTGATAGAAGTATATATTGTTTGACGTGTGATATCTCTTCACAGAGGAAATGAATGGTTCAATATGTTTGCTCATGTTTCAGTTCATGCATTGAACAAGCAGCCATATTCTAAGCTTGATTCAAAGTCTGTTGGCATCAGGGAGGGAGTTGTTTTCTTAACATACAGCAGCCTAATTGCATCCTCTGAAAAGGGTCGATCTCGTTTGCAGCAGCTTGTACAGTGGTGTGGACCACATTTTGATGGTCTGATTTTATTTGATGAGGTACTGCATATTCATAGGCCTTACCTCATAATGTGAACTGTTTTTTTTGCCTGATGGAAACTTTATGGAATGTTTCAAATTTCAATATATTCTTCTATGACCCATCCTAAGTGGTCGAAGGGCTTAATTTGTAGTGTCACAAAGCCAAGAATCTGGTACCCGAATCTGGAAGTCAGCCGACACGAACTGGTGAAGCAGTTCTCGAAATTCAGGTTTGTCCGTTATCCTGGTTTTGAAAATGTGTGCATCACCCAACCCAAGTTTCCTTTTATATGCGTAACTCATACTTTTGTTGGGAAAACGCCTGGAATTTTATTTCTATTTATCAGATTTTCATTCTTTTTTCTACTAGATCACTGATTTACTTTAAAATGGATTATTGATCTACTAAAAATTAATTCCTTGCCCTCTCTCAAATCCCTCCTTAATGCCTGTTACCTACATAAGCATTACAAATATGGTAAAAACTTTGTTTGTTAATAGATAAGCAATCAATGAAATTAGTTGTGATTAAACAAGGAATGGAGTAAATAATCTCTGGTTATCTTAATTCTGAATATTTAACTTCTCATATCACAGGCTCGACTTCCAGAAGCTCGTGTCGTTTACTGCTCAGCAACTGGTGCATCTGAGCCACGAAATATGGGTTACATGGTCCGTCTTGGTCTTTGGGGCGCTGGAACATCTTTCATTGATTTCCGCGATTTTTTAGGTGCAATTTCTGCTCGTTTGACCTATTTTTCAGATTACTAGTCTTTCCAATTCTTTAAAAATACGAGATAGTTGAGCATGGTGCTTGTCATGCATTATATAAGAAAACACAGTATGGGAGCTTAGTAGTTATGGAAAAATCAAATCTTTGTCCATTGAGAATGTAACATTCCATAGCCAATCATAACTTTCTTTTTTCTCTCTCCCTTCTTTCACTTGTAAAATTTATTTTTTTCCATCGTATGAACCTTTTATTTAAAATGATCACTTTCAACGATTTAATTTTGCAGGTTCTCTCGAGAAAGGAGGTGTTGGAGCCCTAGAACTTGTTGCCATGGATATGAAAGCCAGGTTTAGAAAAAGTGACAAGAATGATCAGTCCTAGGACACTTACTAATAGACACAGCGTGACATTTATTTTCTTTGGCAATTTCAGGGGAATGTATGTATGCCGTACACTTAGCTATAAAGGAGTAGAGTTTGAAGTTGTTGAAGCACCTTTAGAAGACGATATGATGGTAATGTATGCAAATTTTTAGGTTATATCTTTGGTTATGCTTTGTTTGTTTTCTTGTGCAGTTGCCAATTTTTGAGTCAAATCGTCAAAACTTGTTTCTTATATCTGGTTTCTCTTGAAGCATTATCTCCTTCCAAATTTAGATTTCTCCTTTCAACCCAAAACCAAGTTCTGTTAGATGAGATACTTACTGCAGAAAAGTTTTAAGGCATATAGATTAAGGTGACAGGGAAAAAATGCAACTGCTGATTGTTTGCCATTTTATATTCTTCTATATCTGATGCTTTTATTGTAGTTTAATACAATCAGTGTTATGTGCTCATTGCCTCTATTTGAGAGACCGCTGTTGTTGTTGCTCATTTAATTGGGTAAAAATTAATAAAGATATTTGAGTTGACTTACATCACTTAATTTCTTTATTAGGTGATGTATAAAAAAGCAGCAGAATTCTGGGCGCAGTTACGTGTAGAGTTACTGTCAGCTAGTGCTGTTCTAACTGAGAAACCTAATACCAGTCAGTTATGGCGAATCTATTGGGCTAGTCATCAGGTATCTTGCCCTCCTTTGTTTTTTCTTTTTCTGTCAAATTTTTGATCTGCTGAGTGTTGTTGCCTTTCTAGTATCAAACTTTGATTTCATCTCGTCTCTCTCTCTCTCTCTCTCTCTCTCTCTCTCTCTCTTTTTGGTTTGGGGGGGGTGGGGGTGTGTGTGGGGCGGCGGGAGGGGTGGGTGGGTTTAATTTTCTCGTTTTCTCTTACTATTTTGTTTACTTTTGATAATGTGTTTAATTGCCGATTATTTTGTAGCGTTTCTTTAGGCATATGTGTATGTCAGCTAAGGTTCCTGCTGCTGTGAGATTATCTAAGAAAGCATTGGAGGAAAATAAGTGTGTGGTTATTGGCCTTCAGAGTACAGGAGAAGCACGGACTGAGGAAGCAATCACAAAATATGTGGGTATATTTTGTTTTGTTTATTAACCTCATGAATGCCCTGTTGGTTATCCTTACATCGTGTGTTTAATGAATTTCTTATTCTTATTTTTTCTTTTATTGCTTTGTTGAAATGCTATGTGTGAATTCTGGTTAAATAGGGGCTTGAGCTAGACGATTTTGTTTCCGGACCTCGAGAACTCTTGCTAAAATTTGTTGAAGAAAATTATCCTTTGCCTGAAAAACCTGAACCTATCCAAGGTTTGTGTGCACTTGCCACTACGTTTTTTTTCTTATTAACTTTTTTTGGGTTCACATTCCTGTTACAATTGTATTTACTGTCTTATCGTTATAGGAGAAGACAGCGTAAAGGAACTTCAGAGGAAGAGGCACTCGGCTACTCCTGGCGTTTCAATGAAAGGAAGAGTGAGGAAGATTGCAAAATGGAAACCTGAAAGTGAGGATGATGATGATGACGAAAGTTATGAACAATCTGAATGTGAGCATATAAAACCTGGACTATTTTTTGGATATCATGGCTTAGTTATATAAAACGTGACATTGTTTAGTTATTTTATATACCAATAGTTCATTGTTTCATTTTCTCCTTTATCTTCTTCTCCGTTGTCATAGTACTTCGGGTGCTGTTTCACATCTCTTGCTTGGAGATTTTTTATGTCTTCTGAAATTTTTTTTCTGTAGTGTTCCCAACTGTCTCTCTTGGAGTTTTTTTTCCTTGAATGTTTCTTTGTAATGATTGTTATGCTTTTGTCTTTAGCCTGTTCACAAAACATAGTTTCTGTATTGAGGTTTTTTTTTTTTTTTTTTTTTTAATGCTTTTCTTTGGGGCATCACTATTTCAGTAGTTTTGCTGCAATTCCTTCTATTCTCATTCCTCGATTAATAAAATTGCTTAAGCACATGCCTTCTGATTTTAAAATTTGTTTTTGTTTTGCAGCTGATTCTGCCGTTGAATCTTCTGAATCTGATGATGAGTTTCAAATATGTGATATTTGCACTGGTGAAGAGGTAAACATCTTTGGGGTGTATTTATTCTCCATCTGCACGTTTAGACCCATTTTGGGCTTTTATAATCATTTCATTCTTGGCTGCAGGAAAGAAAAAAATTACTCCAGTGCTCTTGCTGTGGTAAACTTGTGCATCCCGCGTGCCTTGTTCCCCCTGTGACGGAAGCGGTCCCAGAAGATTGGTCTTGTCAATCCTGCAAGGAAAAGACAGAGGAATATCTTCAAGCAAGACATGCCTATTTGACTGAGCTCTTAAAGAGGTACATGTTTCTAAAGTTCGACATTGCGGTGTAGATTATTTTGCAGCGATAAGTCCAATCTAAATTAATTATCACTTCTAAAAAGATAAATCCAAGGGTTTTAAACTTGATATCAGGTATGAAGCAGCCGTGGAGCGTAAATCATATATATTGGACTTAATCCGTGGCATGGATCTTCCAAACAATCCTTTGGATGATATTGTTGATCAGGTTAGCAAAATGGTTTGAGCGCTCTCTCTCTCTCTCTCACACAGTGTACACATGTGACGGGGTTATTTCTTTTGAAATGAGGGTGTTCACACCTGAATGTTTTAAATAGCATTCGAAGAAAACAGTTCTGTTATTTCTTCTTTTTTTCTGTGCTTATTTATTCTTAGAAAATGGGATATTGTTGGTTCAAAATAAGTGCATAATTACCAAAAGAAACAGGACAGGACTTTCTCATGGAAGGAACAAAAGAGCTCATATCCCACTTGAACAAATAAGGAAGTTGGAATCCATAATATTCTAGTAAAGAAACTCATAATCATCGTACTAATTCTTATTTCTTTCTGGCTTTGACACCAAGCATGACCAAGACAGCTTTCCTCCTAGCAATGCGTTGATAGATTAAATTGCTAAAATTCTGTGCGTTATGCATACATATTTGCACAAAATTACCACTGACAAACATCTTTAGTTCATTCTGCTACATTTACAAATTATAAATTGGTTTTTTAATTGCTAACTTATCTTGATCACATATGAAATCCTCCTATTGGCAGCTTGGAGGCCCTGAAAAAGTGGCGGAAATTACAGGTAGGCGTGGCATGCTTGTAAGAGCCGCAAATGGAAAAGGTGTAACTTATCAGGCACGAAACACGTGAGTTCCAGGATATTTTTCTCCTGCATTCCATTCAGTTGTTTTTTATATGTCTCAATTATTGTTTGCTTTATTACTTTAGGAAGGACGTGACCATGGAGATGGTTAACATGCATGAGAAGCATCTTTTCATGGAAGGCAAGAAGTTGATTGCTGTGATTTCTGAAGCTGGGTCGGCTGGTGTTTCTTTGCAAGCAGATAGAAGAGTAGCAAATCAAGTAAATTATTATGAAACTTCCATTGTTCATTACTTGGAACTTAGTCATTCTAGAATCATTATTTGTGATTGTTGTTCACAATGTGTTCCTTCACAATTTGTCTCTCTCATTGTGTTCATAAATCATTTGCATAACAGAAAAGAAGGGTCCACTTGACATTAGAACTTCCATGGAGTGCAGACCGTGCAATCCAACAGTTCGGAAGAACTCATCGCTCGAATCAAGCATCTGCACCTGAATACAGGTAGTTAATTATTAAAGGTTTTTGTTTATCTGTAAAAGTAGGAATGATCTGCACCTGAATACAGGTTGGTAACTTTTGTTGAAATAAAAATGTGTTTGCATTCATGAACTTCATTAGAAATTACCAACCAATGTCTTGGTGATTTGGTTACCAACTTTTGCAATCGTTAATGCCTCTTGTGAGTTGATATTTTTGTTATCTGTGGTTTAAGATAAGACACTTTATAAAGTCTCTTACTGGCTTTCACTTGGAAAACTAGTTTTTTATGTGACAGATACAATACAATAGTGAATTCAAACCCGGTGCTCTATCTGAGTTGGTAAATGAGTTCCTAAAACTCAATTATTGCTATGTATATTTTGCAGGCTACTTTTTACTAACCTTGGAGGAGAACGACGATTTGCATCCATTGTTGCCAAGAGATTAGAGTCCCTTGGAGCATTAACACAGGGAGACCGCAGGTTCATTTTGATCCTTTTTGGTTGTTTTCTTCACTGAGCTATAAGAATATGACTCAGAGCATAGATGTTGGTCATGTTTTTTTTTTAATATATTTTCCTTGTTCTGTTCTCCAGTTTCAGTGAAAGTTATATATATAAGCATTGTCTTGGCAAATTCAATTATCCCCTTCACTCATCGGGTTGTTTGACGAATTGCAGGGCAGGACCATCTTTAAGTGCGTATAATTATGATAGCGCCTACGGAAAAAGGGCCCTAGGGATAATGTATAAAGGAATCCTGGAACAGGTTTATACAAACACTTCTGGCAGAGGCTATGTCTACCTCCATGCTATATCGTTGAAATAATCATCTAATTATTTTTAAGAATAACTAAATTTCAGTTTTCAGGATTCTCTGCCAGTTGTACCTCCTGGATGTTCGTCCGAAAAACCAGACACTATCAAAGAATTCATTGCAAGGGCACAAAATGCTCTTGTGGCAGTAGGATTAATTAGGGACAACATACCCGGTAATTATTTAGGAGAAACAATCTTTACATGTCTGGATAAATCATAATGCTAAATATTAAATGTTTATATTAATTTGTTTGTGTTTCAAGTCATCTCAAATGTACAAGGGGCATTACTGCTATATTGCTTCTCTTTTTCCCCTAGGAAAAAAGTGGCTTGGAAGTTCCATAATTTCTTACTATTTGGTGTAGGTAAATATCCCGGGCGCATTATTGATTCTGACATGCATGATGTTGGTCGTTTCCTCAATCGTATACTAGGACTGGTACCTGAGATTCAAAATAGGTCTGTGATATTTTTAGCTTTAGAGCAACTTCTTATTACAGTTGGGGTTATACTAACAATTCTTTGTATATAAACCACAGGCTGTTTGAGTTATTTGTCAGCATCTTGGATCTTATTGTTCACAATGCTCGAATTGAGGGGAATCTTGACTCTGGGATTGTTGATATGAGAGCTAACAGTGTAGAATTAGAAGGAAAGCCTAAGGTTAATTATTTTCTTAAATCTTTCCTGTTTTTCTCTCTCTCTCTTCACTTGTTTTAAGAAACAAGAAATTCATTAAAGAGGAAAAAAAAAGGTTTAATGAGACAAGTCCACCAAAATACCTATAATATACGAATGAAATATTGACTTATTGCATATTGTCCCTGGAATAAAAATAAAAATAAAAAAGAAAGGAAAAACCCTAAAATAATTAGCCGTACACCCAGAGAATTTCAAAAATTAATATCCTACAGCAGAGCTGTACTTGGTTTACATATTTTGGTATGTTTTCACTTATAATTCTTTTGCAGGTTGTCCATGTTGATGAATTGTCTGGGGCTTCCACAGTCCTTTTCACTTTTACTTTGGATCGTGGGATCACATGGGAGGTATCTATAGACTTGTGTTTTGACTACCCAAATGACATATTTTACTTGTTATGTTATCACAAATAATTCTTATATATTTTTTTTACTCTAACAGGCTGCAAGTACCATGCTCGAAGAGAAACAGAAGGATGGGCTTGGTTCAAACCATGATGGATTCTATGAGTCGAAGAGGGAGTGGTTGGGTAGACGCCATTTCATTTTGGCATTTGAAAGGTACAAAACTTAATCCAGTGTACCGTTAGGTGTTATCGATAACTTGCAGCATTCCCAAGAACTCCGCATGGGAGTGTGCTAATAACGGTGCTCCTATAGTATATAGAGGGTACTGTCTGTTTCTTTATTACCACATCTGCCTACAATTTTTTTCTCCCTGAAGGACAATGTGGAATGTGATGTTTCTTGAATGGGATGCCCTATTGTGAATTTTTTTTTCTCAGTAAGTCTCCTGACTTTGTGATTTCAGTTCTGCTTCAGGATTCTACAAGATAGTCCGCCCTGCTGTTGGAGAGTCGTTGAGGTATAAATCTTAAAGTTACTAGGCTCTGTGATGCTTTGCAATAGTAGCCTGTCCACAATATGCTAACCCTCAATTTAAATTGTACAGGGAAATGCCTTTGGCAGAGCTGAAAAACAAATACCGAAAAACTTCATCTGTGGAAAAGGCTCGCAAAGGCTGGGAAGCCGAATACAATGATTCATCCAGACAGGTATGAGTGCTTGACGCAATTAATTTGCAGAGACTTTGTTCTTCTTGTTTTTACTTATAGTTTTCCACATCTCGCGTGACCATTGCAGTGCATGCACGGTCCCAATTGTAAGCTTGGCAACTACTGCACTGTTGGCAGAAGACAACAGGAAGTAAATGTTTTAGGCGGTCTCATTCTCCCCGTGTGGGGAACTATAGAGAAGGCCCTTTCGAAGCAGGTATGTCACCCTTTTTAAGCAATGTGTTATTGATTCTTTGGCCTCTAGAATTGTGTTTTGGAAACTGAGGTGATTAGCGTGACTTTTGACTTGCTTCTGTTTCTTGTTAATCAAGTCTGCTTCGATGGTTGTTGCCATACTCGTCTAATAATTTTCAGCTTCATTTGATCCTTTCTCATAACCTTTGTGACCACTTACAGGCTCGGCAAAGCCACAAGCGGCTTCGAGTTGTGCGCATTGAAACTACTACAGATAACCAGAGGATTGTCGGACTCTTTGTCCCAAATGCTGCAGTTGAAACAGTGCTCCAAGGTCTCTCTCTCTCTCTATCTCTCATTGCTTGTTTGGCCTTTAAGCTAGTTGGCATTCATTCAAACAAGTTCATTTGCTTGAAGTTAAAGCCAAATGATGATCACATTCACGCATGTCACAAAGTGCATTATGTAATTCCTTGTGGACCTGGATGTTGCAGATTTAGCATGGGTTCAGGAGATTGACGATTAACATGAAGCGACACAAATATATTGATCAAGTGTGTCACTGGTTTATAGCCATTAGATAGTAACAAGGTCGCTCCTGATGAAGATTTCGCACCCGCTTTCTACTCCGAAGAACTCGTGTTTTATAAAATAATTATTTGAAAAAAAAAAAAAGAGAAAATTCCCAACATCAATGCAAGAAGAGAAGATCTCTGCAACCTCAAATCCTGCTGCTCAGCCTCATTCATTTTGATTTTTGTTTATTTTGGCCCTATTTTTTGGCCATATAATTTTGTATATCATCGGTGTTTGTCATCGAAAGTCACTTGGCAATATAGATAACTAGGGCTGTATTTTTCAAGCTACTTCATTGCAACTAATTTTGTATCAGACTCCAGTTTCGCTCGAATGATAAATGGAAACAGGAAGAAAAAAAAAATCCCTTTTTTTGTCCAAACATTTCATTGTTCACAACCCAAATTTAAAAAAAAAAAAAAAAAACATCATTACACCAAAGCAAATCACAACACAAGCTCATCTCCAAACCCAGTTCACAGCTGCAACAAGCCATTCTTATTTGTCATTTCACATAGGTAAAAGTGGTGTTGAGCTGAGCTGAGCTTAGCACACAAAACTAGCATCAACATAATGGTCACTGCAGTAGAGGCCAGGCTGCTGAGTGAAGCCTTGCTTCTTGAGCATTTTCCTAGCCTTCAAAACAAGCTCCTGGTTCGAAACCGTACCGTCGCTCTCCAAGATAATGGTCTGGATCGCGTTGCTGAGAGCTCCATAAGCGTTGCTGGCGTTCCCTGCCGGAGCGGCGTCAGCAGATGTCTGGCTCGTCTGGCATCCGCTGATCAGAATCCCGCCATCGGGCAGCTCCCGCTTGGCCGATCCAGCATAGACCTCCTGCTTGCTGCCAACCTGTGTCTCCAGCGCTGGCTTCGCGTACCCTTCGTCGTTCTCCTCGAGCTTGTGCTTGAGAAACTCTTGCGCCAGGCCCCCTACCATCCCAAAAAAGCCGCCGCCGCCGCCCTCTCCGTCTCCCCCGTGGTTAAGCTTGTCCAAAATCACCTTCATGAACTTCTTCACCTTGGGGCTGGCATCCTCTCCAAACACGTCGAAGAGCGTCGGCCTCAGCTTCCCGACATCGATATCATCCTTGCCGGTCTTCTGCTTCAACATCTCGATGAGCGTCGAGAGCGGCAGCGACCTGCTCTTCACCTTGATCGAGCCCTCCTCGCCTTCGACCTCTTCCTCTCCCACCTCCTCCTCGTCCTCCTCGCGACGCCCACCGCCGCGCCGCAGGGCGGAAGGAATGTGGATTCCACGGGACTCGATCGCAGTTTCAACCTTGCCGCGCAGGAAGTCCCTGAACCCGAAAGACGATCCGCCGGACTTCTCCTCGCCGTCGTCGTCGTCGTCCTTTCCGCGCTTAGTACTCTCCCCAATCTGCTCCTTAGCTTCGTCGATCAATCCGCCGCTGTGGCACGAATCCGACACGATCGTGATCCGGCAACCTTCCGGAATTTGGTCCACAAACTCCCTGAAATCATCATCTGTTCGACGAAAAACAAAAGAAATGAAACATAAAATCAATTCGAAAAACTTATAAACGATCTAAATCAGACCAAATCTTCTCATCAATCAACTCAATTGCCACAAATCTCTCACAGAGATCTCCAAAACTCATATAAAAAAAAAAAAAAGAGAGAGAGAAATCCAAAAACACCACGAAAAAACAGAGATCGCAGAGAGATCTAAGAGACGGAGAAGAAGAAGAAGAAGAAGGAATCGGACCGGTGATGAGGTTCATGTCGCAGGGGACGATGCACTCGTCGTAGCCGGTGTCGTCGTCCTCGCCGGTCTCGGCGGGGAGGCGGGTCCCGTGGCCGCTGTAGTGGACGAAGAGGAGATCGCCGGGCTCGGCTTCGCGGATGAGGCGGGAGAGGGCGGCGCGGATGTTCTTGCCGGTGGGCTGTGGGTAGGAGTCGTCGGTGTCGATGAGGACAGTGATGTGTTCGTCGTCGAAGCCGTAGCGCTCCACCAGGCACTGCCGCATCCTCTTCACGTCGTTGATGCAGCCCCGCAGCTCCGCCTTCGTCCCCGGGTAGTTGCACCCGATCAGCACCGCCTTCTTCACCATCTCTCTCTCTCTCTCTCTCACTCTTTCACTAAAAAGGAAGAGACTTTTGATCTATTTTTCTATAAGAGGTACTATATCTTCTCTCTCTCTCTCTCTACTTTTTTTTTTTTTTTTCATATATATATATATACGCAAATTTTGTGACCGTGTGGTGTGTCTTTTGTTTTACTTTTGTTTGTGTGTTTGGATAGGCAATGATGGCGGGTACGGTTCGTGTCTTAACCGCGTTGAACTTATAACAGCGGGTTAAAAAAAAAGGGGGGGGGATTTGCATCATTAGCCCTTGAACTTATAGCGGTTTGGCAAGTTAACGCTTGAGCTCTTTTCTTGGCAGTTTATACCATGAGTAAATCATTTGCATGGTTTTACACTATCTAAAAATACTTTAACGAAATTTATTATTAAAATTAAAATAATTTTAAATAGTGTTAAATTATTCTAATAGTTTACTAAGATAAACCATAAGTCTTAACAACTTGGTCTGAGCAGATAACATACGTTAAATGTATAAAAATTTAAGGGGAAACTTTTTAAATTTTGATAAATTCAGGGACTATCAATGCAAATTATTTCTACGCAAAAGTAACGCATTTTATCAGTTTAGACTAATTTGCCAATAAATTATCAAGAAAAAAAAAGTTTTAAGGGTAACTTGCCAAACTACTATGAATTGAGGAGTTATTGGTGCAAATTACTAAAAAAAGAAGTCTTAACGAAAAAAATGTAAACATGGTTTTTACGAAGAGGTCTAGATATTTTTCTTTTGAGAAATGACCGAATTTTAGAGGATGCTATTATATATATTATTAGATATTATTTACTTGCACTATAATTAAAATTGAAAGGAAAATTATAA
Organism: Boehmeria nivea var. tenacissima; assembly: GCA_018132145.1. Taxonomy (NCBI): domain Eukaryota; kingdom Viridiplantae; phylum Streptophyta; class Magnoliopsida; order Rosales; family Urticaceae; genus Boehmeria; species Boehmeria nivea. The sequence goes on along the minus strand of CM030875.1, from coordinate 15,555,950 downwards.
TACTCATTTTCAATGTTTGATGTTTAAAATTAGACACCATTTATAATTTTTAAGAAAATAATTGGTAATTAATTTGCTTATCTGATAATTAGTTTCATTATTGCATAAAAATTTGATATTATGTTATGCTAATAAATTTATTCAACAGTTAATATATTTATATTTTTTTAAAATTTTCTAAAACTTTGGTTAATGTATTTAAACATCTATTCTTAAAAAGATCTATTGACCTAACTCTCCTATTAATAAATATGACAATTTCATGTAGTATGTAACTGTAGTTATCAAATCACAGTTTTAGAGTCAATTAATATCATAATTTTAAGTTGACAAACTGTAATGAGGGCAAAATATCTCACAATTTAACTTGGCGATATAATATGTTTGACAACTACTCAACAAATAGTTCTTTGTTGAGAGTGAGACCATTTCCGTCCTCCTTGTCAAATGGAAATTTAATTTCACATTACATCATGTAATAATAAGACTTTATATTACACCAATTCCAAAAGCATAAAGTTAATTTATTATGCTTTTGGGATTTGGCCGTTTCTCAAAATATCTATCCCAACCACTATTCAATTCCATGGATAAAGTCGTTTACTTTTTTCCTTCCTTTTTTTCTTTCCCCCGCTAATCATCGTTTGGCTGTACCATATTGTCGGCAAAGGAAAGAAAAGAGAGAATTTGGGTTATTTTCTGATAAATGTAATATTTATAACATCTAATTATTTAATTAAATAATTAAGTCTAGTTGTGGATCTGATCGTAGTTGCCAAGGACAGATCTTCAAATCCTGCATCGGTTCTAAATTAAGAAACAAAAGGAAAATCAACGTGTGGACGACTATGTGAATTAGTATATATAATAGCTTTAATATATGTCATTGACAGGAAAAATGGAACGAGTGCATTAATTAAGTTGAAAACAAAATTATGTCAAACCAATCAGCTAAACCAGATGATATAAATATATATATATATATATATATATATTATATTTTATCATTTTGAAAATTCGTCAACAAAAGGAGTTAGAGCACTGTAATTTGATCAGATTTCATAACCTGAAAATAAAAAAGACATAATAGAAAAGGGAAATTGCAAAAAAAAAAAAATCATTCTAACTTTTTAAATGTCACTTAATAATTTATGTTCTAAATAACATGCTTGCTAGTTGCTATATCTTCATAGTGTAAAAGTAATTAAATATACAAATTAAAATGCAATACAAACATGCAAATATAATTGGGCCCATTAGCAAAATGGCAACATCTTTTAAAGAAATGACCAACTATCTAAAAATTAAGTTATTAGCCACAAAGCCTATTTACATAAATTCGAACTGCCCAAAATATCATTGTTCGCCCATATTTTGTTACAATCTGTAACAAATATTGTTACGGATTGTAACAATATTTATTACGACATGTAACAAATGTTTATACAAATCATAACAGACAAATGTGTAATAAATATTAGATATATTTTGTTGCATATGTGTATCAAATTTTGTCTGTGACGGTCTGTATCAAAAGTTGTTACCTATTGTAACAAAAATTATTACAGTCTGTAATGTTTGTTACCTTTCGTAACAAAAGACAAAACAGTCAATGCATAATGTCTAACAAAATAGCAAAAAATATACGGTTTTTATAATAAATAGCCATATATTTATGTTTATTTTTAACAATTAGCCTATATTTGTTTTTATTAGCAAAATAGCTATATATTCGCGTCTAGATTTTTTAGACTACAACCACTAGTTTTTTTTACTTATGTTTTTATTGTTTGTTGCAGACAATATTGTCTAAAATTTTGTGTCTCTAGTCATGAAATTTGTGACTTCTTTGGCTGCATATTTTTTTGCTATTTATAAGATATTTTTTTATTTAGTAATAAGTTTTGTGAAATTGGTTGTATAGGCAATCATTTATTTGTGAGTTTGTTATTTTGTTAATAGATGTTTAATTTTTTTATTGTGTTTATTTCAAATTTTCTGAAAATTTGTGACTATAGTCACAAATTTTATGACTGTTTATTTTATTTATTTAGTCTCAAGTTTTATTTCTTTAGTCATAGATTTTTAGATGTTGACTTGATGGTTATTTTGCTAATTTTTTAAAACGTGGGCCATATCTTTAAAACATGGACTGTAAAATGGCTAAATCCTTAACTGGCCCAGACTAATAACTTAATTATGACAAACTCATGTCAATTCCTTAAAATTAAGGCTAAAAACATGTCATTTAGCCAAAAATCTCTATATTATTAATGTATTAAAAAAAGCATTTGTCAAAATTCCAAATTAAAAAATAAAAAATAAAATGGTAGACGTGGGAGTTATGTCATCTGTAGCTTTGACTCTTCGTTGTCTATTTGAGCAAAGTATATATATAGTCGATAAACACAGGACAGCTCAATCAGGTTATGAACTGGACAAAGCACAACTCAATATATAATAATATTTGTTTTATGCATTCCGTCTTTACTTTAATTTTTTGAAAGGTCTAATTTACTTTTCAAAACAATTATCAATGAGTTATTAAAATTGATAAAAATTATGGCTAATAATACATTATTATAGCCGTTAAATCACAATAACGGCAGTTTAATTCATATTGCCATCCATTTTCGTTGACAGATATATATAAAATTTTAATTCACGTGAATCTTGATAATGGTTTTCCGTGCGCAGCCGGCAGCTTCCACTAACTAATTATTTGTTTAAAATATATATTATACGATTCTCCTTTTATTAGCTTTTTGAATACAAACAAAAAATATAGATTCTGTTCGTTAATCACGTATCCGTTCTTAAGCTCATAAAAATTGTCTAAAGTGACTATCCAATCCTGAGATTAGGATATTTTCTTAACTTTACATATGTATATAAATATTTGTGAACGTAAATTAATATATCACATATAAATATATAATAGACTCATAGAACAAGCACTACTATATAAAACTCAATAGAAAAAATTAGTAAATTTGTAACACAGATTATTTTCGTAATTTTTGAAAAAAAGACTCAGTATAAATATATATATATATATAGTATTCACCCAAAAATATAATTATACATATATAATCCCAAATGAAGGAGCCAATTAACCTTTCCATAAATTTATTACGAGTATGTATATATAATATATATATGGATATGTTATTGCGTCCTTTCTTCAAGCATTGGCATAGTCACAGTTGACTCGGATCTCGCCACGGTCCTGAGGCCTAGTCTTGACCTGAACATTCCCAAGCTTGATCATCGACACCGCGAACTGGCTCTCGAACAGCTGATCCTGCGTCGCCAGCGCCGCCACAAACGGCGACGTCCGGTGGTCGGAGAACAGCATTTGGTCGGTAGACAGCAAGCCCTTCCCGTGCACCAGGTTGTCGTAGTACTTGGTGTCGAAAACCCTCGGCGTCGTCACGTCGAGGTCGACGAGGTTGTCCGGCGAGGACTTGCACTTCCTCCGGAGGCCGGCGAGGTACGTGGCGTTGAGGGAGGGGTCGGGGCGGGGGCCGAGGCGGTGGGCGAGGGCGTGGCAGGAGCTCCGGCCGATGGTGTGGGACCCGGAGAGGACGACGAGGTCCAGGATGGTGAGGCCGCGGGCCGCGAAGAAGGCGGTGAGGGCGGTGACGTTCTCGCGGCCCTGCGGGACGGCGTCGGCCTCTTTCGAGACGGAGACGCGCCCGTCCCTGCGGCCGAAGGGGACCTCCCAGAAGGGCCCGCCCGCGAAGACGGTGGCGTCGCGGGCGGCCGCCGTGAGGATGTCGGCGCAGGAGACGGTGCGGGGGCAGGCCTGCTCGAGGACACGCTTGATGTCGTTGATCACTCGGAAACCGGTTAGGGTTTTGCTCGCGTAGGCTCTTCGCTCGCTGCCTCGGTGGTTCAGCAGAACTGAGGCGTCGCAGCCCTGCAGGAACATTATAATAAATATTGCATGAATAATATTTTACGTTGTTGTACGCAAAGATTGTGACAAAAATGAAAATATTACAGTTAAAAGCTAAATTTTGGAAGTTATAACTTACAATAGCTAAAGTCTTTGTGGTTAAGTTTGTCACAAAATTATATATTTTGTTGATAAAAGCAGTTTTAGTCATAAAATACAGTTCCATCACAATCATTAATTTTGGGTTTCGAAATATCATATAATCGAATTATATTACAAACTTACAATGTGTACAAATTGTGAATGGTACTATAGTTTTTAGATATCCACCAATGGTATGTATTATTAATATGTTCGATGATTTTCATACTCTCAATATGAAGTAAATGAAGAAAAAAAAAAAAGGTATGCAAATGAAATTTACGAAATCAATTAATAAAATTCCGGAACATAAAGTATAAGGAGGATATAGTCTTTTGTATCTTATATTTGAATTCATATACAAACATTGAATCCTGTTACACAAATAACTAGTAACTGTGGCAATTTATAAGAAACGTGTAATGTAGCTTGATGAAAACAGATAAATGTTATAGCGCAGGCATAAGTACCAGTTTGGCATTGCTGTGCTTATAAAAGAAATGCTTCAAACTGTGCTGATGAAAGAAGCTGCTGAAGTTATAAACATGTACGATGTTTGGATATTTTATTTTTAAAACTGCTGTTAAAACAGTGTGGGTATGTAAAATTACCAAATAATAATTTTAGAAAATTAATTAGTAGAATATGGGTAGTTAATTAGGGATTATTTTAGTAATTTAAACTAAAGAAGCAGTTTCGATTATTGAAAATCAGTCTTTAACATGCTTATCAAATTACATTACGTAAAAGCAGAAACGGTTACGTGCTTCTTTAAGAAATAGGTTTACCAAACACTTATAGCTACTTTACATTCTTTTATAATCTAAAAACAGCCTACCAAAGTAATGCCAAACGCCCTAAGTATAACAATAAAAGCTCAGTTTTTATATCCTAATATCATCATTCCTTTTTTAGATTTTTTTTTTCAATTTTGATATATAGTACTACTAATAACAATAATTAAGAACAATGCTTAAATTAATTAAGTAAATTGTCATCGATCGCGCTACAAAAAAAGGGGCTCACCCTAACAGCGCAGTCGTGGAAGTGCAAGCGAATAATGGCGGGAGCCAAGGTGGGGTCTCTGTTGATCCAAGCTCTCATTCTCCTATGAATTATGGCCTCAGCATTAGGGCATGTCTTGGCATAGTGTTCCAAAGACAAGAAATCCTCCGCAGGCAAATTATAATTAGGCTTTTTTGTCGATGTTTTCGGAGTGGTAGTTCTACTCTTCGGAGGCTGATTAAGGGCTGATAATACCCCCAAATTACTTGAAACAAAAAAGACCAATAACAGAACTGTCAAATAACACAACTTCATGATGATGATGATGATAATGTTCCAAATCTATAATGGTTATTTGTGGCCGGGTTGTGAATTACACTCTATTCTCGGAGATATTTTTATAGGATCTGATTAACAATGTTGTGGAAAATAGATGATGATACAATACGTGAAGAGCACTACATTCTCAAAGAATAATTCATGACATGCAAACATGTTTGGTATATTGGATTGTTTAACTTTCTTTCTTTCTTTTTTTTTTTTCTTTTTTTTTTAAGTCAAAGGATAGGTATAGAGATATATTATTTAAAATTTAGTATATACTATAGTGATCTCTAGTACTAGTTTTAGGAGAAGGAACTATATATGGGCTTTTAGTTGTGAAGAAATTCCTTTTGGGCATAATTCAATGGATCTCCAGCACAAACTATCTGGCCTAAATACCACCTTTCAGTTTTGATTTTTCCAATCATTAAAACATTGAAGTTTGTCTTAATTTAAGCTTAATTAGATGCAAGGTTTTTTTTTTTAAATTTTTAAAATCATTCAGATAATGATACTTTGAAATGATTATAAAATAAATATTAATATTGATCCAAGTTGTAGAAGAGCGTTAGCCTCTTAATGTCATTGTTAGATGGTCAAATGAAAGAAGGATACATATGTAGGATTTAGATATTTAATTTTAATAATAAAAAAAAGCGTGTTGAGTTGAAGAGATAGCAGCAGTCCAGTTACATAACATTGAAGTATATAATATGCCTAATACTTTATGCAAATAGACATTATTTATTTCTTTTCAATAGAAAAAAAAAAAACCGCGTGTGAGAATTCTAGTGATCATTTATAGGTAAGAAGAATGTGAAGTATTTCATGCCTAATCACTGCATATACATTTATAAAGCACTAGACATGATATTGTGAATTTGTACGCTTGAATATTATACATACGCAAAAACTGTTATTTGCTGTCGTTTTTCACAAGATTGTCGTTTTTAATGTTTCTGTCGTTTCACGAGCTCTTATGTCGATCTCAATTTTTCAGCCACTTTTCCACTCTGATGTCGTTTTCATATTTACTGTTGTTATCCTTCTACTTTCGTTTTTCAACTTTCCGTTATTTTTCAAATCTATGTCGTTTGTTAGATTTACTGTCGTTTTTAATATTTTATGTCGTTTTTGCTATCTGATGTAGTTTTTCTCCCCTAAAATCTTATTATTCTACTTTTTCTGTCGTTTCTCCTTTAAAATGATGGTTTTTCAAAGATTAGTAGCATTGTTTCTCCACTTATGACGATTTCAGCTTTTTTCTCTGATGTCGTTTTCATATTTACTGTCGTATTTCATATTTTCTGTCGTTTTTGTTACCTGATGGTTTTTCTCTCCTAAAATGTAATTCCTTATCATTTCTCCTTTAAAATACTGTTTTTCATATTTAATGTCGCTTCTCCAGTCTATGTTTTCACTTTACAACTTGTCGATCTGATGTCGTTTCATCTTTACTGTCGTTTTTAAGATTTTTTGTCGTTTTTGTTATCTGATGTAGTTTTTCGCACCTTAAATGTTATCATTCTAATTTCCTGTTTCTCCTTTAAAATGGTTTTTTTTTTGGGGTCAAATTTAACGACCTTTCTCAAGTCACGATGATTTCCACTTTTTTATCTGATGTCGTTTTTATCTTTACTGTCGTTTTTTGGATTTTCTGTCGTTTTTGTTATCTGATGTAGTTTTTCTTTCCTAAAATGTTGTTATTTCAATTTCCTGTTTCTCCTTTATGGTGTTTTTTCAAATTTAACGTCATTTCTCCAGTGACGATGATTTTCAACTCTTTTTGATCTGATGTCGTTTTTATCTTTATTGTCGTTTTGTAGATTTTCTGTCGTTTTTTTTACCTGATGTAGTTTTTCTGCCTAAAATATTGTTATTCTAATTTCCTATCGTTCCTCCTTTGAAATGATGTTTTTTTAAAATTAACATCGTTTCTCCAGTCGCGATGATTTCAGCTTTTTGATCTGATGTCGTTTTCATATTTACTGTCGTTTTCATATTTTCTGTCGTTTTTACACATTGAAGCACTGGCAACACTGCAAATTGAGAGAAAACAAAATTTATATATATTAAAAAAAAAATAGAATTAAATACTAACAAATTCACAACTTCAATCACACCCTCAATCAATTCTAAGGAAAAAAAAAAAAGAAAAAGAGAGAAAATTCAAAAGTACACAATTGGATTGTTCATTTACATGACACTGTTGGTGAAGTAGCTACAAATATAATTTCAACAAGCCAATACAAAAATCTCCAAATCCTCACACACTGAACTGAAGTATACATACTTGTCTCCCAACCTTGTTACACCATATAATTAAAACTTCAATCAACACACCATTGATTAATATTACATTACTATGATCACACCTCATAGCTATTAATTAAGCTCTTGCTTGTCTAAGCCTTGCAACAAACAAACCTGCCAAGTCCTTTCGGAGCATTACTATCATTATCATTTTTAACACCATGATGATCATGATCGTGACCATGAATCTCAACCGCCTTGTGTTTCTTGTTCTTCTTCTTCTTCGAGTCCTGATCCTTGGGAACAGTGATCACCAAAACGCCGTCGCTCATCGACGCCTTGATCTCGTCGACCTTTGAGTCCTCCGGCAGCCGGAACTCCCTCGCCAACCCGCCACGCGTCCTCTCTCTGCAGTGCCATTTCTCATCTTTACAATCTTCTTCTTCTTCTTCTTCTTCTAACTTCCTCTCGGCACTGACATGGACGACTCGGTTATCGCGGATTTCGAGCTTCACGTCCTCTCTTTTCAGGCCCGGAAGATCGATTTCGAAGACATGGGCGTGGGAGTTTTCCTTCCAGTTCATCGGGGCGGTGCCTGAAGTAGTGTTGTTGTTGTCCAAGAAGAACAAGCCATGGAAAGGGCTAGCGTGATCAGAGAGGAGAGACTGTAAAAGGGACATTTTTATTTTAATTTTTGGTTTCTGTCAATATTGTGAGGCTGATATTTAGTGGATGAGAATTGAGATGTGAGAATTTTTGAAGGTTTGTGTGTTGTGTGTGTGTGAGTTTAATTATGTGTTGGTCAGGATTTATATATTGGATATGGAAAGAGATAAAACAGCATTTTCTTGAAGTTTCTGGATTAAATGGTAAAGCTTTAGATTCTTCACTGCGGAGAAGAATTATTAATGTTTTGGTTTTGCATTTCCGCTTTGCTTTGAGACGACAGGATGGGGTGAAAGTCAACATGTTGGAGAAGTCTCGGGAAGAGTCTAGAAAAGGAGATATTGAAATATTAGTAATGTATATTTTATTAATATTTTTTAATAAATAAGTGTTCTTTTTGTCATTTCAAACTAATTTAGGAATAATTTATTATTTAATAAAAATTTGTGAGTTTTAAATTTGTGTTAAACATCTAAAATAAAAATAAAAGAAAAAACAAAACAACTTTTTGTTAAAGGAAAAAGTATAACAAAATAGGTACCAAAAGCTTGAGAAAAAAAAAATCTAAGACCACTGCGTTTAAAAAATGACGATTACAACAACTAGAACTTTTTTGATTTTTTTTCAAAAAGAAGAGAAAAATTAAAATTACAAAAGAGTCCCTAAAAATTTGTAAGAGGGCCCCTCAAATTTTACAAAAAACACCCTAAAAGAAGTCATATACTCATATGTGTTCCATCGAGCGCGTGTGCTGCAAAAATAAATAATAAAAAAAATCAACCAAAACAGGCATTTTGGTCGAAACAACACTATTTAAAACACTCACACATACATATTACGGATACAATTATTTTTTATGCAAATATCAATATATATATATATATTAAGTTTGCAAAAGAATATAAAAATAGAGAAGATTTGGATTTTAGTATTTTTAAGCTCATGTTTCAAAAATTTAGCCATAGTTTCACTAAATTAAAAAATTAGTCATTTTCATTGTGTAATAATTTTTATTACACGTATAACAAAAATTGTTACCTGTGTAACAAAAATTGTTATTGGGTGTAACAAAATTTGTTACACGAGTAACAAATATTGTTACATGTTACACAATAAAAATGACTAATTTCTTAATTTCGTGGAACTATGACTAATTCTTAAAAGATTTACCAAAAATTTGGCTAAATCCTTAAAAAAAACTCTTAAAAATATTATAAATATTTGATATCCTCAATACATTTTATTAGTTTTAACTATTTCGACAAATCAGCATTACATACCCCCGTTTGGGGAAATCATTTTGGTCATTTTTTACCATTCTAAATGGTTTGAAAATGGTTTGAAAAATAGTTTGATTTTACAAATTTTGAGGTGGTATAAATGGTTGAGATTTAAAGATATTGTATAGGGATTTGGAAAGTTGAAAAAAATGGTTGAAAAAAGTGGAATGGAGTGGAATGGTTTGGAGGATTGAAAAAAGTGAAAAAATGGAATAGAATGGAATGAGTAGAATGGTGTAAATAAACATATGGTAATAAATTGTGTTTGGAAAAACTATTTTGGTCACTTTTGACCATTCCAAATGGTTTAAAAATGGTTTGAAAAATGGAAGAAAAATGAGTAGAATGGTTTGATTTTATGAATTTTGAGGTGGTATAAATGGTTGAGATTTAAAGATATTGTATATGGATTTGGAAAGTTAAAAAAATATTGAAAAAAAAAAGAAATAAAATGGAATGGAATGTAATTATTTTGAGGATTAGAAAGTTGAAAGAATGAAATAGAATGGAATGAGTTGGATAAGTTGCCTAAACGTAGGGTACAAGAGACAAAACACAGGAAAAAAGGGGACGTACACAAATAAATTACGATAATGTCTAAAATAATTATACCTAAACAGCATTTTAAAAGTGCTGATTTCATCTCTCAGACACTGCTCAACCAGTTTCTTCCTCAATTTTCTCTCTTTCACACTCATGCTCGTTCGTCGACTATTCTGATCAGCGTGTTTTCAGCGTCAGCCTTTTTTTTTTTTTAATTCTATATGTTAATATATACAAGTAAAGTTTAGTTATAAGTATTTGCTTGTTTTCATTTGACTTTGTTAGTCAAGTAAAAAACTATGGCTTCCTCGTCCTCGTCCTCGTCTTCCAGTACTCTTACCCAGAAGCACGATGTTTTTCTCAGTTTCAGAGGCGAGGATACGCGCGATAACTTTACGAGCCATCTCTATGCCGCTTTACGCCGCAAGAAAATTGGCACCTACATCGATTATAATGGTCTCAATAAAGGAGACGAAATCTCTCCGGCTCTGGTCCAAGCGATCAGGGAATCAAAGATCTCAGTGATCATCTTCTCCAAAAACTACGCTTCTTCAACGTGGTGCCTCGACGAGCTTGTCCATATAATCTCGTGCAAAGAAGGGATTAATGGACAGCTTGTGATGCCGGTGTTTTATGGCGTAGATCCGTCGCATGTTCGGAAACAACAGGGAAGCTATGCAACTGCGTTGGCCGCGCTTGAGGAGCGTTTTGTGCAGGACATCGAGAAGGTCCGCCGGTGGAGGACAGCTTTGGCATCGGCGGCAAATCTGAGCGGATGGGACTCCTCTGTCATCAAGTAAACCCTCAAAAACCATAATTGATTATTTTCTTGTGTTAATGAGAGGATCCTTAAATACAAATCCAACTGATGTAGGATATGGGGAGAGAGAGAGAGAGGATACTTTAATTTGTCAAGAGTTTTAACAGGAATTAGGAGAATAAGAATGGGTCATATTTTGAAATGTGCATTTTAAAATGGTCGTTATTTTGAAAATTTTAAGGTGATTTGAACATCTTACCTTGGATAAGGAAAGTAAAGATGATGGAAATGAAAACAGACATCAAGTAGCTATAGATGATAAAGTTCTTACATGTATTTTGTATATGAACTATAGCTATTTTCTTAATTTTTAGAAACATTGACTAAAATTTAAAAAATATTTTTTAAAATGGGCTATGTAGCTAATTCACCCAACATATAATAGAAATTTTCTTTTCTTCTATTGATCTGTCCATTTTGATGTTATATCGTTATTTTCTTGTCCCTGTATATATGCTTTAGCTGGTTCACTGAGGATCTAAGACTAAATTGCTTACCTCCTTTTGTACTTGATTTTTTATTTTATTTTTTGCTGGGAATTGTAATTCATTTATTTATGCTAGACCTGAGGATGAACTAATCGAGAGAATTGTTAAAGATATACTAAAGAAATTGAGACCTACAGCAAAGGATGAGTACAAGAACCTGGTTGGGATTCAAAAACACATTGAGAAAATTGAATCATTGTTACATCTTGGCTCGCCAGAGTTTCAATTTCTAGGCATTTGGGGTATGGCTGGTATTGGTAAAACAAGTATTGCACGCGTAGTCTTCGATCAACTCTCTTATGATGATCAGTTCGAAGGTTGTTGTTTTGTTGAAGATATTGAGGAATACTTGAAGACATTGGGGCAAGAAGGATTGAGAAACAAAGTTCTTTCTACATTATTGGATGACAACACATTTTCAAATCTTACCAAGTTTGGAGGATCAAGTTTTTACGAGGCTAAACTCCGACATTCAAAGGTGCTTATTGTTCTTGATGATCTTAAGGATTCGGAGCAATTGAGGCTCTTAGCTGGAGACGAGGATTGGTTTGGTCCTGGAAGTCGAATCATCGTAATAACTAAAGATAAGCAGGTACTTAGAAATAAAATTGATAACAATAAGATATATGAAGTTAAGGGATTAAATTCTGATGAAGCTCTTGAGCTCTTTAGCTTGAATGCTTTTCTGAAAAACTCACCTACAACAGATTGCATAGAGGTAGCAAAAACAGTGGCGAATTATTGTAAAGGCAACCCTTTAGCTCTCAATGTTTTGGGATCATTCTTTGGTGGAAAGAGCAAAGAAAGGTGGAAAGACGCACTGGAAAAATTGAAAAGGTTACCGAATGATGAAATTCAAAACGTGCTGAAGATGAGTTATGACGGATTAGACAGGTTGCAAAAGGATATTTTTCTTGATATTGCATGCTTCTTCCAAGGGAAGGACAGAGATCACGTTGAAAGAATACTAGATGCTTGTGATTTCTCGGCAAGCGTAGGGATCGATGATCTAATTGATAAGTCACTCCTAACTATTGTGAACAACAAACTAAGGATGCATGGCTTACTGCAAGAAATGGGGCAGGAAATCGTTCGTCAACAATCCATCAAAAACCCAGAAAGCGAAGTAGATTATGGCTTGCTAAAGATGTCTACAATGTCTTGAGAGACAATACGGTAAGTGTCAAATTTGAAAAATATGTACTCTTTAATATATATATATATATCAACTATAATAATATTTCTCTAATTGTCAGGGAACTCCAAAAATTGAAGGATTATTCATGGATATGTCTGAGATTGATAGGGAGTTGTTCTTGAGTCCTACTGTCTTCCAAAGGATGCTCAATCTAAGATTGCTCAAATTTTACAATTTTGATGCCAAAAAGAAGTTCAAGGTTTACGTTCTTGAAGATCTTCATCATCTTCCTAACATGCTTCGGTATCTGCATTGGGAGGATACCCCACGAAAGCTTTGCCCGTGAATTTTTTTGCAGAGTATCTAGTTGAACTGATCTTGCCAAATAGCCAAGTCGAGGAACTATGGAGCGGAGTACAGGTGTGCATTAATTTACAAATCATTTCGCAATCTTAGACATTCAAAATGCCTAGTACATATCTGTAACGGCTGCTCTCCGGATCGACGACTGTCCCCACATGCCAATACGAGTCTTTCCAGCGTGCTTTGTCCTCACTCGCACGCTTCCTTGGAAACTTCCCAAGAGGTCACCCATCCTAAAATTGCTCTGGGTTAAGCACGCTTAACTTCAGAGTTCTTATGAGATGGGCTCCCGAAAAGAAGATGGGTCTTGTTGACATAGGTAGTACCATCATATCTTTTAAGCATCTCCTCAACTGTACCGTCCCATACCAGCACGGCCTCGAAACCTTTACATTACACCATCACCTTACCCAGGCGATGCGGGATTGTACAGCTTACCATTTCTTGTCCTCTTTTTCGCTCTAGGGATAATGACTGTCACAATCACCCCTTCTTTTGGGGGCCTGACGTCCTCGTCGGCCGTCAGCCACATTTCTAGCTAGTTCAAGGCTTTGATACCAATTATAACGGCTGTTTTTCGGATCGACGACTGTCCCCATAGGCCAACACGAGTCTTTTCTGCGTGCTTTGTCCTCACTCGCATACTTCCTGAGAAAACTTCTTAGGAGGTCACCTATCCTGAAATTACTCCGTGTCAAGTACGCATAACTTCAAAGTTCTTACGAGATGGGCTCCCAAAAAGAAGATACATCTTGTTGACATAGGTAGTACCATCATATCTTTTAAGCATCACCTCAACCGTACTGTCTCATACCAGCACGGCCTCGAAACCTATACATTACACCATCACATTACCCAGGCAATGCAGGATTGCATAACTTACCATGTCTTGCTATCTTTTTTTGGCTCAAGCGATTATGACTGTCACAATATTAGCAAAAGAGAATAATAGAATTATATATTTGCATCAAATGCGATCTCACTTTTTTTCCTTGTGGCATAAACATTTGTAAAAATATTTTTCCTTAATTTGATTGTATTTTATTGAATTGTGCAAAATCTTCATCCTAAGCTGATTCTAGCAATTTTTTTTATATTTGTGACAGGATCTAACGAACTTGAAAAAGATTGACCTTAGTTACTCTGAGAACTTGAGCAATATTTCAAGTCTATGTGGAGCTAGAAATCTTGAACATGTATACCTTGAATATTGTGGAAGCTTGACCCAAGTTCCTTCGGAGTTCAAGCGTCTAGGCAAACTCAAAACTCTCATTCTTGAGGGCTGCTCATCCCTAGAAGCGTTTCCAGAGCTTTCGAGGCAATATAGAATGCTTGGTGTTGAGTGGGACGGAAATAGAAGAAGTGCCCTCATCAATTGGGAATCTGACTCAACTCCAAATACTTTCTATGAGAGACTGTAAAAGACTAGTGAGCCTTCCAACAAGCATTTGTAAATTGAAACTACTTTTCGGTCTCTCTCTCTCCGGTTGCGAAAAGTTGGAGAGACTTCCGGAGATCAAGGAGCCTATGTGGAGTCTAATGGTGCTTGAGTTAGACAATACATCAATTGAAGCTCTTCCCGTTACAATAGGCAATCTGATTGGGGTTGAGCATTTCACGCTAGAAGACCATAAGTTGATCCCACAAAACATCTGTAGTTTACGATCTTCGACGTGCATAAGCCTCCTTCAACTGAAGAGTTTGACGGATCAAGATTCGAAACATCCATATCATTTTTTCTATAAGAAACGTTGCCCTGAAGTAGATGTTGTGTCAATTTCAACAAGCGAATATCAAGAAAGCTCAAGAGATTATACGTTCAAGAAATTCATTCACTCACAGACGAGCAAGTCGCTTAAGAAATTCAGTCACTCACCAGAATTACGAGCAAGTCGCTTATGTGGTAAATGGGAATTTCTCTTTTATAATTACCTAGAGCTTCCTGGTTACAGAAACCATATAGACGGTGCTTCCAAGCTCACGCTTTTTCATACACAAATTCAAAGTCGGAGCTCCAATAAAACAGGAGTAAGTCAGCCCTATTCTCTCTAATTTTATGTTTTATTTTTTATATTTTCACTATTTTTGCTGCAACCAAAATAATGTTTTATAAGATTAAGTCGTTAGATTTTGTTCTTGCAATTCATTATGTTCTCTGATATTCGTAGAAATTTTTTTATTATTATCCAACTCTCTTTCGCCGTCACCCCCTGTCGACCTAGTGATATACCCTAACGAGATTCCCTCATCTTACAAATCATACTCCCGTATAATCACTTACCAATTTTTCCAATTACAAACAAGAACACTCACAAAAACACTCATCCCACACAAGAAGGACATACAAATTGTATAACTCTCAATACTGCACAAAGTACATACAATACACTCTGAAACTGCAAATGGAGATTGATAAAAACGTTCTACAATTCTTTATAATAAAAGGAAGCAATCCTCAAAAGCAAATTTGAAAAACTTTTCTTATTAAGTACAACAAAATCTCTCATAAACAAAATGGTCAAATTGAGTCATTATTCGTGAATAATTTCAACCATGACGTTGGGCAATCATCACTTGATATGAGCATTTGGAATCTCGTCTAAATCGAAGGTCAACTTCTTGCAGAAATAAATCTCACCATAAACAAGAGCGATGATATACTTTCTAATCAGAGAATATTCAATTAGTTCATGCAAATCAACTAACTCTCTCTAAATCAAGACCAAATTAATCAAGCATAAACAAAATGTTAAGAATAATTTTTTTGCACAACAAAATGCCAATTTTGAAACATTAACAACTTGTACAAACATTAATTACCAATTATTATAGGGTGAGTTGCAAAAATAGGCTAAAATTAAATGTGTCTTTTAAATGATAGCTCATGTTTCGAAAAATTAAAAATATAGTCACTTTCAAGAATTTCATAACAAAAAATATCAAACAAATATTTACACATCTTTAAACATTTGTAAGATATTGTTTAACACTTCAACAAATAATGAGTAAAAGTTGAAGTGTTAAAAAATATTTGCAATTTTTTACAAATGTGTAATATTTTGTATGACATTTTTCTGTTATGTAATTCGTAACATAGTTATTTTTTTAATTTTTTGAAACATAGACTATCATTTAAAAATATATTTTTTTTTTGGCTATTTACTACAATTTTCCATTATTATTATACCTTTTATAACTCCATCAACATTTCAATAATAAGATGATGCAAGCAATACAAATTAAAATTAAGCTTTTCCAATTTGCTTAATACTTTAACTCCATGTCTATTGTCAACAGGAATTTCTAGCAACAGACTTCGGATTTTGTTGTATATCGGACACCAAAATTCCAAATTGGTTTAGCTATCAATTCGAAGACTCTTCTTCTGTAAGGATCAGACTTGACAAGCATGAACTTGATAACTTGTTGGCTTTTTCTGTGTGTGTTGTTGCAGTTGGTTTAGAGGATTTTAAGTACTTTTCTAAACATAAGAAGTGTAAGCTTGTTTGTCAAGTCCATTACCAGCTGAGAGATGGACGTGTATTGTCATGGGATTTTTATTGGAACCAGGAGCATGAACATGTACTTAAAACTGTCCTCGAACCGAACTTTAGATCGAAGAACATGTTGGCTTTGCCGAAAAGTAGAGCGAGCTGGTTTGATTTTATGCACAACATGATCTTACCCGAGGTAGTGTTTGACTTCGGCTTCGTAGATGAAAAAAATAAGCGTATTCAAGCTTTTACTATAAAGAGGTGTGGAATTCATCTTCAGTTTGAAAAGGATTTTAGAGAACGATTTGCGCTCTTTGGTCCAAGAGGTCAGAGCACTGCGTTCGGACCAAGAGGAAATACTCGAGTTAGTATTGACATTGACGAGGAAGAAGAAGAAAGCAAGAAACTGAGCGGTAAGATCAACAACTCATCTTATCTTAATCTTATACTGAGATTTATTATTTGGTTCTAAAAGCCATATTTTTTCTATCTTAGCAAGCATGCTATAAATTGTTCTACTACTAATAACTCTGTTTTATATGACAGCAAAAGAATTAACTCTGTATAACTAAAAAAATATGGAATTACTATTAAATTTTGTTTTGGATGAATTTTTTTGCCCAATTTATAACTTTGCTCTTTATAGATTAACGGTGACTAAAATGTGTAAAAAGAAAAAGAAAAAGCATGAATGACCAAAACAATCTCTTAATGTTTCTACACTTGCATATTATTTGAGAAGATTAATCTTTCAAATAATTGATCTGAGAAAGCATACTAGGTCAGGTTCTCTAAATTTTCATGATTGAAAGTCTTCAATATTGGTATTTAAGACAATATTTTGTTGGATGCTCAACCTTTATTTGCAGATGACAGCATAGTTGTGTCGATTTCAAGAAGTGAGCTCACTCAACACTTCGATCAGAGTGTATTCCTCTTTTATGGCTTCCTACAATTGCACGGCCGACATGGAATGGATTATCTAAAGGTTAAAGTTTTCGATCAAGAAATTCTTTCGAGATCAAATTTTAAAGGAGTACGTTCGCCTCTTTCCCTTCTTATTTGTTTGGTTAAATTGTAATTGCCTAATACCTATTAGTTCATAAATGTTACAAAATTAATGGCAACAAACGAATGATAGAAACATAGTTTAAAAAAAAAAATGATCTCATACAATCGTGTAATTAAGAAAATGACTATTTCTTTAATTGACTATTTTTTTTAAACATCAACTAAAAAATGACTATTTACTCAATAATCTCTATATTATATTATTTTACTCAAAATAATGATGCGAGGTTTTAGTAAGAACTTTAAAATCCAAGTACTTATTAAACTGTCACGACTCTCAGGTACTTAAGAGTCGCAATGAAGACGTTGGTGCTTATTGTCAAGGAAGCCAAATCCCAAACTATTTCGAATACAAATGCGATGAGCCACAAATGTTGCTCGAAGTTCCTCTAGATTTGCTCGTCAATTCCAACTTCATGGGATTCATTCTATGCGCCGTTGTGGAATTTAAGGACTTGAATTGTTTCAACCGCTTTAAGCTTCAATATCAGTATGGCATTTCCATTCTCCACGATAGTAGGTGCCCTGGGAGAGCTGGTTGCCGTTGGAAAATGGGCAATGCTGGTTTTGCTAATTTTTTTTTATTCTCGTTGTGGTTGAACATGAAAAACAATTATAGGTTTGGTGATGCAGAATGTTGTCTGAATTATGCGTGGACTTTCAAATTGAGGTGTGTGGATGAGAACAACAATCCTCTTGGAGATAATCAATGTAAAATAAGGACATGTGCCATCAGGCGCCTACTTGCTGGCGAATTTGGTGTAAAAATTGGTTCGTCCGAGTCTGAGTCGATCAGGAGCTCTAATATTCCAAAATGAAGGAGAAGACTATGCAAGTCAGGAATTTCAATTCAGAAAAGATATATATATATATATATATAGGAGTAATGTAGCGTGCATAACAGAGGAAGTTGACTTTTTGTACAATCTTTGTAATTATATATATATATATATATATATATATATATACTGCGTGGTAAAAGGTGAATAAAATTGGGACAAATTATGTATAAATACTCCTCCCCTTATACTTCTTCAATGCAAACGTATTTGATTATAGAATTATTTAAGTTTTTTTTCTTTGCGAAGTCAAAGAAAAAAGCGTAAATAATTGGAAGATTTTGAGGAGTCATCTTTTGTCACATTAATAATCTATTACACTACAAATATAGAATAAAAATAAGGGTGAAGTAGGGAAATATCCAGAATTTATAAAACAATAAAAATAAATACCCAAATTTTTGAAGCAATTGAGTTTCTAGTCAATTTATGAATTACTTGCACATGCTTTTGGTAACTAATTGAATTACCACCACTTAGCAGCAGTCCAGTTACATAACATTCAAGTATATAATATGCCTAATATTTTATGCAAATAGACATTATTTATTTCTTTTCAACAGAAAAAAAAGCGTGAGTGAGAATTCTAGTGATCATTTATAGGTAAGAAGAATGTGAAGTATTTCATGCCTAATCACTGCATATACATTTATAAAGCACTAGACATGATATTGGAAATTTGTATGCTTGAATATTAAATATACGAAAAAACTGTTATTTGCTGTCGTTTTTCACAAGATTGTCGTTTTTAATGTTTCTGTCGTTTCCCGAGCTCTTATGTCGATTTCAACTTTTCAGCCACTTTTCCACTCTGATATCGTTTTCATATTTTCTGTTGTTTATCCTTCTATTTTCGTTTTTCAACTTTCCGTTATTTTTCAAATCTATGTCGTTTGTTAGCTTTACTGTCGTTTTCTAGATTTTATGTCGTTTTTGCTACTGATGTAGTTTTTCTCCCCTAAAATGTTATTATTCTATTTATCTGTCGTGTCTCCTTTAAAATGGTGGTTTTTAAATATTAATAGCATTGTCTCTCCAGTTATGACGATATCAGCTTTTTCCTCTGATGTCGTTTTCATATTTACTGTCGTATTTCATATTTTCTGTCGTTTTTGTTACCTGATGTAGTTTTTCTATCCTAAAATATAATTTCCTATCGTTTCTCCTTTAAAATAGTGTTTTTCATATTTAGCGTCGTTTCCCCAGTCATTATGTTTTCAGCTTTTTGATCTGATGTCGTTTTCATCCTTACTGTCGTTTTTAAAATTTTATGTCGTTTTTGTTATCTAATGTAGTTTTTCTCACCTAAAATGTTGTCATTTTATTTTCCTATTTCTCCTTTAAAATGGTGTTCTATATAAATTTAACGTCCTTTCTCCAGTCACGATGATTTCCACTTTTTTTTATCTGATGACGTTTTTATCTTTACTGTCGTTTTTTGGATTTTCTGTCGTTTTTGTTTTCTGATGTAGTTTTTTCTCCTAAAGTGTTGTTATTTTAATTTCCTGTTCCTCCTTTAAAATGGTGTTTTTTCAAATTTAACATCCTTTCACCAGTCATGATGATTTCAACTTTTATCATCTGATGTCGTTTTTATCTTTACTGTCATTTTTTTTTATTTTCTGTCGTTTTTGTTATCTGATGTAGTTTTTCTCTCCTAAAATGTTTTTATTTTAATTTAATGTTTCTCCTTTAAAATGGTGTTTTTCAAATTTAACTTCCTTTCTCCTATCATGATGATTTCAACATTTTGATCTGATGTCGTTTTTTAGCTTTACTGTCGTTTTTGGAATTTCATGTCGTTTTCGTTATCTGCTGATGTTTTTCTGTCCTAAAATGTTGTTATTATAGTTTTCTATCGTTCTCGTTAAAAAAGGTGTTTTAACATCGTTTCTCCAGTCAGGTTTTTGATCTTTTGTCGTATTCATCTTTATTGTCGTTTTTATATTTTCTGTCGTTTTTACACCTTGAAGCACTGGCAACACTGCAAATTGAGAGAAAATAAAATTTATATTGAAAAAAATCCGAACTCAATGTATTATTAGAGCTAAATACTAAAAAAGTCACAACTTAAATCACATCCTCAATCAATTCTAAGATATTTAAAAGAAAAAAGAAAAAACTCAATAGTACACAATTGGATTGTTCATTTACAAGACACTACTGGTAAAGTAGCTACAAATAAAATTCCAACAAGCCAATACAAAAATCTCCAAATCCTCACACACTGAAGTATATATACTCGTGTCCCAGCCCCTTTACGCCATATAATTAAAAACTCAATCAACAACGCAGCATTGATTAATATTACATTAGTATGATCACACCTCTAAGCCTTGCAACAAACAAACCAGCCAAGTCCTTTTGGAACATTATTATTATCATCACTTTTGTTAGAGCGTTTGGTGTTGGCATAATATTTTTGACAATCTATTTATTTGTTTTAAATGCTAATATTCGGATAGTATATTCTATATATATTATCTTAGATTTTCTGACGTAAATCCCGAGCAGATTTGATGATTTGAAGATTCTGGCGAGATCCACGAGATGATCCAGCAGTTGTTCCTCGTCGGCAGATTTTAAGGAGGCGGTTGTAATTTCCAAGATTCGGATTTATCCTCACATTATCTGATCTTGGTGATTATATTTGAATTAAAGAAGATCAGATTTGGCCAGATTTCGCCCAAGACTTATTGGAAATCATGGGATTTTGAAGTTACTCAAGATAAAGATGGATCTTATTCGGATTAGTATTAATTTTCTCATCTTTTGTTCTAGGGTTTTTGGGCGTGAGTATAATTACTCTCTGCAAGGGTTTCGAGGTATCCATTCCTCAAA
Organism: Boehmeria nivea var. tenacissima; assembly: GCA_018132145.1. Classification (NCBI taxonomy): domain Eukaryota; kingdom Viridiplantae; phylum Streptophyta; class Magnoliopsida; order Rosales; family Urticaceae; genus Boehmeria; species Boehmeria nivea. The sequence continues at coordinate 15,534,783 of CM030875.1, read as the reverse complement.
GTGTGAGTTTGAGAGTTATGTGTAGAGAGTTGGTCGTTGTTCATTATTCTCCATTATATTCGGAGAACATCTTGTAGACCATCTGAGCGTATTTGTGTAGAAGAGTCTCGGGAGAGGTTCCTGTGGAAACGAGGGGACCTCAGATACAAGGGGAGCTTGTGTTGACGTTTACTAGAGGAAGACGGAGGAAAACAGCGTCGTAGTTAGGAGGGATTCGGACTAGGTTACGTCCGGGTGTACACGTCTTATTGTAGAATTCTTTCCATTAACTGGGCGAGGCCCCGCAGACGTAGGCAAATTGCCAAACTACGTTACCATCTTTGGTGTCGTTTACTTTCTGCTTTACTTTATAGTTTATTACTTTACTGTATTTTTGCATAGTTGTTCTTTATTATCGTTGATCACTGTGTAGAACAACCTACTGACCACCTTTACAAATTAGTTGTTTTTTCAATTTTTAACACCACGTTGATGATGATCATGATCATGACCATCAAGTAATCTCAATCGCCTTGTGTTTCTTCTTCTTCTTCTTCAAGTCCTGATCCTTGGTGTAATGCCTTAAAAAAATAAAAATAAAAATAAAAAAAGTAAAAAAAAAAAAGAAGAGAAAGATAGAACGAAAACAGAGCAGAAGAGGAAAACGCCGTTTCTTTCCATTTTAATTCACTTAATAACCCTTTCATATCTTTTTCTTCAGTTAGAAGCCTTCGATCAGTGAATTCAGTTTAAGTAAATTCAAACCCTCTTTAAATTACTTCGTGTGGGGAAAGTTAGGTTTCGATATAAAACCCTAAATTGGCCTAGTTGAATTTTCTTTTAGTTTTTAGAGTGAAAATCATGTTTTAATTATGTTTTATATTAAGTTTACTATATATTAAGCATAGAATTAAATAGGTAGAGTTTTGCCCTAATATTTGTCTACGATTAGAACTTTATAAAAATAGTCATTGTGATGTATATTTAGACTTGTAAAGTAGATTATTACTTTGCTATGTGTTATGAAAAGTTGAGATTGTTAGGTAAAAATGAAAATAAAATAAAATACAATAATAGTGTCGTAAAAATTTCCAGTAAGATTATTTTTCAATACAAGTGTTATAATCAAATTCTAACTTTGTAAAAGCGAATTGTTTAATATGATGAAGTTGAATAGCACATCAATTGCTTGGGCAAGGATATTGATCCTCTACACTAGCCTAGTGATCTCTAAGAGGTAAGTAGAAATCTTACTTTTCAAAACCATCACAGGAAGCAATAATACATGTATGTGCTCTGTGTGTTTAAATGACTATGTAATCGATTGTGTGAATCTTACTATATTGTGTGGTTCATGAATATGGTTTCAAGATAGAAAAAGAAAGGTTATTGTACTATTGTTTTGACACTTAAAATGTAAGTATCAGTTTTGGTTTGATATATGGGTAGACAAGGGACGCGGGGGACCGGCGGACCCAATCATGGTGGTCAAATCTCTTGAGGTGCAAAAGCCAAGACAGGGTAGCCACAACTCTTGTAAAGGGAAGGTGAATTCCTCTTGGCGTGAGGTTTCTAAGAGGGATGAACTTTTCATAAATTTTAGCCAGTACAGAATAGGTTCCGAAAACTCACGGCCTATCGGATGTTAAGCTGAGATTTATACTTAAATGTGGCCCAAATAATTGAAATGAAAAGATTGATGTATTTATGCTAAGAAAATGAGTACAATAACAATAATGAATCTTTTATGTGTTTTTTATTTTCTTGTAAAATAAAAGTTTCTACTTACTGAGCGTTAGCTCATATAGTTTCTTGTGATGCAGATAACGAATCTCTTGAGTAGTAGGAGTTGGTTGAATTGCCGCCCGTTTGCCTCCAGAATGTTCATATGCCAAGAAAGGAAGAACATGTAGTATAATTTTTGAGAAAACTAGTTATATTTTGTTATGAGTATGTTTTAAGTAGAATATAGTTTGAGAATTGCCTATCTTTGTTTTGAAAGATATGCTTGTTTATATTTTTGGTAGCTTTTACACAGTTTATTTTAAAAATAAGTTTGCTTCCGTGCTTTGTATTATGTTCAATAATAAATGTTAGGAATGAGATTAGCACTCATGTGGCACCAACGTACTTAACAACGTATTTAATGTTATAATCTACCTAGTTAAGCAAATGAGTGCTAATCTCATTCATATCATTCTTATAAACATAATACAAAACGCGGAAGCAAACCTATATTTTTAAAATAAGCTGTGCAAAAAGTATCAAAAATATAAAGCTGCATATCTTACAAAACAAAAGTAAGCAATTCTCAAACCATATTCTACTTAAAACAGCATACACACAGCATAATATAACTAGATTCTCAAAAATTATACTACACGATCTTCATTTCTTGGCATATGAACATTCTGAAGGCAAACGGGCGGCAAATTCAACTAACTCCTACTGCTCAAGAGATTCATTATCTGCATCACAAGAAACTATATGAGCTAACGCTCAGTAAGTAGAAACTTTCATTTTACAAGAAAATAAAAAAAAAAAACATAAAAGATTCATTATTGTTATTGTACTCATTTTCTTAGCATAAAACTTCAATCTTTTCATCAATTATTTGGGCCCCATTTAAGTATAAATCTCAGCTTAACATCCGATAGGCCGTGAGTTTTCGGAACCTGTTCTTTACAGGCCAGAATTTATGAAAGTTCATCCCTCTTAGAAACCTCATGCCAAGAGGAATTCACCTTCCATTTACAAGAGTTGTGGCTACCCTGTCTTGGCTTTTACACCTCAAGGGATTTGACCACCATGATTGGGTCCGCCGGTCCCCCGCGTCCCTTGCCTACCCAGATATCAAATCAAAACTGATACTCATATCTTAGGTGTCAAAACAAGAGTACAATAACCTTTCTTTTTCTATTTTGAAACCATATTCATAAACCACACAATCACAATCTATCAAATAGTTCATTCAAGCACATAGAGCACATAACAAGTATTATTGCTTCTTGTGATGGTTTTGAAAAAAGTAAGATTTCTACTTACCTCTTAGCGATCAACAGGCTAGTGTAGAGGATCAATATCCTTGCCCAAGCAATTGATGTACTTGTCAACTTTACAATGTCAGAAAATTCGTTTTTATAACGTTAGAATTTGATTATAACACTAGTATTGAAAAATAATCTTATTTGAAATTTTTACGACACTATTATTGTATTTTATTTTATTTTTTACCTAGCAATCTCGATTTTTCATAACACATGGCAAGTAATAGTCCACTTTACAAGTCTAAATATACAAAACAATGACTATTTTTATAAAGTTCTAATCATAGACAAATATTAGGGCAAAACTCTAACCACTTAATTCTAAGCTTTATATATAGTAAACTAAACATAAAACATAATTAAAACATGACTTTCATTCCAAAAGCTAAAGAAAAATTCAATTAGGCCAATTTAGGGTTTTATATCAAAACCTAATTTTTGTCCCAAAAGTAAATTTAAAGAAGTTTTTAACTTACCTAAAACTAAGGTCTGCGCTTGAAAGCTTCTAACTGAAAAGAAGAAGAGAACCTCGATTTGGTTTTCTTAAAAAAATTTGAAGGTAGTCAACTTCTCCTCTAATCGCTCGTTCTTTCCTCTCTGTTTTTTTTTTTTTTTTTTTGTACTCGTTGATATGCATCAACCGGAAGGAAGGGAAATGAATTTATATATTCATTAGACAATGGGCTGCTTTTGGCATGGGCTAGATTTAAAAGAAAAAGTGGGCTTTAACTTTGGGCTTTAGGCTTTGTGATTGGGCTTTGGTTACATAATTGATGTGAGTTTGTGTTTTTTTTTTTTTCAAACCTGGTCGCTGCTTTCTCTTTTTTTTTTTTTTAAACTAAAACTTATATATAAACATAACACAATAATTATACCAAATAATATAATAATATGCACAAATAAAGACATGAAATACACTAATTATAACTATCACATAGCCAAATTTACCTATATTTAGACAAATAACATGCTTTATTATTATTATTTTTTATTATTACTAGTTACTAATTCATTTTTTTTTAATCTTATAAATAGTCATTACACATCAATTATTCGGCATTGGATATCGCGCCCTACACTGCAAAAACACTTGAACTTCGTTAGTTTTTAATTAAACTTACTAATTTAAGCAAATATCTAAATATGACTAACTAAACATCCTAGTTAGTTCCTTTTTTTTTATTATTTAAGGGCATTACAACTCATTTGCTTAACTAGGTAGATTATAACGTTCAATACGTTGTTAAGTACGTGGGTGTTACACTTGAGTACAGGGATCACCAAAACCCGGTCGCTCATCGACTCCTTGATCTCGTCAACGTTCGAGTCCTCCGGCGGGAACTCCCTCGCCAACCCGCGACGCCTCCTCTCTCTGCAGTGCCATTTATCATCTTTATAACCTTCTTCTTCTTCTAATTTCCCCTCGGCACTGACATGGACGACTCGGTTATCGCGGATTTCGAGCATCACGTCCTCTCTTTTCAGGCCCGAGAGATCGATTTCAAAGACATGGGCGTGGGAGTTTTCCTTCCAGTTCACCGGGGCTATGCCTGAAGTAGTCCAGTTACATAACATTCAAGTATATATGTACTATGCCTAATATTTTATGCAAATAGACATTATTTATTTCTTTTCAATAGAGAAAAAAAAAAAAAGCGCGTGTGAAAATTCTAGTGATCATTTATAGGTAAGAAGAATGTGAAATATTTCATTCCTAATCACTGCATACATTTATAAAGCACTAGACATGATATTGTGAATTTGTACGCTTGAATATTATATATATGCAAAAAACTGTTATTTGCTGTCGTTTTTCACAAGATTGACGTTTTTAATGTTTCTGTCGTTTCCCGAGCTCTTATGTCCGATTTCAACTTGTCGGCCACTTTTCCACTCTGATGTCATTTTCATATTTACTGTTGTTATCCTTCAACTTTCGTTTTTCAACTTTCCGTTATTTTTCAAACCTATGTCGTTTGTTAGATTTACTGTCGTTTTTAAGTTTTATGTCGTTTGTGCTATCTGATGTAGTTTTTCTCTCCTAAAATGTTATTATTCTTTTTTTTTTTTTCTATCGTTTCTCCTTTAAAATGGTGTTTTTGAAATATTAATAGCATTGTTTCTCCAGTTATGACGATTTCAGCTTTTTTCTCAGATGTCGTTTTCATCTTCACTGTCGTATTTAATATTTTCTGTCGTTTTTGTTACCTGATGTAGCTTTTCTATCCTAAAATATAATTTCCTATCGTTTCTCCTTTAAAATAGTGTTTTTTCATATTTAACGTTCTTTCTCCAGTCATGATGTTTTCAGCTTTTTGATTTGATGCCGTTTTCCCTTACTGTCGTTTTTAAAATTTTTTGTCTTTTTTGTTATCTGATGTAGTTTTTCTCACCAAAAATGTTGTCATTTTATTTTCCTGTTTCTCCTTTAAAGTAGTGTTTTATTCAAATTTAACGTCCTTTCTCTAGTCACGATGATTCTGCTTTTTTTTTTTTTTTTAAATCTGATGTCGTTTTTATCTTTATTGTCGTTTTTTGGATTTTTTGTCGTTTTTGTTATCTGATGTTGTTTTTTTTTTTCTCCTAAAATGTTGTTATTTTAATTTCCTATTTCTCCTTTAAAATGGTAGTTTTTTTTTTCAAATTTAACATCCTTTCTCCGGTCACGATGATTTCAACTTTTATGATCTGATGTTGTTTTTATATTTACTGTCATTTTTTGGTTTTTCTGTCACTTTTTACCTGATGTTGTTTTTCTCTCCTACATTTTTTTTATCTTAATTTCCTGTTTCTCCTTTAAAATGGTGTTTTTTCAAATTTAACGTCCTTTCTCCAGTCACGATGATTTCAACATTTTTGATATAATGTCGTTTTTATATTTACTGTCGTTTTTTTGATTTCCTATTTCCTGTCGTTTTCGTTATATGACGTTGTTTTTCTGTCCTAGAATGTTGTTATTCTAGTTTCCTATCGTTTCTCCTTAAAAATGGTGTTTTTTAAAGTTAACATCGTTTCTCCAGTCGCTATGATTTCAGCTTTTTTGATCTGATGTCGTTTTCATCATTACTGTCGTTTTTAGATTTTCTGTCGTTTTTGCACCTTGAAGCACTGGCAACACTGCAAATTGAGAGAAAATAAAATTAATAAAATAAAAAACCCGAACTCAATGTATTATTAGAATTAAATACTAACAATAACTCACAACTTCAATCACATCCTCAATCAATTCTAGGGAAAAAAAAAAAGAGAGAGAAAAGTACACAATTGGATTGTTCATTTACATGACACTATTGGTAAAGTAGCTACAAATAAAATTCCAACAAGCCAATACAAAAATATCCAAATCCTCACACACTGAAGTATATATACTCGTGTCCCAACCTTTTTACACCACATAATTAAGAAACTCAATCAACACACCATTGATTAATATTACACTATCATGATCACACCTTATAGCTATTTAATTAAGCTCTTGCTTGTCTAAGCCTTGCAACAAACAAACCTGCCAAGTCCTTTCGGAGCATTATTATCATTATCATTTTTAACACCATGATCGTGACCATCAATCTCAACCGCCTTGTGTTTCTTCTTCTTCTTCTTCGAGTCCTGATCCTTGGGTACAGTGATCACCAAAACGCCGTCGCTCATCGACGCCTTGATCTCGTCGACGTTTGAGTCCTCCGGCAGCCGGAACTCCCTCGCTAACCCGCCACCTCTCCTCTCTCTGCAGTGCCATTTCTCATCTTTATAATCATCTTCTTCTTCTCGTAATTTCCTCTCTGCACTGACATGGACGACTCAGTTATCGCGGATTTCGAGCCTCACGTCCTCTCTTTTCAGGCCCGGAAGATCGATTTCGAAGACATGGGCGTGGGAGTTTTCCTTCCAGTTCATCGGGGCGGTGCCTAAAGTAGTGTTGTTGTTGTCCAAGAACAAGAAGCCATGGAAAGGGCTAGTGTGATTGGAGAGGAGAGAATGTAAAAGGGACATTTTTATTTTATTTTTTTTTATAAATTTTGGCTTCTTTGGTTTCTAATTAATATTGAGAGAGGCTGATATTTAGTGGATGAGAATTGAGATGTGAGAATTTTTGTTGGTTTGTGTTGTGTGTGTTAATTATGTGTTGGTTTGGATTCTGATTAGGCTGTGTGTTGGCATTTATATATTGGATATGGAAAGAGATGGAACAGCAATGTCTTGAAGTTTCTGGATTGAATGGGAAAGCTTTAGATCCTTCACTTCGGAGAAGAATTATTAATGTTTTGGCTTTGCATTTTCGCTTTGTTTTGAGACGACAGGATGGAGTAAAAGTCAACATGTTGGAGAAGTCTCGGGCAGAGTCTAGAAAAGGAGAGGGAAAGAAAAAGGAAAAGCCAGTTTCTTAATAATAGGGAATTCTCTGGATTTTTTTTTTTTGAGAAAATATTTTTGAACTGATTTTTTTTTAAGAGGTAAGACATGTTAAAAAAGTAAATATGACGATTTATGATTGTTCAGTATAAAAAAAAAAAAAAACAAACAAACCACCTAAGAATTTTTATTAATTATTGTGAATAATTCTTTTGCACAATTTTTTTTACAGGGAGTAACTAACAATTTATTTTTCATGCAAACTCTATCTAATTATTTTTTTGCGACTTGAATAAATTTTTTATTAAATATATTCATTTATAATATATATTATGGATATTGAAATTTAGTAATGTATATTTCTTTAATATTTTAATAAATAAGTGTTCTTTTTGTCATTTTAACTAATTTAGGGATAACTTATTATTTAATAAAATTTGTTACTTTTAAATTTTTGTCAAACATCAAAAATAAAAATAAAAATAAAAATAAAAGAAAGCACAAAACAACTTTTTTATTCAAGGATAAAGTATAACAAAATAAGTGCCAAAAGCTTGAGATAAAAAATACAATCGTGAGAAGAAAAAAATTTCCTGAGACCACTAGAGATGTAAATCGTGTCGTGCCGTGCCGGCCCGGCTCGTTTATCTTCGTGCCAATCGTGCTTTGTGCCGTGCTTATGCCGACCCATTTATTAATTGTACTCTTGCCATGTCGGTCCATGGTTTAAAATGAGCGTCAAACCCGGCCCGTGTATAAACGTGTCGTGCTTTTGTCGTGTCGTGTTATGTTTGGGCTGTGCCTCTGTCATGCTTTTACGCGCGTATGTATTATTATACTAATTTTGTACTTATTTCATATCCATTAAGTAAAAATTATTTAATTAGAGTTATTACATTTATTTTGATGCAAACAAAATACATTATGTAATACTAATATGAAATTAAAGAAAAAGTTAGTGATTAATAGTAACAAAATAATATTAGTATTTATTTTAAAATTTTGTTCAATAATAATTTTATTGAGAAAATATAAATGTTATAGAAATAAAGACAATATATAATATTTTTTGGGTTGAAAATTGAACTATATATACATAATATATAATAAAAAATATAAATTTAAGCAAATATATGTCGTGCTTTGTTGTGCTCGTGTCGTGCTTGTGCAGTGTTATCAATCGTGCTCGTGCCTTATCGTGCTTCGTGCCTTAAACTCCTATCCAAGCTAAGCCCGCCAACTTATCGTGACATGCTTAAGCTCATTAATTATCATGTCGTATCGTCTTGTGCCACTAAAAATCGTGCCGTACTTCGTGATGGCCCACTAGGCCCGACCCATTTTGCAAACTTACCATTTGTTTGGGACTCATAATAACAACAACTAGAACTAAATTTTTCATGAAAAAAATAAAAATAAAAATTACAAAAGAGTCCCTAAAAATTTGTAAGAGGGCCCTCAAATTTTACAAAAAAACAAAAACAAACACCCTAAAAGAAGTCATACGTGTTCCATCGAGCACATGTGCTGCAAAAATAAATAAATAAAAAAAAATCAACCAAAATGCGTACTCACTCACATTTGATATTACATTTGGATTAGAAAAGTAAAAAAAGAACATTTAATTACGAGTCCCAAACAAATGGTAAGTTTGCAAAAAGAATATAAAAACATTATAAATATTTGATATTCTAGTGTATTAGAGTTATCTATATACATTTTATTAGTGTTATCTATTTCGACAAATCAGCATTAGCTTATGTTTGGGCAAACCATTTTGCTCATTCCTTTCCATTTTTTAAAATGGTCAAAATGGTTTGGAATGGTTTGAAAAAAAAATGATGTTAAATTGTTTGACTTTGTAAATTTCGAGGTGGTATAAATAGTTGAGATTTAAAGATGTTGTATAGGGATTTGGAAAGTTGAAAAAAATGGTTGAAAAAAAATGAAATGGAATGGAATAATTTGTAGGACTAGAAAGTTGAATGGTTTGAAATAGTATAGAATGGAATGAAATGAGTGGAATGGTTTGTCCAAACATGGGCACGTACGTCAGTATAATTGAACCCCACAAATAAATTATGATATTGACTATAAATATTATACTAAAAAAATTATACCTAAACAGCATTTAAAAAGTGCTTATTTGTGTACACTTCAATCAGCTCCTTCCTCTATTTTCTCTCTCTCACACTCATGCTCGTCGACTTTTCTGATCAGCGTGTAGTAGTTGGGCTTACGTAGTCTATCATCAACGCGTTTTCAGCGTCAAGTCTTTTATTAATTCTATATGTGAATATATACAAACAAAGTTTATAAGTTATAAGTATTTGCTTGTTTTCATTGGACTTTGTTAGTCAAGAAAAAAACTCATTGGACTTTGTTAGTCAAGAAAAAAACTATGGCTTCCTCGTCCTCGTCCTCGTCTTCCAGTACTCTTATCCAGAAGCACGATGTTTTTCTCAGTTTCAGAGGCGAGGATACGCGCGATAACTTTACGAGCCATCTCTATGCCGCTTTACGCCGCAAGAAAATTGGCACCTACATCGATTATAATGGTCTCAAGAAAGGAGACGAAATCTCTCCGGCTCTAGTCGAAGCGATCAGGGAATCAAAGATCTCCGTTATCATCTTCTCCAAAAACTACGCTTCTTCAACGTGGTGCCTCGACGAGCTTGTCCATATAATCTCGTGCAAAGAAGGGATTAATGGACAGCTTGTGATACCGGTGTTTTATGGCGTAGATCCGTCGCATGTTCGGAAACAACAGGGAAGCTATGCAACTGCGTTGGCTGCGCTTGGGGACAGCGATAAGGTCGAGCGGTGGAGAGAAGCTTTGGCATCGGCGGCAAGTTTGAGTGGATGGGACTCCTCTGTCATCAAGTAAACCCTAGAAAACCATAATTGATCTTATTTTCTTATGTTAATGAGAGGATCCTTAAATACAAATCCAACTGATGTATCATAGGGGGAGAGAAAGAGGATAGTTTGTGTAAGAGAGTTTTAAGAGGAATTAGGAGAATAAGAATGGGTCATATTTTGAAATGTGCATTTTAAAATGATTGTTATTTTTAAAATTTTAAGGTGATTTAACTTACCTTGGAGCATCTTATACATGGACTATAGCTATTTTGTTAATTTTTTGAAACATTGACTAAAATTTTAAAATTATTTTTTAAAATGGGTTATTTAGCTAATTCACCCGACATATAATAGACATTTTCTTTTTTCCATTGATCTGTCCATTTTGATGTTATTTCGTTATTTTCTTCTCCCTGTATATATGCTTTAGCTGGTTGACTGAGGAACTAAGACTAAATTGCTAACCTCCTTTTGTACTTCATTTATTTATGCTAGACCTGAGGATGAACTAATCGAGAGAATTGTTAAAGATATACTAAAGAAATTGAGACCTACAGCAAAGGATGAGTACAAGAACCTGGTTGGGATTCAAAAACACATCGAGAAAATTGAATCATTGTTACATATTGGCTCGCCAGATGTTCAATTTATAGGCATTTGGGGTATGGCTGGTATTGGTAAAACAACTATTGCACGCTTAGTTTTCGATCGACTCTATTATGATGATCAGTTCGAAGGTTGTTGTTTTGTTGAAAATATTGAGGAGAATTTGAAGACATTGGGGCGAGAAGGATTGAGAAACAAAGTTCTTTCAACATTATTGGATGAAAACACGTTTTCAGATCTGACCAAGTTTGGAGGATCAAGTTTTTACGAGGCTAGACTCGGACATTCAAAGGTGCTTATTGTTCTTGATGATCTTAAGGATTCGGAGCAATTGAGGCTCTTAGCTGGAGACGAGGATTGGTTTGGTCATGGAAGTCGAATCATCGTAACAACTAAAGATAAGCAGGTACTTAGAAACAAAATTGATAACAATCAGATTTATGAAGTTGAGGGATTAAATTCTGACGAAGCTCTTGAGCTCTTTAGTTTGAATGCTTTTCGGAAAAACTCGCCTACAACAGATTGCATAGAGGTAGCAAAAACAGTGGCGAATTATTGTAAAGGCAACCCTTTAGCACTTAATGTTTTGGGATCCTTCTTTGGTGGAAAGAGCAAAGAAAGGTGGAAAGACGAGCTGGAAAAATTGAAAAGGTTACCGAATGAAAAAATTCAAAACGTGCTGAAAATGAGTTATGACGGATTAGACAGGTTGCAAAAGGATATTTTTCTTGATATTGCATGCTTCTTCCAAGGGAAGGACAGAGATCACGTTGAAAGAATACTAGATGCTTGTGATTTCTCGGCAAGCGCCGGGATCGATGATCTAATTGATAAGTCACTCCTAACTGTTGTGAGCAACAAACTAAGGATGCATGGCTTACTGCAAGAAATGGGGCACGAAATTGTTCGTCAACAATCCATCAAAAATCCCAGAAAGCGAAGTAGATTATGGCTTGCTAAAGATGTCTACAATGTCTTGAGAGACAATACAGTAAGTGTCAAATAGGGAAAGTAAATATATATATATATATATACGCAAACTATAATAATAACTATATTAATATTGATATCTCTTGATTGTCAGGGAACCCCAAAAATTGAAGGAATATTCATGGATATGTCTGAGATTGATAGGGAGGTGTACTTGAGTCCTACTGTATTCCAAAGGATGCTCAATCTAAGATTGCTCAAATTTTACAGTAATGATGCTAAGAAGAAGCGCAAGGTGTACCTTCCCAAAAATCTTCATTATCTTCCTAACATGCTTCGGTATCTACATTGGGAGGGCTACCCCGCAAAAGCTTTGCCGGCGAATTTTTCTGCAGAGTGTCTAGTTGAACTCATCATGCCCAATTGCCAAGTTAAGAAACTATGGAGCGGAGTCCAGGTACATGTTCTTTTACGAATCATATGCTCCTTTGTTATCGATATTTTAGACATTCAAAACGCCTAGTACATACCAGCCAAAAGATGATATATAATATAACTATATATTTGCATCAAATGCAATCTTAAATTTTCCCTTATGGTATAAACATTTTCCTTAATTTAATTGCATTTTCATTGAATTATGCAAAATCTACATCCTAAGTTAATTGAAGTCACTTCTCATATCTTACAGGATCTGACGAGCTTGAGAAAGATTGACTTTAGTTACTCAGAGAACCTGAGCGAAATCTCAAGTCTATGCGGAGCCAGAAATCTTGAACATGCATACCTTGAATATTGTGGAAGCCTGACCCAAGTTCCTTCGGAGTTCAAGCATCTAGACAAACTCAAAACTCTCATTCTTGAGGGCTGCTCATCCCTGGAAGTATTTCCAGAGCTTCCGGGCAATATTGAATGCTTGGTGTTGAGCGGAACGGAAATAGAAGAAGTGCCCTCATCAGTTGGGAATCTGACTCAACTCCACATACTTTCTATGAGAGATTGTAAAAGACTAGTGAGCCTCCCAACAAGCATTTGTAAATTGAAACTACTTTTCAGTCTCTCTCTCTCCGGTTGCGCAAACTTGGAGAGACTTCCGGAGATCATGGAGCCTATGTGGAGTCTAATGGTGCTTGAGTTAGACAATACATCAATTGAAGCTCTTCCCATTACAATAAGAAATCTGACTGGGGTTGAGCGTTTCACGCTAGAAGACCATAAGTTGATCCCACAAAACATCTGTAGGTTACGATCTTCGACGTGCATAAGCCTCCTCCTTCAACTTAAGAGTTTGACGGATCAAGATTCGAGACATCCATATCATTTTTTCTATGAGAAACATTGCCCTGAAGTAGAGATTGTGTCAATTTCAACACGGGTATTGATAAAAGGATTGAGTCGTTATGGGTTCAAGAAATACATTCACTCACAGTCACCGAAATTACTGGAAAGTCATTTATGTGGTGAAGGGGAATTTCTCTTTTATAATTACATACAGCTTCCTGGTTACATAAACCAAATAGACGATTGTTCCAAGCTCAAGCTTTTTCATACACAAATTCAAAGACAGAGCTCCAATAAAACAAGAGTAAGTCGGCCATATTCTCTCTAATTTTATGTTTTTATTTTATTTTTTTTAACTTTTTTTTTTTTGCTGCAACCAAAATTATGTTTTATAAGATTACGTCGTTAGATTTTGCTCTTGCGATTGATTATGTTTCTTGATAATAGTAGAAATTTTTTATTAATTCTAAGTTTGATTTTTATTTTGTGATTTTACTATTAAAGGTACTTGATTTTAGAAAGCTAGATTAAGAAACAACTTATAGCTATGCTGTGTTGCATGAAAAAGAAGTTGTTTGTTGTGTTGTGTGTATAAGTTGTGATAACAATCAGAGTTTTTAAGAGATAATTTAAAATAATTTTAAAAAAATTAATTTGTTGGCTGTCATAACAGAATTTAAAAGCAGGGAATGAGTTGATTGTTCAAAACAGCTATTTTTATCAAACACCCAGTCAGACTGCAGATTCTTGTAGAAATCAAAAGCAGTAGTTAGAAGCATTACCAATCTAGGTGTTACTCTCGTAATTATTTTAAAAGGAATATTTGTACTCGTAGTTTGTATAAACATTAATCACCGTTAATATAATATGACTCCATCAACATTTCAATCATAGGATAACGCAAACAATACAATTAAATTAAGCTTTCCAAGTTTGTTTAACTTAACTCTATGTCTACAGGGATTTCTAGAAACAGACTTCGGAGTTTGTTGTGTGTCGGACACCAAAATTCCAGATTGGTTTAGCTATCGATTCGAAGACTCTTCTTCTGTAAGGATCAAACTTGACAAGCATGAACTTGATACCTTGTTGGGTTTTTCTGTGTGTGTTGTTGCAGTTGGTTTAGAGGATTTTAAGTCCTTTATTAACTATACAGATTTTAAGCTTGTTTGTCAAGTCCATTACCAGCTGAGAGATGGACGTGTATTGTCGTGGGATTTTTATTGGAACCAGGAGCATGATCATGTATTTAAAACTGTTCTCGAACCGAACTTTAGATCGACGAACATCTTGGCTTCCCCAAAAAGTAGAGCGGGCTGGTTCGATTTTACGCACAACATGATCTTACCCGAGTTAGTGTTTGACTTCTGCTTCGTAGATGAAAACAATAAGCCTATGCAAGCTTGTACTATAAAGAGGTGTGGAATTCATCTTCAGTTTGAAAAGGATTTTAGAGAACGATTTGCATTCTTTGGTCAAAGAGGTCAGAGCACTGTGTTCGGACCAAGAGGAAGTACTCGAGTTATTGAGATTCACGAGGAAGAAGAAGAAGAAAGCAAGAAACTGAGCGGTAATATCAACAACTCATTTTACCGTAGTCTTTCTCTGAGATTTATTATTTGGTTCTAAACTAAAAGCCATATTTTTTCTATCTTAGCAAGCATGCTATTATTGTTCTACTACTAATAACTCTGTTTTATATGCCAACAAAAGAATTTACTCTGTATTAATAATAAAAATATGGAATTACTATTAATTTTGTTTTGGACAAATTTTTCTGCCCAAGTTATAACTTTGCTCTTTATAGTTTGACGGTGACTAAAATGCATAAAAAAAGAAAAGGCATGAATGACCAAAACAATCTCTTAATGTTTCTATACTTTTATATGATAATGAGAAGATTAAGACTTTCAAATAATTGATCTGAGACAGCATACTAGGTCGGGTTCTCTGATTTCCATGATTGAAAGTCTTCATTATTGGAATTTAAGACAATATGTCTTTTGTTGGATGATCAACCTTTGTTTCCAGATGACAGCATAGTTGTGTCGATTTCAAGAAGTCAGCTCACACAGCACTTCGATCAGAGTGTATTCCTCTTTTATGGCTTCCTACAATTGCACGGCCGACATGGAATGGATTATCTAAAGGTTAAAGTTTTCGATCAAGAAACTCTTTCACGATCAAAGTTTAAAGGAGTACGTTCGCCTCTTTCCCTTCTTCTTTGTTCGATTAAATTGTAATTGCCTATTAGTTCATAAATGTTACAAAATTAATGGCAACAAACGAATAATAGAAACACAGTTAAAAAACAAGCAAATATAAGTGTAACCCAAGACAAGAAAAAAATAATGACAGAAGAGAAAATATTTACTATATGAAAAGATTGATACAAATTAGAAAGAATGTGTGAACTTGACAAATATAACTAAAAATTCTCATTCGAAATGTCTATACTGCGAGGGCGTAGCCCACACGCCTCAGCGGGATCAGTCGTCAACTATGGGATTGGGCCTCCCTCTGCTACCACGACAGATCTCTAAATATTTTAGAAAATGTAATTCAACACTACCTTTCATATCGAAGTGTATGATATATGCCACTAAATAAGCCACTTACAAACCACGTCAGTTTTTTAATTTGAAATTTATTATTTAGCCCTTCTGTTTGTCTTTCTCATTAATACAAGAAAGAAGTAATTCCGTCAAATTCGTTGTTAAAAGATGACATTGGTTGTAATTTTTTAAAATTAACAATAGTCAATCCAAAAATGGCATTTTTCAAAATTTCTCAAATATTTTTCACTTTTCATAATTCGCACTGTGGGTCTTCAGGCCATGTTAAGATATAGAATTCAGATATAGAATTCAGATCACAAACTCTAACAACCTCTGCCTTAACATGAATTCTAAAAATGCAAGGAACAAATAACAAAATCCAATCTTTTATAAACGAACGAAAAAGTATCCACCTCTATCCACGACATAGCCCCAATGGGCAAAACTCAAGATCCAACTCCAACCAAGTCCAAGAAATGCTCCAACTTGGTTACTGGAAGCGACTTAGTTATCAGAAGGATTGTTATATTTACTTTGTTCACAACTACGTCACCACGAGCAATAACTTCACGACAAAATGATAACTCACGTCAATATGCTTTGTCCTCTCATGAAAAATTTGACCTTCTGTGAGGAAAATGACTCTTTGAATATCACAAAAAAAATATTGTGCTCAAATGCAAGTTTTTATTAAGTTTGCCAAAAGACTCCTTCAACCAAATAGCTTCCTTACAAGTCTCTATAATCGCCATTTGAGAAAATATTGTATTCAACATAACGATTATTATCGTAAATACTTTAAATTTGTAATTATCCGACATTCATCTCAAATTATATGTAATTTAATTTAGTTAATCCGAGAATATCAAATTTAAATTGTTTATCTTATATATTTATTTTTTGAATGATGTTTTAAGAAAATAGTCCATTTTTTATTTAATTAAGAAAATAATTATTTTTTTAACTACATAATGCTTGATTTTACCTTTATACATTTAATTTTTTATGCGTTTATTGCTAGTTTCTTAATTTTTTAGAACATCAATCATTTTCTTTAACTTTTTGTCATAAATTTTGTTAAGGATTAAAATAAGTATACAAAAAAATTGCCTACAACAGACTTGTTGTGACAAAAAGAAAAATATGTTAATTATATGAGTTATATGTGTATATATATATATTACAGTATTATGAATTTCCAAAACAATGATGGAAGGTTTTATTAGGTACTTTCAAGCGCAGGTACTCGTTGGTTGTTTAGAAAAATTATTTGGATGGTTTAACATTATTAAAAATCATTTCAACACTAATATGTTATTAGAAGTGAAAATGATTTTGAATAGTTCTAAACCATATATATATTTTATCCATTAAACTATCACGACTCTTATCCTCGAGGTGCAGGTACTTCAGAGTAGTAACGAAGACGTTGGTGTTTTTAGTCATGGATGCGAAATCCCGGATAGTTTTGAATACAAATGTGATAAACCACAAACGTGGATTGAACTTCCTCCGCATCTGCTTGAGGATATCTACTTCTTGGGATTTGTTCTATGCGCTGTTGTGGAATTCAAGGACTTGAACTGTTTCAACCGCTTTATTAAGCTTCAATATCAGTATGGCATTTCCATTCTTCATTCTTCCAAGTGCTCGGGGAGAGGTTGCCGTTGGAAACTGCGCAATATTAACGCTTCTGATCTGAATTATTGTGGCGGAAATGACGATTATCGCTCGTTCTGGTTGTACTTGGAAGACAAATACAGGCTTGGTGATGCACAATCTTGTCTGAATTATGTATGGACTTTCAAACTGAGGTGTGTCGATGAGAACAACAATCCTTTTGGAGATAATCAATGCAAAATAAGGACATGTGCCACAAGGCACCTATTTGCTCACGAACTTGGTGTAAAAATTGGTTCGTCTTCGTCTATATATGTGAATTGGAGACGTACATGAAGTTGTCAAGTCAATCAGTTGATGAAATTGTGAGTCAAATTATGCGTAAATATCCCTCTCCTTATACTTTTACGATGCAAATATATTTGATGTATAAAATTTACGCTTTTTTTTTTTTCTTTTCAACGTCAAATAATAGGTATGGTAAAATTGTTGAAAGGGAGATTATGAAGAATGCCTATTTTTAACACATTATTAATTTATGATTTTTCGTGTCGCATTTCTAATTTTTACTGATATTTTTACACTATAAACATAAAATAGAAATTAAAGAGCGCACTATTAAAATATAGATTATCAAGTGACACGTAAAGTAACTTTTTTTTTTTTTTTTTGCAAGTGTAACTACATATGGGCTTCATTCAAATTTATTGAAAATAAAGAAAGAAAAAAAAAAAGAAATTTACAAAATATATCAAATTTCATAATCAAAAGAACTGATGGTTTCTCCCTTGATTTTTTTTATATATTTATTATGTCATATCTCAACATTATATCGCAAGCTAATCTCATGAGTTGTGTTTCAAAATATAGTAGTGCTAGATATATTGAATATTCTATCAACTTTTTTATTTCTAACTTAGGTGTCATATTATTATTGGTGAGTATTTATCATTTAAGTAGAAGGATTTAATATTTAGCTAATTAAATCATAACACTTAAACTGTCACATATATTAGTATTAAAAAGTTTGTAAAAGAGTTGGTTTGTCTAGCATTATTCTTTAAAATATTAATTATCGACAAAATGACTTAAATTAGATAATTTCATAAAGTAAGTACCAATCTATGGATGTTTAAAAATCTAGGAATCAATATTGTATTCTATAATTCAGGGATAAAACTATATTTGACCTAAAAGATTGATTTATAAATTGACTGGTCATGCCACACCTTTTATCATTTTCTTTTATTTCCAATCCCTAGGAAGATTCACGCATTTGGCAAAAATAACTCGATATGGGCTAGCTGTATTTTTTTTTTTTTTTTGGTGCAAGGGCTAGCTGTAATTTGCATCAACGTCAACGCGTTTTGAAATAGCAGAAGCTTTACCTTAGTCTACGCTCACAAGTATGTATAATTCAAAGACAGACTTAAAAAAAAAAAAAAAAAACAGAAAATACAGAATTTAATCAAGACAAGTCCTTTTATTCAAAATGTACACAAAGCTTTTGATCGCTTTCATGGAGTTTGTCGAGTGAAACAACGACATGGCTGCTAATCCGTCCACCTCTCCCATGCAAAAACACGACGTCTTTCTGAGTTTCAGAGGCGAGGACACGCGCGACACCTTCACTAGCCACCTCTACGCCGCGCTGCGCCGCAAGAGGGTCGGCGCCTACATCGACTACAGGCTCGCGAAAGGCGACGAAGTCTCTCCCGCTCTCGCCGAAGCGATCAGAGAGTCGAAGATCTCCGTGATCGTCTTCTCCGAAAACTACGCGTCTTCGACGTGGTGCCTCGACGAGCTCGTCCACATACTCTCCTGCAAAGACGAGAACGGACAGCTTGTCGTACCGGTCTTTTACGGCGTGGATCCGTCGCACGTGCGAAAACAGCAGGGGAGCTATGCAGCCGCATTGGCCGCGCTTGAGGAGCGTTTGGCGGCGGCGGGGATTGAGAAGCTACGGCGGTGGAGAAGAGCTTTGACAATCGCGGCGAGTCTCAGCGGATGGGATTCCTCAGTCACCAAGTAGGCTCTCAACTATAATTATCTCTTCTTATGTTCATTATAGGTTTGTATAAATCACTATTTTGCGTAGACTAGTCCACCAAAAGTTTTAAGATTTTTCAGAATTTGCCATTTACTAAAATTAAAATAAAATTAGAGGCAGAAAAGTTAGTCAAAAAAAATTTCATTTTTTGTACTATAAATATATGCAGGAAGTTTTCTGACTAAAAACATTAGTGGTAGGTTCTTTCTTTTATTGTGATCAAACGTCTAGTTGTTTTTAGAAGCATGTTTTAGTTTCTTGCCCTGTTCATTATTGTTGATTGTTCTGTTTCTTCTCTGCTCATACTTTATGAACTAATTTTTTGCTATTTGTACTTTGTACCTAATTTAAATCTGCCAGGCCTGAGGCCGAACTAGTTGAGGAAATAGTCAAAGATATTGTAAAGAAATTGAAATCTATTGCAGTAAGGGATGTTGAGTACAAGGGCCTTGTTGGGATACATAAACGCGTTGAAAAAATTGAATATTTGTTACGCTTTGGCACACCGGATGTTCGTTGTATATGCATTTGGGGAATGGCAGGTATAGGTAAAACGACTCTTGCTCGCATCGTCTTTGATCGACTCTCTTCTGAATTTGAAGGTTGTTGCTTTGTTGAAAATATTGGGGAAACGTTGAAGATGTTGGGGCGTGAAGGATTGAAAAACAAAGTTTTTTCTACGTTGTTAGATGAAAAAACATCAAATACGATCGTCTCTGAAGGATCCACTTTTTATGCGTCTAGGCTCCGATATACGAAGGTGCTCATTGTCCTTGACGATCTGAAGAATTCGCAAGAATTAATACACTTAGTGGGAGAGGATGATTGGTTTGGTCCTGAAAGTCGAATCATTGTAACAACTAGAGATAAGCAATTACTTAGGAATCAAATCGACAATGATTGTATATACGAAGTTGAAGGATTAGACTACGATGAAGCTCTTCAGCTCTTTAATTTGAATGCTTTCAAAAGAAACTCTCCTACAACAAATTGCATAGAGATATCAAAATCGGTGATAAGTTATTGCAAAGGAAATCCTCTGGCTCTTAATGTTTTGGGCTCCTACTTTGGCGGCAAGAGAGAAGAAAAGTGGAAAGATGCACTAGATAAGTTAAAAAAGCTACCGAGTGACGAAATTCAAAACGTGCTAAAAATAAGTTACGATGGATTAGACAGAATGCAGAAGGATATATTTCTTGACATTGCATGTTTCTTTGAAGGGAACGACAGAGATCATGTTGAAAGAATACTCGATGCTTGCGATTTCTCCGCAGGCATTGGGATAGATGATCTCGTTGACAAATCACTCGTAACTGTTGTCAACAACAAACTGAGGATGCATTGTTTGCTGCAAGAAATGGGGCATGAAATCATTCGCCAACAATCCATCTCAGACCCCGGAAAGCGTAGCAGAATATGGCTTGCCAAAGATGCCTACAATGTCTTAAGTGACAATACAGTAAGTGCCAAATACAGGTGAAATATGTGTACGCTTTCAAAACTAATTATTTGAGATGTTTTTTGTACTAATAATCTATAATATTGTGACCTTGATTGTCAGGGAACCCCAAAAATTGAAGGGATATTCATGGATATGTCCGAAATTAATCGGGACTTGTACTTGAGTCCTACTGTCTTCCAAAGGATGCTCAATCTAAGATTGCTCAAATTTTACAACCATGCTAAGAATAAGCGCAAGGTGTACCTTCTCGAAAATCTTCGTCATCTTCCTAATATGCTTCGATATCTGCATTGGGATGGATACCCAACGAAAGCTTTGCCCGCAAATTTTTCTGCAGAGTATCTAGTTGAACTCATCATGCCAAATAGCCAAGTCGAGGAACTATGGAGCGAAGTCCAGGTATACATTCTTTAAAACCTAAGTGATAATGATTCTGAATGCTCGCTCTTTTTTTTTATATATTAAAATTAGCTATACTTGTTTGTCACGTTGTACCGATTAATTTCTAGAACTGTAAAGCATTATTTGCGTTAAATATCTTCATTGTTATATGCAAAATCTACATGCTAAGTTAATTCTGGCCCCTTATTATTTCTCCAGAATCTGACGAGCTTGAGAAAGATTGACCTTAGTTACTCCAAGAACCTGAGGGAAATATCAAATCTCTGTGAAGCCATAAATCTTGAACATTTGTACCTTGAATATTGTGGAAGCTTGAGCCAAGTTCCTTCAGACTTTAAACACCTAGACAAGCTCAAAAATCTTGTTCTTGAGGGTTGCTCATCCCTGAAAGTGTTCCCAGAGCTTCCAAACAGTATCGAATACTTGGTCTTGAGTGGGACAGAGATAGAAGAAGTGCCCTCTCGATTAGAAATCTGACTCAACTCCAAATACTTTCTATGAGAGATTGTAAAAGACTTGTGAGCCTCCCAACATGCATTTGTGAGCTGAAACTACTTCTCAGTCTCTCTCTCTCCGGTTGCGCAAAATTAGAGAGATTTTCGGAAATCTACATGCCTATGTGGAGTCTAATGGTGCTTGAGTTAGACAATACATCAATTGAAACTCTCCCTCTTACAATTAGAAACCTATAGGGGATTCGGTGTTTCGTACTTGAAGACCATAAGTTGATCCCACACAATGTCTGTAAATTCCGATCTTCAACGTGCTTAAGCCTCTTGCAGTTGAAAATTTTGACAGATCAAGACTTGAAACTCCCATATCAGTTTTTCTATGAGAAGTACTGCCCGGAAATACGGATTGCGTCGATTTCGAGAAGTGCACTTGCAGAAGGATTGGATGACTCTCGAGTACTTTGTGGGAAGGAATTCCTTTTCTATAATTATGTACGGCTTTCGAATTACATAAACCGAATAGACGATAGTTCTAAGCTTAAATTTTTTCATACAGAAATTCAACGCCGGTACTCAAATGCAAAAAGAGTAAGTCTTATGATCATTTTCTCTCTTTCTTGGTCATCTTACCCTCTTGCTTTCTTCATATACTTCATTCATGTCTACAGGGATTTCTAGACACGGATTATGGAGTTTGTTATAGTCTGGACACTGAAATTCCGAATTGGTTTCGCTATCGATTTGAAGACTCTTCTTCAATAAGAATTAGACTTGACAAGCATGGTATTGACACCTTGTTGGGTTTTTCTGTGTGTGTTGCTGTTGGTTTCGGGGATAATTGTTTCGACGTTCATCGGAGGTTTAGGCTTGTTTGCCAAGCCCATTACCGGCTGAGAGATGGCCGTCTGTTGTCATGGGATTTTTACTAGAATGAGTGTGGTCGCGTAACAGATGTTTTAAAAATAACTTTAGATCTAAGTACTTGTCACGTTCCGCGGAAGGTAAAGTAAGGTTCAAATTTATACACGACATGATCTTACCTGAGGTAGTGTTCGACTTCTACTTCGTTGATGAAAACAATGAGCCTATTCAAGGTTGTAACCTAAAGAAGTACGGAATCCACTTTATTTGACAATATTTGATGCAATACCTAGATTTATTGATCTTATTTTTAAGCCATAATTGCTTTTTTGTTCAGATATTTTTTTTAATTGAGCTTTTTGTTGGATAATGACTCCATGGCTTCCTGCAATTGTACGGTCGAGACTGCATGGATTTCCTAATGGTTAAAGTTTTTGATCAGGAAATACTTACACAATCAAAATTTAAATTATAACATTCAAGTATATAATATGCCTAATATTTTATGCAAGTAGACATTATTTATTTCTTTTCAACAGAAAAAAAAAAAAAAAAAAAAAAGAGCGTGTGAGAATTCAAGTGATCACTTTTGGGTAAGAAGAATGTGAAGTATTTCATGCCTAATCACTGCATACATTTATAAAGCACTAGACATGATATTGTGAATTTGTACGCTTGAATATTATATATATGCAAAAACTGTTATTTGCTGTCGTTTTTCACAAGTTTGTCGTTTTTAATGTTTCTGTCGATTTCAACTTTTCGGCCACTTTTCCACTCTGACGTCGTTTTCATATTTAGTGTTGTTATCCTTCTACTTTCGTTCCTCAACTTTATGTTATTTTTCAAATCTATGTCGTTTGTTAGATATTCTGTCGTTTTTTATATTTTATGTCGTTTTTTCTATCTGATGTAGTTTATTCTCCTAAAATATTATAATTCTATTTTTTCTGTCGTTTCTCCTTTAAAATGGTTTTTTTTTCAAATATTAATAGCATTGTTTCTCTAGCTATGACGAGTTCAGCTTTTTTTTCCTGATGTCGTTTTCATCTTAACTGTCGTATTTCACATTTTCTATCGTTTTTGTTACCTGATGTAGTTTTTCTATCCTAAAATATAATTTCCTATCGTTTCTCCTTTCAAATAATGTTTTTCGTACTTAACGTCATTTCTCCAACCATGATGTTTCCAGCTTTTCGATCTGATGTCGTTTTCATCGTTATTGTCGTTTTTATTCAAATTTAACGTCCTTTCTCCAGTCACGATGATTTCCATTTTTTTTAATCCACTGTCGCTTTTATCTTTACTGTAGTTTTTTGGATTTTCTGTCGTTTTTTGTTATGTGATGTAGTTTTTTTCTCCTAAAATGTTGTTATTTTAATTTCCTGTTTTTCTTTTAAAATGGCGTTTTTTCAAATTAGGCATCCTTTCTCCAGTCAAGATGATTTCAACTTTAATGATCTGATGTCGTTTTTATCTTTACTATCGTTTTTTTTCTGTCGTTTTTGTTATCTGATGTCGTTTTTCTCTCCTAAATTGTTTTTATTTTAATTTCCTATTTCTCATTTAAAATGGTGTTTTTTCAAATTTAGCGTCCTTTCTCCAGTCCCGATGATTTCAACATTTTTTTTATCTAATGTCGTTTTTATCATTACTGTCTTTTTTTGAATTCCTGTCGTTTTTGTTATCTGATGTTTTTCCGTCCTAGAATGTTGTTATTCTAGTTTCCTGTCGTTTCTCACTAAATATGGTGTTTTTAAAGGTTAACATCGTTTCTCCAGTCACGATGATTTCAGCTTTTTGATCTGATGTCGTTTTCATATTTACTGTCGTTTTTAGATCTTCTGTCGTGTTTACACCTTGAAGCACTGGCAACACTGCAAATTGAGAGAAAATAAAATTTATATAAAATAAAAAACACTAACTCAATGTATTATTAAAACTAAATACTAACAAACTCACAACTTCAATCATATCCTCAATCAATTCTAAAGAAAAAAAAGAAGAAAAAAAAAAGAGAGAAGTACACAATTGGATTGTTCATTGACGTGACACTATTGGCAAAGTAGCTACAAATAAAATTCCAACAAGCCAATAAAAAGGTATCCAAATCCTCACACACTGAAGTATACATACTTGTGTCCCAACTTTTTACACCATACAATTAAAAACTCAATCAACAACACACCATTGATTGATTAATATTACATTACTATGATCACACCTCTAAGCCTTGCAACAAACAAACCTGTCAAGTGCTTTCGGAACGTTATTATCATTTTGAACACCATGATCGTGACCATCAATCTCAACAGCCTTGTGTTTCTTCTTCTTCTTCAAGTCCTGATCCCTGGGAACAGTGATCACCAAAACGCCGTCGCTCATCGACACCTTGATCTCATCGACGTTCGAGTCCTCCGGCAGCCGGAACTCGCTCGCGATGACTTAAAATTTTTTACTTTTAAAATTTTGATGTGATTTTAATAGTTGAGATTTAAACATATTACATTAGGATTAAATATTACATTAGGATTAAAAAAGTAAAAAAAAAAAAGAAAAAAGAAAAAAGAAAAAAAGAGATGGGAACATGTAATTACGAGTCCCAAATAAATGGTAGGTTTGCAAAAGAATATAAAAAACATTATAAATATTTGATATTCTAGTGTATTAGTGTTAGCTATATACATATTTTATAAGTGTTAACTATTTCGACAAATCAGCATTAAAACAGACAAACACAGGAAAAAAGGGGAACGTACGCCACAAATAAATTATGATATTTACTACAATAATTATACCTAAACAGCATTTTAAAAGTGCTGATTTCTGTACACTCGTTCGTTGACTTTCGTAAAGTAGTTGGGCTACGTATTCTATCATCAACGCGTTTTGAGCGTCAGCCTTTATGAATTCTATATGTGAATATATACAGACAAAGTTTAGTTATACCTTTTAAGTATTTGCTTGTTTTCATTGGACTTTGTTAGTCAAGAAAAAAACATGGCTTCCTCGTCCTCGTCATCGTCTTCCAGTACTCTTACCCAGAAGAAGCACGATGTTTTTCTCAGTTTCAGAGGCGAGGATACGCGCGATAGCTTTACGAGCCATCTCTATGCCGCTTTACGCCGCAAGAAAATTGGCACCTACATCGATTATAATGGTCTCAAGAAAGGAGACGAAATCTCACCAGCTCTAGTCCAAGCGATCAGTGAATCAAAGATCTCCGTTATCATCTTCTCCAAAAACTACGCTTCTTCAACGTGGTGCCTCGACGAGCTTGTCCATATAATCTCGTGCAAAGAAGGGATTAACGGACAGCTTGTCATACCGGTGTTTTATGGCGTAGATCCGTCGCATGTTCGGAAACAAGAGGGAAGCTATGCAACTGCGTTGGCCGCGCTTGAGGAGCGTTTTGCGCATGACATCGAGAAGGTCCGCCGGTGGAGGACAGCTTTGGCATCGGCGGCAAATCTGAGCGGATGGGACTCCTCTGTCATCAAGTAAACCCTGAAAAACCATAATTGATTATTTTCTTGTGTTAATGAGAGAGTCCTTAAATACAAATCCAACTGATGTAGGATATGGGGAGAGAGAGAGAGAGGATACTTTAATTTGTCAAGAGTTTTAACAGGAATTAGGAGAATAAGAATGGGTCATATTTTGAAATGTGCATTTTAAAATGGTCGTTATTTTTAAAATTTTAAGGTGATTTGAACATCTTACCTTGGATAAGGAAAGTACAGATGATGGAAATGAAAACAGCCATCAAGTATCTATAAAGTTCTTACATGTATTTTGTATATGAACTATAGCTATTTTTCTTAATTTTTAAAAACATTGACTAAAATTTAAAAAATATTTTTTAAAATGGGCTATGTAGCTAATTCACCCAACATATAATAGAAATTTTCTTTTCTTCTATTGATCTGTCCATTTTGATGTTATATCGTTATTTTCTTGTCCCTGTATATATGCTTTAGCTGGTTCACTGAGGATCTAAGACTAAATTGCTTACCTCCTTTTGTACTTGACTTTTTATTTTATTTTATGCTGGGAATTGTAATTCATTTATTTATGCTAGACCTGAGGATGAACTAATCGAGAGAATTGTTAAAGATATACTAAAGAAATTGAGACCTACAGCAGAGGATGAGTACAAGAACCTGGTTGGGATTCAAAAACACATTGAGAAAATTGAATCATTGTTACATATTGGCTCGCCAGATGTTCAATTTATAGGCATTTGGGGTATGCCTGGCTTTGGTAAAACAACTATTGCACGCGTAGTCTTTGATCGACTCTCTTATGATGATCAGTTTGAAGGTTGTTGTTTTGTTGAAAATATTGAGGAAAATTTGAAGACATTGGGGCGAGAAGGATTGAGAAACAAAGTTCTTTCTACATTATTGGATGACAACACATTTTCAGATCTTACCAAGTTTGGAGGATCAAGTTTTTATGAGGCTAGACTCCGACATTCAAAGGTGCTTATTGTTCTTGATGATCTTAAGGATTCAGAGCAATTGAGGCTCTTAGCTGGAGACGAGGATTGGTTTGGTCCTGGAAGTCGAATCATCGTAACAACTGAAGATAAGCAGGTACTTAGAAACAAAATTGATAACAATCAGATATATGAAGTTGAGGGATTAAATTCTGACGAAGCACTTGAGCTCTTTAGCTTGAATGCTTTTTTGAAAAACTCGCCTACAACAGATTGCATAGAGGTAGCAAAAAAAGTGGCGAATTATTGTAAAGGCAACCCTTTAGCTCTTAATGTTTTGGGATCATCCTTTTGTGGAAAGAGAAAAGAAAGGTGGAAAGACGAGCTGGAAAAATTGAAAGGGTTACCGAATGATGAAATTCAAAACGTGCTGAAGATGAGTTATGACGGATTAGACAGGTTGCAAAAGGATATTTTTCTTGATATTGCATGCTTCTTCCAAGGGCAGGACAGAGATCACGTTGAAAGAATACTAGATGCTTGTGATTTCTCGGCAAGCGCAGGGATCGATGATCTGATTGATAAGTCACTCCTAACTGTTGTAGACGAAAAAGTAAGGATGCATGGCTTACTGCAAGAAATGGGACACGAAATCATTCGTCAACAATCCATCAAAAACCCCAGAAAGCGAAGTAGATTATGGCTTACTAAAGATGTCTACAATGTCTTGAGAGATAATACAGTAAGTGTCAAATAGGGAAAGTATATGTATTATATATATATATATATATATATATTATATACACACGTGCGAACTATAATAATAAGTATATTAATATTAATATTCTCTCGGTTGCCAGGGAACCCCAAAAATTGAAGGAATATTCATGGATATGTCTGAGATTGATAGGGACGTGTACTTGAGTCCCGCTGTATTTCAAAGGATGCTCAATCTAAGATTGCTCAAATTTTACAATTATGATGCTAAGAAGAAGCGAAAGGTATACCTTCCCAAAAATCTTCATTATCTTCCTAACATGCTTCGGTATCTACATTGGGAGGGATACCCCACAAAAGCTTTGCCCGCGAATTTTTCTGCAGAGTATCTAGTTGAACTCATCATGCCCAATTGCCAAGTTAAGAAACTTTGGAGCGGAGTCCAGCTGGTACATATTCTTTTACGAATCATATGCTCTATTTGATCGATATCTTAGACATTCAAAACGCCTAGTACATACCAGCCAAAAAAGGATATATAATGGAATTATATATTTGCATCAAATGCAATCTTAATTTTTCCCTTGTGGCATAAATATTTTCCTCAATTATTGCATAAACATTTTCCTTAATTATTGCATTTTCATTGAATTATGCAAAATCTACATCCTAAGTTAATTGTAGTCACTTCTCATTTATTACAGGATCTGACGAGCTTGAGAAAGATTGACCTTAGTTACTCCGAGAACCTGAGCGAAATCTCAAGTCTATGCGGAGCCAGAAATCTTGAACATGCATATCTTGAATATTGTGGAAGCCTGACCCAAGTTCCTTCGGAGTTCAAGCATCTAGACAAACTCAAAACTCTCATTCTTGAGGGCTGCTCATCCCTGGATGCGTTTCCAGAGCTTCCGAGCAATATTGAATGCTTGGTGTTGAGTGGAACAGAAATAGAAGAAGTGCCCTCATCAATTCAGAATCTAACTCAACTCCACATACTTTCTATGAGAGACTGTAAAAGACTAGTGAGCCTCCCAACAAGCATTTGTAAATTGAAACTACTTTTCAGTCTCTCTCTCTCCGGTTGTGCAAACTTGGAGAGACTTCCGGAGATCATGGAGCCTATGTGGAGTCTAATGGTGCTTGAGTTAGACAATACATCAATTAAAGCTCTTCCCGTTACTATAAGAAACCTGACTTGGGTTGAGCATCTCATGCTAGAAGACCATAAATTGATCCCTCAAAACATCTGTAGGTTACGATCTTCGACGTGCATAAGCCTTCTTCAACTGAAGAGTTTGGCAGATCAAGATTCAAGACATCCATATCATTTTTTCTATGAGAAACATTGCCCTGAATTAAATATTGTGTCAATTTCAACAAGTGTATTGATAAATGGATTAAGAGATAGTGCGTTCAAGAAAGTCATTCACTCACAGCCACGGGAAAGTAATTCCAATGGTGAAGGGGAATTTCTCTTTTATAATTACGTACAGCTTCCTGGTTACATAAACCAAATAGACGATGTTTCCAAGCTCAAGGTTTTTCATGCCGAAATTCGAAGCCGGAGCTCCAATAATGCAGGCATTGCAGGGGTAAGTCAGCCGCATTCTCTCCACTTTTATGCTTTTATTTTTTATTTTGTTACTCTTTTTTTTGCTGCAACCAAATTATGTTTTATAAGATTAAGTCGTTAGATTTAAAAAAAATTCTAAAATAATTTGAAAAAATTAATCTATTGGCAACAACAACAGAATCTAATAAAAGCCGGTCTGGGTTGATTGTTCAAAATAACTTTGCACAACAAATTATTGAAAAATCACATCAAAAGCTTTTTTTTTTACCTAGTTTGATTGCAGATTCTTGTAGAAATTAAATGTAGTTTTTAGAAGCATTACCAAACAAAAAGTTACTCTCGTAAATTTTTTTTTGGCACGCAAAGAATTCTCGTAATAAAAGGAATATTTTTACTCATAGCTTGTATAAACATTAATTACAGATTAATATAAAAACTTTTATAACTCCATTAACATTTCAATAATAAAATAATGCAAACAATAAAAATCAAAATTAAGCTTTCCCAATTTGCTTAATGCTTAACTCTGTCTACAGGGATTTCTAGAAACAGCCTTCGGAGTTTGTTGTATATCGGACACCAAAATTCCAAATTGGTTTGGCTATCGATTCAAAGACTCTTCTTCTCTAAGGATCAGACTTGACAAGCATGGACTTGATACCTTTTTGGGCTTTTCTGTGTGTGTTGTTGTTGGTTTAGAGGATCTTAACTACTTTTCCAACCATAAGAAGTGTCAGCTAGTTTGTCAAGTCCATTACCAGCTGAGAGATGGACGTGTATTGTCATGGGATTTTTATTCGAACCAGGAGCATGATCATGTACTTAAAACTGTTCTCGAACCGAAATTTAGATCGGAGAACATGTTGGCTTCCCTAAAAAGTAGAGCGAGCTGGTTCGATTTCATTCACAGCATGATCTTACCAGAGCTAGTGTTTGACTTCTACATCGTAGATGAAAACAATATGCCTATTCAAGCTTGTACTATAAAAAGGTGTGGAATTCATCTTCAGTTTAAAAAGGATATTAGAGAACCATTTGTTCAGAGCACTGTGTTCAGACCAAGAGGAAGTACTCGAGTTATTGACATTGACGAGGAAGAAGAAGAAAGCAAGAAACTGAGCGGTAAGATCAACAACTCATCTTATCTTAATCTTATACTGAGATTTATTATTTTGGTTCTAAAAGCCATATTTTTTCTATCTTAGCAAGCATGTTATAAATTGTTCTATCTGTTCTATATGACAGAGTAAAAGTAAATGCATTAATAACTCTGTTCTATATGACAGCAAAAGAATTAACTCTGTATTACTAAAAAAAAAATATGAAATTACTATTAATTTTGTTTTGGACAATTTTTTCTGCCCAAGTTATAACTTTGCTCTTTATAGTTTAACAGTGACTAAAATGGGTAAAAAAGAAAAGGCATGAATGACCAAAACAATCTCTTAATGTTTCTATACTTGCATATGATAATGAGAAGATTAATACTTTCAAATAATTGATCTGAGAAAGCATACTAGGTCAGGTTCTCTAAATTTTCATGATTGAAAGTCTTCATTATTGGAATTTACGACAATATTTTTACCAAGTCTTTTGTTGGATGACCAACCTTTATTTCCAGATTACAGCATAGTTGTGTCGATTTCAAGAAGTGAACTCAGAAAACACTTCGATCAGAGTGTATTCCTCTTTCATGGCTTCCTACAATTGCATGGCCGAAACGGAATGGATCATCTAAAAGTTAAAGTTTTTGATCAAGAAATTATTTCACAATCAAATTTTAAAGGAGTACGTCCGCCTCTTTCCCTTCTTATTTGTTCGGTTAAATTGTAATTGCCTATTAGTTCATAAATGTTACGAAATTAATGGCAATATACGAATAATAGAAACATAGTTAAAACACGAAAAAATTTATTCTCATGCCTCATTTGACATTCAAATTTACAACTTATGTCATTATAAAACATAAAACATTAAAAAAAAAAAGAGTAGTCAAATATAAAAAAGACCCAAACTTTATAGTTCCGGGAATTTTTGTAGTCTTGGGACTCTAAAACCTTACTTTTTGTTATAAACTTTTTTTAAGGATTAAAATAACTTTCACTCCTAAAAAAAATTGTCTAGACAGAGTGACAAAGTATGTTAGCGATATGAGTTTTATATATATATATATATATATGTTTCAAAAGATAGGAGGGTGGAACAAGGCGCAAATAAATTATGATGCAAGGTTTTAGTAATTACTTTCAAGTGCGTGTACTTAAATTGTCACGACTCTCTAATCGTTTTGAATGCAGGTACTTGAGAGTAGTAATGAAGACGTTGGTGCTTATTGTCAAGGAAGCAAAATCCCATACTATTTCGAAAACAAATGCGATGAGCCACAAATGTTGCTCGAACTTCCTCTATATTCTTTGCTCGCCAATCACTTGACCGGATTTGTTCTATGCGCCGTAGTGGAATTCAAGGACTTGAATTATTGTTTCAACCGCTTTAAGCTTCAATATCAGTACGGCATTTCCATTCTTCATTCTTCCAAGTGCTCTGGGATACTTTGCCGCATGGGCAACGTTTCTGATCTTATGTATCACTCGTCCAACTTATATAGGCTTATTGGTGGTGCACAACATTGTCTGAAATATGTATGGACTTTCAAATTGAGGTGTGTAGATGAGAACAACAATCCTCTTGGAGATAATCAATGCAAAATAAGGACATGTGCCATAAAGCGCCTATATGCTCGCGAACTTGGTGTAAGAACTAAGAAGTGACTGACTGTTCCCCTTCGTCTATGGTTGTGAGTTGGTATAAAGATATAAAGATGTCGAGTCTGAGTCAATCAGGTGCTTTGATCTAAAATGAAGGAGAAGCTATGCAAGTCACGGATTTCAATTCAGAAAAGATATAGGGTGAGTTGCAATAATAGGCCAAAATTAAATGTTTGTTTTAAATGATAGCCTGTGTTTCAAAAAATTAAAAAAAAAGTCATGTTACGAATTGTATAACATAAAAGTGTCACACAAAATATAACAGATTTATAAATATTTGTAAGATATTATTTAACACTTTAAAAAATAATGAGTAAAACTTGAAGTGTTACAAAATATTTTACAAATATTTATAGATGTGTTATATTTTGTATAACACTTTTCTGTTATATAATTCGTAACATGACTATTTTTTTAATTTTTTGAAACATGGGCTGGACTTTAAAAACGAAATTTTTTTTTGGCTATTTCATACGATTTCCCAAAGAGGATATATATATATATATATAGGAATAATGTGGCATGCATAATAGAGGAAGTTGACTTTTGTACAATCTTTGTAATTATTTCTGATTGTAAACTCCTGATCTTAAGGATTCATGATTAGTGTTAGCAATTTTACCACATTTTTAATTTTATACTTACCTCTATGTAAATCATAATATATATTTATGTTGAGCATAATAATTATATTTGATCCTTTTAATATTTATGTTTATAGGTAAAACATAGTTATGTGTAGTAATATTATATATATATATATATATATATATAAGTATAGATTGATAGTGTTTAAAAAAATATTATTAAGTAAATAGTTATTTTTTGAAGGATGTTTTAAGAAAATAATCAACGTTTACATTCATTAAGGAAATAACCATTTTTATAACTACATATAGTGCATTGATTTTAGCTTTATACCCTTAATTTTGTGTTGGCTAATGGCTAGCTTCTTAAGTTTTTTGAAACTTGGGCTATTTTCTCAAATTATAGATTGAAAAATGGCTAAATACCAAAAAAGACAAAAAAAAAAAAAGACATTCATCAACATATCTCTTTTAATACTGAGATTTTTTAGGATTTAGCCAAATTTTTTGTAATTTTTCAAAGAATTAGCCATAGTTTCACGAAATTAAGAAATTAGTCATTTTCATTGTGTAACAAATTTTGTTACCCGTGAAAAATGGCTAAATACCAAAAAAGACAAAAAAAAAAAAGGCATTCATCAACATATCTCTTTTAATAATTCGATCAATTTATAAGATAATATATTACAAAGAATGAATACTATTTGATACATAAAATAATAATTTCATAATATAGAAAAAATATATAACCTTCTTAAGAAGAATTCACAAAGTATGTATATAATAGTACTTGTTTTTCTATAAAATTGATATCGACGTCAATTCAATTAGTTAACAAAAACGTGAAATTATAATAATAATAATTTACAAAATAATTTACATACGATGCATATTTGGATATATAAGAAACACCATCAGTAAATTAATGTTAATTTATCGAATTAATAAATTAATAGTTTACAAAAATCAATAAATTTTCTAATTTGTTAGTCGTGATTTTATCAATTTATTGAGATTTTATTATAATTTGTTAGAATATATATATTTTAAGCAAATACCTAAATTGTCCAGTTTTAGTCTAATCCGTTAGAATTTTGACTCAAAAGTTATAAAATTAACGCATAATAGATAGTTGGTACATGACATTAATATTTTTTATTTTTTATATCAAAGAGTAGAAATTTTTGAAGACCGCCTCATTCAAATTTATTGAAAATAAAAGAAAATAAAGAAAGAAAAAACAACAACAAAAAGAAATCTATAAATATGCCAAATTTCTTAATCAAAAGAACTATTTTATTTATTTATTATGCCATATCTAAGCATTATATCGCAAGCTAATCTCACAACTAATGCCAATAGATTGTCGGCAAAATGACTAAAATTAGATAATTTCATAAATTAAGTACCAATCTATGAATGTTTAAAAAGTTAGGAATCAATATTTTATTCTATGATTCAAGGATAAAAATATATTTGACCTAAATAAGATTGATCGTGCCACAACTTTTATCATTTTTTTTTTATTTTTATTTCCAATCCCTAGGAAGACTTGATATTTAACAAGTTTTTTGTTATTTCTTTTGTGGCCTTTAAATGCTTCAGAGAAACCACCGCGAAAGACCTTTGAATATTGACGCGTTTGGCAAAAAAAAAATATATATATATATATATATATATATATTACTAGTGAAGAAGCGCGCTTCGCGCGCGTGAAGGAAAAAAGAAGGAAATGGAGGAAAAAAAAAAAAAAAAAAGGAAAACGAAAAAAAAAAAAAAAAAAAAAGGTCTGGCGCGTGTGCAACACGCGCCGATGGAGAGTGAGGGCTGAGGGGGACAGCCCCTGACACGCGGGCCCCACGCACGCGGGCCCGTGTCAGGGAATTTGTTTTGCTTCGAAGTCCCTGAACTTAACATTTTCATCCTTTTTATTTACATATTAGTCCCTAAATTTTTACAAAATTACGAAATAGCCTATTTTTAAAAAAAAAAATTCATTCTAACCCTTAAAAAAACGCGTTTTTTTTAAAAAACGCGAAAAAAACGCGACGAAACCGTTTGAAAAAAAACGGCCGAAACCCCTTGAAGAAACTCATTGAGCCTTTTATTGTTAGGTAAGGATATGGGCTAGCTGTCCTATGCATCAACGTCAACGCGTTTTGAAATAGCAGAAGCTTCACCTTATTCTACGCTCAGAATTATGTATAACTCAAAGACAGACTTAAAAAAAGAAAAATACAGAATTTAATCAAGACAAGTCCTTTTATTCAATGTGTATACAAAGCAAATGGTATATACAATACAAAGCTTTTGATCGCTTTCATGGAGTTTGTCGAGTGAGACAACAACATGGCTGCTAATCCGTCCACCTCTCCCATGCAAAAACACGACGTCTTTCTGAGTTTCCGAGGAGAGGACACGCGCGACACCTTCACTAGCCACCTCTACGCCGCGCTGCGCCGCAAGAGAGTCGGCGCCTACATAGACTACAGGCTCGCGAAAGGCGACGAAGTCTCTCCCGCTCTCGCCGAAGCGATCAGCGAGTCGAAGATCTCCGTGATCATCTTCTCCGAAAACTACGCGTCTTCGACGTGGTGCCTCGACGAGCTCGTCCATATACTCTCCTGCAAGGAGGAGAACGGACAGCTTGTCGTACCGGTCTTTTACGGCGTGGATCCGTCGCACGTGCGAAAACAGCAGGGGAGCTATGCAGCCGCATTGGCCGCGCTTGAGGAGCGTTTGGCGGCGGCGGGGATTGAGAAGCTACGGCGGTGGAGAAGAGCTTTGACAATCGCGGCGAGTCTCAGCGGATGGGATTCCTCAGTCACCAAGTAGGCTCTCAACTATAATTATCTCTTCTTATGTTCATTATAGGTTTGTGTAAATCACTATTTTGCGTAGACTAGTCCACTAAAAGTTTTAAGATTTTTCAGAATTTGCCATTTACTAAAATTAAAATAAAATTAGAGGCAGAAAGGTTAGTCACAAAAAATGAAATTTTTTGTACCATAAATATATGCAGGGAGTTTTCTGACTAAAAAACATTAGTGGGGTTCTTGTTTTTATTGTGATCAAAAGTCTAGTTGTTTTTAGAAGCATGTTTTAGTTTCTTGCCCTGTTCATTATTGTTGATTGTTCTGTTTCTTCTCTGCTTATTCTTCATGAACTAATTTTTTGCTATTTGTACTTTGTACCTAATTTAAATCTGCCAGGCCTGAGGCCGAACTAGTTGAGGAAATAGTCAAAGATATTGTAAAGAAATTGAAATCTATCGCAGTAAGGGATGTTGAATACAAGGGCCTTGTTGGGATACGTAAACGCGTTGAAAAAATTGAATATTTGTTACGCTTTGGCACACCGGATGTTCGTTTTATATGCATTTGGGGAATGCCAGGTATAGGTAAAACGACTCTTGCTCGCATTGTCTTTGATCGACTCTCTTCGGAATTTGAAGGTTGTTGCTTTGTTGAAAATATTGGGGAAAGGTTGAAGATGTTGGGGCGTGAAGGATTGAAAAACAAAGTTTTTTCTACGTTGTTAGATGAAAAAACATCAAATACGATCGTCTCTGAAGGATCCACTTTTTATGCGTCTAGTCTCCGATATACGAAGGTGCTTATTGTCCTTGACGATCTGAAGAATTCGCAAGAGTTAACACACTTAGCGGGAGACGATGATTGGTTTGGTCCTGAAAGTCGAATCATTGTAACAACTAGAGATAAGCAATTACTTAGGAATCAAATCGACAATGATTGTATATACGAAGTTGAAGGATTAGACTACGATGAAGCTCTTCAGCTCTTTAATTTGAATGCTTTCAAAAGAAACTCT
This sequence comes from Boehmeria nivea var. tenacissima, assembly GCA_018132145.1. NCBI lineage: Eukaryota > Viridiplantae > Streptophyta > Magnoliopsida > Rosales > Urticaceae > Boehmeria > Boehmeria nivea. Next base: position 15,498,400 of record CM030875.1, on the reverse strand, counting down.
CCTACAACAAATTGCTTAGAGATATCAAAATCGGTGATAAGTTATTGCAAAGGAAATCCTCTGGCTCTTAATGTTTTGGGCTCCTACTTTGGCGGCAAGAGAGAAGAAAAGTGGAAAGATGCACTAGATAAGTTAAAAAAGCTACCGAGTGACGAAATTCAAAACGTGCTAAAAATAAGTTACGATGGATTAGACAGAATGCAGAAGGATATATTTCTTGACATTGCATGTTTCTTTGAAGGGAACGATAGAGATCATGTTGAAAGAATACTCGATGCTTGCGATTTCTCCGCAAACATTGGGATAGATGATCTCGTTGACAAATCACTCGTAATTGTTGTCAACAACAAACTGAGGATGCATTGTTTGCTGCAAGAAATGGGGCGTGAAATCATTCGCCAACAATCCATATCAGATCCTGGAGAGCGTAGCAGAATATGGCTTGCCAAAGATGCCTACAATGTCTTAAGTGACAATAGAGTAAGTGCCAAATACAGGTGAAATATGTGTACTCTTTCAAAACTAATTATTTGAGATGTACTATGTACTAATAATCTACAATTTTGTGACCTTGATTGTCAGGGAACCCCAAAAATTGAAGGGATATTCATGGATATGTCCGAAATTAATCGGGACTTGTACTTGAGTCCTACTACCTTCCAAAGGATGCTCAATCTAAGATTGCTCAAATTTTACAACCATGCTAAGAATAAGCGCAAGGTGTACCTTCCCGAAAATCTTCGTCATCTTCCTAATATGCTTCGATATCTGCATTGGGATGGATACCCAACGAAAGCTTTGCCCGCGAATTTTTCTGCAGAGTATCTAGTTGAACTCATCATGCCAAATAGCCAAGTCGAGGAACTATGGAGCGGAGTCCAGGTATACATTCTTTAAAAACTAAGTGATAATGATTCTGAATGCTCGCTCTCTTTTTTTTATATATATTAAAATTAGTTATTCTTGTTTGTCACGTTGTACCGATTAATTTCTAGAATTGTAAAGCATTATTTGAGTTAAATATCGTCATTTTTATATGCAAAATCTACATGCTAAGTTAATTCTAGCCCCTTCTTATTTCTACAGAATCTGACGAGCTTGAGAAAGATTGACCTTAGTTACTCCAAGAACCTGAGGGAAATATCAAATCTCTGTGAAGCCATAAATCTTGAACATTTGTACCTTGAATATTGTGGAAGCTTGAGCCAAGTTCCTTCAGACTTTAAACACCTAGACAAGCTCAAAAATCTTATTCTTGAGGGTTGCTCATCCCTGAAAGTGTTCCCAGAGCTTCCAAACAGTATCGAATACTTGGTCTTGAGTGGGACAGAGATAGAAGAAGTGCCCTCATCGATTAGAAATCTGACTCAACTCCACATACTTGCTATGAGAGATTGTAAAAGACTTGTGAGCCTCCCAACAAGCATTTGTGAGCTGAAACTACTTCTCAGTCTCTCTCTCTCCGGTTGCGCAAAATTGGAGAGATTTCCGGAAATCTACGACCCTATGTGGAGCCTAATGGTGCTTGAGTTAGACAATACATCAATTGAAACTCTCCCTCTTACAATTAGAAACCTACAGGGGATTCGGTATTTCGTACTTGAAGACCATAAGTTGATCCCACACAATGTCTGTAAATTCCGATCTTCAACGTGCTTAAGCCTCCTGCAGTTGAAAATTTTGACGGATCAAGACTTGAAACTCCCATATCAGTTTTTCTATGAGCAGTACTGCCCGGAAATACAGATTGTGTCGATTTCGAGAAGTGCACTTGCAGAAGGATTGGATGACTCTCGAGCACTTTGTGGGAAGGAATTCCTTTTCTATAATTATGTACGGCTTCCGAATTACATAAACCGAATAGACGATAGTTCTAAGCTTAAATTTTTTCATACAGAAATTCAACGCCGGTACTCAAATGCAAAAAGAGTAAGTCTTGTGATCATTTTCTCTCTTTCCTGGTCATCTTACCCTCTTGCTTTCTTCATATACTTCATTCATGTCTACAGGGATTTCTAGACACAGATTATGGAGTTTGTTATAGTCTGGACACTGAAATTCCGAATTGGTTTCGCTATCGATTTGAAGACTCTTCTTCAATAAGAATTAGACTTGACAAGCAAGGTATTGACACCTTGTTGGGTTTTTCCGTATGTGTTGCTGTTGGTTTCGGGGATAATTATTTCGACGTCCATCGGAGATTTAGGCTTGTTTGCCAAGCCCATTACCTGCTGAGAGATGGCCGTCTGTTGTCATGGGATTTTTACTGGAACGAGTGTGGTCGCGCAACAGATGTTTTAAAAAAGGACTTTAGATCTAAGTACTTGTCCCGTTCCGCAGAAGGTAAAGTAAGGTTCGAATTTATACACGACATGATCGTACCCGAGGTAGTGTTCGACTTCTACTTTGTCGACGAAAACAATGAGCCTATTCAAGGTTGTAACCTAAACAAGTGTGGAATCCACCTTTTGTTTGAAAAGGATTTTAGGGAACGATTTGCTTTCTTTGGTGAGAGAGGTCTAGATGATGCGTTTACACCAAGTGGAAGCCGAGTAGTTGACTTTTACGTCGAAGAAGAAGACGATGACGATGATGATGATGATGGAGGAAGAGACAAGAAACAGAGAGGTAAGCTCATTAACTTTATTTGACAATATTTGATGCAATACCTACATTTATTGATCTTGTTTTAAAGCCATAATTGCTATTTTGTTTAGACATTGGTTTAACGGAGCTTTTTGTTGGATGATGATCAACGACCTTAATTTCCAGATAATGACATAGTTGTGTCGATTTCAAGACGAGAGCTCGCGCAACACTTCGATCAGCGTGTATTCCTCTTTTATGGCTTCCTGCAATTGCACGGTCGAGATGGCATGGATTACCTAAAGGTTAAAGTTTTTGATCAGGAAATGCTTTCACAATCGAGATTTAAAGGAGTACGTCTCTTTCTCTTCCTTCTCGTACTTGACGTTATGACTAAAAGCAAAACAATTGATTTGCCTAAAAGTTGAAATTTTAGAATTCTTCATGACTAAAAAGTTCGTAACTAAATGTTTTAAAAACAAAAAAATTAGCTTTTTCATGATAAGTAACAAGTGTACTTTAGCTATTTGGCGAAAACAAATTGTTTTGAATAAAAAGTCCAATGTTTTTAAGCTAATGCAAAGTTTTTTAGAAACTATCAAGAGCAAGTACTTGAAAATGATCAGGACTCAATCCTTTGAGTGCAGGTACTTCAGAGTAGCAATGAAGACGTTGGTGCTTATTGTCAAGGAAGCGAAATCCCAAACTATTTCGAATACAAATGCAATAAACCGCAAATGTGGGTCGAACTTCCTCTCGCTTCGCTCGTCGATTCCAACTTGTTGGGATTTGTTCTATGCGCCGTTGTGGAATTCAAGGACTTGAATTGTTTCAACCGCTTCAAGCTTCAATATCAGTACGGCATTTCCATTCTCCATGATTCCAGGTGCTTAACCGGAGTTTGCGGCGTGCAACTGCGCGATACCAGAGGTTTGGCTTTGAATTATTTTGGTGGAAACGATGATTATCGCGCGTTTTGGTACTATTTAGGAAACAAGCACATGCAAGAGAAGCTTGGCGATGAACAATATTGTATCAGTTATGTGTGGACTTTCAAAATAAGGTGTGTAGATGAGAACTGCAAGCCTCTTGGAGATAATCAATGCAAAATAAGAACGTGTTCTATTAAGCACGTATTTGTGGATGAACTTGGTAGCACCAGTTCGGCTTCGTCTATGTCTGCGAATCGGCCACGTGAAGAAGAAAATGGCCTATCAAAGACTAGTCCGAATAATCTAGATGTTGATAAATTCACAATGAAGGAGAAGTTATTCAATATGGTCAGGAACTTCATAATGTGACGTGAAAATTTTCTTAATCAAATCAAATGTATCAAATTATGTTCAATTCAACACGCTTTTCAGTTGAATTAGGATGTACTAATTAATTATTCTGATTATATTCATCTTTGTGTTGACCACTTATAACAATCAAGAGATTGTGAAATGGAAGTTTATAATATAGTTCAAGTTATTATTAGGAAGAATAGAGATTAATATGGTCTATTTTTGTATGTACAAACACAAAATGTGTACCAAAATTATATTCGTAATAATACGATATATATTTTTAAGAGTTCAACGTAGGAACGCGTGAGAGTAAACAACCACACTCCTAGAACAGTTAAATCTAAACAACCACATTCCTAAAACAATTAAATATATTTAGCTTGCAATCAGATTAATGGATGTTGCTGCTTGAGATTCATTGTCATTATTTTCTTTTGTTCTCCTGTGCAGGCAATTTGTACTTTTTCTCCCCAGCCAGTCCTTTAATTGTCAGTCCCTTCATGTGTTATTAATTATACCTATTGTAAAGATATTTTGGCTCAATTATTATCACACTTCACTAGATTCTAATATAATGTTCACTGACAAATAGTTTTTTCGATTTTATTTCGCTGCTTATCATAGAACATGAAACCGTGAGGAAATTAAAAATTACATAAATACCAAAAAATATTTTAAATAAAATAAATATTTTAAAGTTTTTTGTACAATATATTAATAATTATGGGATAATTAAATAAGTAGTCGTTTTTTAGATAATGTTCTAAAAAATTAGCTATTGTTTCTATTATTTAAAAAAATAATCATTTTCTCAATTATATAATTGTGTAATATTATATATATGTCTTTAATTATTTAATTGACTAAGACTAATATTTTCTTATTTTTTTAAAACATTAATTATATAAACTAAAAAATAGCTAAATACTAATAGATTCTAATATTATATTAACCCCCGCCTAAAGAAAGATAAATTATTACCTGACATTGGGTTCCCTTAAATAAATGCGTGGCTTCGCCCGTGTTACGTCCAATCAATAAAACTGTATTGATGAATGATAATTGATGTCAACATTTGATATATATGAATATACGTTTACATTCGTATATACTATATATATAGTATACATTAATTATCTCTAAAAATACTCTCTTTCAACTCCTTCCCACGAAACAAGAAAGATAGACGTACAATAATTATACGAGATACCTAATAATAATAATAATTCGACATGGAAGCCTCTACGAAATGGGGAATCTTTGTTATTTGATCATCCAACCAAATAATAATTATACGATTGTGAAGACAACACAAATCTCAATTCTTGTATCATATATATGCACACACACACACACACACATATATATATATATATATACACAATAATTAAGTTGCAACTTGGCGTCAATGGGATGGGTTTTTGGCGAGAAGATTGAAGCTAATGATTGACATTAGGATTATATACATGTGGGGGTCGGTTACCATCACATGGGCTGTCTAACTCGTGCGTTTTAAAGAAAAAATATACATATTTACACAAAGCTGCTAATGGATCATGATATATGGTTGTGGGGTAAAATTATTCCATTTTATTCAAAATATCCCTTAATAGTCTTCACAATTTGTCTATTTCCTCAATATATGTCCTCTCATTATCAACCTCGCACGAATAATATATATATATATATATATATATAGTAATTTGCACTATGACTTTTAAACTTATCAAAGTTTGCAAATTGCTCTTTGAACTTTGTTTTTTGGCAATTTATACCCTAAAATATTTACAAATTTTGATAAACTATTCCAAATTGATAATAGACGTAAAAAAAATTAGACGGAATATTTGAGGCTATAAATTGTTTAAAAAAATAAAAATTTAAAGGACAACTTGCCAAACTCTTAAAAGTTTAAGGGCCATTTGAGGCAAATTATATATATTAAATATAAAATTAACCATGCATGTTAGTATTTTAGACTAATTTGCCAAGATTTGTAAGTTTAAGGTATAAATTGCCAAGAAAATATATTAAAGGACAACTTGTCAAACTACCATAAATTTAGTAGCCATCGGCGCAAATTACGTATATATATATATATATATATATGACACAAATGTGTGCATATCCTTGGACGGTTGTGAATGTGATTATGCAGAATATTATGATGATTATTAGCGACAATCCTCCGTGAACTTTCTTCAGATATTGAGCTATTAAAAGTTTGGAATACGATTCATCGAAATATAAATAGAATATAAAAATTCAAATGGAAGCAATATTAATGAATTGTATAGGCATGCATGCTTAAAATATGGAATCAGTTAACTAAAGCACATCGGTTTAGGGTATCAAATTAATTAATAATTTGAGACGAAAGTCTAAGGATAAATAATTTCCTGATGCAGTAGATACAAAGTTTAATTCGATACACTTGCATATTGTATAAATTAGGATAGACACTTTTTTTTTAAGAGTATACAAATGTCCATATTTTTTTATGTCTTGTGAGAATATCACAGCTTTTGTATTTTTAAGAACTACTTATTTGCCTGACTAAATAATAAGGGGTCGTCAGAATAAATTAGGTCAGTTATATAAATAGTCATTTAAAATGATGTATTTTTATAGTAAATTTATGTGTAATTTTGTTACAGTAAGAAAGTTCTTACTTTTGTAAAAAAAAAAAAAACAAACAAACAAACAAAAAAAACTATGGTTATTTTTAAATTTTTTGAAATTATAGCTACTTTTTTAAAACACACCTAGTTTGGTAAATAGCCATTTAGAATTGAGTGTTTTAAAAAGATAGTAACAGTTTAAAAAAATTTAAAATATAGCCGTAATTTTTTTTTTTTACAAATATAAGAAATTTTTTACCATAACAAATTGCACATAAAATTTATTGTAATAAATTTCTTACGAAGGTAATAAAATTTTAAAATGGCTATTTTCTTAAAATTTTAAAACATTGGTTATTTCGTAAAACTATTCTCTCTAAATAGCTATTTTCTTAAAATTAATTAAGTCATTTAAGTCAACAGTCATTTTGAATGATGTGTTTTTAAAAAGCAACCACATTTTCAAAAAATTTATAAATAGGAATAAAAAAATTATTGCCATAACAAAATTACACATAAAATTTACTGTAATAAATTTCTTACAAAAGTAATAAAATTTATGAATGACTACTTTTTTTAAAAAAATTAAATATTGGTTATTTTATAAAATCACCCTCTAAAAAATAGCTATTTTCTTAAAATTCTTATTTTTATTATAATTTTATGTATGTTAAAATAAGCAAATTATTATCAGTTTTAATTTTGAGAAAGCAAAAATAATATTATATACGTATTTTATGAATTCTTCTTAATATAGTAATAATTTTTTTATATTGAGAAATTATTAATTTATATATCAAACCTGTCCTATAACATATGTATATACAATTTAATCGATGTTATTAATTTATAGAAGTATTAATTTATCAAGGTTTTACAATGGCAACTAGCTAGAACCCTAATGTTTAAAATAGTATTTATAGTTAATAATATTTTTGAAAACAAATTTAATATAAATAGTGTACTTTGTCTTGATTAAAAAAAAACCCATCTTCATTCAAAATTAATTACTAATTAACTGCAATAGCAATAAATTTATTGTGTTCATAAATATCATTTTAGTTTCTAGCACATGATTTTGTTTATGAGTTTCTAATTAAAAATTGAAACATTAAAATTATAATTTTAGAACTTAAACTTCATATGATAATACCTTGTTTGGAAAATCAATTTAGCACTATTCTAAATTATTTTAATAATAATTTGTATTAGGTCAAAAGGATTTTGAGTAATGGTTCGTCCAATCAAACTATCATCTATATTTTTTCAAAGTTCCAGTCCATAATATAGTGATACATAAATGATACATTTCTGGAAAGAAATTTTGAAATTTATCCTAAATATTTTTGTTATATTCTTGCAAGGTGGGCTACGGGACTCGTACAATATACCCCATGTAGTGTTACTTTTTTCATGTGATAATGTTTTCTTGTATCCCAAAATTTGCAATAGAGCTATTCAATTGTGGGTTCAGTTGAGGAAACAGTACATACATATGATAATATATTGACGTTGGATAAGATCACTTTTAGATGGTGACTGGGTCTATGTTTATCTACAAGGACATGTATATACATAAATTTGATGGCTATTTTTCTGATCAATGATTTGTTACACTGTACAATATTAATAATAATGTCTCTTCGGAGATATCCCACAAAATTAATGTCAACGTGCATTTTGTACTGAATATGTCTTGGCAATTTAGAACCACTAACCGCTATCTATCACGGAATTATGACAAGTGTTAGAGAAATTGAAAATTAATTGGTTATAAATTAATAAGAGGAACTAAAAAGTCCTATATTAATGAAATGTGAGCCTTGTGAATGTCTATTATATGTGTATTTAACAGTTACTCTTGATTTACTCAATTGGTTACATATAATGACACATATATACATACACATACAAGTGCTCGATGAACAAATAATTTATAAGGAATCTGGGATAGACTCACTTGGAAGCAATGTTTGGTTTGTTGATTTTAGTCTCTACAGTACGTAGTAAGTTTGTGAGTAATATAGAATAGGTTGAAAAAGTCAGAGAAGCTGAGGTCATGAGGATAAAATAACAGTCTATATTTGGATATATTTATGGATTTATATTTTTTTTTTGCTTCAAAAGTAGTTCAAGTACCCAAAAGATATAATGAGTATTATGCAAGCAATATTTTGGGTATACGAACCTTTTTTTTTTATTTATTAGGGATAAAATTCTTGCACCTATGTTATGTTATAAAGTTGCATATCTAGAGCTTCTTCTTTTTTTTTTTTTTTTCTCTGATTTCATATCTAGGACTTGTATATATTAGTTTGAATTGAAGTGGAGACAACCCATGTATTGTTAATTAATACATTAATTTTTGCCTACGAAATTATAAAGACAAATTTTCTATAATTAGTTGCTGAGTTTTAGAACGTTTTAAAATCAGACCCCGACATACTCATGGTCTAATTTTGATTTTTTTTCCTTCAATAATTTGTTTTTTTATATATTTTTTATCAGAAAGCTCATAATATTAACTCGTAAAAAGTGGTGGTTTGATAAAATATTTGAAAAAAAACAAACAAACAAACTGTAAAATCAAAGGATTCCATGATATATAGAATTAGAGACAAAAATAGTAACAATCTCATCAATGTAGTAGAGGTTGTAAACTTTTCATCCTCTATTTTTTAATCTTTACGTTCACTCACAATATAGAGTGAGAAACACATAGCCATCTAAAATGTTGAAAGGGTCCTAATTAAAGTATAATAATCTTATCCTAATTAAAGTATAATAATCTTACCTTATTAAGAAAAAATGGGGTGGTAGTTATGTGTTAAGAGTGTTAGTTATTGTGAATAATAAAAGAAAGATATACATATGCATGATCAGCTCATTGGTTACTTTTCCAATTAGTAAATAAAGCCAATGTTACAATCATTATTCCTTTCTTACTCTATACCCCTTTCTTTTTTGGGACAACCCTCAATAATTGAGGGCTATATTTGACCCATTGTGACGTCTTAATACAATCCCTTTCAAAGTCTACTATATTGCTTTGCTAATTCATCCTTGTTGAAAAAGCTCATACATAACTTGTGGTCCTTAAATTATATCACCAACGTCTAAAAAAATAAAAATAAAAACAAATAATTATTGAACTTTACAGTTTAATGACCTATTAGCTGATGTTATTTATATAGCTATAGCTGCACAGGTTCCTATAGGGAATAACAAATGCAGCTTAGTTTGCCTGGAAAGTATGTAAGAATAAGCTTAATTGGCATAAAGATGCATGGATATCACAATAAATAAGTGTAATAAAATTTGATGAATATCAGAGAAAGGTCTAATATGGACTTGAAATTCCGTTGATTATTAATTAGTTGTAACAACTAGATCCTAACCAATTTCAACCCCAAAAGTGCTTTTCTTAATTACGTATATTTAGTTTGGTGCTTCCCACCTTAAAAGTTCCCATTTTGTGATTTTAAGCATTCATGAATGATATAATTATAATTATGTACCTCCATTTCCTTGTTCTAAGAAAAAACAAGAGATATATATTCCCTTCCAGCTAAAAAGAAGATATATTAATAATTTGGTTCTTTTACCTGCCTTTTGTTACCTTCCTTATCCACTGCTCTAGCTTTAAGAATATATATCAACCAATAAATTGGAAATGGGGGAAGTTTCCAAGTACAACTCAAAACCATATATTGGTGGGCTTTTAGCATACGCTATGCATATAGGAACATAAAGAGCCTCTGTTCTGTCCAATTTTTCCACGCTCCTTTATCTTTTATTAATTAGGAGCAAGTTTTTTTTTTTAACAAATAAGCAAATTACTAATTAATGTTCAGAAAAATTAGTCGTCTAACTTATTGATTATATATATATATACTTATTAATTATAGAATTCCGTTTCGATAGTTATAATATTTATTATCAATCACTATAAAATCGATTATTGATCAAAATATAAGATGCAAAATTAGACTTTTTTTTAGTCTATTTTTGTCATTTGACCATTATTTAACCATTATTTAGTGCATGTTTGTAAGGAAATAGTCAAAAATTTTAAAAATTAAGAAACTAGTCATTGGTCTCTTAAAAAATTAAGGATATAAATGTAACATCACACCATCATGTAGTTAAGAAAATGACTATTTTCTTAATTAATTGAAATATTAGCTATTTTCATATCATTTAAAAAATAATTATTAACTTAATAGTCTCTCTTTTTTTTTTTAATAAAAAAGGCCGTGTTGAGGAGGGTATGTCATACCATAAAAAAAAAAAATAGATAGCCATGTTTATTTTTTCCAAGATACGAATTAGTTAAAAATATATATATCTAACGATTTAGAATTAATGAAAATTACCCAACTACAGTCATTCTGATTCTAATTAATTACATAATAATAAAAAGAACATAAATATCTTGAATAACTATTTATCTTCTCACAAGATAGAAGCATGTTCATCATTTTCCACGTTGATTCTCTGTATGTATTGATACTTTTTCTCAATTATAGAGCAAAATATCTCTCTGCATCTCTAATATCTATTGGTATATATCCATAATAACCCAATAATATGATCAAGAAAAATCAGTTTCCTTTGGTTACATTTCTCTCCCTTAATAGTATTACTTCTTCTTCTTCTTCTTCTTTTCATCACTTCCAAACCCCAACTAGCGAATCCCTACTTTTAATCCCACCTTGATTCTCTCCCCATTGAATAATACCAAACAATAATACTAGTAGCTACTAAACAAAAATATAATAGAGAACTAAATTAGAAGGAAACAAGAGCAAATGGCCAAGTAAGAAGCCGTGTGTCATTGTCCCTTATTCTCATGGTTTAGTTTAACAAATAAAGTAACGAATTAATTATTATACCCTTCACAACTAGCTAGCGCTTGCATATATGTATGGCACAACTCAACCCCTCCACATGTGCTCACAACTTCCCCTTAATTCGTCCCCACTTTCCTTTCCCCTCCCCCAAAAATTCTCTTTATAAAACCACTCCCAAGCCCCTCCTCTTTTCCCTCCCAATTACTAACCATCCCCCACATTTTCTCTCCTCCCAAACACCCCATTTCTCAAAATCACTTCCTAAAAGTACTAGAACAACTTATAAGACATAACACAAGCTTTCACCTAATTATAACATAAAAAATGTGCACTTCGGAGGCCAAAGTGACCATTGGTGTTTCAATGGCACAACCGGCCGTGGCTAGAATCAACGGCCGGCCGGTTTTGCAGCCGAATTCATGCAACCGAGTCCCGTCTCTCGAGAGGCGAAACTCGGCCAAGAAAATCACCACTCACTCTCTCACTCTACCACCACCACCACCACCACCACAATCTTCTTCCTCTTATTCCCTAACTAGCCCTAGAATCACGTCCACTCCTAGGGCTAATTCCAACAACTACACCTCACTAACACCCCCGATGTCCCCCAAGTCAAAGTCGCCGAGGCCGCCCGCGATCAAGCGCGGGAACGAGCTGAACTTGAGCTCCGAGAAGGTCGCGACGCCGGGGACCAGCGCCGCTCGATCGGCCGCCAAGCTTCTCGAGAGGAAGAAGTCGAAAAGCTTCAAAATAGTTAGTAGTACGAGTGATAATCTTGGTGGCGGCGGAGGCGGCGGCGGTGGTCATGATCATATTCTTATTACTTCTTCTTCTTCGTCCTCGTCTTGTGCGGCGGAGGCGGCGCTGAGCTACCCGTCGTCGCTGATAACGGAGGCGCCGGGGAGCATCGCGGCGGTGAGGAGGGAGCAGATGGCGCTCCAGCACGCGCAGAGGAAGATGAGGATCGCCCATTACGGAAGGTCAAAGTCGGCAAAGTTTGAAAGAGTTGTTGTTCCATTGATTGATCACTCCATATCTTCTAGTAGTAATGTTGTTGATCATCATGATCATCATGTGATTGGTAACAAAATCAATATCACTAATACTAATACTACTACTACTGTGGAAGAGAAAAGATGTAGCTTCATCACTGCCAATTCAGGTATACATTATTTCCTTGAAACCTAATTATTAGTACGTAGTAATTACATGACATATATGTAGGGGTTTTTTTTTTTTCAATAATTTTGGCACTCATTTGAAATTTAATGAAGAATATTGGTCATATTTTTTTTTTTTTTGGTTTGGCTGATAATATTTTTCTCTCTTATTTAATGCTTAGATCCAATCTATGTGGCTTATCATGACCAAGAATGGGGAGTTCCTGTCCATGATGACAAGTAATTATATTCTTCTCTCTCTCTATACATATAATATATTGTAATGAAAATAATAATAATAATAATAATCTTATGACTTGATCAACACTCTACATATTATCTTCTAACGTTTTAAAAAATTTTGAAAAATCAAAATTGAAACCTATCAGGATGTTGTTTGAACTGCTTGTTCTAAGTGGAGCGCAAGTTGGGTCAGATTGGACTTCAATCTTGAAGAAACGTCAAGAATTCAGGAACGCTTTTTCATGGTTTGACGCAGAAACTGTGGCCACTTTCACTGACAAGCAAATGATGTCAATTAGCTCACAATATGGCATTGATATAAGCCGTGTCCGTGGAGTCATAGACAACTCTAACCGAATTCTCGAGGTATAACATAACATAATATTTATTTTATAATTAATTTATTTAGTTTATTCAATATTTCAATCCCAAAGCTTTTTAATTATTATTATTTTTAAATTTTTTTTAATTCTTTTCTTCGATCTCGATCTTTTCTGTCTCTTCCAATATGTTAATCCTTACTTTTTCCATGGACTTTATGGTTTGAGAATTTTATTTTTAAAAGATGTGTTAATATATACGTGATCACAATTAATTAATATTCTTTTCTTCAATTCTCGTTTAATATATATGTTGGAAAGTAAGTTTGCATGTGAGTTCCAACCTGTTCTGATTTTAACACTTGGGTCCACGTAAGCTGGTCACCACTATACATGAGGATGAAAAAAGGGACAATAATACTGTGGGACCAGAACTATTATATTTAAGACTAATATGTGTATATCTTTTTTCATGTTTGCTAAATGTTTTTCCCTTTGCCTAATAACAACAACTTCTTCTACGTGCTAACGTTTGATCAGTTGTGGAAAATTAGTTTCTACTTTATTTCATATTTTAACCCAAAAAAAAAAAAAGACTTTTGTAATAAGGTACTATTCCATCTGGTATATTGTCGTATTTGTATATCAATGAAAAATAGTTGAAATAAGAAAACATTAAAAAAATTTATTACTTTAGATTAATAACTAATATTTTAGAAATATGCAAAATATTCAAATTATTATTTTTTTTTGGTGTGAAAAATTTTACTATTATATTAATTACTATAGCAAAGATATATTATTATAATGCATTTATATATGATCAGGTAAATAACTCGAGTATAAGACATTTGAAAATCATTAAACCAAAGCGTTGAATTGACGTACTTATTGCAATTTTCAATGTAAAAATATATATATCAAACTTAGTGAAAGTGATAACAACCACATGTGGCTTCTTTCTTTCTTTCTTTTTTTCTTCTTTTGGTTCTGCTTGAAGCCATAGGACAAGGACGTTAGTTTTAACTCGACAAAAGTATTCTCCAAACAAAAGCGATCATACAAAAGAAACCCTTAAATAATTTGATAGTGATTTTAATTTATCGTGTACAAAGACAAAAATTTTGTAGTGATAGTTCGATATTGAATTTTCATTTCAAAATATCGACCTCCATTTTCCACAATGCTTGATGATCATGTAATTGATTGTATGTAATTCCTAATAATTGCAGATCAAGAAGGAATTTGGGTCATTTGAGAAATACATATGGGGATTTGTGAACCACAAGCCCATCTCCACACAGTACAAGTCAGGGCAGAGAATCCCAGTGAAGACCTCAAAGTCAGAGACCATAAGCAAAGACATGGTCCGGCGAGGCTTTAGGTTTGTGGGCCCCACCGTGGTCCACTCCTTCATGCAAGCCTCCGGCCTCACCAATGACCACTTGACCACCTGCCACCGCCACCTCAAGTGCGCCGTCCTCGCCGCCGCCGCCGCCCCCCGCCGCGCCGCCCCCGACACGACTGCCGATGCGGCGGCGGGTGGTGATCTGTAGGACACGTGGCAATAACACTAATCAAGAGAGACAAATTTAAAGGAGATAACCCTAAATATGCTCAAGCATGCATATATAGTTTGCTAACTATATATATATATATGATAATTGTGTGACTTTTTTTTTTGGTTTAATTGGGTTGTGTATGATAATGTGATATAGTGGTGGATTAATGCTGTGAGCTTTTTGGTTTAATGCAGCAGTGATGATATTATGAGCGTGATAGGTATTTGAGGGAGTGGTAATTAATTAATTCAAATGTTTAATTAGAGTGAAATATTGTAACAAAATTGAAAAAAAAAAAAGAAAAAAAAAGAGAGGTTTGGCTTTGGCATATTGGTGTGGTAGTAGTGTGTGTGTGTGTGCAGAGACTAGAAAAGTGGGGACAAAGAGCATGTGCAATTGCAAATTGGGGAGGCAATGGCATGTGCTTGTTGTGTGTCAGTTTGCTTTTCTATCTTTTCTTTTTTTATAAAAAAAAAATTAATTTTAATTTTTCCTATTTTATATATTCCTTGTGACCCAACACTATACTTTGCATTATTTGGTTTCCCAGCTTTACCAGCCTGTGTGTGGGAATACTGAAAGAGAGAGAGAGAGAGAGAGTCTTGAGGACCACTTTTTCTTCTAATTTCTTGGTTTGCAATTTTCATCAAGTTGTTGTTCTGCTCATCTTTTGGATTGTTAATGAATTTTTCTAACCTTTTGGAATTGATATTTTGATGCTCCAATATTAATGGGGTTTTTCTTTTCTTTTTCTTTCCCCCTCTATGTGTACCTTTATTATTTACTCCAAAATGTTCAAGCAGATAAGATAAGTATCTTCTCTCCCCCATGTGCCCACATACATAATACACTGACCCAACCACATCAACTTTTCAAATAGCAAATTTGAATCTCCACTTAGTGTGTGACATATTTATATATTTATATATATATATATATATATGTGCAAATTAAATATCTGCCGGTATCTATAATACATGTAAGCCTGATCAGAATTGCATGGCATTCGTAGCCAAAAAGAACACCTTTCATGATTTGGAAAGATAAACAATAAAAGCTTATTAGAATTGTATTCATGAGCAAAGATTAATAGGGTTTTTACAAAGAGATTTTGACAGATAATTAAGGAAAACCTTTGCTAATTTGGTTATTGTGTTTGTCTGTACGTAAAAGACTGGTTATCCAAACAAAAAGTTGGTGCGTTTAGGTTTAATTAAATGATTTTAGATACATCCTATTGTGGTAAATTGCCAAAACATTTGACTTGAGAGCATATAAAATTGGATGTGACATATAATCGTTATCCAAAACTGTTTATGCTCAAAGTACACTTATATGTTTATCTTTTGCAGATTGATAATATTCGCTATAATAAAGAGATGAAGCAAATAGTCATTTTCAATAAAATTCTAAGGAAATACTATATTCTAGAGAAATTAAATAAATATTCTAGAGAAATAGTGGATACCCAAATTTTAAAGACATAATTAAATAAATATCTTAACTTTTGAAAAATACAACAAAATACACAAGTGATTTAATTACTTACATAGTGATAATTTATAGTAATAACTAAGTGGTCAAATCATGAACGAATTCATTAAGTTAATGAATTGACTAATTCCTCAATTACTTTCAAAATTTAGGCATTTATTTTTATTTGTATTTAAATTTAAGTATTTTCTTTCTTCATCCTTTATTTAATTAGAATTATATTACCTTATAAAGTTTTTAAAAAAGTATTTTCATATTTGTATAATGTATAAATATTGTTTCTCATCCGAGATGCCCCCTATGTTGGTTTAATTCAGAAGATGTAGGACACGCTCTAATTCACTGCAAGTTTGCACGTGCAGTGTGGAAAATTTCAGATTTTGGTGATAATCTTTTGGCTATGCGTCCATGGGGTTTTGTTGAGATCATTCAAAGAATTGCAATTTCAGTTCCTCAATCAGTTTTTGAATGGTTCATAATCCTCTTATGGAGTATATGGTATGAAATGAATAAAGCGATTCAAGGCTTGAAGGTTCGAAAACCAGAAGATGTTGTTCAATGGAGCTGGGAATATCTCAATGAATTTCGATTGATTAATCAGTCTACAAGCAAGATTGTTCCAAAATTGCAGCAAGTTCAACAAAATCACAAGTGGAATCCTCCCCATTCTGACGAGTTTAAAATGAATGTGGATGCAGCTTTAAATTTAACAAAGGGAGAGGTTGGAATTGGTGCAATTATCAGAGCATCTGATGGATTTGTAATGGCTGCTTGGTCCAAAAAAATCCATGGTTTCTTTTCTGTTAAAGAGGCAGAGACTTTGGCTCTTATTCATAGTCTTCAATGGGCATCTGATGTTGGTGTTCCAATCTCTTTAATAGAAACTGATGCACTTGTGGTGGTTCAAGCTTTGAAGAATGTCCATGAGTTTAGGAATAGTTGGAAGAATTTGTTATCAGACGTCTTAAGTTTATTGTCTTTTTTTCCAGGTGCTAATGTTGTTTTCTCTGTTCGAGCTTGTAATAAAGCAGCTCATGGATTAGCACATTATGCTCTTAAGATAGACAATGAATGTATTTGGTTGGAAGATATACCTCCACCAATTGTGTCTGTTGTACTACAAGATTCAAATCAATAATATCAGACTTTTTCTCACAAAAAAAAAAAAAAAAAGCTCAGGAATGACAATATGATATTTCTTGGTGGACAAAATTATAAAGCACTCCCTTAACTCAACTTATGAAATATCTTATATTCAAAATAATAGAATAATTCCAACGTAATAAAATAAATACAATTTAAAATGGAGTAAAAGATTTACATTTTTATGTATTCATTTTTTGAAGAATTTTAGAATTTTAACTCTTTTGAAATGTTTCCAACCAAACAAAACAACAAATTGAACTAAACAAAAAATATCATACAATAACAAAGCTAAAAGAAATCATACAATAACAAAATATGATATTTCTTGTAAAATAAAAAATAATTCTTCATATTTTGTTCTCAAACGTCATGAAATCAAGAAATTTGTTTTCAAAATCGCAAAATTTGTGGAATGTCTCAAGTACCAACAAAATAAATTTTTACACATTCAAATTTCAAGAAATCAAACTTTTTTCAAACAAAATATAATAGGTTCTTAACCAAAGAAACATGCAAACCAATCATACATTTTTCTCTTGAGCGATATTGCAGGCCCAAAATTGTTTTGATGTCCTTTTCCATGATTCCCAATTTCCCATTGTCACGACCCCAAAGCCTCTTCTTCCATCGTGAATATTTATCTTTCTCAAGTTCAAGCCAACTACTTAAAAGAATCAAATATTTTGTATTCTGAGTTACATCGGCAATCTTGGTTACGGGCAAGATATTTTAGGATTTCGGGATTTAGACGAATTTTTTGTTTTCAATTTAAATGCTCTCAGTACATTATCTTTAAATTGTAGGATTTAGTGTTTAACTGGTCAAATATTATTAAATGGGTATAGTGTATATAAAGGTAAATTGCTATCTTGTTTTATAGATTCGTAATATCTCAAATTTAGAAATAAATATGTAAATATCTACTCAGTTCCATATATTTATAATATTCTCCCCGTATATATATCTAAGTTTATGATATTTTCTTATTTCAAAAAATATATGATATTTCCTCTGAAAAAGAAAGGAATGTTCATAAATATAGCCATAATTAAACCTTAAAAATATTAGGGAATATTATATAATTACAAATTTGTATTTTGTACATGTAGTAATTGTAATGATTTTTCTATATTTTAGAGGGTATGAATTATTATTTGTTAAAGGAAAAAAGGGAAACATAAAATTTGAAGAAGGATTTTGAAAATTTCCCTTCTTTCCTTTAACAAATAATAATTCATACTCTTTTTGTTATATTTTTGTTTTTTTATCTCTAATATTCTCTATAAAAAATAAGGATAAATTAAAGAAACATACTATTTAAGATATGAATTATTTATTGTATATTAATTGATGGTATTTCTCAAATTATCTCAAACTTTTAATTTATTATCTCTTTCACGACACCCTATTAATTTATACCCATAAATTTATTAAACAGGGTTGATGCTTTATTAAACAGGGTTCATTCTTACTTTATTAGAGAATAACATAAAAATATTAGGAATGTAAACATGCGTCTTAAAGGTGACAAGGTGACTTCTTTTTCTAAAGATGATTTATAAAGAGATATTATACGTCAATTTCAAACTTAATTCAAGTAAATATCTAATGTTTTAAAAAATACAACTAAATACTCAAATGATTTATTACTTACTTACAAAGTGATGATTGGTGGTAACTAACTTAATTACCGAAAACATGTGCACGTAATTAATAAAATTGAGTAATTACTCAATTACTTAGAAATCATAGATAATTACTTATATTATTTTATAATTTCTCAGTATTTCTCTACTTCACTATTTATAAAATGACCTCAATTAATATATCATTGATAAATTATGTCTATAATTTATAAATCAAAAGTGCAACAGAAATGATAGGCATTTTTCTAAATTCCACAATATTAATAAAAGCCCAATAAAAAGATCCAACAAGAACATAGCCGGATAGCCCACTAACAACAGGGCTGTTTCACCTTCCTTTTCTTCTTCTCTCTTTCTCAATCGCTTCAAATTCCCTCTCTTTTTCCCTCTCTGTCTCTCCCAAATCGATCTCCCCAAACCCTCCCTCCTCCGATATGCCGCTCTTCGTCTCCGACGAGGAGTTCGCGCTGCTCCGCCACGACGCCGCCGCGCTGGCCGAGCGCGCCGACGCCGCCGTGCGCGACCTCCAGCGCGAGCTCGACGCCGTTCGCGCTCAGGCCGACGCCGCCTCCATCACCGCCGAGCAGACCTGCGCGCTCCTCGAGCAGAAGTTCCTCTCCCTCTCCGCAGACTTCTCGCTCCTCCAGTCTCGCCACGCCGACCTCCAGGCCGACCGCGATCGGACCTCCGCCGAGCTCGCCCAATCCCGCGCCGAGAAGCACCAACTCAATGCCAAAGCCGTACGCGATCGGACTTTCTCTCTCCTCGAGCTCTAGGGTTTTAGCTTATGCCATTGATTGTTCTTTTCAGCAGAATTTCGTTATACGTATATGTGTATGGTGAATGAATATAGATTGGAAGTAAAAGAGAAGTGGCCAATTGAGTGTGACAGGCTTAAGCGTTTTAACTTGTTTGTTATTGTTATGTGCTTTGGAGAAATAAGTGTTCTTGAGAGCTTGCTCAAGGTACAGTCACAGTGAACTGTGCTAACATTCTTTGCAGGAGAATTATTTTATTTTGGTATCATTATTGTTTTTATGTTATGATGGTGCTTTGTAGTTTGTATTTAAGAGATAGCTAATTAGATAGTTTTGGGCTCTTCATTTCCTTTCCGCTGAAAGATATGAGCGTTTGGTGCAAACTGCAAACCGTATGTGTAGTTTATTTTCTTTTCTTTTCTTTTCTGAGTTTTGGAATTTGGATAATCGATTGTTTTGTCTGGAAAATTCACTTTTCGGTTGCAGGTATTCTTTTGTGTGTTGTTGTTTAAGTAGTTACTTTGTTCTTGACGTATAGCTAACTGAATGCTGTTAGGTTTTGTTAGTTAATGGGTGATTTAGATATGTGGACTTCAGGAGATGCTTTCTGGGTTTTTAGGGAATGACACGGTTATAGTTTTTAATTATGCCATTTATTATTTTAGGATAAGATATCATATTTGTATTAGCATATACATAAAACTGCCTTTTATTTTTGGTAGATAACCAATTGAGGAGTGGCTAATTTATTTATTTATTATTATTATTATTTATATTTTTTTTAAGGTCATATGCAAGTCAGAATCATGAGTTATGATGAGATGTGTGTCGTGTTTTAACTGCATTATCAAGTCTTTTCTTGATGTGTTTGTTTGGGATGGTGCAGATTGAAAAAGATGGTGAGATTGGGAGACTAACTACGGAGGTCTCAGAGCTTCATAAGTCTAAAAGGCAGTTGATAGAGTTGTTGGAGCAGAAGGATTTAGAAATTAGTGAGAAGAATGTGACAATCAAGAGCTATCTTGATAAGATTGTAAGATTTTCCTTGTTGCATTGAATCCCTTCTTAGAGTTGTAAGTCATGGTTGCCATTGATTGAATGGTTTCTTCCTCTTGTTTGATGGTTGTCAAGGTCAACTTGACTGACAATGCTGCTGAAAGAGAGTCCCGATTGAATGAACACCAGGCAGAGTTGGCACGGTCCCAGGTTGCATGTGCTCGTCTTTCGCAGGTGAGTGATTTTGTAGAATCAAATATCATTCTACATATACTTGCAATAGATCCTCCGAAGTCTTGAATCAAGTAGGGGTGTGTTCTTCAGGGTATTACTTAAGATCTTTACCAGCTATTAACAAATTTTTAGTTGGCCTACGCACAGCGCATTCTTAAATTTCAAAAGGAAAAGTTTGATCAGGTTTAGTGCAGTTGCAAATTTCATAAGCCTAAATGAGTATTTTAAACCTATGCTATAATATATCTTGTAATTTGAGAAATTCGAATGAGGGATCGGCATGATTGTGTCATCATATTAACAAGTTGATAGGGTTGCAGATAAGACAAATTACATCTCCATGCTTTATTATCTTGGTGATACAAGGCTACCTTCTAGTTGCTTTACATTTTAAGGCTACCACTAATACTGCATGGTGTAGATGTCTTCATCTGTTTTTGGAATTCTCACCCTTTAAACTTCATAATGGAGTTCTGATTGTTACATGCATAATTTGAATGTGAGCAGGAGAAAGAGCTTCTTGAGAGGCATAATGTGTGGCTTAACGAGGAGCTAACAAGCAAAGTTAATAGTCATAATGAGTTGCGTAGAAAATATGCTGATCTTGAGGCAGATATGTCTTCCAAGCTTGCTGATGTAAGTTTCTTTTTCTTTTTAGAATTCTAACTTTTTTGAATTATTGATATGTGCATGCATGGTTGCGAGGGCCTGCAAATGCATGCTAAATGCCTTTTTCTCCCTGGATTCTTACTTGTAAACATTATCAGGTTGAGCGACAATTCAATGATTGTTCTAGCTCTTTAAAGTGGAACAAGGATAGAGTGAGAGAGCTTGAAACAAAGATAGCATCATTACACGAGGTGATATTTCTGGTACCTGAAAGCATTGTTATGTATCATTCCATATTGATCTGCTGGATGATTTATATGTCTATCTTCCGTGTAGGAATTATGCTCAACAAAAGCTGCTGCTTTAAAAAGTGAGGATCAACTTTCTGCTGAACTCTCAACAGTAAGTTATATGAGAAACCTTCATGTACTGGGATATTATTTGGTTACATTTTTTATGCGAACCATGCAATTGATTGGCTAATGAGAACTAATGTAGAATTACATTAATTTCAATTTTTTACCATAGTGTACTTTTTTCGTTTCTTTTGTCTCATTTATTAAAGTACTTTTTCTCTTTGTGCATCCATTCGAAAAACTAAAGATGGCCATTCAAAGATTGTATTAGGTAAAATTGTTTTTTATTTCCATTTTCCGGTGTTTCATGGATTCTTTACTAAATTTTTCTAGGTAAACAAGCTCATGGAACTGTATAAGGAAAGTTCTGAAGAATGGTCGAAGAAGGCAGGAGACCTTGAGGGCGTAATCAAAGCTTTAGAGGTGAAATTTATTTCCTTTTGTTTTACCCCTGTTCTTTTGAACATTTTGAATTTGCATTATGTCTTTTTTTAAGTTCTAAATTTTTAACTCTTATTTTGAGCAGACACAACTTAGTCAAGTTCAAAATGACTACAAAGAAAGACTTGAAAAGGAAGTATCTGCAAGGCAGCAATTTGAAAAGGTTAGTAGCTATTTACACTCTCTCTCCAGTACATGTAAGACAGCAATGATTTAACTTGTCTATTGCATTTGTATGTAGAAGTAGCCATTATTTTTCTACTGGCTGTGGTTACAAATTGCCATATATATGTCCCGTCCAAGATTTGAGGGTTGTTCACTAAATGGAACTGCTAGTCAGAAATATTGAATAGGATGAGACTCAGAAAATGCATCATGTTCCCAAAAGATTCTTCCGATTAATTTATCATTTATTCTCCTATTTGTTCAAATTATTTTAATTTTTTAATATGACATTCTACTATTTCTTGATTTAAAGTCATCATAACTACTCCATGGTAATTTTTTTTCTGTTTCATGTTGGTATTCTTGATTTGAATTTATTTCTTTTAAAAGCTTTTCATTTTTTACTGGGTGTTTTAAATTATAAAAAGAGAATATTGGAAATTAGATAGTGTAGAGCCTTTTTCTATTATTTCTTTTAATTCCCGTCTCTCGTATGAGGATTTCTCCTCTTTGTGTTATAACAATAATGTACTCTCATGCGATAAAATGTCGGTTTCTTATTTACAAAAAAAGGAAAAAAAAAATATTGCCGGTATCTTTTTTCTCCAGAAAAAAGGTAAAACTAGTTTATCCGTCTGCTCGGTTTATCAATTTCCTTGACAGTTTTTATATTGAATTCAAATAGGGATGAGGAAAAAAAAGGCTGATTTTGGATCTTTTAAAAACTTACAATATAGGCATCTTGCCCCTTCTTAAATGCTGTTTTCTGTGGCTTTATTGTTTGCAGGACGCTGCAGATCTGAAAGTAAAACTTGAAAAGTGTGAAGCTGATATTGAAGCTAGCAGGAAATCAAATGAGTTGAATCTACTACCTCTCACTAATTTTTCCACTGAAAGGTATGCATCACTTGTTTGTGTGCGTCACACAAAAGTCAAGCATTTCATGACGTTGTGATTTAGGATGAAGGAAGAAAGAGAGCAAAAAAATTATGTAACAGTGTTGTTATTTGGACTTCAAAATCATATCGTTGGCTTTCTACCAATATGTCTTTCAATGTTGCAGATGGATAAGTTCTGCTGAAACCAATGACATGGCTGAGAACGACCTGATGCTTGTTCCTAGGATACCTGCTGGTGTTTCCGGAACTGCATTAGCAGCTTCACTTCTGCGTGATGGATGGAGTGTGAGTCTAGCCTATTTATTTCAACTCCAGTGGTTTTTTTTTTTTTTTGCTTTATCAATTTGATTTAAACATTAAGCTCATATTGCTTATGTTGTTTTCTCCCTCTGTTATGCAATTTAAATAGCTAGCTAAAATGTATGCAAAGTACCAGGAAGCTGTCGATGCCCTGCGACATGAGCAATTGGGTAGGAAGGAATCGGAGGCCATATTGCAACGGGTATGGTGGCATAGGCATTCTTTATATGCTTGTTATTTCATTTTTTTAATGTCTTGCATTTTCTTCCATGTCAATATTGGTAAATAATTGTTGTTTATTTCTAGTTTCCTGGAGTATCACTGAATATGTTTATGAACTGAGGTTCTATGTACCTGAATTTGTTCTCTGCCTATGATTATTCAATGCACTGAATAGATGGCTGTGATGGTCTTTTTGTTGGGTGCTTTTCTTCTCTGTGTGACATTTGTAAGCTCTTCCATATTTTTGCAGGTCCTTTATGAACTAGAGGAAAAGGCTGAACTAATTTTGGATGAAAGAGGTATTTTCATTTTTAAAACTTATACGTTTTAATTTAATTTCAGTCCCCAGTGAACTTCTTAAGGAATTATAGCATCTCATGCACATAAGCAACATTTGTAAAGAGACAATGCATAAATTAATGCTCATCATATACTCGACAAAATAATAGGAAAAAAGAAAACAGCGTAGTAAGATAGGAAAGAGATGAGACGTTAAAGTAATGCACCTCTTACACAGAAGGCCGGATAACTATTAGCATTTAAAGAAGATGGAAAAGGAAACATGAAAGCTGACAAATTCTGAATGCATGGTTGTTTTAAGTTTCAGAGAGTGTTTTGTTTTCTTTTTTTGCATGAAGTTCAACTAGGAAGTTTTGCTTCGCTGCTCCTCTCCAATTTTATAATTGCCATCTAATTTCAGCATTTTTTTTCGCCGTCTTTTCTAGCTGACCCATAGCACTGTACAGGTGAATACTAGGAATTGGCGGTTGTGTTCAGTTTGAAACTGAAACTTGAAAAGATTTATTTCAATGCAAACTAACCATTTTGCCACTTGCCACGAATGCAGCGGAACATGAAAGAATGGTTGAGGCATACTCTTTGATCAACCGGAAACTGCAAATCTCCGTTTCTGATCAGAAAACTTTGGAGAAAACGATCCAGGAGTTGAAGGTATAAGACATGTTTATGAAACATTGTGTCTTTCCCTGCAGATTATTTAATCTTTCTATATTATATGCTTTAATGAGTTTTTCTTGTAGGCTGATATAAGGAGGCATGAACGTGACTACAATCTTGCTCAGAAGGAAATTATTGACCTCCAGAAACAGGTAAAAGAAGAGACATAATGGGAAGTTTGTTAATTTTTTTAATCGTTCAGTTTAGTTCAGTTTGAATCAAGGAAGTTCTCTGTAAATAAAAGAATGAAAAAAAAAAAAGGCCTATAGTATAACCGGAAGAGTATTCCACCAACTGAATTAATAAGAAAAGCCAATTCAAAGAAAGCCTAGCAGCAAGACGGAGTAAGAGTAGGTTGTGGGCACTAGTATCCATTTTCACTGAATTATGTCTAACATGTACCTAGCAATTCTTGATACTATGCTTTCAATTATTTTTCTTTTCCACAATTTTATGCTAGGGTGTTGACTTGAACAAGATTGATGTATATTTCTTTAATTCTGTAGGAGTCCTCTGATATTAGTTTGCTGCTTTCTAATATTGAAGGTCACAGTTCTTTTAAAGGAGTGTCGGGATATTCAGATTCGATGTGGATCTTCTTCACAAGATAATAGTGCTGGCACTTCAATTGTTCCATTCGAGATGACAACAGAATCAGATACTGAAAAAATCATCTCTGAGCGAGTTGTAAGCATTTTTTTAATCTCTTTCCTTGGCATGATTCTCAGAAATTCGATTCTTTCTCCATCATGGTTCTTTAAAAATTCATTTCCCTCTTTTCTCCAATAAACTTAGATAGTGTTTTTTGATCATTGGATATCACAATAACAGCTGACCTTCAAAGACATCAATGGACTAGTAGAGCAGAATGTGAAGCTTAGGAGCCTTGTTCGCAGTCTTTCTGACCAGATTGAAAATAAGGAATATGAATTCAAGGTTTGTCATGAAGTTTATGTTTGCCGGCAAAGAGTTTGTATGTTTGGTAGATCTTCTCACACTTGTATTTGTAAATGTGAAAACTCTTTAGTCACCATCTTTATTTGTTGGAACATCAGGAAAAACTTGAATTTGAGCTCAAGAAACATACTGATGAAGCTGCATCAAGAGTTACGGCAGTTTTAGAGAGAGCTGAAGAACAGGGATGCATGATTGAATCTCTTCACACATCTGTGAGAACTTTTTTTTTTTTTTGGGATGAATTTCTATATTTCTTAGATGCTAGCATGTCTTGAATTTAATTGGTCTATATGACTTGCTACAAATAGTCAAAGTGTTTTGGTTTTACAATCTCTTACAGGTTGCAATGTACAAAAGGTTATATGAAGAGGAGCATAATCACCATACGACGCCTCCACTTTGTATAGAAGCTGCTCCAGGTTTCTGCATTTCTTTTAAGAATTGCTTTTCTGATTAGAAGCTGCTCTCATTTTGTTTGTCTATTTTGTTGTACATGAATCTTCTTCTTCGTTTTTAACAAATTATAAGTTTAAAGAAAAAAAAAATGAAAACTTGTTATTTAAAAGGTTTGATTTTTCTCTTTTTCTGCATTCTATTTTGAGAATTTTTTATTTTTTATTTATTTTCTTCCTTTCTTTTGTTTTTTCTTTGGACTGGGTTATTTAAATCTACCCCCGACTTATTCTCTCTCTCTCTCTCTCTCTCTCTCTCTCTTTTTCAGAGGATGGAAGAACCAATCTCAAGTTGCTTTTGGAAAGCTCTCAGGTACAGTGTGGATTTATTTATCTTAGCCCTTAGCCTTGTCATTGCTGCTTTGTATGTTTAACGACTTCCTCACAATCTAATAACTCAGGAAGCTGCTAAAAAGGCCCAACAGCAGGCTTCGGAACGAGTGAAAGGTCTTGAAGAAAAACTGGAAAAGTATAGGTAGGTGCTAGATTTCACGCATTGTTTTTCCTTTTTGTATGATATTTTTCCTAGGCTACATTTCTAATATTCTCATCTCTTTTCTCTTTTAAATCCTTACGAACTGCCCGTCAATTGTTTATTATTTTATTATCTGATGATTTGCGACTAGGAATGATATCACATCACTACGATCAGAGCGTGACAAGCTGGCCTTGGAAGCAAATTTCGCCAGAGAGAGACTTGACAGTTTCATGAAAGAATTTGATCATCAGGTGAACAGACTTGATAAATTCTCTCTCTCTCTCTCTCTCTCTCTCTCTCTCTCTTAAACACAAACGCACACACATACACACACACACACACACAACAACAACAACAGGTTCCATATACATTTCACGGATAAAGAATAGGGCAATGATCTGTTTCTAAACTGTCTAATTCTTGTTACATATCAGAGAAGTGAAATGAATGGTGTTTTGGCGAGGAATGTGGAGTTCTCACAGTTAATTGTTGACTACCAACGGAAGCTCCGTGAAAGTTCTGAATCTGTGCGTGTTGCTGAGGAGCTCTCTAGGAAGTTAGATATGGAGGTGATGTCATTTGACTACTGTATTTAGATTAAAATGGACTCTGAAAGTACTCACTTTCTATCTTCTTACCAACAGGCATCGGTTCTAAAGAATGAAAAAGAAATGCTGGTAAATGCAGAGAAGAGGGCACTGAATGAAGTCCGTAGTTTGTCAGAAAGGGTCTATCGCTTGCAGGTGGTATTTTCGCAATTTCCATGATTCATTTTCACAAGTTTTGTTCTTGTTCTCAAATTATTTTTTGCAGGCTAGTTTGGATACTATTCAGAGTGCAGAACAAGTTCGTGAGGTACTTAAAATTTAATGGTCTTTGCTTTTTTATTTTCAAGAATATTAATGTATTATACTCTAATATGTGACCATATATCTTTCTCCAATGACAGGAAGCAAGAGCTGCAGAGAGGAAAAACCAGGAAAGGTATACGAAACAAATTCAGGTATGTTAACACTTGTTCTCGAGTTCTTTTAATATTTTTTCCCTTTGGTAACATTTGAGTGTGTTATTTGTTCAGATGACTCCGATTTATGTGGTTTTGTTGATATTTTATTACTATTGTTCTCGTCAAGGTCAATGTTTGGATTGGATTACCCTGATTTCTAATTTTGATTGGCTTATTCGAACTTTAAACTAATTCTAGTATTTTTGTTACATCTTTATAGAGGGAATGGGCTGAGGCTAGGAAGGAGCTGCTGGAAGAGAGGGATAAAGTTCGAGCTTTAACACTTGGTCGTGAACAGAGCATGAACGATGCCACAGGGAAAATTGAAGAATTGAGGACAGAACTAGATAATAAATCGCTTGCTCTTGCAGCTGCAGACGCACGAGCTGCTTCAGCAGAGGTCTTTTACTTTTCAATATTTTCCCCTTTTGTTTATACATATAAGTTGGGTACACATATAAGTGTAGTATGCATTCAATATTTACACGTGCATGTGTATGATATATACATAAATGATATATCTATGTGAGTCTACTCATAAGATTACTCTAACTATTTGAAATTTTGGTTTCTTGCACAGGCAAAACTATCTGATTTGGAGAAAAAGGTTAGGTCTTCAAATGTCAAGGTATTTTTCCTCCTATGTAATCTTTTTTTAGCATATAATAAGAAAAATTTATCTCTCTGTTTTTTGTAAAAGGTATTTGTTTCTGTTTTTTTTTATTTTTTATTTTTTATTTGGATACTTGTATGCAAAGCAAGTTGGTTTACCGTGTAATATGTCTGCCATGATTTACCGTGTAATATGTCTGCCATGAAAATTTCTTGAATTTTCTTAACATATTTTCCATTCTGCCGTTGCTGATGTATTTCTGGTTCAACTGTTTCTTTAATGTAGATAAAGGGAAAACAACATTGTTTCTTTGCTTATTAAGATCTTTTCTGATACAAGTTTTCAGGTGTTTTTAGCTTTCCATTTAGAATTGAAATTTCATGGTTTTAACATCACATATCTGTCCCTATAAAAAGGACAAAATAACTGCTTGGTGTTTTACAATAACTACACATACAACTAATGCGTGGCTGTTGGTGATCACAATTTTGTATGGTCATTGTATATGATAAGTCAAGATTATCGTTGCTGACTTGTTAAATATTGGTTAAAAATTCCTTAGATTGATGGAGACATGCGCAGTTCTTTATCATTTTTTACAACCTTCTCTTTCTGTCCTGGTAATGCAGGATCTTGAGATGATTGTTGCTGATGGGCCTTCTTCCTTTTCAAGCAGTGAGGTCAGACTGGTTTGTTTATATATCTTTTCTTTGACCGATGATATAGAGCATTGAATAAATATGTTACAATTATTACAGCCACTAATTTCCTCAGGGATTTGTGACTGTTTATTGAAAATATAATGGAATGTTGAATCCAACTTGTGTAACAAGACCGGATTAAAAGTTTGTCAGATTCTCGACTTTAGTTAGAGAAGTGTTGAATAAGCTTTGTCAAGTCTGACAGCTGTGTTCCGGAACGTAAGATGATTACTAATCTTGTATTTCTACTTCAGTTTGTAATAACAACAGCTTTTTTTTTTTTTTCCCTTATGGAAGAGTAATACTCTCTGACTTTCAGAAAGAAAAGCAAAAACAATGGAGCTGGTATTTCTACTTTCTTCTCTTTTAATTGTTCAGGCTAGAGAGAAGAGTGTAACTGGCTCATGAAATTTGGATTTCTGGGTTGTTCGACAATTTTGTTATATGTTGATTCAGCGGAATCCTCTTCTACTTTGTTTGTACTTTTATTGTCAGTATCTCAATGAAAGTCTTTCTTATAATTTTTTATTGTTCACCTTGTTCATCTTTCACAGCTTTGCGCTATTGTGGTGCTTTCTCTGATATTGAGAAATCAAATTCTGTAAAAGTGCATTGTCTCAATATAGTTTTGAATTGATGATCGTGCTGCTCGATATTCCTTTGCTGTGTAGAACTGAAAGTCATTACTAATTTCAACAAACTTGCTTTAGGTGGTTGCGGATTTGCAGGCAGCAAAGGAGGAGATTGAAAATTTGAGAAAGGAAGCGCAGGACAACAAGGGTCACATGCTAGAGGTTCTCATTCTAACTCCTTGAAATGTGTATTTTGTTAAAGCCAACTAAGCCAATAGTTCCCCTCATCCAAATTTGCAGTATAAGAAAATAGCTCATGCTGGTGAAGAAGCACTCAAACAGATAGAGCGTGCCCATGAAAACTACAAAGTTGAGGTATCTAGATGGTTGCTTATCATGTGATTATTATATTTTTATAATTATTATTTACAATAGGTTGTCCTATAATACATTTTAACAGGCTGAAAAGCTAAAGGGATCGCTAGAAGCTGAACTTGTTTCACTTAGAAAGAGGGTTTCTGAACTTGAAATGGAATCTAGTTTGAAGTCTGAAGAGCTGGCTTCTGCAGCAGCAGGAAAGGAAGATGCTCTCTCTTCTGCTGCGGCAGAAATGACTAGTCTAAAAGAGGAAAATTCAGCTAAATCGTGAGTTTATGCATATGTGTATTCTTTTTTGCTAAAATTTGCAACCTTATCTGACATGTGTCTCATCTTCTACTCCAGGTCCCAAATTATGACAATGGAGATCCAGATTTCGGCTTTAAAAGAAGACTTAGAGAAGGAACATCAGCGATGGCGTGCTGCTCAGTCTAATTATGAAAGACATGTTAGTGCCGTTTCTTCTATCCCTCGCCGACTCTTTCGTTCACAGTAGTCATGTATCTAGTTTGATCTCAAACCTTAAATTTCAAAGTTCTTAAAATAGAAAAGGTTAAAATTTCTGAAAGATTATATGTTCTGTAAAGTTATAAAGATTATAGGGCAGATGGTTCTAGGTTGCTGTTCCATTTACAGGACAGTGATGGACAGGGACTATGGTGGAAGTTTAAGGCTTAATTATGAAGTACTCATTCTTTCTTTTGTTTGTTACATTAATCTCTGTTTTTGAAATCACTGTTGTTTCATGATGTTTCTCAGGTTGTGCTCCTGTCAGAGACAATACAAGACTTGAACAAAACTTCAGAGGACCTAGGTTTGCTCCGAGAGGAAGCTTCGCAGCTCCGTAAATTGGTCGATGAACAGAAAAGAGAAAATGTACTTGCTTTTCTTTCATTTAAGCTACTCTGGCGTGCAAGTTTCTTTGATGGTTTAATTTTTAAATTTGCCATAGATTTTTAACTGATTGGTTGCTAATTTCTCATTTATTTTAGTTAGTACTTCATAGTTGTTTCCAACTGTTTGATGTGAGATCAGTGAGGAACAGATTCTCCGCTGTTGCTCTGAAACAATTTTAATCTAGTTCAGTGTGTTGTGGTTATCTTTTTCATAAACAAAAGAAAAATCTGAACAAAGTAAAATGATTTTATTGTGATTGCTACATATATTGTGTGTATTTCGTTCATTAGTATATTCTTTCTTGAATGTGTCAAAGCCTTTAGTCTTTTTTGCACATGAAGTCCTATTGCATTTTCATTTTCCACTCGTCATCTTTCTTGTTTGGTTAATTTTCCATACTTTTGAATCAAGTAGTAAACTCATTTTCAGTTTATCTGTTCATCTTGCTGTTTGATTTCTATTTTCAAAAGTATAGGACATAGGCTTGCGATGCATGCGCTCTGATTCGGGCTGATAACGATAATTCTTGGCTACTGATGTACTTTTGGTCTTAATTATTTTAATCTTTCAGTTTTTATGAAGTACACTCTGATTTGAATTTGATGGATTTTCCACCTTTTTTTCTACTTTACAGAATGAACTAAAGATGAAATGGGAAACTGAGAAGGCAGCTATAGAGGAATCAAAGAATGATGCTGAGAAGAAGTACAATGAACTCAATGAACAGGTAATTGCCGTATGAATTTTTTCATTCTTGTATGTGGTAAATTTAATTTGCATTCTGATTTTTATTTATGGATTTTTTTCGTTTTATTCTTAAATCTTTTTCTGTCTTTTCACAGAATAAAATACTACATAGCAGACTTGAGGCTTTGCACATTCAATTGGCAGAGAAAGATCGTCTTTCTTCGGGACTGTCTAGTGGGACTGCTGGTTCAGATTCTTCCGGTGATGCTGGTTTTCAAAATGTGATAAATTATTTGCGTAGATCAAGAGAAATTGTAAGTTTCCTTGCATATGGATGTGTTTCTTGTTGACTTACATTTGTTAGTTGAAGCTGATTTCATTCCTGTGTTTAACAGGCAGAGACAGAAGTTTCTTTGTTAAAACAAGAAAAACTACGATTGCAATCACAGGTGATTTTTTCCCACAATCACATGTTTAACTTCCCGCATTCTGTAGGCATACCATGCATTGAAATCGTATAGCTATTTTGGTGAGTGTTTTTCCTCTTCAACACATTCAATTTGTTCATAAATTTTTTCTTGTATTTGGTGAATAATTTATTCTGTGTGCACTTAAATTTTTCTTAGATCTTGTATGATCGTCAGTGGGTTATTAGATATTTTCCTACCCCTCAAACTGTGGCTCTTCAGTTTCAACACTGCAGTAATTTCAAAAAATTCAGATTTTCTGGTTTATTGTCTTTTGGCCAAAATTTTGAAATTACTTAATTTTTTAAAAATCTTTTTTAGTACCTTTATGTACTAAAATGTGGATCATTGGTGGTCAATTTTTTCTCTGGGTGACCATGCATCACTGAATTATCTCATCTTCTCTGACCACAATTCAGCTTGAGAGTGCACTAAAGGCTGCAGAAACTGCTGAATCATCGCTTCGTTCTGAGCGTGCAAGTACCAGATCAATATTGTACTCCGAGGAGGAAATGAAATCACTAGTTCTACAGGTTATTTCACTTTCTTAATGAATGGTCATACTATATTAATTTTCTACTTTAGTTTCTCTTGTGCAATATTTTCGCTATAGCAGCCTTTGGAGCTTCCTTGTATAGTACCTTGTAGATTTTTTATATCCTTACTAATTTTTCCTGCAATATACTTGTGCAGGCTAATGAAAATAACTTGCTTCGTGAAAGCAACGCACAGCTCAGAGAAGAAAACAAACATAATTTTGAGGAGTGCCAGGTAGCACTATGATTAAGTGTGCTTTAAGAATAGCTATGGTTTATATGTGCTGTCTAATGACTCACAAACTTGTTCTTTTATGAAAATTGCACTTAGAAATTGCGTGAAGTGACCCAAAAAGCTAATGCTCAGACCGAGAACTTAGAAAGACTCTTAAAGGAGAGTCAGATTCAGGTGGAAGCCGCTAAGAAAGAAATTGAAATCCAGAAGGTTGAGAAGGAAAACATAGAGAAGAGGGTCTCTGAGGTATTGGAACTGTTCTCTCTCTCTCTCTCTCTCTCTCTCTCTCTCAAACACACTTATACAGTCACTTGTGTACAAAAATGTAACTCTACCACCATCCACAAAATTGACTACTTAGTAGGTGTGAATTATGATTTTTATTTGATAAAAGAAAATGTTCTTTCTTTTCTTCTTACTTGCCAATCAATTGACATGATAGTTAAGTCCCATCATTTTGTGCTGTCTCATGATGTATGGTTTGTGTGCCAACGTGCATGCATGTTCTCTTGACATTATTGTTCAGTATTCTTACAAACTCTTTTTTTAAAGTTGCTCGAAAGGTGTAGAAATATTGATGTCGACGAGTACAATCGCTTGAAAGACGACGTTCGGCAGATGCAGGTTGGTGGATATAGTTATGCTTATTAGCCTAGCGCTAAAACGAAAAAATAGCTTTGTCCTTCAGTTTATATTTTTATGGTAAAAGCAAGGGGCTGAATCTGCACTTTATTGCCAATTGCTTCCCATATTCTTTATGAATAATATATATCTAGGATAATATTCTATTTTCTCCTACTACAGGAAAACCTTAAAGATAAGGATTCTCAGTTGGAAGAAAACAAAAGGCTTCTTTCTGAAAAGCAAGAAACTATTTCACAGTTAGAACAAGACCTGGCCAAGTGCAGATTGGAATTGGATGAGGGGGAAAAAAGAATAAATGATAGCTTGCAAGTTGAGGTGCGCTATAGGCCTTGTTTTCCTCTATTTATTTTTTCCTACGGGAAAGATTTATCCATTTAGTTTTGCTCCCTTTAAATACATCATGTTTCATGGCTCACCCTCTCAGGCTAGTGTCAAGTCGGAACTGGAAAAGCAAAAGAGGCTGGCTGCTCATCATAAGGTTACTGAAATTCAATGAAAAATATCGGCATCTAATATTGTCATTTGATTGAATCTTTTTAGTCTTTATTTTAAGCTGACTTTAATATTGTCCTTGTTCATTCTACAGAGGAGGCATGATGGTTTGTTAAAGGACAAGGAAGATCTTGGCAGGGAGAATCAAGCTCTTTCTAAGCAATTGGAGGAACTCAAACAAGGTGGTCAATTGTCTGCTTCTCTACTTCATTATGGATGTGGCATAATCTGGTTTTTAAATCCTTTGGTTTTTCTGGTTGACGATTGCAGCAAAGAGATCTGGAGTGGATACTTCTGGTGATCAGGCCATGAAGGAAGAGAAAGACACTAGAAATCAGGTTCGTCTACAATGTCTCTTTTATAAATATAAATATATATATATATATATATATATCTGAAAATACTCTTACAGTTTTTTTCATTTACCATGTTTTCCTAGATTCTGGAAAAGCACCTTGAGAGGCTGCGAGAGGAATTGAAGGCAGAAAAAGGAAAGCGTCTAAAGAATGAGAAGTTAGTTAAGGATTCATACAGTAACATTGAGCAGGTTTACCATTGGTCCCTTTTTTTGTCTTATTGATTTATTGGTTTCATTTTTTTTATTTTTTATTTTATTTTGCTTTACTAGTTGACAAGTCTTGAGAGATATTATGGGGTTTTACAAGATGTTTTCACCAGTGATTATTTTGTTTTGCTTTACAATCTATATTAGTGTGGTCACTGTTCATTTCAGGGCGGGCTTATGACAAGACTATAAGAGGGCTCATAGTTTTAGATTGTTTTCTGACTTCCTGCTTTTTTAGTTAGAATTTTGCCTTTTGGACTGCCATTGTATATAATTTGATATAGGCCTACGTCCTATTAGCTTACAATTTTTGGCCAAAAAAAAAAAAAACCATTTTGATATGCATTTTGGATTTTCTAACACAGAATCTAGGGCTCAAATCCGTGTAGTTCATTACTTATCATCTATCTCAGTTTGCTTCACTTCAACACCAAGTTCTTGCTGAGAACTCCCATGGAGCATCTGATTCTAATAGCTTTTGTGCTGTACAGGAGAAGGTAAAATTTGTAAACGAATTGGAGAAGCAAAAACAGGCTTCAACGCGTGTCTTTAATGAACTTGAGAAGCTTAAGCCAGCCAAAGAAACTCTCCCAGAGGTAGGGAATGAGATTTTTTATTATACTTTTATCCTTCACCCATGCTGCTTTTTCCATGATGAAGCAAGTATGTTGTGATAATATATTTTCTCTTTCATTTGTGAACATGAGCATCTAGGCTAGACATTTTATTTGAATATGAACACTCAAAATCAGATCTTTCCCGCTGCTGCAAAATGTTCTGGGGTTTGGTATTGGTCTGATTAGGTTATTGTACTTTAACATATTAAGAGAGTGGACACAATTTCAAGGCTATCGCTGTGATATAACTGAATTAAAAATGACAGAATACACGCTGAAGTCTTTATTAGTTCTAATTTTTCTCAAGTCATATCTATTGTATGTAGATTCCTTGAATCTGACTCCTTTTTTTCCTTTTCTGAATTTAAACTTATTTTGGAAAAACACAGGGTTCATCATTGATTCAGCAAATTTCTGGAGCCATTTTGGACGACCGCGCTAATGCTTATTTTACAGCTGTTGAAAATTTTGAAAAGGCAACCCGTGCAGTTTCCAGTGATCTTGGAGCTCAGGCTGTTCCTGCAGACGCTCCAGTTGCGGATTCTACAGTAGCGGCTACAACTGGTCCTTTTCGTTGCTTAGCATCCACGTTACTGTTTTCCTTCAGCGATAATAATCTTAGATATCATCCGTGTCGTTTTATATGTCCGTATATTTACAAATTATTTGGTACAATTTTTACAGGCCTTGTAGCACCTCCTCAACCTCCTAGTGCTGCAGCAGCTGCGGGCCCTGCAACAGGTGTTCCTGCCAAATCAACTGAAGAAAGTGAGAGAAGAATGACCGCACTGAAAACCGCTGTTGAATCTCGTAAAGTGGCAAGAAGGTTGGTTAGGCCACGTCTTGTTAAACCCGAACAACCCCAAGGTGATACAGAGATGTCTGAGCCAGAAGGACCTAATAATGGTGGCAAGTCTGCAGCTTCTGGTGAGACAGAAACTCAAACCAATCTTTCTTCTCTACCTCCGCCTCAAACACTGCTTCGAAAACGACAAGCTTCCTCAGCTGCTTCCGGTTCTCATGAAGAATCAATCCCACAAGGTGAAGCTAGCGCCCCTGATGTGCCAGCACCCTTGCCGAAGAAATCTAAAGGTTCGGATTCCCCACAAGAGACTGGTGAAGGGCAAGCTTCAGCTGTTCCAGAATCTACTGAAACTGTTCCGGCCATGGAAGAGTCCTCTGATGTTGGTGAGTTGCCTCAAGCTTCAAATGAGGAAGCCCCTGTGGACGCCGAAAAGGAAGAAGGTGAGGCCACCAATGAGAAGGTTGATGAGATCAAAGAACCACAGTTAGCTGAGTCGAGTCAAGTCGATACGCAGAACGACAACAATGTTTTAGAAGAAAATATAGACGGAGGAGCAGATGACAGAGAAATGGTGTCTGATGACGGAGTACATGACCAGACTGACCTCGAGCACCAATCCTCAATGATGGAAATCGGAAGCGAGAGAGAAGAGGGAGAGCTGGTTCTTGAGGCTGGAGAACTCGAGGGTACTGGTGATGTGGCACCAAGCAGTCCTGAATTAGGTGAAGTTCAACCTGAAGCTGCTGCAAGTCCAATGGCTTCTCCGGCTAGGGTTGACGATGAAGCTCTTGCTTCTGCTGCGTCAGATGGCGGTGAGATTAGT
This sequence comes from Boehmeria nivea var. tenacissima, assembly GCA_018132145.1. Lineage (NCBI taxonomy): Eukaryota > Viridiplantae > Streptophyta > Magnoliopsida > Rosales > Urticaceae > Boehmeria > Boehmeria nivea. The sequence continues at coordinate 15,461,617 of CM030875.1, read as the reverse complement.
CCTCATGACATTCCTACTGATGACAAAAACGAGGAAGTTGATGCAGCTGAAGAAACCGCTGAAGGTTCTGAAAAATCAAACGATGGTAATGACCAAACAACGTTGGAGGTCGATCCCGTTCCTGAAGCTGCTTCAGCTGCCCCTGAGAGCAGTTCAGCAGCAACTACTTCAGAAATTACCGTTTCAAAGCAGAGCAGTCCCAGTGTCACCGCTGAAGCAGAAGAGGTAAGACAGGTTTCTCCTTTGAGTGGTACGTCAACCACCATTAATTTGTCGGAAAGAGCCAGGCAGAGGGCTATGCTAAGGCAAGCTGGAGTCGGAGTGATTTCTCCTTCACCTGCTAGAGTCCGTGGAAGAGCAGCACCTCGAGCTCGAGGTACCCGTGGTAGACGCGGTGGTCGTGGACCAACAACTGGCGAGCAAGGATGAGAAACCACAGTACCTGGTTTTGCAATTTTCCTGCGATTGTTGTGAACTCCAGAGTTAGCTGAGCCATGTCCAGTTAATGGAGATGCTTTTTATTATTTCTCTATAAATTTTGGGGAGAATTTTAGTCAATTTATAAAGTCACTGTTTATAGTATTTGATTGGATGAACGGGTTATGTAAAGCTCTTGGCATGTATCTCATTTTACTACCATGATTTTCATTTTACTGCTTTATGTTAATGTGGTAGTAATTTTTGTAGCACTATCAATTTCAGTATTTCACTAGTAAAAGTAGTTAAATTATAGGAATTAAAAAGTTGCTAGTTTTAGTAATACTAGGCAATAATTTCTTTTAGAAATATTAATTCTAGTAAAAATTGGTCAACAATTGTAATAGTTTCACATAAATAAAAAAATCCAAATTAGCAATTCAAATTAAAGTAATGCTTTTACAATTAAAATACTTCTCTAATGTTTTCATTTGTGTTTAAAACTCAACTTGAAATTTCCCCCAAAAACAACTTGAAATATGCTTGAAATAATTCAAGTCGCATTCAAAAAGTGCATCATCAAATAAGAGGGATGAATCCTTAAAAGCATAATATGATAATTTTTTAAGGATCAAATGTCTTAAAATTAAGAATATTATAGTAATTAGTTTTATAATTATTTTCATAAACACCCTTTTACGTTGTCTTTTTTTTCCTTAAAATACACCTTGATCTTTTAAAATTTTATATTCATACCTCCCTAATTTCATTTATTTTTTTAAAAAAATTGAAGTGAAAGGGGTAAATTTATAACATTTTCAAACATCAGAGGGCACAAGTGTCAATTTTAAAATATCAGGGTGTAACTTGCAAGGATAGCATAACATCGAGAGTATTTGTATAGATTACTCTTTACTTATTTTTGCAAACACAAAAAGGTGTATCACTAGTTAAATTGCCACTATTTATGAGAAAACCGAAACGTATCATTTGTGTTCTAGGGTTATCAATAAATCAAATTGCAACTTGCAAAACGATATCAGGCATTTGTATAAACTAGCGATTGCTCTTAACTCAATTTGATATTTATTTTCTGCTGTTTGAATGTTCAAAGTTATCCTTGTTGTATAGAAAAGTGAATGAATTTTTCTTTTGACCCTCAAATTAATCTTCATTTGTTCTGATTTTGAAAGTTGAGAAACCCGCCTTAGAATGTATAAATTTCTGTCTATAGTTCGCAAGAAAACTTAAATGCGTGAAAAGACGGGCTCATTTTGTTCAAATGGCCCGTTTAAAATGTAAAAATTTGGTGAGTGAAGGATTAAAATAAAACATTTTTTATGGATGAATGGAGGACTTGTTTAGAGATTTTCTGAAAGATAAAGACAAAATGACATTTGACATAATTGAGGGGTCAAAATGAAATTAACCATAATACCTTTTCCTTCCACCTTAATGGCTTCTCTCGAGCAGACAAAGTGTGGCAAAAGACTCAAACCCTGTATTTGCTGCCTAGTGATTCATTCAATTTCAATCCACAATTGACAACCAAAATCAAACCCCTTGTCCGGATTCGTTTCAACTTGGGTAAGTCTCAAATCCCTCCATTAAAACAAAAGATTGGGTCTTTCGAACTTAAAGAATATCATGCACAGATATTCCAACGCAAGACGTTTATTTTGTACCAAAAATCCCATCTTTTCAGGTCTTAGCTCTCAAACTCTCACACCCACTTTTCGTGTTCACAGTTTTTCATTATTTCCATTTTCAAGCTTCACGTCAGCTCGGTTATGGAGTGCCCAAAATGCCTTAACTGAGCTTAGGGTCAATACGCGCTGGTTTTGTTCGGATGTTGTTAGGCTTAGACTTGATGGGTCTTTGGATTGTTCTCAGACTGGTTTTGAGGCTAATAGTCATGAAGAAAATGATGTAGAAAAGTTTTATAAAACCATTATGGATAATTCTCAACCGTATTCAAATATGGGAAAAGCTTTAGACCATGTTGGTGTCGGTTTGACTACTGATTTGGTTGCTGAGATTCTCCATAGGCTTCGGTTTGAGGAGAAATTGGCATTTAGATTCTTCACTTGGTGTGGTCACCAAGAGAATTATGCTCATGAACCTAGGGTTTATAGTGACATGATTGACATATTGTCTAGTACTAAATACAAGATCAAGCAGTTTCGGATCGTTTCCGAGATGCTTGATTACATGAAGAGGCATGACAAGAGCAGTGTCCCGGTTGAGGTTCTGTTGACGATTTTGAGGCGATATTGCGAGAAGTACCTGACCCATGTGCAGAAATTTGCCAAGAAGAAGAGGATACGAGTGAAGACGCAGCCGGAGATCAATGCGTTCAACTTGCTGCTTGATGCTCTGTGCAAGTGCAGCCTCGTTGAGGATGCTGAAGGGATGTTTAAGCGGATGAAGAAGAGACTCAAGCCCGATGCTAATACTTACAATGTTCTGTTTTTCGGGTGGTGTAGAGTAAGAAACCCGACTAGAGCAATGAAGGTGCTTGAGGAAATGATCGAAATGGGCCTTACGCCTGATAATTTTACCTACAGTGCCGCTATTGATACATTTTGTAGAGCGGGCATGGTGACTGAAGCAGTCGAGCTTTTTGAATTCATGAGGACGAGTGGTTCCACAATGTCTTCTCCCATTGCTAAAACTTACGCCATCATGATTGTGGCGCTCATTCAGAATGATAGAATGGACGAGGGCTTCAAGTATGTGGGGCTTATGATGAGTAGTGGTTGCCTTCCCGATGTTTCGACGTATAAGGAGTTGATTGAAGGGATGTGTTTGGCTGGAAAAGTTGAGGCAGCATATAAATTTCTCGAAGAGATGGGAAACAAAGGTTACCCTCCTGATATTGTCACTTACAACTGTTTTCTCGAGGTTTTGTGTGACAATAAACAGAGTGACGAAGCGCTTAGGCTATTTGGAGTAATGGTGGATGTGGGATGTGTGCCGAGCGTGCAGTCATATAATATGCTGATTTCCATGTTCTTCAAGATGGGTGATCCGGAGGGGGCGGCCGAGACCTGGGACGAGATGGACAAAATGGGTTGCGCACAAGACATTGATACTTATTGTGCAATGATTGAAGGGTTTTTTGGTTGCAAAAGAGTGGAAGACGCGTGTGGTCTTTTGGAAGATGTAGTGAGGAAGGGAATGAAGCTGCCGTATAGGAAGTTTGACTCGTTTCTTGCAGAGCTTTCTACTGTAGGTGATCTACGGGCTATCCATAGGCTTTCGGAACACATGAGAAAATTCTATAATCCTGCCATGGCAAGACGCTTTGCTCTCAATGAAAAGCGGAGGAGCATTAGTTTGAGAGCAAATGATGAAATTTGGGGCGTAAAACATCGCTAGTGTATGCATTTTATTGTCATGCAAAGCAGTTTCAAAGTGTTCTCAGCTCTGATTATAGCTTTATAAGTTTTTAATCATGTGTTACATCCTCTCAAAACCAGGTATTAATCTAAACCTTTCCTTTTGAATTTTATTGACTTTCAATTTCGAAGTGAGCTATACTTCTGAACCTGATTTCTATTTGACAGGATGAACTAGAAGATATTAGGCTGAATGGGAAGTTCATGAATGCTAAGACTAAATGGACAAAAGTGATCCAATTCGCCGTAAGGTTCAAAATCAAGAATTTCACAATACTACTGCAGAGAAGGATGAAGTGTTTAATGATAGAGAGTGTTGATAGATTGCTCGTTATCAAGGTGATCCGAGAATTCAATTGTCATTAACGAGTTCGAGGAGGTATTTGATAATGATACTATGGATCTCTGTAGCAATTGTGAGCCTCGCAAGGGCATTGTCAAGCAAGGATTTATGATAAATATCTTGTTTCGGCTATGTTAGGTGGTTGAGAGAAAAGCGAAAATGACGACGGAGTTGATTTGACATGCAAGTGAAGAAACTGCTGGTCATTAGAATGATTATGGAGTTGATTAATGGTGAGTGTGACAATGCAACTATTTGGATTGATTATGAGGCTGTAGAAGCTCTTTGACTAAGATGACAATATTGGCATTGTAGGAGCTGGTTTTGCAATTTGTATTCATGAATTGGCTTTGCTTGCTCATAATTGTGATTAATAGTAATGCTAGAATACACTGCTGTATTTCTTTACAGGATGGATCTAATTTATTATCAAATGCTCAAAAGTATACGCAAAGCATATAGGGCACACGCATTCTTTCAAGCGTTATCAATAATGCACCTATTATGAGAGAACCAAATCCTTAATGCATGACCTTTGATGAATGTATTGAATAATTGCACAATCCTAAAGGTCAAAACCTCATAGGCTATGTAATCTCAACGCTCATATGCTTACCTAACATGCTAGACCTTATTCCTAGATAACACCTTATTTATATTCAAACAATCTTATTACTCAAAATTAAGGAAGAGTTGACAAATCTCATTACATCATGAAGGGCACTTAGCACAGTTGTGCACTTCAACATCAACAAATCCCTTTCACTAATTTTGGGTGGATGTGGGGAAATAAAAAGAAGGATTTGTGCAATTAGCAAATCCATTTCCATCGACTTTTGATTTATGAAAGTGGGTATAATGCACTTCAATTTAGAGGTTATCATATGACTAGATCATACAAAATTTGAGGGGCTAGTAATGTTCTGAAAATATATATTTGCATGATTGCCCATAGGTGGCATCTGTTAGCAAAGAATCAAGAAACCCTCGGTTATAAAATGAAATATACTAATGTAAACATGCCTTGCTTTTGCTATAGAACAATTACTTTGATCTGAAAATGGGTTAGCAAATAGCAAAAAGTCAATGGTTCTAAGGAGCTAATTGTTCATGGAAAGCAGATACCAATGGCCAAATCTTTTGTGGGGTCATATTGACTATTTGATTCCCACAACATGCTTAGCTAGCCCTTTACAAAAGATTCTTTTTCATGTGCTTTTAATCCTCATCTCCAACTTTGGAATCTTACTTCACACCTTCATGCCACTCTCATCTCAACCCGAAAAGGGAGAGAGGAAAAAAAGGAAAATTTGGCCAAAGTACAAGCTGAAAGATTGGCTCCACAAAACCACAGCCAAGTTTTAACTCCATGCTGAAAAGGAAATGACTTATTCTTCATCATTGAGATTGTTGGAACATTGAAATTTGAGAGAATCACCACCACCCACTGAACCAACCTTTGCCCATCTAAATTACATTTATACCCTTGCTAGGCAAACCAAACCCTGAAAACAGGTTTTGATGGTGTGGGGGTGCAAAATGAAAGTGAACTACATGTCATAAGGAAGAAAAAATACATATTATGTGGAGAGAGAAATCTATCCCAAAAAACGGGGAGGAAACAAAATATTCTGTAAAAAACTACCCATTTACTGTATCAATGAGTGGTAGCAGCCAAAAGCTACTTCTGAAAATCCAATCCCACCACTGTTATACCTTCTCTGTCAAGAAATGCTTCACACCGTCATTTTTCTTTTCTTTTTATCTACTTTTCGGATTTGGGATTTTTATTCTCTGATGTGTATCAGCAGCTAAGATAGCAGCTGATGACACGACACGACACGACACGACACGGCACGCCAAGCCTCTTTTTACTACGGCAGAATCCATGAGCTTCCAATCTCATTTCCCAGGTCCTCAGATGTTGTTTGCCGAAGACAAATCAACCGACTGAAAACCGGTGGTCAACTGGTCCACCTTCAGCTGCAAAATAAATGAACAAGTAAATAACATTTTTTGAATTGGTGCACAAAGAGAGGAGACGAGTATGCGTGAATATGCAAGTGTTGTAAAACTGTGAGAGTAGAGAAAACAAAAAAGGATAGCTCTTGTCATACGCTGTTTTTAGGAATAGAATAAAGCTACTCCCTATTTAGAATTTTAATGGCAGAACAATTTCTTCTTTGTTAGGTGTATTTAAGAACCCTGCTTTATTCCTAATGATTTGTTATAAAAAAGAAGAATAATGTTTTTAGAACCTCAGGATCCTATTTAAAATGATATTCCTAAACCTTAGCCCATAAACTATGGCACTATTTAAAGCGCTCATCAAATGCTTTGGATGAACTTTACGTATCGAAAGATGATGATTGAGTCTATATTAAATTGCAAGCAAAGATGATGATCAAATACTAGAAAAGAAGAAATGAAGTGGCAAACCTGCAGATCATGATGGTTCACAGATTGCCTGAGCCTCTTTTCTTGCATAATTTTCTGGCGATTCTCATAAAAATCAAAATCGTCTAGTATAGATGTGTTTGATGTGAAACTTTTGAAAATACTCAACATTTCAATGCCCTGATTGAATTTCACCTGTAAATATAAGTTAATAAAAGTAAGTTTACTGGGTTAGAATGCACAAAAACAATACATAGAAATAATCCCCAAAAACTTGACTAATGAGTTACATATCAGTTATGGGCACCTCCTGAGTGTCTCTACTATTTGTTACGGGCTTGTTCTCATTATTCTCAAGTATTATGTGTCGTAGTTGTGCGTTCGGAATATCTTTAATGATATGCCATTTGACTGAAAAATAGCCGTTCCACTTGCTCTGTTGCCAGAAATCCATACTCTTGTTGAAATCCACTTGACCAACCATTTCAGCTACCCCACAAAACTGACCACTTGCATTTACCTGAACCACACAATATAAAACAATTCAGATTCAGATGGAAGCTTCCTTTTCATGAGAATTCAGAATAAATGCATAAATAAGTATAAGTTCTAGTTGTGCACCAAAATCATGGATACCATATAAAGCGTACCGAAAAGAAAAGGAATACGGGACACTTGCTGCCTAACTCTGCCATCTTCACTTGTGCATCTTCATAAGCACTATTGAGCCTCTTATTCCCATTCGGAGTGCTAGCCCACACGTTGTACTTAATACTCTTATGAATATCATCTTCACTGTAAGATTTGATCACAAAGAAAAATGCATGATCGTATTTGGTCGAGAACTCGGGGAGGTTATATTGATCCCTCCGGATTGGAGAGATTATGCCGATACCGCTCCCAACCTCATCAGTAGCTGAGGAGTCAGCAGCTTTACCTCCAGCCACCAATGCGTCTTTTGCATTGGTTGTTACAGGACTGTGGTTCTTATCCTTGAGAAAAGTAACATCATCAACACCATTAACCTTGCTTCTTGCTTTGGACTTTTCAGGACCACCCCATCCCTTTAAATTTGTCTTTGAATTAACTGAGTTGCTTGAGTAGAGAAAGCCACCCTTTCCTTGATTATACATTGGAAAATTTGCAACAGCATAGTAACCTTGCGCAGGTAAATCTGCCTGGAAAGATGGAACATGAGACGAGGCCTGAAAATGTTGTACAAAATATCAGCAAACTTGAGAGAGGAGAGGCCGTAGCAGGAAGAAACAGAAAAACTTATGATACCTTGTTCAGTGCTTTCTGCTTCTTATTATGACCTGATAAAACATCCAGCGAATGATTTGTAGAGTTTGATAGTTTGGACGATTTAGAATGTGGAGCGTTGGAAGTAACAGGAGTGGAGGAAATTGGCTTGGCAGGCGGGATCTCGAAAACTCCGACATACCCATTTCCAAAAGCCCCATCTCCAGCAAGAAGAGACGAACCCCAAAGGTAGGGTGTTTGCAGAAGGTCTCCATGAGGGAAAGGAGTCACGCTTAACTCAGGAGATGGGACCGGTGATTGGAACATGGGGCTTGGAGCAAAGACTTGTTGACCAGCATATTGTCCATCAACACTGACGGTAGTCAAGGGCATGTACGGTGTATAAGGATCGTATCCAGGATAAACTCCAGGCACGTAGACAAAGGATCCAGCATCTGCTTGCACAACCTGATGAAGGGAAGAAACACAGGAATGTATGATTAGCTCATTAAACCAAAGAAGAGAACTGAAAACGTCTATTCTGAATTAGACTCAATTCACTGGATATAAGCCACCAAAACCAGAGTTGAAGCAACCCGATTATCCTCATTGGCAAATACGATTGGTATGATACAAGAGATTAGAGATCCATCTGTAAGTAATGATATAACAATCTCTAAATTTTGAACACACTCAAAAGAATTAAAACACAAAGGTAGCAAAACCATGCATGTAATAAAGAAATGAAGAATAAAACACTGCAGTGAAGAGTTTTAACCATCACGGGCCGATAAACAGATGAAGATCCTTACAGAGAATTGAGGATCCACTGAATTCCCGGCAATGTAGTAGCCTTGGTTGTAAAAGTCTCCAATGGACCCACTGAAACCTGCAAAAAAGAAACTCTTTTAAGCTGCGAAACGAAAAACACAAAATTACAAGGCGAGAAACAGAAAACACTTTGTGTAAGAGCTGATCAAAACCTGGATAGTAGTAGCCATAAGAGGTGGCGGTTGAATAAGAAGACGGCGATTGATCAGCAGCCTGAGATTGATTATGAAAATGGTTTGCTTTACCAGTTGCCACGGAATCCGTCGCAGGTGATGACACGGCAGAGTCCGATGGACTTCCTTCCTTGGAAACATCCTAAAGAAACAAACCAATTCCCAAATGTTTTACAGAATCAAATACAGTCAAAACCCATATAAATCAGAGACTCAAACTAAGCCACTGATCATATTCATTTCATGAGATTGCCCAAGATGATTTATGGAGACCTTGGGCATCAATATTTGAATTACTAACCAAAAAATATGATATATTTAGGACTCAGGTTGACTTGAAAATACAATCAATCCCAATACACACACAACAAAAAAAGGGCAATCAATACATATATATGATCAAATTTAGTAACTACTGATTGGATTCACTGTGTTGACTAACTAAACCTACCAAAGCCTAAGTTTTTTTTATGAAGAGATAACAAATTGTTTTAGACGGTACATAATATATATGAACACCAAATCACTATAAAAGAACATAAAAATTAAAAAAATAATCATAATAATAATAAGAAGATAATAAGAAGAATAAGAATAACATAAGAGCAAAGGAATAATCATGTACCTCAACTTGAAGGCTATCATCATCAACAACTCTGACACCTTCTTTGTTCTCTTTCTCTTGTTGTTTTTGGAATTGAGAAGCTGCCATGTTTATCCAATCTCCCAAAGGATAAAACCCAAAAAGGAATAGAAATAAAGGAATCCCAGAATAGATATACACCCCAAAAACAAAGTAGAGAGAAAATTCTGACTCAAGGATTTTTTATTTTTTTATTTTTGTGGCCTTTTTGTATTTGTTTTGGTGTTTGAAAGTCTTTGTTTCTGGTTGTGTGGGAATTAAGGAAACTGAGGAGCTGAGAGTTGACCAGTAAAAAGTATAGAGAGAGAGAGAGAACAGAGAGAGAGAGAAATGGTGATGGAATTAGAGAGACGAAGAAGAAGAAGAAGAAGAAGAAGAAGAAAGCAGAGAAGCTAAAACGTCACCACAAACGCAGAATAGCATTATATTGCATTTAATTAGTGCTTAAGAACTCTTTTGTTACGTTGAAGGTTCAATTTTCAAATTCCTTTTTTTTTTTTTTAAATAAATACGGGAATAATTGTATTAGGAGAAACTAAAAAAGCGAGGGTGGTGAGGCTTCCACGTCTGTGAGGCTCGCCCCTTTTTTTTTTTTTCCTTTTCTTACTTTATGAAATTTGCTTAAAAGTAATTTTATAAATTAAAATGTAAAATTATTATCGTAAATTTATATTTTTAATAAGTAAAATAATAATTTTAGATCGTCAGATTACTTTGTTCGTAGCCCTTATCTATAAAATAATTATCTAAAATTGTTTCACATCATAAAAAAAAATTTATTATAGAATTTTTCAAAATAAAAATATATAAATGATTATTTTTTAAAATTTTAAACACTAGTTTCTTTTTTAAATCAAACTTTTTAAGTAATTATATTGTTATATGTTTTAGAGTAAATTCTTGAAAATTCTTGGAGCAAAATTCTAGAAAAAATCTACTTGTTTTTTTAATTTTCAATTAATTTATGTGTTTTCAAAATCAAATTCAAAATATACCCTAGTGTCAAATTTGTTTTGATATTTTGTATAAAAAGACATAATTATCCTTCTATTTTTAATTTATTACATATATATCAATAAAATTGCACCACTAAACTTTTTGAAATTTTAAAAGTGCCCCAATCTAACAAATTCTCAACAAACATAACCCAAATTCATTAAAATTCAAATAAAATACTCAAATCTTGAATACAAATCAAACTTTATTCAAAATTAAAAATAAAATAAATCAAAATCAACTCAATCAAACCCTATCAAAATCACCCAAATAAAATAACAAAAATAATTAAAAAAACAAACTACATCAATATCCACGCCATTAGATCAATGAAAATCGAAAATGAAATTTATACGTGAAAACTATAAGATCAAAATCGAAAATGAAAAAGAAGACCACGCTAGACAAAATTAGCCTAAATTCACCATCCAGCCATGATGGGTAGCCAAAATCGTCCTCAAGTTGGAAATCGGTTTGAGGGATAAAAGGCGCTTCCTTATTAGCCAAAATCGCTGCCCGAACCCCCTAAACCCATGTGTCGACGACCCCGGACCCGACCTAAAGAGAGAGAGTACAAGTGAATGTGAGACAGAAGATGAGATAGAGTAAGAAATTTGGGAATGAGGTGGGGTTTTTCCTATTTTTGAATGAATTATTGGGCTTAGTATTTACTATTTTGCGTTCATCTTTTGCTTTTGCTCTTTTGAACTATATTTTTTTCCCCACAAGACAATATGTATTACCTTTCTAGTTTTTATCTATATCTGTTGTCGAATACGTACGCACTAACTCTCTTGCTTGGTATATTTGTATTTTTCAACAAAAAAAAAAATATATATATATATATATATATATATTTAAACTCAATTTCGCAAACATAAAAACTAACCAATAAGGGAATTTTATCAACACACCTCTAAATGATTTGGTTTACACGAGAAGTATGCCTCAATGATTATTAATAGACTAAGCAACAAAATATATTATCCAAACTAATTTGAAAAGTTTGTTCTTACCTGAAACCTCCTCTTCTTGATATTTTACTGTATTTTCTATAACATATACAGTGACGAATCTGGAAATTTATTTCAGTAGAGGCAATTAATAAAAAAAAATTAAATAAATATAATAAAAATATAAGTTATCAAAATCTGCAAAAATATGCTCAGTTAACAAATTATGTTTTTAAATAAAAGAATTTCTTATATGATAAAATATAAGTGTCGTATCTATTTAAATTTCAATTATTAATAAAATATACAAGGTACAAATTTACATAAGTCAAAAGAATATAAAAATAAAAAAATAAACCACAAAATTTATGTGTCTGATTTTGAAAAACACTTAGGTAATGAAACTAATAATTTTTAGACATAAAAAGATATACCTTAGTTTTTGGAGAATATTTAAACGATTTTCTGATTATATTTTAATTTGTTTTTAAAACTTATTTTAATTATAAAATACAAAATAAATAAGTAATCAAAGATTAAATTTAGATCCGTAATTAAAAATAATGATTTTTTAAAATTTGAGGAAGTAAATATGTATAGTTATAGTTATAGATAGTTGAAATAATGTATAAAAATTTAGTAGACCAATTATGAAAAGATTCTCAAATTATAGGGCTAAGGACGGGGGTCGGGTGGTGGGGGGGGGGGGGGGGGGGGGGGGGGGTGAGGGGGGGGAGCATTTTCGATTGTTTTAGATATAATCAAAATTTAATTTTGATTAAGCAAAGATGAAAAAGAAAAAGAAAATTTTCTACTCTATAATATTAATATAATAAAGTCTACAAGAAAGACATGCATAACAATGACATTAAGTAATTACCAATAAGCATAGGAAAAAATTAAAGCTAAAAACTAAATTCTAAAAAAATAAAATAAAAAATATATGCATATAGTTTTTCGATAAATAAAATTTTTTTTATTGATTTCTCAAAACAAAAAGCCGGCCAAATTTTTTTTGATAATTACCGAAACCGCCCAAATAACCACGGGAACCAATTTTGTCATTTTTTTAGGCAATTTTAGTAGTGTAAAAGTAAGTTTACACACTTGTACGAGAGTCTGCTATATTTAGAACTGAGTCGTATTGGATTAATGAGTGTCATTCATGTATTCTTCGATGCATTACCTCTCATGCTTATTGATTATCATTAATAAATGATACAATTTTTACTAAAAAAAATGCAACACAAACAGACATATTATTAATGTATAAAAAAATGACATTCATCAAAATCCTCATTTACAAATTACAACCATAAAACCAATCTAGCCATGTCTTTCATTCCCCATCTAAGAACTTCTGTATTTGCTTTGGATATGTCTCTTGAGTATATCTAAATAAGTTAATGCTCTGAAATTAACAATAATATTATGATGCATATTCAGCGCTAGAGTATATATTGTTGTACTAAAATAGTATGTAGTACTATTTTTTTATGCCAAAGAATATAAGCATCTTCAAAAGTTCCATCTAGGATGTGCCAGAGGGTTTTAATTATTTAAATAACGAGATTGTTAATTACAGCTCCACTTAACAAGAAAGTAATTTTAATAATATATGATTGTGCACCAATTGCTATTAGTTTATAATACGAACACGTTATTGTTTCCATCTTCATATATATATATATATATATATATATATATATACACACGTATGTATGTGTGTGTGAGTATGTGTATGTATATGTCATGCATTCATCACGCACTAACTTAATCAATGATTTTAGAGGCCAAAAATAATATCATTTCTAATGATCTTTTCATATATCTTTTTATCTTATAAAAACTATATGTGACGCAAAACATATACACACTCACGCTTTTAAAACACACACACACACACAACTAAATAATAATAATAATAATAATAATAATAATAATAATAATAATAATAATAATAATAATAAAGAAAAAGGAAAACCATATTATGTATTATTCGAAGATGAAATTGCCATTCTACCTAAAATCAGGACCATTTTGTGCCTTTTTAAATAACGCACTTTTCTATATCCATAACATACTTCATTGCAACTATCATTTCATCGGTTAGGATAGAAATAACATCTATTTATTTTGCAGACTTTTAGACAAAAAAACATTAAATTTTTTTTGTAGTTATTTACACATTGACATTTCAAAGACAAAAGAACTAGAATACAAGATGAACAAGCAAGGTTTTTTTTTTTTTTGGCTTGGAATTATCAGGTGTGCATGTCATATAGTGGGCAAGAATTTGTAGCCATCCAATGACCAGAATTGGTAAGTATATGTTTAAAAATACAATATTGTTATGTTATTTAGAGGTTGCAATTATTGAGAGAGCCTGAGTTGCCACGTTCACATACATCATTTGGTGCGACGTGTACTATTCCATTGACACTGAGCTTCTCTATTTTGGATAATACATGTACACTTGGTTTACATTCTTTTAAAATTAAAAATAAAAAATAAAAAATAGAAAAACCGAGAATCTCAAGTTGTTAGGATTGCTTTGACTGAAACAATATATTGAATCCAATTAAGGGAAAAGGAAAAAGAAAAAAAAAAGTGACAAAACAATGCATAGTTTTAGATTTTTTTTTTTTTTTGGGTGAAGAAATAAGAAATGCCGCTATATATATTTCTTTATTTATTTGATATGAATTGAATATTCCTTTCCCCGAAAATGATGATAATAATAACAATATTAACAATATTGTGACTGAACATGCTTTCCATGCCTTAAAATTTTCAAAATATTGAGAAATTGATAGAAAGAAAAATAAACAAATAAAAAAATGCTTAAAGTGTATCCAAAATATGAATTACGTGCAGTACTCAAAGAGAAAAATAAAACGTCTGTGTGAACATTTGTATAAGATACATGCTTAATGACATCAAAGTTTTAAGAACCATTCAAGTGATAAATAATAAAAGATGTACCTTTCTTTTATTCAATTTATGTTAGCTTCAACCTTAAGTTATTGATGTCAAAGTTTCTCATGCTTATTAATACTTGTATTAACTATACTCTAAGGGTCCGTTTGGAACCCGGATTTGGGAGGGAAAGAAAAAAAAATTGATGGATTTTGATATTCTTGACGTTTGGAACCAAGAAAAGAGGTGTAAATTTTTTTTAAAAGAAATTGAGGAAAATTTTATTAAGAAAATGTGGATTTTCACTTTTCTCTTCGAAAAGGTGAGGAAAATAGAAATTCGCGGAAGGAGATGGAGCAGATGTTCGACTTTTTACGACGACTAGACTCGCGCAGCAGCTGCACGACGGCACAATCGGGATAGAGGTAGCCGAGGCGCTCGCAAAGGCACATCGTGCACACGCCGAATAATTCTATCTTTTTTCCTTCTGGCTGGTTTTGAGTTCCAAACACCAATAAGAATTCTTATTTTCTTTTCACATCCTTTTTTTTCTTTGAGTTTTTATTTTTTCTCCCAAATATGAGTTCCAAACATGCTCTAAGAGTCTTTGAGTACTAATGCTATTGTCAATTGGGCTTCCTTTAATGAAGCACCTTTATCATGGGCTTGAATTGAGACATTAAGTTATTCTCTCATGATCTGTATAAACACTGACCAGAAAATGGTGTGGGCTTTTTTGGGGAAGTTTCTGCTTTCAAAGTTGAACTACTATGGCCATTTGCAACTTCAAAATTGTGTTTGTGAATTGTGATTATGCTTCGGTCTGGTTTTTCTGTAAATTGGTGAAGTCTTTACCTGCTTTTATCAAACTTAAAAGCACATTTACTTGGTTTATGATACGCCATAATGTAAAATTTAATGTCAAATTTTGCATTGGAATTGATGGCATTTTAACCTTGTGTATTGGAAAGAGCATCTCCAATCCAATGTTAAAAAGTAGTACCAATGCTAAAATTTAGCATTTGAGAGAAAAATATGTCCTCCAACCCAATGCTATATCTAGTGTCAAATTTGGCAAATGCCAAATTGAGTGCCAAATTTGGCACCAAATTTGGCATAATGCCAAATTTTAGAATATACTTTTAATAATTAAATATTCAAAAAGCACACAACTCCCAACAAAGTAATAATTGCTTATTACTATTAATTGACTTTTTTTAATTTCTACACCTAAAAAATAATAAAATAATATTTAACATTGATAATGCTAATTGAGTGCATTGGAGTAAAAATTGAATGCCAATGCTATATTTGGTATTTTTTCACTTTTTGGTACCAAATTTAGCATTGACATTGGCATTAGCATTGGAGATGGTCGCATTTACTTTTTTATGCTAAATGTAACATAAAATTAGCATTTGCTTTATTGATGATGGTCTAGTACAAATATGAGAATTGAGAAGCTAACAAGTGATCCCATAGTCTACAAAACAAAGCTACATTATATAATGCTATATTTAACATAAAATAGTGAAAATAATATTTTCAACAAAAACAACGTCAATCCATCGATGTTAATTCAAATGCTATTCTCGCCGTATTGTTTACTTTGCACTTAGAAGTTAGAATTCACTGAGAAAAGGCAATAAAGTGTAATATTTTTAATTAAATAGATAAAAAAAAGTATAAATATCAAAATCTGGTATAATAACAACTTCTTAGTGTAGTGCTAAATATTTGCGCTAATGCGTACTAAAATTTGACACTAAAAAAACCTCTCTTATCGTCCCTTATTAAGATTTTGACCTGGTGATATATTCTCTCTTGGATTAATTTTATTTATTTGTTTGGATCTGTAAGAGTTTATCCTCATATCACTCAAATTTAATTATCTAAATTCCATAATTAGAGTACTAAGCAATAACCGTACATGAATTCTTATAAGTCCATGCATACTAAATAATTATAAAAACATTTTTACCATTAGCTTTTATATCTACTGCATGATCTGTTTCCGTTATAATAAAGAAAGAAAAAAAAATTACTCGAAAGGACAAAATTATGACTACAAGAAATAATTAGTGTTTTGGTAAAGATATAGTAATTATTTTATCATCTAATTATTACTATCAACATCATCCTTTTACCGAATCTATGACCATCGATCCAAAATGAGCTCGGCACTTTTTTTTTCCTTTCAAATTTTATTTTTGAGTAAATAAACAAACTATCTTAATAGGATGCATTTTCATAAGATATACATTAAATTTACCTTTTCTTCAGTGTGAAAATCCATTTATTTCCTACTAATCTTTGCCGTTATACACGTAACTACACACAAAAAGAAACGTTAGTGCTACTAAAATAAATATAATATATGACAAAAAATACGACATCGGAATTTTACTACTGCATGGTATAATTTCACATGTATGATGATACATCATCTCTCTTATTCGAAACGCGATAAAATTATTCGAAAAACGCAACAAAATCAATACATAATTTGAAATAGCAGTCACGTCAATCGCTTATTTCATGTGTGCAAATCAACCCAACAAAACATATATCTTTCTTATACCCACTCCCAAAGACCCACGACTCTGCCTAAAATCAAAATATCCTCTCTTATATCTACTCTATTATTGTCCATTGCCCACTTGGATGCCACAACTAGATAGCATATATGGAGAGAGAAAAATAAAAAAAGTTTGTTTAGTTCCAAACAAGTACGTCAGAGAGGACAACAAGAGAGGGTTGGTAATATGCACATAACTATCACATATACAAAAGATAACAAAAACCTAAAGAGAAAAAGAAAAGAAGAGAAAAATCCATATAAAGCCGAAATTACAAAGAAAACAAATAAGCTTGGCCTTTAATGCACATGGGTATGATGACTTTTCATATGTAACAAATTTGGTTTAGTTATATAATATATATATATATATATATAAAGTGTGATGGCTATATATATCTTCACGAGGGTAGTTAGTGAGTACTCGTGGACTACCGGGGAAGTCGCCAGGATATGTGTAAACCACATGATTTCTATTTTTATTTTTATTTTAATTAATCAACTTTTTTAATATTGCCTATTATTAACAAAATCCAATGTCACATTGCCATATCTGCCAAGCCATGTGTTTGTCCATTTGGGCATTTACCATTGTAATTTGTAGAATATGGATTATGATGATATCACCAAATCAAATATTGCAAAGAAAATTTGTTATCCAAAACTAGCTTAGCCATCTTCAACTCTTTGAACCTTTTTTCTCTTTTTTTTTTTATTTATTTTATTTTTTTTTACCAAAGACGTCATTTGGGCGAGTTTCGATATTGTCGTTCCCCCAATAGTCCAATCGCGTAGATTCTACGTGTATGATAGGCTCACATGAGCTACGTATGTCTCGTATTTTGTTATATATCTTTCTAGAATCGCAAAACGTTAATAATTTTTCTTGTCTTGGTATTGTAATTGAGCATTAATGTAATTTGTTATCGTTAATAATAGTATGATGTATAACACTATGTTATTCTTTGTAACGCTTGAGATAACACTGAGTTTACCACTATTTAGTTATATGTTCAACGCTGAACGCTCTAAATAAAACAATAAATTAATAAGAGAGGGAAAATATAGATAGAAAGAAAAGTGAAAACTTAATAAATATTATAAAATCAATAAATGTTATATTGGGTGATAAAAAAAAAAAAGAAAAAAGAAACCATGATAGATAATATATATAGGAGGCTGACCCTAAGAATTAGACTTTTTTTAGGAGATGTTTTCAAATCAATAGTAAGCCTCAGCTAATTAATTACGTATCAATTGTGTGTATATGCCACTTATTTTTAGTTTTAATTGTAGTTACTAGTTACTTATTATTGGCGCATTAATATATTGATGAAGGGCCTAAAATATGTGTATGTACATATTATATATATATATATCTATATATTTGACATTGGAAGTAGTTATTTGTGTCGTCGGCATTACTGCGGTGGTTTTGTAATTAATCGAAATATGATCTCAAAAAAAATATTAAAAAAAAGTAGAAACTAGAGATGAACAGTTTCAGTCAACAAAATATCCAAATATTATACTAATTTCTGGTTTTTTCGGTATTGATTATTTATCAGTTATCACAACTTTTTTTTTATTTTTTTTCAGATCATGACAATCATGCATCAATCATTGAATTCTGCATTATTTATAAAATATCCTCCTTATACCACGCGTGTTGCGTGCACTTTAGGTTCACTTGGATTGAAAGGCTCTTTTATTCAATTATTAATGTTAACTAATCATTCAGTTTCACTATTAATCTCGGCCCTTATACTGTCATAAGCAGCTCACGGCGTTACTCTTTGGTTATTTGTCCACATAGCTATACGCATGAATTATTTATCAGTTATCACAAAAATTTGGAAAAAGGAAGTGGCATTAAGGAAAACGACCTTGTTTATGGCCACAACTCATAACTCATAAGACATATATGATATAACTAAATGTAATTAAGGTTATCTTAAGTATGCAAAACTTTTACTACTCATGATAAAACTACATTTGAAAAATACCTTAATCAATCAAATCACTATTTAATCACCTTAATCATACTTTTTGAAACATTAACAATGACAAAAATCAGCACTTTCGGTAAAAAAAAAAAAAAAAAAAGATATCTTTTAAAGTTTTTAAATGAAAGACACAAATTTTTTTTTTATTATTCTGGTAAATTTTCTCCATTTTAATAGTCGAAAAACTAATAAGGGTACAAATTTACATTTACTTTAAATACTTATAATTTTGAATATTTATTTTTTTCGTAGTATAACTTCACTATTTAAAGTATTATCAATTGTGGTAAGATTTGAAGTTATAAATTGCATGCAAGCTGATTTTTCTAGTTGTCTATTCAAAAAGAAAAAGAAAATTGAAATCCCTTTTGTCCGTTTGCATAGTACTAACACTTAATAATCCGATTGTCATTATCAAATCATTGTGTTTATGGAATATTACTAATCCGAAGTTCTCAAAATCTTGTTGCCTAAACCTCATTAGTGTTTCACACTAGCAAGAATTGGAAACCCTTTTTTTGCTTGAGATTGAGAATGCCAAAACAGAAGCAGGGTAGGACCCTAATACGCGACATGATGTTGCTTCTGAGTTTTTCAATACTTTATTATATAATAATAATATTATTATTATATAGTGATGCCATTTCAAGTGTTGCATAACAATAATTGTAATTTATTATTCATATTGCATAATAAACACTTGCACTTGGTGATGCCAGCTTCTGTTTACAATGCCTCAGCTCTACAGTGTCTCGAGTTTCTAAATTCAGGCACTGAATATTGTGGGCTAAAACATAAATGGGACCCACTTGAGCTTCGTAGAGAACCAATGGATTGGTGTAGCAATAAGGATGTTTTAAAGTTTAATTAGATTCTGTCAAAATTGTATATATGTTGGTATATACACCACCAATATTGCTCAATATAGATCACATTAGTATTAGTATTTATAGACATCACCAAAAACATATTTTTTACACATGTGATGTGACTACTAAACATTGGCTCGTAGACTAGTCACTTTTTTTTTTTATTATGGGGTCATAAATGATTGAGAGCACTAATAAGATTTGTCAATTTAATGTAGAGTTTATAACTCCATTGACTATTTATTGTTTTAGCAAATAAAACAACTCAAAAAGAAAATAAAGGGAGTCTTAATTGTATAGTGAGGAGTCTAAAGCTTGAGCAAGAATTGCCATAAGGGGCCAAAATAGACAGACTATCATATTCACCATCTTTTTCTTTTCTGTGATGGACAAACTATGGTTTTCAAAGAATAGGACATATGCTTATGATTTTTCCCAAGTGATTACAGTTGGATTGTACGTTGGAACAATAGGGACATGAGAGAGAAAAAAAAACATGTGGAACCACAATAGGGTCAATGATGATAAAAAGATTGCAAACTTTCTAAATCTTGATGAATTAATCTACACGTTACAAATAATAAAATTGAATTTATCTAAGAAAAACAATTAAATACATATTTAGATGAGACTGAAGCAAGGGGGTAAGTAAAAAAAAAATACAAGAATAACATTTGGATTAAAAAAAAACAGGGTGCAACTACAAGGTGCAAAACCTACAATCAATTCAAATTCCCACAAAAAAAAAAAAAAAAAAACATGTGGAACCAAAATAGGGTCAATGATGAAAGAGATCAGAAACAATCTAAATTTGATTAATTATACTACTAGCTACAAGAAGAATTACAATGAATTAATCTAAGAAAAACAATTTGATATATATATATATATTTATATTTATATTTATATGAGAATGAAACAAGAGGTGGGAAAACAATTAAAGTAGAACAATTAATTGATCAAGTGAAAAAAAAACTAGGTGCAACTAGAAGGTGCAAAGCCTAGCTTACTTCGCTCCAAATCAAATTCCCACAAATGGTTTTGTTGCAAAATGTTTCCTATAGTTGATGCCCCTGGCCAAGCGCCTGAGATAAAGCCTAGGCACTTCTTTTGTGGCGCAACATCAAGCACATAGCTCTTCACTGGTGGCTCCAACACAGCCCCGCCCACAAAATGGACCCTCAGCCTCGGCATCAACGACTCGTCGAACCCGGTCCCGTTGAAGCAGAACTCGAAAGGCCCACCATCGTCGGGGAAGCTCTCGTATCTCGACGTGTGCTTCGCCAGCTCGCTTGTCACGGGGCCGTAGGCTGGCTCCGCGAGGAACGTGAGGCTCGTGCCCGAATCGACGATCGTCCCTCCCCCGAGGCTTGTGTCCCACACCGCGGGGGGGACTTTGAGGAGCGCGCCCCCTACGGAGACGCCTAGCACGTTGACGCCGTAGAGGGGGCCCAAGGCGCCCCCAGGACGAGGCCCGTGTGCTGCATTGTGCTCGAGAGCGAGGTCTCGATGCTGTCGCGCCCGAACACGATGTAATTCGACACGTTTTTGGGGCTCAAGTGGTCAACCAAGCAGTACGAGAACTTGCCGCCAAATTCTTGGGCCACTTTTGAGGTGAATGTGTGTTTGCCAAAGCCTAGCCCCAGCACCCCATCGGCTCCGCTGAAACTGCTCTGTTCGCCGAGAACCGACTCGGTGCAGCCGACCAGAACGTCCGTTAGCCGCCTCTTCCTGCCGTTGGTGAGGCCCACAGATAAGGTCTCACTGGCAAAGAACCCCAATGCAGAAGAGCCTTCTAAGTACCTATTAAAATGCACAAAAATCAGGTAGCGACACTTTGGGGACACACAAAACATGTCCTAAAAAGACGTAGCAATTACAAAAGCCAATTAGTTTGGTACATAGATATTGTGGTTCATGTGAGTCTCACCTACTCTCAATAACTGCCATTTAAGCCTAGTGTTATTTGTAGGTAAAAGAGAAACTAGAATCCATACATCATCAAGCCCATCAAGTGACTTATAACCCATTAATACTGCTATACTATCTATGGCGTTCATAATCATAATGATACCAACCATGAGTTTCCCAACTACTTGACAATCTCAGAACACCAAATATAAACAAAACAAAACAAACCAAAAACCAATTAATCCAAGTTGGGTTTGATTGGCAAACAAGAAATGAGCTTTATATATATAAATATATATGGTACAAACCTGTAATCGTAGGCACAAGGGGTGGATGGGGTTGGACAAGTGTTGAGCGAGAAGAGATTGGAGAGATCAACCTTACACATATCAGACAGGCAAGGGACGGTCCTGAATGAAGATGATTGATCCGCAAGGAAAACCCTCTTGCTGTTTTTCAGCCTCCCTTTGTGGGTCCCACACTTTTGCCCGCACCTGTACCTACGCGTGCCACGGCCGCACCGCAGCGTCACGCAGCGCAAGAACAACGACGCACATCACCAAAAATAAAAATAAAAAATTTGGCATAATCACCGTTTATTATGGTAGCGACTCTACCATAATCTTCCCGATATACTTTAAATGATTTCGAATAATGTTAAACCATCTAAATAATTTATCAAAATAACTCGATTACAGCGTTGGCGACACATGAGTCGCGTGGCTGACTGTAATCGAGTTGTTTTATATATTTTGAATACCTGCAATTCATCCAAGTCAAATCACTGCCGGTATCGGCGACGAGCATGAACTTCTGGCCGGGAGTCCCAACCCTGACGTGGACGAAGTACTCTCCGACGCCGTAGTCGGAGCCGGAGTTCATCGGCATTGCCACCGAGGACCCGGCCGATGCTCTCTCCGTGGCCCTTCGCCGCTGGATCACCGCGTTTCGGCGCAGGAGGTCGCGGCGGTGGAGCAGCCTGATGGTCTCCGCGGTGTCCCGGCTGCCGGAGAACTCGCCGGATATGGCGCTCCGGTGAATGAGCTCCATCTTGAGGGACTGGACGGATGGGATTGAGCCATTGGATATGGCGATGATTAGGAGGAATATGGTGAAGAAGTGATCACGGTTCATGTTTGTGTGTGTTTGAGACCAAAAAAAGGGATTGAATTTGAAATGGTAATCAAGTTGAAGAGAACTACTTATAATGAAATGAAGAGAGAGAATTAGCTTGGTGGATTTGATATTCTGGGTAGTCTGGTAGTTGGGTCCAATGATAAATATGGTTTTGGACAGAGGAGAGAGAGAGAGAGCTAGAGAACAACAGACTTGTATTGTATAGAGAGAGAGAGAGAGAGAGAGAGAGAGAGAGAGAGAGAGAGATGTGTGAAAGGAAATTGGTTTTTGGTCTATTTTTGGAGGAGTTATAGTGTGATGGTTGAGGAGAATTGTAAAAAGAGCAGTCCTATATATAGCCAAGGGATATTATTGGATTGAAAACTAATACGGATATAGATATTTTACATGTTTGTTTTTTAACAAGAGATTTTTACGAATCTAAAAGTAGGGTAATGATTTACTCCTATCGACAAGCATACAATTTATGGAAATTTAACCAAAGCCTCCTTGTTTTAGACCCGAAAAATCTTGAGAATCAAAGATTTAGTTTGAAAGGAAAAGGCCTTAAATATGGGGGATAAAGTGTATTTTCTTATATATATATATATATATATATATTTCTTGCATTTAAAAAGGAAAAAATAAATAGGTATATATGGTTTGACTCATGGTTAATAATTTATGGGTGAAGTAGGTAAATATCCAGAATTTATATAACAATAAAAATAAATATCAAAATTTTGAAGTAATTGAGTTTCTAGTTAAATTATGAATTACTTGCACATGCTTTTGGTAACTAAGTGAATTACCACCGCTTACCACTGTGTAAGTAATTGAATCATTTGGGTAGTTGGTTAAATTTTTCAAAATTATGAATAAAAAGCTATTTTTATTAATAAATAAAATACAAAAATCATTTATTTTCTTTTGAAATTATTTATATTTTATTTATAGAAAAATATCATAACCAACAAAAAGTTATGACAAAAATATTTGTGAAGTCGATTTTAGATTGTTGTAACTTCGAAAATTTGTTATATATAACCATGTATTAGATGAAATTATATATATGTTACGTTATGCTTTTCGTTCCACAAAGATAAAACTACTAATTTCTCATTCATAATTTTAATGGCGGCGGACATGTATATTATATCTCCCTCACAAGTACGGACCTAGTTTGGAAAAAGGAAAAAAAGAAAATCATATTCTTAAATCAAAATATTGCTTCACTTTAGCAAACAAAAACAACACAATATATTAGAAATTTCTA
Organism: Boehmeria nivea var. tenacissima; assembly: GCA_018132145.1. NCBI lineage: Eukaryota > Viridiplantae > Streptophyta > Magnoliopsida > Rosales > Urticaceae > Boehmeria > Boehmeria nivea. The sequence goes on along the minus strand of CM030875.1, from coordinate 15,437,546 downwards.
TTGCGTGAGGGATCAACATCATGAGAGAACGCCTTGTCTTCTCTTGATTATCTGAATGCGAGACCTTACTTACAATCCTTTTTTTTTTTCTTTACAACCAGAATTAAATCTAGAGGATGTTCTCAATGTGATTGTTTCAAAAAAGGTGATCATGATGCATAAGACACCATTAATAGGCTTAATTAATAATTATCACTTTCAATCATTTGCAGGTAGACAAAATATATTCGCTAGTTCTTTTTCCTTTTATTTTTTTTCGCTTAAAAGTTTTCAAAGGGCCGGAGTTTTTTTTTTTTTTTTTCCTTAACAATATATATTTATTGCTATTTGAATATCAACTTGTTGCTACTAAGTGTGTATTGTGTGTAGTGTTTTCCTTTGGATGATCTTTTATGATTTTACTTGGATCTCACTTAATCTGACGGCTCATAACCTTGTTTGTTTTGTACTCGACCGTACAAGCATTATTTATTTTCTTTTCCTATTGTCCGATTTCTAATCCTTTCCGGTATCAGAAATAGAGCAATATTATACGTTTCAAACCCACTTTTCTACATGGTTGAATATATTATTTAAGCTGAAAAACATTTTCCCCTAATGTCATGTGAGTAAACTTTAAGGAATAAGATATCACATTACTCAAATTTTATTTCTAAAATATTTTTAAAGTAATATCCAATTAACAAAATTATCTGATCAACTCGTAATATACGCAATGTAGGATAGTAATATAAAGATCATGCATTGCATCACGTGCAATCTCCCACATTCTCTCTCTTTTTTTTTTTTTTGGTCATAGTGGTTAACAGATTATTGATCGAGTGAAAATTAAACAGTTTTTCAAATTCGAGACTAATAATCTAAGGACATTTAAAAGTGGGACATTCAATTAATACTGTGATTAAAACCATAATTTTTATATAGATTAGAATGGTCAAATCTACCTAATTTAATCATCTCTCTCTCGATGCATCATATTTAAAGATTTCTCTCTCTCATGCATCATGATTAGGATCTAAAATTCAAACACTTTATATTAAGCTATCTAAGCACATGATATATTATTGAATTATATATATATATGTTAATTTATGCGTGTACCGTACACTGCATATGATCACCAACCAATGATATTCATATTATTGAATAGCAAGCTGTGTGGTACTTCCTGCAGTGAAGATAAAATATATTTATTATTTATGTTCAAATGTTTGGTAAAATTTTGTCTGCAAATAAACAAATGTTGGGTAAAATTCTTCCCAATTAACATATAGCTAGGGACGGAGCCGGACTTAGATGATGAGGGGGGTTAACTACTAAAAGTTAAAATATCCAATAAATTTAGTTGCGTCAAATTTCATATAAATTTGTCGGATCGTTTTAGACTTTAGGCAGTAAAAATATAAAATTTAAATCTCATAAAATACACATTGAAAAATTCTAAAAAATTTATTTCGAACAGTAAACACATAAAATAAATTCTAAATAAATTTATTATACCTCGATAGGATTTTGTTTGATCAAAACATAAACAATAACCTTAAGTCATTAATTTTGCATTTTAAACATTAAACAAAATAATGAACTATTGTACAATTAAAAAACAATAAAATATTAACTATCAAATCAAACAACAAGTAAATCATCAAATTATTATTTTTAAATATAGAATTATCTACATACAAACATATAAAGAATTAGGGTTTACCTCTAGAATTGCATCTTGATTTAAGCTTGTAATATATAAAATTAATATAAATATCATATTTTTCTGTGTGTATGGAATTTCTTAAGGGTGATGTGAGTGAGAGATGAACAAGGTATGAGAGAGCTCGTGAGGATAGGAAACAAGACAAAGAATAAGATCATATGAATTACAGTGATATATTTATGCATGGCTCAAAGATACAAAGTCGGCAAAAGCAAATCCTTTTTTTTTTTTTGGTTCTTTCTTAATATGATTAGGTTAAGTTTTCACTGTTTTCATTATAAATTTAAGTTTTCTTAATCTTAATAGGCTTGGAGTTAGCTTAAAAAAATACTTTAAATTATTATATATGGACTATAGATAATTATTGGATTTGACCTATTTATTACATAAATAAATCTACAATTCAATTAGACTATAAATAAATAATAATTATTAAATTTGACTTAATAATCAATAATTCTCTAACCTATAAGGTAAATCCGTCCCTGCATATAGCATAACAATGTTGGATCATTAGCAATTTATAGTTCGTGTACTAAATTAAATAATTTCATATATTTTACAAAACATGAATAAATTATTCATATATATCGGAAGCAAATGTGCTGTCTTCTTGGGCTGTGCCTATTGGCTGTGCTCCCAATCACATCGTGACAACTAAGCAAATTTTAAAGTGGCCATTCTAAAAAACGGCAATATTTGGACTTCCATTTAAAAGACACTCGTTATATAATTGAAAAGTATGACTAATAGTTTTATTTATCAAGAAAATAGTCATCAAGTAGTTATGAAGTATGATGTTCATCATGCTACTCGTACATGGATCATGGCTATTTTCTTAATTTTTTGAAACACTGGCTATTTTTTTAAAAAAAAGGTATTTTGCTAATTCACCCATTATTTTATCCAATTTTCTTATTGGTTTTTTATACAGTTGCTAATTTTTTAATGAATTTAGTTTTATATCAAATTGAACATTATTAATTCTCTTTTTTTTTTATTAATGAATTTAGTTTTATCCAATTTTCTTATTGGTTTTGGAGATTTCAAGGAATGATTTTCTTTTAGCACATTGATAATATATACTCCATTTGTGTTGCACTTTTAATTTAGAGCCAATTAAACAATTATCTATTTAAAAGGTAAAGTTTGAAGGATTTAGCCATAGTTTCCGAAATTAAGGATTTAGCCATAACATGTAACATAAAATGTTATATGTAACGTATATACGTGTAAAAAGTATAATATTAAATGTAACGTTACATGTAACATAAAATGTAACACATATAACATTACATGTAATATTACACTTTTACACGTATATATGATATATATAACATAAAATGTTACATGTTATGGCTTAATCCTTAGTTTCGACATTTTCGGGCTAAATCCTAAAAAATTACCCAAAAGTTTGGTTAAATGCTTAAAAAACTCTTTAAATTAATTTATGCACCAAATTTTACACTACAAACATAAAATTAAAAAAAACACACACAATTAAAGTATAAATTATTAAATAACACTTAAAAATAACTTTGTTTTGCTATTCTCTTATTTTTTATTCCACTTACTTTCTCACACATTGTTTAGCAAATTTGATTTTGGTGTACGTAAAAATAAATGGACAAATAAATAAAATAAAATCATACACCCCTGGTCCGGGTCACAGGGATAAATTGATGTTATAAGTCAACGTTTGACTTTTGACAACGTGGCCAGCTGGCTGAAAGGGAATGGTTCTTAGGATATAGTTATTCACTATATATGTGTTATTTGATTTCCTGTTATTTTAAAACTCTACTTCAAACAAACCACTACACTATTATAATATTTTTCCCTAAGAATGAAATTAATTTTAGCCTTTAGGACAAGACAACATTTACGGTGCCATTAAATTTATAAATAATGGCATGCACCAATAATATTTGTCGCATATATATCCGTAATTAATATGAGGGGAAAAAACATTTATAGAAGTAATATTGCAAATATAGATGGTGTAATTGGACGTAGCAACTAGTAATAATTAAATTCTTGACCACAATATTGATTTAATTTGATATAAATAATGATAATTGTGATAATCAGCAAGATTTTGTGCGCATATGTAACTAAAAATGGGTATTTGGTTGGAGTAATTTTGTCAAATATAAATGATGTCTTTGCATAAAGTTTGGAAAATCAACTTTTTTCGAAAGTAAAATGGTCTTCCGTTCACTATGTTTGAAAGGAATAATAGGGTTTTCAGAAAAAACAAAAAACAAAAAAGGAATTATATGAAATAGATGGAATTAATATATTTCTTGGTGAATGGTGAGTGAGCAAAACGTATATATGACATTTATTTCAGATATAGTTTTAGTAATAAATAGAATATGTGTGTGATAAATGATATGGTATGACTTAATGTGAGAACATGATAAAAAAAAAAAAAGGACTGCTCAATAAATATATTTGTTTACATATATGTCAAACACATTTAAAGACACAAATCATATATATATATATATATATATTCTTTGTTGATGCTGATTTTAGGGAACTATAATAAATAATACGATCATATACGGTCGTCAAGTTGACCCATAATTAAGAAGCCCCTCAAATTTTATTAAGAGTGACATTAATACCTAAACTAAATCTAGCAATCTAAGTAAAAGGCTATACAACAACTAATGTTGGGATGTAAAACCAAAGATTGATTAAGCGCGTATAATTAGCCAATGTTTCAATATGTTCATCTTATGAATAATTATGCAATTCAATGAATTCATTGACTTACAAAATATTTTATTATGTTCTTTGAGACTTTTATATCCGTATAAATAGGTTACAGGCTGCCTCCCAATATATGTTTACAGATAGTGTTGAGTTGGACCTAATTAACTATCTAATATCAATTATGAAATGGTAACTAATTATATATTATATTCCATTTGCCTCACAAAAGTCCTTTTTCTTAAGGAAAAAAAAAACATTATCTATCAAAGTCATCGGAGTTTAATGATTATTGATATCGATAATGCATCAATATTCATTTTAAAGGACTCTTTTACACTCTATTACAAGATTTCTCTGATCTCATCTAAAATCTTAAAAAAAAAAAAACTTAATATGTAAAAATATATAAGCAAATATTGTTTTTACCTACAACTTACAAGACATTACTTAATATACTTTGCATAACTCTTATCTTTGTTTGGATTGCAATCGAATAATTTTTTTAAAATTATATTACTACATTAATTATATTAATAAAAAGTTAAACTTAAACTATATTGTTTCAGTAAAATGTGTTTTGAATTTGTATCCAAACACCCCCGAACACACCAAATTTATATTTTGCACATATAACCATTTTTATATTAAAAAAAAAACTTTTCTTAGAAGTTGCTATTGGAAAGGGAAATTAGGATGCAACATCTTTTTCATGTTCATATAGAGCTATATAGCACAAGTTAATACAAAATTTTCATCTTTTGGTTCATTGCATGCTGTGATTAATTTCTTGGAGCAGTTAGAGTGCACTTTCCATAAAAAAATCAAACTTAGTCGAAACAAACATTGGAAAAGGTCAATTATCTTAATCTCCAAGCTTCACCAAAAAAAAAAAAATAATAATCTAGCAAATCGCAAATTTACATACTGCCACCAGCTGTACTTGTAAATTGCCAAATACCAAAAACTTTTCATCAAATGAGACGATTACGAGTTGAACCAAAAGGCGGTGATTATATAAATATGAGTCACCACTCATGACTGTGTTTTGCTTAATAATTTTCTTCTTCTTCTTTGCATTTGCCATAGATTATTTATTTATAGATTTAAAATTGGAAACCCAAACCAATCAATTAAATACAGCTATTTGTGCGTCATATCAGGAACGACGACAAAATCACAGGTTTTTGGTATCTCTTTCTGGTCATTATTGAGGAAGCTTATCGAGTTGATATGATGTGTTATGTGTATATATTATATTATGTGGCCAATATATATGTGTATAGAAGCTTCTCGAACATATTTCTTGAAATTTTGAGAGCCAATCAGCATATTGTGTCATGTGTCGTGTCATATCAACGCATAAAAGCAAAATCCACATAATTCATATAGTCTAACCAACTTTTGTTTTTTGTTTTGTTTTATTTCTTTTTCTTTTTTCTTCCTAAAGTTACTGATGCAATGGTGTCTAGTTCATCTGTTTATATTAATAGGAAAACATTTATTATTTATTCGAACTTAATCAAGTTTTAGATATACTATATATATATAAGCTCAAAATTCACTAACGGAGTTGGTTCGTAAGGGTCCCAAAGACAACAAAATCGTCATCACCTCATACCTTATAATTAGACTTTGTTTATCTATTTGTACTCGTTTATAATGAGTCTCACTGGCGTCTTATCTGCCTTATTAGGATTAGGCGTGCAAATACGGGACGGGGAATTCCCCGATTCTTTTCTCCAACGAAATTTACGGGTAAAATTCGGGTAATATCTGTTTTTACCCAATAGATAATGACCGGATATTACTCGGTTTTTTCCCGGATTATTTTATAAAAAAAGTTTCCCTAGATAGCCACGTGAATTAGGCCTGCGAAGCTTGTGAAGGATTTATAAAAAAAAAAACTTATCAAACTATATTAATAAACCGATTTATATTTAAAAAAAAAACAAATTAAAACCGGATAATTCCCGGGTAATTACCTGGTCCCATTTTCTGGGAATTTCCCAGTATTTTGTACTAAGGATTTAGGGTTTAGGGTTGAAGAATTGAATTAAAAAAATATGTTGATTTTATGAAATTAATTTAAAATTCTTATATAGATTTGAAGGTGAAGGAGTCGTGCTGGTGGCTTATAATGATATATTTCTAAGGCTTGGGTTTTTCTTTTTGGTGTTAGAATAATGGTGGCATATTGGTTTTGTATGTTTGCTGTCTTTCTAATTTCATTGTGGTGCAACAATTTGGACGAGTTTGAAGTTGAGAAAGTTTATTGGTGGGGAATAATTCTTGTCCGCAAGATTTAAGGTAAATATGTCAGTCTTAAAATCATTCCTCACCACAATTTTTCTCACTCAATATTTTTCCATTCTTAATTGTTATTTGTTAGATTTGTGCATATACGGCGTACTATAGGCGTCTTTGTCTCAGCTGATTCAATCTTAAGATCAATTATAAAGTGTTCTTTTACTTAATTAGTATTTCATTGTTGTAGCATGCAAATGCCTATACTTTGAACGTTTTATTCGATTTTACAAGCATACTAGTTATCCCACGCGCTTCGCGCACGTAGAAGAGAGAAGAAAAAAGAAAACAAAAGGAAAAAAAAAAAAAGAAAAACGAAATTAAAAAGAAAAAAAATTGAAAAAAAAAAGAAAAAAGAAGGTGCCACGTGTCAAAACGTGGTGAGTTAAGTTTTAAAAAGTTTTAGAATCTTAGAAGATTTAGTATAGATTGATTGTGGTTTAGGATTTGATTTCTCTTGCATTAAGGTAAAACTAAACCCTTTACTAACTCGTTCTTTCCCTAACACCATAAATGATGTAGTCATCGGAGCCTATTGCCTCAATAACTTTTGTTGCCAATGAGTTTGATCCGTTCACTTCTTCAAATTTCGAAGTGGTTATTAAAAAAATTGTTTTGTTATTAATAGTTAACTGTATCTCAATTGTTGATATAGTAACTCTATCCAAAAAAATAGTTAAACCCACTCTTGTACGAGCTCGTGGTGGTTCATTTATCTTGACCACGGAGACAAGTGCTACTTTTGATTATGCAGTATTTTGTTCATTAATCAAGTCAGATTCTTTCATTTCCATGTATAAATGATTCCCATCACGGGCACATTCACCCACTGTAGCGAATACGTATACCGTATATGCTCCCATGTCACAATCACAATTTTGCTGATCAATTCCATAGTGAGTAGTATTTTACCTACTTTAGCTCCCTGAATAATCCTATTTTAGCTCTATGTTGGTAAGGGGCGAGAAGATCTATGATTTTAATCTTCGTTTCAGTTAATAATTTTGTATCCAATTGTATAAGATCTATGAATGCAATATGTTTGAGTATCTCCAGAATTTAAATTATCAAAGGCTCTTTAAGCACGTTGAAAATTCGTCTTAGCGTCCCCCACTTGACTATAATCATGAATATTATATAATGCTAACTCTAAAACTATATATTTGTTTACAAGATAGTGATATTCTTTGAAGTCCATTTGCTACTCAAGAACTGCTCACCAACACTCTTGACTCTGACCAGTGGCCAGCGGGGAATGCATTAATGTTAGGGATCTAAAAACTTAAACCAAAATTTTCATACATGTGGTATGTGATTTTAACACATGTGACATATGATTTGTTAAAAAGTCAAATCAAAATGATATGAAGTTTGTATAAACCTGCTAAAATGGTAACCGTTACCTTTTTTTGCGGTTAACGGTAACGGTTAACAAAAATTAACGTTAACGGTAACGGTTAACTATTACCGTTAACTGTTTAACCGTTTTTAAAATTTATTATTATTATTTTCTGAATATTTTATATTATTTTATAATTTTAATATAATTTTTATTTAGAAAAAATAATAACAAAAAAATCCAAAACGGTTCCAAACAGTAATCGTTACCGCCACCAACAGTTTCGGTAACGGTCACCACTAAGTTTGCTTTTCAATTCAAATCCAAACGAGCCTAATTTCGAAAGAATAATGCTAGACATACCAACATTTTAATACCAACTGATATGACAATTGAAGTGTTATGTTTTCATTGATTGAATATCAAATCATTGTAACAAGGTGATAAACACTCACCAATAATAACATAACAAGTAAGTTGGTATTAAAAAAATTAGTAAAAGAATTGATATGCGTAACACTATTCATTCCGAAAACGTTAAAATTCACAAACTCAATTGTCAAAAAAAAAAAAACAAATCAGGCACCAAACTGTAAAAGCACTAACAAATCGGAGGACCAGTGGTGCAAAAAAAAAAACCCCAACCCTTATTCCAAATCAGAGACGGCAAAGAGGAGAGAGAGAGACGAAAAGGATCCATCAGCGAGAGATGAACAAAGGCGGCGGCGTGGGCGCGGGGGGCGGCGGCTCTGGAGGCGCTGGGCCGACGGCGGCCGCTGCGGCGGCGGCGGCGCAGAAGCAGAAGGCGCTGATGCAGCGGGTGGAGACGGACATCGGGAACATCGTGGACAACTTCAGCCAGCTGGTGAGCGTGTCTCGCGTGGGCGATGCGGCGGTGCGGAACTCGCAGGAGGCGTTCATGATGGAGATGCGCGGCGCCAGGATGGCGCAGGCGGCGGACTCGCTGCTGCGGCTGGTGTCGGAGCTCAAGCAGACGGCCATCTTCGCCGGCTTCGCGTCGCTCAACGACCACGTCGACCAGCGGGCCTCCGAGCTCGACCGCCACCAGGAGGCCTCCGACCGCCTTCTCGCGCGCGTCGCCGACGACGCCGCCGCCGCGCTCAAGGACCTCGAGGCGCACTACTACTCGTCCTCGCAGCGCTCCTTGGGGTTTTAGATAAGTACTGTAAGGATTTTGCGACTTTGCTTGTGTAGCATCAAAAAAAAAAAAAAACACACAGATGGCTTTGTGATTCATGTAATTTTTACATTTTCGATTCTCTAATTCAAGTTCAATCGAACCAAATCGATCGGTTTAGTTCGTTTCTGATAACTTTCAAGAGAGTAGATAAATGAAACGAAAGAAACATTTGGGTAGAAATGGATTTATTATTGGCAATTTGCAAGGTCCAAAAGTTCTATAAGGGATCTTATTGATGCTTAGTTTTTCACGATCACTAACCAAACTAGAGTTGGAATAGAAGAAAAACAGTATCATTTTTGAGAGCTTAGCTAGAGAAACTGGTTGATTACAAATTCCATTAGTTGAAGGTTCTTGCTTTTCTTGCACCAATATTTTGCTTGACATCAGATTTTCTTGAGCAATGCCTTCAGATGGGGTTCAAGTCTTGTGAGATTTGTAGCCATCTGAACCACATATGAGAGTTCTCCGTCTTTCAGCTCGAAAACTCGGGTAATCTCTTTTACCTGACTCACAACAAGAGAGAAAAGCATCATTCAAACAGCCAAATTTTGTTGCCAGATAAATATGAGAGCCATGTCTTCTTTCAAAAGCATCTAAGACCGGAGTTGATTTCGTGTGTAACAATCAAATTTTAGTGCCAAGAAATGTCTTGTTTTACCATAGGAATTTCTAATCTCCATTTCTCACTTCGTGCAAAAACCTCCGCTGCAGTTTTCCAAGAGGTACTAAAAGAAATATTTCAAAGGCGAATGTTAAACGGCTAGGAGCTATCTCGGTTAGAAAATAATTTTTACGATCCGACGCTACAAACTTAGACCTCACTTGCTAGTCACAGAGGTGAAATCAAATCTACTAGTTGAGCAAGAGACAAAAGCAAATTGGGAAACCGATGAAGCCAGCTATTTTCAATGCAAACTGCAAAGTATGAAGCAGCTAACGTTCAAATGCGAAATAAAACTGATCCCGAAGGGTTGGAATTTAACTTCTGATATTGATCGGTTTTGCTTGAGAACATACGAATAAAAAATTTGGTTTTCAGATTAGATGCAAAGCATGCTTAGATAAAAGTAATTCTCAAAGAGTGTAGATCTTCATAAAGCCCTATCTTGAACCACCATCAATCACTAACCAATTCAGATGCATTTTAATAAGAGCCATTAGTGGATAAGAAGGTACTAATCTTGTTGTGTAATTGTGCATAAGGTATAGACAAAGCCATGGTTTTCACCAAGTTAGAACAAAACTTGTGGATTTTCTAGTGTTTCAGCTTTAATTACCTTAGAAGCATTCCCCACAAGTTCGCTTTGAAGCTTTATCGCTTTCGCTTCGGCGTCGTACGTCCCTTTCTGAAAAGAATATAGAGGCTTTCATGTTACCAACAATGTAAAGAGAGTTATAACAATCATCATCATCATCCATAATACACAAACCAAGTACTGAAAATTGGCTGATGAAGATACAATTCAAGGTATTCGAATGTTTTTTCCTCGAGAGGCTTGTACACAGCCAAAACACACCAACTCTGCCATTAAAGTTAACCAAAGTCCAAATAATCATGAGTCCTCTTATAATGTAATTAAAAAGTAAAAAAGATTCCCCTTTTCCATTTGGTAAACATGGATAATGCACTCAGCAAGAAAAAAATCAGATTAGTGAAACTAATGAAATTTATCATTTTTTTTTTGGGGGGGAAGGCTTATTTCTTGATTTGCCAATAATCAGTAACTAATCACTTTTAATTGATAGAGAGACCTGAACTTCAACGAGACCAGTGCTCTGGGCAATGACAACTTCAATAGTCCCATCAGGTTTTGGCCTCCAATAACCACTCTCTGCGTGCATTGGCTCTCCAGACCCCAATTTCCATGTCTTCTGGGCATAACCCATCACTGGCTTTTCTCGCAGAAAAATAATAAAATAAAATTTAAAATTAATTAATTAGTTAAACAATTAAAACAGCAAAAACCCAATTCTCTAATGGTGATAAAATAATAAGAATAAAACCTTGCCGGAATGAGAGAAATGAAGCTCCTCGCCATAAGAGAAGGGATTAATGGTGGGAAAGCCACCTTCGCCTTGGCCTCTCCACCGACCCAGAAGGAATGAAAGTGGTGCTATCGCTGGATGTATCGCCGGAGAATCACAACCGTCCATTTTCTACTTGCTTATATGATAACTATGATTCAAGCTCTGTAACTGGTGTTATGGCCTTTTCGTTTTCGTCGCTCTCTTGTTTCTGCAATAATCTAGGAATTTAAAATAATTATGTCATAGCCAAAAAAGACCAAAGATTTTTTTTTTTTCCTCTTTTATGGTAAATTTAGGGTCGTACTATTCTATCAATTGGTAATGTCGCCTCAATATTAGAGAAATTACGCTAATTAATCTGAGTTTAGGATTATATATATATTTTTAGAATGTCCGCAAATTTTATATTTAGGTTTAATATCTATTTCTAATAAATGACAATAAGCGGAATCAATAGAGAATATTATGGTAAACAACTATGTGCCAAAAACATATATCCCACTTTTTAAAAAATGGATTTTCTAACTATTTTTCTTGAATAAGATTTAAAATTATATTATTTAGCTAAAACCGTGTTGGTTTTATTTATTATAGAAAGAAAAAAAAAATTGTATACTTTTTTCCTTTTTACTCGGAAGATAGGAGCATATATCCATATAGAATACAAATAGTCTATTTAAGCTCTATGTTTCTTATTTGTGGGTGCACGTTTCTTATTCTAAGATCATATAAAGATTATATCTCTCATAAAAAAAAATTGTATTTTTATAAGAATTTGTACTAAGATTATATTAACACTCAAATCTCATAATTAAAAATCGTGTGCGATGCCTCCACATAAATTCTGCTTTTTGTCGTTAAAAAAAGACATTGACAACAAATAATATTGATATTGCCATTAAGGTTCACAAATCACAATGAACTGACTTAATCAAAATGAAAACTTCACGATTTAAAAAAAAAAAAAAAAACTTCACATAATAAACTAATTATGTTTTCACGTTAATCAAAATGGTCGACAAGATCAAATCTTTGTTATTAGAGTTTAATGGTGTACTTGCTCCTCCGTTCTCCGTGTCAGAATGATTCAATGAAGCACTTTAAACTCTAATTCATGATGCTTTAATTACATTTTGTTGACGCTTGTTTGGATTAGAATGATGTTGCAGGATCAGATTTTTTTATGAGAAAAATGATCAAAATAAAATGACAATTACTTATTTAATTATAAAATATATTGATCTGTACATTCGTTTTATTCACTAACACGTCGTCTCATTATTTTCTGGCTAAAATATTGCCATTATAGCATTTCTCTTTAGATTAATGAGTGTCGTATGTGTATTAAGAAACATATATTATATCGTGATGCTATTTGATAAACAAAAAGAATACTCTTTCTCTTAAAACAAAAATAACCCAAAGGGTAAAATAAGAGTTAGAGAGATTTTGTATTTATAAAATTACTATGAATTAGTTAGATAAATAATCATTTTGGACCTTGTGTTTTTAAAAAATAGTCACAATTTAAAAAAATTTAAAAACTAGCAATAACACATGTAAAAAATTTCTGACAATAATAAAATTACACATAAAATTACTGTGAAAATTTTTTCACTAAAAGGGCTATTTTTTAAATTTTTTACAACTGTTATTATTTTTTAAAATTATTTTGTAAGTAGTGACTATTTTATTAAAATTTCCAATTAAATAAAGTGAAATATCCTTTTTTTTTTTTAACTTTACAAAATAGCGAATATAGGGTACAATTGCAAGGATGAGAATAGCATTGGCCACAGAGGATCAGAAGCCCGATAAACCACCCTCCCACAGAGGATTAAACGCTCGACCAGTCATCTTCATGTTCCTATGACCTTTTCATTCACATTTACTCTTACAAAAACGCCAATCCCATTTCTATTTTTGGTTTGTTTTTGAGTAAATCCCTCTAATTATTATTGTTATTATTATTTTTTAAAATGGGTTCTCCTAAATGTGGTCTTACTATAATTCCTTGTCTCTTGTTTTTGTTCCATAATTTTCTCTCAAATTCTATTTCTCACAGCTCATGGAGATGGGCGGTTCTCCGGTCATGGGTTTTTGGCTTCTACTCCTTCTCATTTTCAACACCCACTTCCCATTTTCCCTGTAACCAAACACCCAACTCTTATTTTCTCTTCAATCCACAATAAAATATACATTACAACAATGGTGTAGTTTTTTCTCCCAGGAAAAAAAAAAAAAAAGTTGAAGCAACAAAAGGGTCTCTCTGGTTTCTGGTATTTCCTTCTTTTAGTAGCTTTGTTATACAATTTGAAATACCATGCGACAATAAAGAATAAAAAAATATGTATTGGTATGATTTGGATTCTCTTGGTGACACCCATAGAATTATATTTATTGTATTTCAAGGTTTGATTTTGTTGTTGTCTTTTTGTGTATATGTCTCCCACTTGCATTACGTGCTCACCACACTGATATTATCGTTATTTTTTTTTTGTTTTTGGTTTTTTGTTTTTAAATTTCCATGCTTTGGCCTAGTCAATTTCCATGCACTTGTTTTGGAGGCGAGTTTTAAGGCTATGCTTGGTTTGACGTGAAAAAAGGTATTGTTGGTGCTTTAAGTTATAGAGCTCAACAAGTTCCTATTTTTGTCTCTTTTTCCTTTTTTTCTTTTTTTGTTCTGTGTTTTTCAAGACTACTGGTTTTGTCATGGCTGAGGTAATTAATGTTATCTGTTATCTGTTATTCTCTGCATTTTCACTCATGTTTTGTTCGTAAGAATATTGGATGAATCTTTCCCTTTTCTTTTCAATTTTAAAAAAATAATAATAAGAACAATTTTTTGATCCAGAGAAAGTGCTTTTCTTCTGAAGATAATAGCCCGTTTGGATCCCCCATGAAAGCACAAACCGTTGCCAAGAATGCCACAAGCCCTGAAAATTTCATGGCACATGAGAAGAACGCCGAGCGAATCTCGAAACCGAGTACTCATTCGAAAAACACCTCGCCAATCCGGCTCCAACACGGCGATCCGAATCCCAAGCCAAAGCCGGATTTCTCCATGAACCAGCCATCGGATCCTCATGATATTGGCGCCGATAAGAAGGAGTCAACTGAAAGCTTTTTCCTTTATCCGAACACGAAGTTTCCTGCGAACCCCGAACAGCAGCCAACCTCAAAAGGGCCGGTAGTGGGAGGGGCAATGCCGGGAAACGCAAGGACGGATGATTCGAGAAGTACCAACACGAGGGGTCGCAGCAACAGCTTAGAGAGCTCAGCCGCACCACTCAAGCCTCACACCGGAGGTGACATAAGGTGGGACGCCGTGAATGGGGTTTCCAAAGGCTCCTCGCTTAACCTTAGCCATTTCCGCCTTCTCAAGCGCCTTGGATACGGAGATATTGGGAGCGTCTATCTCGTGGAGCTCAGAGGGACGAAAGCCTATTTTGCGATGAAGGTGATGGACAAGGCATCTCTTGCTAGCAGAAACAAGCTCCTACGGGCACAGACGGAGAGGGAGATACTCGGACTTCTCGACCACCCGTTCTTGCCCACTCTGTACTCGTATTTCGACACCGATAAGTTCTGTTGCTTGGTCATGGAGTTCTGTAGCGGAGGCAATCTCCACTCTCTTCGGCAGAAGCAACCGAACAAGTATTTTACTGAGGAAGCTGCACGGTTAGTCTCTCTTCGTTTAAGGCTTAAAATTTTGCTTTTCAAAATCGTTGGTTCAAGTTTTCCTTGAAGCTCCTTATTGTATATCTCTGTACTTAGACATTTCAACCAAAAAAGAGGAATCCAAGTTGCATCAATTTTGGTATAGTGCATTTGCCGTTGTCCATCGAAACTGATTTATAACTGCGAAAAGTACACAGTATATACTTGGAAGGCCATAAAGCATGTCACCCAATTGGGGTTTCCTTTTGTTGTTACATTGCTTAGCAGACAAGTAATTCGGTTTCTTTTGGTCTTTATACATACGCAGGTTTTATGCATCAGAGGTATTGTTAGCTCTTGAGTACCTGCACATGCTAGGAATTGTATACAGGGATCTGAAACCCGAAAATGTCCTAGTAAGAGACGAAGGCCATATCATGCTCTCGGATTTTGATTTATCTCTTCGCTGCTCTGTCAGTCCTACGCTTGTAAAATCATCCTCTGTCCATGTGAGTAACAGCGGCAATGGAGGTGCACCCGGGGGGATTTTAGACGACGACTCTGTCGTCCACGGTTGTATCCAGCCATCGGCCTTTTTCCCGCGCATCTTGCCTAGTAAAAAGAATCGTAAATCCAAATCAGATTTTGGCCTCTTCGTCAATGGCTCTCTTCCTGAACTGATGGCAGAGCCCACGAACGTCCGCTCAATGTCGTTTGTGGGGACACATGAGTATCTGGCTCCGGAGATCATCCGTGGAGAGGGTCATGGCAGTGCTGTGGACTGGTGGACATTCGGGATCTTCCTATACGAGCTATTACACGGGACAACCCCTTTCAAAGGATCAGGAAACCGCGCCACCCTTTTCAACGTTGTTGGCCAGCCACTGAGATTTCCCGACACCCCGCAAGTCAGTTTCATGGCCCGTGATCTCATCCGAGGCCTCCTTGTCAAGGAACCCCAGAAGCGAATTGCGTACAAGAGGGGTGCCACAGAGATAAAACAGCACCCGTTTTTCGAAGGAGTGAACTGGGCCCTGGTGAGATGCGCAACGCCTCCGCACATTCCCGAACCCGTTGACTTTTCGCAGTACGCGAGCAAGGATGCGCGGCCGCCCTTGGAGAAGAAAGCGCTGGTAGTCAAAGGTGATGATGAGACCAATAGTAGTAGTCCTAATGACTCTCCATACATTGATTTTGAGTACTTCTAGGAACAAGAAAAAATCCATTTTTTTTTTAATTTTTTTGTGGAAACTTAATTGTACAAAGAGCAAAGTTGCAACCAATTGAGCTTTATCAAGTGAAAGCTTTATCACAGAAGAGCTTTCAACGATGAAGATACATATAATTGATTTTGTTAGGAATAAGGGACAGTGTATAATTGCTTGGGGTTTGGCCATTGTTAGATCCCAGGTTTTGTCTCTTATTTTATATTCTTTGATTCTTTTGATTCATTCTTCAAAATGTACTTTTTGTTTGTTTACATTTTGTAATTCTATCGATCAAGGCTTGTGTTGATGCTTTGTCAACATCGTGAATACAGAATATTTTCAGTTGTTGTATATGATGTTTATAGTTTACATGACTTCAAGTCCAAGACTAAATGTATTTCAGGTCTATTCACACACTTAAAGATTCAATGTTTATAATTAAGAGTGTTGTCTATTTCATGTACTTTAGTACTATCTATTATCAATTAAGATATAATTTGATTGGTTTGGAAAGATGTGCTTATTATATGTAGTTTCATCTATAATTTCTAACTAGGTTACAAATGACACACCAGAAAAAAAAAAGAAAAAAAGAAAAAAAAAAAAGGGTAAAATAAGCCAATTAATCATCAAGTTAAAAAGACATCTGAATTAGGATCACAAGTAAAGGAAAGAATATATAAAGTTTTTTGTTGATTCAATAATGCTTCGAGTCTCTCCCTACCTTGAGCTTTCTTGATTCCAACACATTCCTTTAATTTTCAATAATAATTACTATATAAAAAGGGCCTTCATTGTTCATTTCTGTTCATCTGCCTCTTTCAACTGCACAAATTGTCTTAAATCTTTTTTTTTTTTTTTTTCAAATTTCTAATTGATGGCATTCTTTTTCTTGCTTGTACTTCTTTCCCTCGTTGCTTCATTTGGAATCGGTTATCTCATTTCACCTAAAAATTTCAGATGTTTGTTTGGGTTCTGGTTCATGCATAGGCTAGTTCTTAAAAGGTGATGCAAATGAATGTTAGTTAATTGTATAATAATGAAATATATATTTTTATGCTAAGTGAATAATAATATATTATATTTCTTCATTGAGAATTTTTCCAAGATTTTTGTTGTTGGTTTTTTGGTGCAAGTTTAGTAAAGTGTAACATTCCCTTTATTATGCCTTAAATTTGATAGGTGAGCTTTACTAAGCCTATCTTTTGTCATATTCACTTTGTTATTGATTTGGCTTATTGCTGGTCTGTTCTCTCTCTTATGAATAAATTAGTCTTTTTACATCTCAGATCCTTAATCTATTAAGTCATTTCACAAAATGATTCTTACATTTTGGGTTATTCATATTTGCCCATACAACTTTCCTAATCTTTAAGAGTGCCTAATTTAAAAATAAAAAAAAAAATTCATAAGATGTACACGTGATATGATATTTAGTTATAAAATTATCAGCAAGAAAGTAAAAAAAAAAATCATAGGAATTATTTGTTACAAGTTGATTAAGTGAGTTTTTATTATTTTTAAAAAATAAAGTTGCTAAAATTAAATGTTTATTTATATTAGGAGCCCACTTTATAATAACGACATGAAAGTCACAAATCAACATAGAATTTAACCTATGAGATGGCAAAAATGTGAGTAAACCTTGATTTTGTTATACAAAATAATCTCACTTATTTAGAGGCATTGGTTGAGACAAAAATCATCATTACTTTTTTTTTCTTAAATCAACTAATATGATCTATAAATAATCTTAACAATTCCACATTTAAAACTTTTATAAGTAGTATTTTTTTCAACTAAATATTAATAATCATGCATCACGTACGCTAACATTATGTAATATTGTAATTATATAATGCTTCTCTTTGGGCCCGACGTCTAGAATAAAAACTTTTGTGAAGAAGGGAAAAAAAATTATTGAGGAAAGGGTATACTTAGTACAATATGAAAAAATATGGTTTAAATGGTAAAAGAAAATAGTTGAGGACATTTTAGCGATAAGGGTAAAATACTAGAACCTTATGTGCAAAAAAAAAAAAATCAAAGTAAGAAATTTAGGGGAAAAAAAAAAACAAAAGCTTTTGTCTTTCTTCTTCTCAGCAGATTTCTGTTCCGTTTCTGATCGGTCTGTACTGTGTTGCAATTAGGTCGGAGCAACAAAAGATGGAGCAATTTCAAAAGATTAAAGTGTCCAATCCCATTGTTGAAATGGATGGTAATATTGCATTTTTTTTTTTTCAATTTATTTATCTCAACTGTGTTTTTCAGATTCCAATTCGATCAAAATTTCAAGCTTTAATTGGTATCATAATTGAAACTTCTTGTTCGATGCAAAATGTTGAAAGACTATTAGTAGAACAAACCATCTTGGTGAAATTCAAGTTTGCTTTGTTGTGTTGATGTGTCAATGTAGTGCCTTCAAAGATTATGATTGACAATTCTCAGATTAAACAGGTTCAAATTCATGAAAACTGACCAGATATTTGAGAAATCCAATAAGAACTGAACATTTCACAGGAACCCAGAAGATAAAAATTGAGATTTTAAGAATTTAAGTTACAAATCATGAAAGCCAGCTTGTTGGATCAATAGAATCGAGAACATGAAATATGACTCTTCAAAACTAAAGTTCCAATGAAACAGGAGATTGTCCTTGTTACTATGTATTTAGAACTCAATTATAAAGCTACCAAATTGAAGTCAAAACATATTATAATTCAGCCACCTTATGTGGGGCATTGAATTTGTCCAAGTTTGTATTATTTTCACTTTTTTTTTTTTTTTTAAATTTCATAACACGCTGGTTTTCTCAGTACAGTACCTGCAGATTGTTACCATTCCAAAATGTAATCTCTAACTTTTGCAGATACTTTGAGTTAGTGAATAGGATATTTGCAACTCACGTTTAGTCCGTAGCTATTTCAAATCTAGCTCCTCATAAGTCATTACATA
Organism: Boehmeria nivea var. tenacissima; assembly: GCA_018132145.1. Classification (NCBI taxonomy): domain Eukaryota; kingdom Viridiplantae; phylum Streptophyta; class Magnoliopsida; order Rosales; family Urticaceae; genus Boehmeria; species Boehmeria nivea. Next base: position 15,418,413 of record CM030875.1, on the reverse strand, counting down.
ATTTTGTCTTGAGTGGCCTTGCCTTCGAAATCGATAATAATTAAGCTAAAGCAAGAATAAACTCGATGGTGAATTTAGTTATAGTTAAGTTTGAGAGGTTGTTAATCTATGTGCATTTCCTCTCCTTTCCTTGTTCTCAATAGATTTTACTTCAAGAATTACAAGGTTTTGTCAATATTTATTCTCTCGGACTGAACATGGTTCATTGTTTTTGTATCACAGGAGATGAAATGACTCGAGTGTTTTGGAAATCAATAAAACATGAGGTATTTTCTTCTTATTGTGACATCTCCATAGTACCAAGGCTCTTATTGTACCGGAGCCTTTCATGTTCTACACCTTTAATATAGTCTTTCTGATTCTTTCACCCCTTCCGATATGTCACAGCTTATTTTTCCATTTCTCGATTTGGATATCAAGTACTTCGACCTCGGTCTCCCAAACCGTGATGCCACCAATGATAGGGTCACAATTGAAAGTGCTGAAGCTACTCTTAGGTTCATTTCATGCGCAACCTTCTGCCTTTGTTGTGACTGAAAAATTTTCCTTCTTATATTGTTGATTGTCTTTAAACTTTTCTTTGATTGCCACAAATAATTGTGTGTAGATACATGAGGCGTGTTCCTATTTCCAGGGCCTATTTCTTTATACCTTTTATGTACATTTCTACGCTTTTTTTTTTTATTATAAAAAAGAGCAAATGATTTTAAAAGCCGTCATTGCTCGTAAGTAGACAACATGCTTAACTAGTTCTATATACAATGACTTCTTAACCTTTTTTTTTTAATCAACTAAGGTAGATAGTTACTTTATTGTTTTTTTTTTTACCTTTATTTATTTATTTATTTTCAATTTCAATGTTCTTCAAACTCTTGGTGCCTCCTTATGTTCTTTGTGTACGTCATTTTTAATACTACTTTGTCAAACCACAGGTACAATGTTGCAATAAAGTGTGCAACCATAACCCCGGGTAATGGAGAGTCAAGCATGTTTTCAGTTTGTTCTTTTGACTCTTTGGCATCCTTATCTAACATTACTTGAATGATGTTATTTTCTGATAGATGAAGCACGCGTCAAGGAGTTTAACTTGAAACAGATGTGGAAGAGTCCAAATGGGACGATACGAAACATTTTAAACGGTAATTGGGATTCCCCATTTGATTATTTAGTAGCTGTTACTTGTGTCTGCATATTGAACGAATTTTAGGTAGCCAATGCATTTTCTGTGCGTGACAGGTACGGTTTTTAGGGAGCCAATTATATGCAGAAACATTCCTCGCCTTGTCTCTGGTACAAAATTATTCCTTTTGCTTTGATTTTATTTCATCATAGAACAAGAGCTGATTATGTTAACTTTCCTCTTCCTTTCCTTTCCAGGTTGGACAAAACCAATATGTATTGGAAGGCATGCCTTTGGCGATCAGTACCGGGCAACCGATACAATTATTAAAGGACCTGGGATACTTAAATTGGTTTATGGTAAGTTCCTGGAAAATATTTCAGAAAACCCATATTAGTTGCTTTTGTTGCAAAGGAGAAGAGATTACACTCTTTCTTTTTGACACGTTTTCTCGGTAATGCTATTAATTATTCTTGATCAATAAGTGTAACTATATTCTGCAGAACCTGAAGGATTTGAAAAGAAAACGGAGATGGAAGTTTTCCGCTTCACTGGTGCAGGAGGTGTAGCTTTGTCCATGTATAACACCGATGAGGTTCAAACGAAGGCTATTTTTCTTTTGCTTTTTGTTGTTCTTTTTTTATTTATTTTTGGTCATTTCTGGGGGAGGATTTTATGTTTTTCAAATGGGAACAGTCTATCCGAGCTTTCGCTGAGGCTTCAATGAACACAGCTTTCCAGAAAAAGTGGCCACTTTATCTTAGCACCAAGAATACAATTCTTAAGAAATACGATGGAAGGTATGAAATTTCTTGTTAGACTCTTTGATTGTGTCTATGATTCTCATTATTCCAAGTTATGCCGTAGACCAGCACAGGTACTAAGTGGGCTCTTTGTTTCATTAGATTAAGAACTAATATTTTCCATTCTCTTGCCTTTTTTCCTGTGAATTCGGTAAAGATTCAAGGACATTTTCCAGGAGGTATATGAAAATGGATGGAAATCCAAGTTTGAAGCTGCTGGAATTTGGTGAGATAGCCTCTCAAGAATGCTAGTACCATTACATGATTCAACTAGTTTTCTTTAATAATATGGCTGAATCGTGTAGGTATGAACACCGTCTCATTGATGATATGGTTGCCTATGCTCTTAAAAGTGAAGGCGGTTATGTATGGGCATGCAAGAACTACGACGGCGACGTGCAAAGTGACTTCTTGGCCCAAGGTCTGTTTTCGGTCTGTGATAATAGTCCTTTGTTGGTATTTATCTCTCTAAGTTGATTTCTGATGCTTTTGGAATCAAACGGAAAAAAATTGTTACTGTCGAGAATCTTAACTGCAATGCTTGATACTAAGTTTGATTATCTAAAATATTCTTATTCTCTAAACTCTATGTATTTGCAGGTTTCGGATCTTTGGGGATGATGACATCAGTGCTGGTATGCTTATGCTTTTACCACTGTATCCTGGTTTTCACTTCAAATATCTAAAAATTTGACTGGGGCCCAGGTGTGCCCAGACGGGAAGACTATTGAAGCAGAAGCAGCTCATGGTACTGTTACTCGGCATTATCGAGTCCACCAAAAAGGTGGAGAAACGAGTACTAATAGCATAGCATCGATCTTTGCTTGGTCGCGAGGTCTTGCACACAGGTAACTTATCAAAACAATATTAACCCTGTGGTAAACTGCTTTACCATACTCTTTCGCTTTTGTTGTTTTTTTTTTAATCTTAGAATAATATCTATTTTTTCAATTATCAGAGCAAAGTTGGACGGAAACGACAGACTCTTGGATTTTACCGAGAAACTTGAAGATGCTTGTATTGGAACTGTTGAGTCTGGGAAAATGACCAAGGACCTAGCTCTCCTTATCCATGGACCTAAGTAAGTCTTCTCTTGAGTAAGCTTCGAAGGATCATAAAGTTGTTTCGTATGTAAAGACTAAACTTGGGTTCTATCATGTTTGGTGTAGGGTTACGAGGTCTCAGTATCTGAACACCGAAGAATTCATCGATGCTGTAGCGAACGAGCTCAGAGTTCGATTGTCTCTCAAAGCTAAGTTGTAAAACTTTGGCCTTAGACTTGGAACTGCTATTGACTATGTGGTATCAATAAATCTGCTTCTTTGGCTGACTGAGATAGGTTTAGAGGAAGATCATGTACATTGCTCTTTACCAACCCAAAAAACGGAACAGAAAAAAGAAAAAAGAAAATTATGTTATACTCTTGTTGAACAATTCATCATGTGTAATCAGCGTTGGCGACAATATCAGCGTATGAGCCAATCCTAAACTGTCATTTGATGTTATACGACTTGTAGTTTTTCTATGTCGTATTTTGTAATAAAAAACAATAAATGGATAGATAAATAAATGGCTATCACCATTATCTCTGTGATTTGTAGCATTTTTTCAGTAGTTTGCTTGAGTATAAGAAAGAAAGACAGAGTTGTGCCATCTTATTGTTCAGAATAGTTCTTCTATGATCTATAATCCATCATCGGCGTCGCTGACGATTTTTTATTTTTAATTTTCGCTTGAACTATGAATTTTTCAATTGCGCATGATTTATTTTTCTTGATCCTTAGTAAAATATCAATATTAAACATTCACGTTTACATCAAACGCTGTCTCTTGTTACACCAGATAAATTGAATCGTTATTATAGTTATAGAAAACACAATACTGTATTGTATATATCATAAATTATGAACCTTGTTAGATCTTGAAAAATAAAAAAGGTCATTAATTAGAAAGAAAATTACTTTTCAAGAAAGAAGCAAAATGACTAGCCAATATGATTCTTGAAACCAATAGGTACAGAACTATTCTACCGTATAATGTCTACACAGACTTGACAATGAACGAAGATCAAATCAAGAACTTCTTCAATGTCTTCAAATCGAACCCTAAAATTACAACAAACCAACAGCAACTGGAAAACTGAAGAGAAACTCTCAATTCGTAAGGAAAAATCCTCAACTCGTAGCCCAATCAGTACCTTAGTTCTCATCAAAAAACACAATCTTCGAATCCTGAAACAGCCACAGAGCTCATTTCTCTTCGTCACCGATCCTCGAACAGCGCAAATCCTCCGCCGATCGCCCGACACTCTTGTCCGAATCCGATTCTTCGCCGCTGAACGCCACCACAGACAAGCTCGGCTCTCCGGTCGCCTCACTTGCTCCTTCCCCGCTCGAACCGCAAGAAGAATCCGACGAATCCCCGAGACCTACGCCGCTGCAGACGATCCCCTCTCTGGCGAAGATCATAGCGATGGTCTCCTCCATGGCATCGTGTCTCCGCTGAAAGGACTCGATGCGAGCGAGAAAGTCGCCGATCGGAACGGTTCGGATCGCCAGGTTGCGAAAATGAGTTTTTAGGACCTCCTTGTGTGTCTCCAGAAGAAATAATCTCTCGGCCATGGCTTTTTCGTCGTCGTTCTTCTGCTTCATCTCCATTGTTGTAGCTCTCTGTAATGCGGAGAGTTTGGTCAGTTATGGCTTTTCTTTGAAGACAAAGAAGTTAGTTAAGAGTTAGTTTTTGCGGGTTTATATATATAGTAAAGGTATGCGATTGTAAGAATTGTTTTTTTTTTTTTGGTTAACGACGGTTAAGGTGTAATGTAAAGGAATGTCCTTTCCGTTCGCGTTGCCGTTTTCTTTTCCGTCCTTTCTGTTATTTTCCGGTTGATGTGGGTCCGCGTGGGCAATCTAGAGTTTTTTTGGTATATTTTTAATTTTATTAGTATGTAGCATTTATAGAATGCAAATTTCTTGTCTTTTAGCTATTATTTGACTTTTCAATTATATTTTAACAACTAGGGGCGGAGCTAAGTGAGGACGAGTGGAGGCAACCGCCCACATTCAATTTTTTAAAAATTAAATTTTGTACAATAATTTTTTAAAGAATTATAAATATTTTCTCATAAAATATTAAAAATTTTAAAATTTCCCCCACTTAAAATTTTAAAAACTAAATTTTATATCATAAATTTTTAAAGATTATGAGTTTGCCCCCGCAAAAATTAATTTTTTTTAAATTTATCAAAGAATTGACTGAATTTATAGACATGCCCCACAATTTAAAATTTTATTATTTAAATGTGCCCTACTGAGATAAAATCCTAGCTCCGCTATTGGTAACAACTCATCATCTTTTATTATTATTTTTTCGTTAAAAATCTCACATAATCGTATACCCTTTAGGAAGTTCGATGCATTTTTGGTGGTCGTTTCGGCTATTTCTGGTAAAGCAGGTTCGTCCTTTTTTTCGTATTTTTTTAAAGGGTAAAAATGATTTTTTTTAAAAAAAATAAAGTCCAATACGAATATCACAAAATATAAGGTCAGTAATAATAATAAATAAAGATAGAAAACCAAATATTTGAGGCCTAAACATAATTAAAAAAAAGGTTTGATGTGATAGGGCTCATGCGTCAATCCTGTGTCAATCCACGCGGCCACACCCTTTTAGGCACGTGCCTTGCATGCGCCAACTACCTTAAAAAAAAAAAAATATATATATATACATATTCTTTTTTTTTTCCTTCACTGTTTTTTATTTTAAATCCTACATTTTTTTTCCTCCCTTTTTATCTCTCAAGTTTTTGTTTCTCTTTGATATTACAATATTTTTGTTTTTTATATTATATTGTTTTTATATTTATTTGCATTTTTCAAGTTTAAAAATAATTTTTTTAACTATATTTTTAAATAATGAGATTTTAGTAATTTTTTTTTTCTTTTTCCTTATTCCTTATCATTTTTATTCTAGGATTTGATTAAGTCTAAAAAAATTCTAGTAATTAAAAGTGGGTGAAGTGTTTGAAATATTTTTAGGAATACCCTTTTCAATCTGTCATTTTTTTAGGAATACCCTTTTCAATCTGTCATTGTTTTGTTGCATTTACAATTTGTATTTCTATTTTTATAAAGTATGTTGCAACTCCCTCAATCACATTAGGTCTTTATTTATTCAGAAAAAAAAAAAAAAAAAAGTTCTTATTTATTACCCTTTAAAAAGCTTTCTCCGCTTGATAGTTTTTATCTACAAATATTCAACTAAGCAGTAGCATAAGAAACAAGCAGCCCTAAAACCATATCAGGGCTGTATCTTCCACGGCTTGGTTCAAGCGCACTGAGTGACAAACGGTCATCCAAATTTATTCGCAGCGCTCCGAATGAGTCAGGCGTGGAAGGCTGAGAAGTCGATGGCAATGGCGATGGCTTAGCCGGACAATCTGAGGGACTTATTTGTTTCTCTGGCCACCTAAGGAGATGTGGCCTTCACAAAACTCAAAATGCAACACAAAGTGCCAATCTCAAATCCAGCCAATGCCATGATGTACAATGCAGATAATTAATCTATTCTTTAAATCACAGTACTGCTACAATCTGTCTGACATGAGAGAGAAATGAAAGAAATATCTTATTGTTTCGGAAAAAAATTGTTCTGAATTGCTAATTGTTTCAGCACATAGAACATATTATTGAGATCATGAAAGTTGGACAAACCAAAATCTGCACTTTACAAGGAAATGAAAAAGGAAAGAATTTCACTAAGAAAGTATTCAAACGCCTTGTGACATAATCTAGGTACAATAAATGGCAAAAATGGGATATACTTTGTTAGTGTCTACTTTCTACGCATTAAAAAATCAGAGTACAAAAATATGATCTGCTAAAGTCCACTTCCTAAGGACTGTTGGCTCTTTTATTTGACATTTTCACCGATCAAAAAACAAATTCCTTTCTCAACAAACCACCACCAACAAGAAGTGCATCGTTGCGCGAAAAACTAACCGGACTCGTTGGAGCAAAGTCAAAAAGTTGCACCAAGCCCTCCAATGTAACCAACTTATTCCAACATCAATGAATTAAGTGTGATTGATTGGTTGCCAAATTGGTATGATCAATCTATAAATAGATTCAATGGAGGGCAGTTTGTGACGGAAAGCGCCGATCCAGAGGTTTTTTCTGCCCCGCTCTCTGTAACAAACTGCCGATACAAAACCTGGAGTGTCGTGGCAATCCGGCGATATGTACTCGTTCTTTTCTCTCGAACGGAGAGCAAAAGGCGAAAAATTATCCAGGAATATCTTCGTCCATATTACGATTTGTCAAGTGTCTACTTAGGAAAAACCTTGTGGTCGGGTATAGATAGTCGGTGACATCGTGCCCGTAGGCCTTGATCCTCCTAATGAGATTGAGGGCAAGCTTGGTTCTATCTTTGGCGCAGAGAAGAGACTTGATCAGATGGTTGCAAGCTTTTTTGATCACGTATCCTTTCTCTAGCGTATAAAGGAAAATGTCTGCGGCCACGTCCAACTTCCCGATCCCACAGAGAGCATAAATCAAGTTCACACAACTTGGCGGGCTGACATCGACCTTATGCTCATCAAGAGTGGTGAATATCTTCAAAGCTTCATCCAACTTCCCGCCCTGACAAAACCCGATGAGAAGAATGGTATACGGAGCTAAGTCGAAATCCTTCAACGTGAAATCCATTTCAAGTAGACCCCTAATTGCCTCGTCAAGCTTTCTCCTTCTAAAATCTTCCTCTATCACAGCCATTGCTTCTTGTCACTCCCAGCGACGGTGCGCCGATATTTTAACCACAGACTAAACGCTAACGAGATTTTTCCTCTACGACACGACCAAGTCATCAACATCTTGTAAATGCTGGATTCCGGCGTGCAACCGCTGTTCATCATGTGATTGAAAATCTTAAAAGCATCCTCTTCTCTGTCAATTCTTTGAAGCCCATCAATAAGTGTTCCATATGTAGCCAAATCTGGGGCAAGCCCTTTCAGTTGCATATCCTTGAGAAGTTTAAGAGCGCTGTTTATGCTTCCGGCCTTGCAAAACCCGTTGATGAGACTGTTGTAAGTCACAATGTCTGGCACAACGCCGCAGTCGGCTAGCTTCATGAGAAGTCTATACGCCCTAAGCGCCTGTCCCGATTCACACAACTGCTCCACCATATTCCTAAGACTTCCACTATCCAGAATCTTATCGCCACCTTGGGACAGCCGAAGAAATATTGACGGGTATTTCCCTATCTCCATCTTGTGAAACAGCAGGTGGGCTTGCTTGAGCTCCCCGGCCTTACAAAGCCCGTCAATTAGAGCATTGAACGTCACAAGCGAAGGAAAGCATCCGAGCCTATCCATTTCTTCAAACATCTGCTGCGCCTCCTTCACCAGCCCCTTTTTGCACATGGCGCAAATGAGAATTGTGTAAGAGTGCACATTCGGGAAGCAATCCTGGTAGGAAACCTCACGGTGAATCGACCGAGCCTCATCCAAAAGGCCCGCGTCGCACAACCCTTTGATCGCCGCGCTATAGCAATGCGCATCCGGAACCACGCCCCTCTCCCTCATTTGGTTCAGCAACTCCATAGCATCCTGAACCCGGCCTTCCTCCATCAGCCCCCGAATCAGAATGCCGTACAACACCACATCTGTCTTCAACCCCGCCTCCACCATTTTCCCATACCACTCGTGCGCTTCCTCGAACCTCCTCGCCCTAAACAACCCGTCGATCAAACAACTGTACCCGTTCAGCCCCATCACATACCCCTCCTTCGCGGAGGACCGCAAAAACCCGACCCCCTCGTCGACCCTGCCCACCTTACAGTACCCGTCGAGCAAGGCATTGTAAGTAGCAGCGTCGGGCCACGACCCGGCCTCCTTGGCCGCGTCGAATAGCATCTGCGCCTCGTCGATCCGCTTGGCGTGACACAACCCGGTGAGTACAATGTTGTTGGTGAAACAATTCGGCGATACGCCACTCTCGGCCATTTCGTCGAACATCCGGAGAGCGTCTGCGATTCTAGAGGCCTTGCAAAAAGCATCGATCAAAAGGTTGTAAGTGGTCACATTGGGACGGAGATTCAGCTTCATCATCCCATTATACACAGCCAAAGCCAACAAGAAAACATTTTTCCTCAACATCACACACAATATAGCATTGTAAGTATACACGTTGGGCTCACAGTCGAACTCCTTCATCCGCGCGAACGCCTCCACGGCCTGCTCGGCCATTCCGCGCTTGGCGAAGGCCCGGATGAGCACGCCAAAGGCCATGGGCGGGATGGGCAGGCCGTGCTCTCGCGCGCGCTCCAGCGCGCGCCAGTAGAGCTCGAAACCGTGCTCGGCGCCGATCATGTCGACGACGAGGCCCATGGCGAAGCGGCTGCAGAGCGCGCCGCGGCGCGAGGCCCAGACGAAGAAGCGGAAGCCGGTGGCGAGCTCGCCGCGGCGGTGGTGATGGGCAACCACGGCGGATACGAGGTCGGTGGAGAGGTGGGGCAGCGCGCGCTCGAGGGCGGGCTCGGGGGGATCGACGCTCGCCACGAGGGTGAGGATCTCGGCGGTGGCGGCGACGTCGGGGGCGAGGGAGTGGAGGAGACGTATGCGGATGGGCGGCGGCGGAGGGGACGAGATGAGGTGGCGGACGGCGGCGGCGGCGGCGGCGGGGCTCATCATGGATGCGGGATCGGGCGCCGCGCGGGGAGGGAGGCGGCCATCAGAGATTTGGGTTTCACTGAGGGTTTTCGGTTTTGCTTCTCCTTCCTATGTGGGCCACATGGTCGTCAAGTCTCTAACTTTAGTTCTTTTTTTTTTTTTTTTTTTGGGAATTTTAAGAAAATAGCCACTGTTTACAAAATGATTTTAAAAAATAGCCATAATTTCAAAAAATTTAAAAACTAGCCCTTTCAGAAATTTCTGATACGTGTCATAAATTTCTTACAGCACATTTTATGTGTAATTTTGTTATTATCAGAAATTTCTTACAGTATGTAATGGCTAGTTTTTAAATTTTTTGAAACTGTGGCTATTTTTTGAAAACACACAGTTCAAGATGGCTATTTACCTAATTGACCCTTTTTTTTTTTAGTAAACTTTAGTTCTTTCTAGAAAAAAAACAAAATAAAAAAACAAAAACAAAAAAATTGATAAATAAATTGGCGCATCAGCTAAATATGTTATTTCAAAAGTATTTAAATTTTAACTACTATTTTGAAAAATAAATAAATAATTATAGTTCAAGTATAGATGTGTAATTTGTCTAAAAAATATACAAGATATATAAATGAATTCAATCATTTATAACTGCCTACTAACTATATTTTTCATAAATAAATATTATTCGTATATTTGAATCATAAAATGATTATTGTTTTAAAATCATTTAAATAGTTATATCAAATAGGGGATAAATGTGTATTTATGTTTTTTTTTTTTCCTCTTCTTTTTGTTGATGGTTAAATAAAGATCTTTAGAGAAATAAATATACGTGGAAGTTTATAGTATAAATTTTAGAAATTATTAAGTAAATAACTATTTTTTGAATGATGTTTTAAGAAAACAGTCGATGTTTCAATTAATTATGAAATTAGTTTTTTTTTAATTAAATGATGATGTGCATTTATTTATTTATGTGCCCTTAAATTTTCATATAATTTTTCATTGGTTTATTTTAGCTAATTTTTAAGAATTTTAATAAATAACTAGTAATTAAAAGAAAATAACAAGTAATCACTGTAAATTAACTAATTTTCTAAGTTATCTCATAAGTATTTCAACAATTAAATTTAGAAAATCTTGAAAAAATTTAAGAAGATAAAGGATAATAGGTAATTACTGGAATATAACAGGTAATCAGCAACATTTTACTTCATATAGCCCCATTACTCTTTCCAAAAGTCATTAAATGCGACATATAGTTGATAAGTTCTGATGCAGAAAGCCATATAACTCTCATAGCATTACTCTATTTTGTTAAAGAAATAAACACACGTCGTTCATTGATTATGGATAAAATACATGTCGTTTTTATATCTTAAAAAACGACATCGAGTTTCTGCTCTAAAGGAATACGATATTCCACCATAATTTTACAATTTTGTGACAATCGATAGAAACAACAGTGAAACCAAAAAACGAAAAAACAAAACTCTTTCAAAAAAAAAAAAAAAGACCAAAACGACAGCTAGGCCGAGAAAACGACAAGTCTTCTGTCCATTAGAATATGACATATCGTTTACTATAGAAGCTACAAACGGCATGGTGTATTCTGTATTGTTGGCATCTTCCGTACAGTGGGATCTCCCAAATTGCCAAAACCGAAACCAAAGCGCCACAAAAAAACGATGTCGTTTAGTATCAGCTTTTATATTGTACTGTCAGATTGAGCTCAGCCAGTTTTGTCCTCAGAGACCCAAAAGACAGAAAAACAAGACAAGACAACCATGTCGCTTCATTCTTGGAGCACCATTTCCAATGCCTCTTCTCAGACCTGTTATTGGGCTATGTCCAGTCCCAGAAAGCCACAAAACCTCGTCTCAAACAAACCCATCTTCTTCGCTACTAACCCGAGAAGACCATCCGCTGCTCTCAGAGCTCAGCTTTCGGACCAAATCGCTGAGATTGTCCATAACAAGGTCGAGACTCGTACTGGGTATTTATTGTTTGTCTTTACTTTTGTCCTCACAGTTTTGCAAATCTCTATTGGTTCTTTGGCTGATTTTTTTTTTTTTTTTTGGGGACTTCTCTTTGGAAAGGTTTTAGTGGCAGCTGGTATTTCAGCGGCAATTGGCCAGCTTTCTAAGCCTTTCACGTCTGTAATTCTTTATGGGAAAGAGTTTGATATCAAAGCAACTATTCAAGCTGGGGGTTTTCCTTCAACCCATTCCTCTGTAAGGCTTTCCCTTTTCTGTTTAAACTGTTATTTAATTTTTTTTTTTTTTTAGGAAAATAAAGCCTTTTTAGCCTTTTCTTTTCCTTCTAGCATACTAGCTTACCAAATAAATAAAAAAAAAATAGCATATATTGATTCTACTAGTACAACCGTTGAAATTTTAATAATTGAAAAATTGAGTGTTTTTTTTTTTTTTTTTTTTTCAAGTTTCTCAATAAATTTTGATGAGGAAGCGATAGGGTGGTTCATTTGTCATATATATCAGTACATTGGTTATGCATATTTTGTATTTGAAGGATTGCTAAAGTCTCATTAAACAATACGGCATAAGTACACCATTACACTTCGAACATAATTGTAATGACTAATGAGTTTCGGAACAGTTTCATCTTTCAAAGTATTAGAAGGGTTATTTATACCAAAGAAGAGAGAAAAGAAGAGGAGACAGAGGGTTAATTTTTAACTCTAGAGTAGGCATAGATTTTTGCTATGGCATATTCAATAATCTGACAGAGTGTTGAATACATTTTCCATGGATAGGCAGTTGTGTCAGCTGCAACGTGCCTCGGTCTCGAAAGGTAAAGAGCGATTTTCTTGCTTCGGCTTCTCCTTTATTCTCGGTGTATATCATCAGTTTGTAGTCACTGCTAATTGATTCCTCGAAAACTGAATAAACATTCCGATACCATTACTCAAATTGATTTCACTGTTTCTTCGTGTAGGGGATTTTCGGATTCGATATTTGGCCTAACGGTCGTTTATGCTGGCCTTATCATGTACGATGCTCAGGTATATATGTTCAACCGTTAAGAATTTGCGTGCAAAAGTTGGTTAAGCTTGTCGTAATTGTTGATTTTGATTGTATTTTCTCCTTTTGATTGCGTATTTTTAATCTTTCATCCCCAATCTGCCTGTTTTCTTATCAAAACTTTGTGCTATATTTTCGAAAGGTTCTTTCAATAATGACGAAGAAGCGATAGCCATTAGGTGGCGATAACCATTAGGTGCTAACACAAAATTTCTCGTAGATTATCGAATAGGAAAAAAGATGTTATGTACTATTTTAACTTAGTGAACCCAATTTGGAAGTAGTTGTTATGGACTGCTAAAATAGAATGTTTCCATAGCAGGAGATTTGGTGGAAAAAGAAGACGAACTCAGATTATCTGTGACATGTTGTGATTTCTTAATATATCCTATTAATAGATATTGACTTTGGTTCCTAGATGTTATTGTGTTAAAAATGTGGAATTTCATCTATCCGTTGTTCTCGATTAGTTTGTTGATGTAGTTCTTTGAGTCATCTTTTGAGAAATTAGAACAAACGTCTCTGCGGTTGTCGTATTCGTAGGTTCTGCTTGGACTGAAACAGTGTAGCTTCTGTTGCTCGTTTAGTGGAATCAAAAGTTGGCTATAATTTTTTCTGGTAAAGAAATTTTTTTGGTTCTCTTATGTTTGTATTTTGTGTAGCTAAGTCTTCTCAGACCATTACGGTCTTCATATGATCTGCCATTCTCCATTTGTTTTCTCAGCTCCATGGAATTGCTTATGTCAAACTTTATAAGAAAATTCAACTCAAATGTCTTGTTGTTTAAAACTGTAATCCCACTAAACCGTGAATGTTTTATTGTTGCGATCAAGTCATGATCGAGAAATCTCTGGCCATGGAGTTGTTTATTAGCCAATTGCACCAAAATGTAACATGTATAGCTCTATGTTTGAGTGCTTATGTATGTTCTCATTCTGATTGATTCCTCTGAAAGTGTTTGAACTTGGCACTCTTGTTTCATTATGTAAAACCAAATCTCTATCTCAACAGGGTGTTAGAAGAGAAGTTGGGATTCACGCGAGAACGCTGAACAAAGTCCTCAAATCAACGTCGCGAGCGAACTCCGCTCCTCCCACCAAGGACGTCGACGCATTTGATTCTCAACCAGGGCCGTCCCCACCCGCAAACCGTTTGTCAAACGACTCAGGTTCGTTTACTTCGAAAGCAAGAAACGCGATTTTGGTATCGAAGGCGGAGAAGAAGGCGCAAATGCAGATGCAGATTCAGTCCGACATTGATGAAGGGTCAGATCAAAGAGCTCCTAATTGTTCTCTTTTAAAGGAATCAATTGGTCACACTGAGGTTGAAGTCATAGCCGGAGCTTTGTTAGGCTTCTTGGTGAGCTTGGCTGTGAATACCATTATTTGATACATCAAATGTTCTATCATATTCTTTCTATATATACACGATTGAATACAATTTTACTTGTTTCTTATAACCATAAATACAAAGTTTACATCTTTGGGAAAAGAAAAAACAATTGGGTCAATCTATCTTGTTTTAGTCTATTTTAGCCCTCAATTGGAAATCAAAGTTAGCAGTCAATTTTTTAGGTCTTTCTTGGTACAAGAAACCTTATGTATTAATGTAGAATATTGTTAGATTGCATTATATATATCATCAATATCATGTTGGTACATAAATTTAAGGCTTTATTGCACTGATGCCCCTTGAATTATACGGGTTTTTACACTTTGGTACCCCAATTTTTTTTTTGGCAAAGTGCTCCCCGAATTCAGAAATCCGTCACAATTTGCCCCAAATTAGAAACGCTCGTCAAATTTTGAACGGAATCAAGCACGTGCCTAACACGTGAACACTCAACAAGGGCAAGCTTGGTCATTTCCCAACTCAAACACTTCCAATAAAATTAAAAACAAAAAAACAAAGACTAAAAAAAAAAAAAACCCACTCTTTTATCTCTCTCCTCTTCTTGTTCTTCTTCTTCCTAATAACAAACCCTCTCCGGCGTTGCCACTAACAACCACTCTCCGGCGTCGTCTGGCCGGCAAACCCGAATGTCATCTAGCAGCGCGCGATCAGGAGGGGTTGTGGAGGTTCAAGGAGTTTGAGTCGAGGGAGGCGCGGGGGTTCGGCGCTCGAAGATGGAGGGCAGCGCGGTGGTATGGCGCTCGAAGGTGGAGGGCGGCGCAGTGGTTCGGTGCTCGAAGGTCGAGGGCGGCGTGGGGGTTCGGCGGTCGAAGGTCAAGGGCGGCGCGGGGTTCGACGCTCGAAGGTCAAGGGCAGCGCGGGGGGGAGCGCCGAGGACGGCACAGTAGTTCAGTAGATTTGGGTCGCCGCCGTGGTTTAGGGGTTTGTCACCGTGGTTTGGGGGTTTATCGCGCGAAGATCTTCGCTTTGATTTTGTCGCGTTGGGTCGAGATTTTGAGTCCCCGTGGGTCGTCGCCAAGAGGTTTGCAGTTTTGGCCGTGGGGTCGCCGTCGCTGCCCATCTCGCCGCCCTCCGTCTCCCCCTCCTTCTACTTCGCCATCCCCACCGGCCTTAGCCCGCCGAGCTCCTCGACTCCCCTATCCTTCTCAACATTTCCAACGTATGTACATATACATCTATATGTGCAGTGATGTGCCTATATATACACATGTTTTTTCATCTTTAATTTTTGTCTTAATCGAATAGACTTTTTTTCTTTCCTTTTTTTGGGTTTGGCAACTCCGGAGAGGGGTTGTGGGAGGACAGGAAGAAGAAGAAAAAGAAGAGGAGGAGAGAAATAGTGGGTTTTTATTTTTGTTTTTTTTTTATTATTTATTGAAAGTGTTTTTGAGATGGTAAAAGACCACACTTGTCCTTGTTGAGTGTTCACGTGTTAGGCATGTGCTTGATTCCGTTCAAAACTTGACGGACGTTTTCAATTTGGGGCAAATTGTGACGGATTTCTGAATTCGGGGAGCACTTTGCCAAAAAAAAATTGGGGTACCAAAGTGTTAGAACCCGTATAATTCAGGGGGCATCAGTGCAATAAATTATCATTTTCACAAAGGTATAGATTTATTTAAATCAGCACAACCTATGAAATGTTGACTGCTATTTATGCTGATATATCATATTTTCAAATAATTAATAGCTCTCCCTCTTTACCAAGCAATAAAAAATGAGTGGGTTACACGTGGCACTTTCCAGATCTCATGTAAGAAAAAAATAAAACAAAAATCACAAAAAACACTAAGCAAAACGAAAGGTGTCAAAACACACAGCATCACCGCCGAGACAATGGATAACAACGCACGCATGGTGTCCACGTGGAGGTCTGCCAACATTCCACGTCGCCCCAACAACAACTATATATAGACACAATTCACAAACAGAAATTGGATAAAGTGTGTATATATAATATACCACTCTCGAAAGCAACATCACTATTACATATATATCCACCGCCAAAAGTTCTAAAATCTGATCAAAATCATCAAAGAAAGAAAGGTACATGTCGGGGGCACAGGGAGCTCAGCCGCCGGAGGCGAGGACGGCGACGACGTACGAGTCGGTGCCGGGAGGGGAGAACCGGACGAAGACAGACCTGCGGTCGCCGCAGGACCAGGGCGGCATCGAGATCGACAAGCTGCAGGACAAGGTGCCCGACGCGGCCGGCGAAGGCGGCCCCGTCTTCGGCGAGGGCAAGGGAGAGGAGAATAAGCAGGATCTCGGCGTCACCGGCACCGGCACCGCCGAGTGATCTGCGAATTGAAAATCCTAAGACATACATGCATGGATGCAAAACTGATCTTGTACTGTTTTGAGAAATAAAATCAAAAAAAAAAAATTACTTATAGCTAGTGATTAGTAATATAGTGGTGCACACACTGTCGTTTTAGTTGTATTTTTGTTTTTTGTTTTTTTTTTCTGAAATTTAGTTTTTGAAAAGAGGTGGATGAGTGATTGAATATAAACATATGTGTCTTTGTTGAGCAATCTCAACCGGTTGAATTGATTTCTCTGTTTTTTTTTTTTTTTAGTTTATATGATTGGTATAATGCTGTGTTAGATTAATTTTGAAGTGGATAAAGTTTTCTATTTTTGGGTTGTTCATTGGTTAAAATTTAAATATCGTATATTTGGTTTTTGATGGTTTTTGTATGAATTTGGGTAATGAAATAAATTGAAAAATAGTGAATAAGGTATGAAGTATGCCGCAACCGAAATGACTGCCATGTGAAAACGGCAGGAAAATAGGAAATGAAAAACGGACGGAAAAGTAATGAACGACACACATTGAAAAACGACGTTAAGGAAGGTCGACAAACGATATGATTAGAATGACGAACTCAAACGTCAGTGAACTTAAAAACGACATAAATAGGAAAAAAACGACAGATAAACGAAGCTAAAGCGACAATAATAGGGAAACAAAAAAGGGTGGCAAACTGGAAAACGACAGAAGTATGTAATTACATAATTGGAAAGGCAAGAAAATATAAACGACAGGGAAATGGAATACGACATTATATTGAAAAAGAGATTTGAAAAAAAAAAACGACAGTGAACTGAAAACGACATAAATCTGAAAAACGACGGAGTAACGAATCTAAACTGAAAAGAACAGGAAAACCAAAAAGGGTAGCAAACTGGAAAACGACAGATATATAAATAAAAACGACATTATATTGAAAAAGAGAGGGAAAAAACAAACGAAAAAAGGAACGGCATCAATTCGTTAAACGACGCCGATTTGAAAAACAACATGAAAATGAACACGACAAAAAAAAAAAAGGCGCGCACAAATGACCATGTAACATTAAATTAGCAATAAAATTTTGGTTATTAAAATAAATTACTCAAGTACAAGGAATATAAAAACAACTGGAATGGGAAATTAGCGGAAAATTCTCAGGTGGGGAATTCACCACCACAGGGAATAGTTCTGGATCGTCAGATTTACCTTTTTAAGCAGTGGGACCCACTGAAAAGACAGATCTGTCGATCTAGAATCGTTCCCTGTGGTGGGGAATTCCTCACCTGAGACTCTTCTGAAATTAGCTGGTGCCTAGTAATTAACATGAAAATTTACAATAATTATCAAGCCCTATAAGGGTTCGTGTTGAGTTTTTGGCATCAACATGGTTATAATAAAGAATTATTAAATTTTTTATTATTCAAAACTTCATATCGAAAGCAAAAATTCCAGGCATAACATAAAAGGAAAAGTGCATAATTTAGATTAAAATTCTTCAATATGGTAGATATAAATAAACATTGGTTTTTAGACTGTAATTTAGTTTAAATTGTTTTTCACTTTTTACTAATAACATTTTAGAACATCACAACACACACAAAACAACAAGGAGGAGTAATTACATTATTATCAAAAAAAAAAAAAAAGAAAAAAAAGCAAACAAAGAATCAATCCTCATCCCCTCCTTGTTGGAGGGTAGGTATTTATAAGTATTGGACCAGGCTGGATGAGTTTGAGGTGGTGCGTGTCGTGTGGGCCCGAGCAAGCACGTGCCAGGCAGGACCAAGCGGGTACGTGCCGAGCAGGACCGAGCAAGCACGTGTCGAGCAGGTTCGAGTTAGCAGAAGCAGGTTTGAACAAGCTCGAGTAGGCCGAGCAAGCTTGAGCAGGATTGAGCAGGTCCTAGTAGAAACACATTAGGCAAGACCGAACAGGTCCGAGCAGGAATATGCCGAGCAGTCCCAGCATTAACAACCTGACTAGTATGAGCAGGAGCATGCCGAGCAGTCCGAGCAAGAACACACCCAACAGATCCAAGCAGAAACGTGCCCGACGACTTCGAGCGGTGGAGCTGTAAAGGTTAAGGTGGTCCCTCGCATGCGTATTAGGTACGGTCGGGCACTGTGTCGTCCGTACCTGAGGCCGACAACTCCCTGTGTCAGAACGACATGCCTGCCTCTGCGAACAAGAGGTCGCTCGCCCACGAACTCTGAGTACTCGCAGGCAGGACCACGCTGCAGAGGGTACATTCTGATACGACAACAAAGACGCCATGTGTCAGTGGAGGCCGGATTAGACCGACTCGCCCGAAAGACGAACCCAATCTGCGATAACCAGTATAAATGCGTTGTCAATATCTTATAAAAGACATGCTCATTTACTTGTGCAAACTTGTATCAAGTTTTTAGTATCAACACTCCTTGTTCATGTAAATTGGGGGATAGAGGCTCGGTATAATTTTGGTATATTTTATGTAATTTATTAGGCCTAAAAATACTTTGTTTTTTAAAATAGTAAACTCATATACATTTAAGAAATGTATTTCAATTTAATTTAATTTTAGAATTTTTACTTTTTGCTTATTTGTCTCTCAAACCTTTAATCTCAATTGTATATATATATTTTAAAATTTTTTTTTATGTCATTTGAATTTTAATCTAGTTTTTTTTTTACAATATCAGTTTTTGTTGAAACTATTATAATAAAAATGTGATCTAAAAATTTTTGGTTTAGCGAAGACAAAAAAAGGGGTTGTTTGGCAAATGGGTTTGAACCCATCTTGGGCCATTCAAACGAATTTTTCAATTTAAATCGTCGTTTGGTAACTTTTTTTTAGATAAAATCCAAATGGAAAAAACTTATTCGAACCCTTCATTCACAAATTCATTTGAATGACCCAAAATAGGTTCACACCCATTTGTCAAACGACTCCAAAGATTACAGTCCTCGAAAGCAATGACGAATCCTCGAAACACATATAGTAAAATTTATAAATTTTTTGTCAACTTTCTAAATTCATAAAATTTACTATATGTGTTTGATTTATTTTTCAGATTTGCCTTCTTAAACTTTCTAAAGACTTAATACTTTAAAATGGATAATTTATCAATGTAAAAATAATCGTTGTTTTGGCCCTATTGAACTAAATTTCTCTATCTGTCACTTTTGAAAGATTTTTATATTTCCACAAATAAAAAGTATAAATGCGAAATCTAACAGAAGTAGGCAAATATCCAAAATTTATATAGCAATAAAAATAAATGCCTAAACTTTTAAAGTAATTGAGTTTCTAGTCAATTTGTGAATTACTTGCACATGCTTTTGGTAACTAAGTGAATTACTACCACTTATCACTGTGTAAGTAATTAAATTATTTGGGTAGTTGGTTACATTTTTTAAAAAATTGAGTAGTAACTTACATTAAGTTTTAAAAATTGGGTATCCACTCTAATTTCTCAATAAAATTTACGGTTTTTTTAAATAAATAGCCATATTTTTATATATGTTTTTAACAATTAGCATATGTTTGCTTTTATTAGCAAAATAGCCATACATTCGCGTTTAGATTTTTGAGACTGCAGTCATTAATTTTTTGAATTCTATTTTTGTTATTTGTTGCAGACAATATCGTCTAAAATTTTGTGTCTCTAGTCATGAAATTAGTGACTTATTTGGTTGCATATATTTTTGCTATATATAAGATAGTTTTTATTTAGTAATAAGTTTTATGAAATTGGTTGTATATGCAATCATTTATTTGTAAATGCGAAATCAAATAAAAGTAGGCAAATATCCAAAATTTATATAGCAATAAAAATAAATGCTTAAACTTTTAAAGTAATTGAGTTTCTAGTCAATTTGTGAATTACTTGCACATGCTTTTGGTAACTAAGTGAATTACCACCACTTATCACTGTGTAAGTAATTAAATTATTTGGGTAGTTAGTTATATTTTTTTAAAAAATTAGGTAGTAACTTATATTAAGTTTTAAAAATTAGGTATTCACTCTAATTTCTCAATAAAATTTAACATGAATAAAAACGAACACGCACTTTACTTCCAATCCAAAATTAAAAAAATATAAAAGAGTTAGTTGCAAACATGGACCTAAATTGAATGGATATTTTAAAAATTAACACGTATTTTAAAATATTAAAATAGTAATGTATGTTAAGAATTTTTTTGGTCATATTTGTAATAAATTATTTATCATTTTAAATTTTAAGAGTAAACTTTAAAATATTAAATAATTTATTAAAAATATATTAATTTCTTTTGTTATAAAATTATTTTTTTTAATAGAGTCAGTTAAGCAATTAGCTATTTTAAAGGTAAGATTTAAAGGATTTAGCTATAGTATTACGAAATTAAGGATAATATATAACATATATACGTGTAAAAAAGTGTAATATTAAATGTAACGTAACATGTAATATAAATTTTATGTTATGACTGAATCTTTAATTTTGATATTTTAGGGCTAAATCCTAAAAAATTATCTAAAAATTTGATTAAATATCTAAAAAGCCCTTTTTAATATTTTAAAACCTGTGTTATTTTAGTAAAAAAAATTATATTATTTACTGTAATTAAAAAAAAAAAAAAAACACAAGTCCCACTTTTTCAATTTATTTTTGATAGCATTTATTAGCAGTACAAGCCTATAAGGCGTATGCTTTTTAAGCCCCAATTTCCATGGCGGGCCATCTCTACGGCTTCGGCTCCGCTCAATCCCAACCCACCGCCGCCACTTCCCTCTCGGAGCCCTACTTCCCGACGTCCATGGCTTCCTCGGATCCGTCGAAGTTCTCCGCCGCCATGTTCCTCTCCCCCGCCGACGCCTACACCGCCGCCTCCCGAACCGCCTCGCATTTCGCCTCACTCGCCTCCTGGTCCGCCGCCGCCGCCGCCACCTCCTCCGACGACGCCGCCTCCGGCATCAAACGCTCCTCCGAAGGTTCCTCTCTCCCTCTCTCTCTCTCTATATATATATATATATATGTATGTGTGTATATAATTGTATTCATGGCCTTTGAGTTTTTTCTCGCTGTTGTTCATGATTCGTTTTGTTCAGACATAGAGCTTATTGAGGTTTTCTCTTTATTTAGGGGAAAAAAAATGGAGATTTGTTTGTAGAGTCGTTGATGAATTGGCTGATATTTGTTTGCTTGTGTTTATCAGTCTTGCGATGTTCTGTTTGGTGTCTGAGAAAATTGTCGGAATGTTGCGATTTGATTTCTCATCTTTTGAAGTTTGATTTGATTATGTAAGTTCAAAGAGAGAAACTTTGTAGTTCGGAGTTAGAAGATTTTCTTTTCTTGAATTGGCCCGAATTGCTTAGCTTGAGTTCAACATCATACATTGTCTTCTTTGGTTCTTGTTATGGCTCGGGGTTGTGAATAGTTGAGCCTCTATTGGTACTTTTGATCGGGTCGTGTCAATTGTATCGGTAGTTTGGATTCGGAAGCTGTTTCTCGCATATGCAAACCGAGAGCTTGCTTTTGTTTGAGTGCTTGGTTGATGATATTTGGGCTTCTACGTGCTGGCTCTGAGAAGATAGAGAAATGTATCATGTTTTTTTTTTTAATGCAAATTACAATACGGATATACAACTAAAAGATGCAGATATATGGTTGACAAAGCTTAAAAGGTGTTGGGCGGAGGGGTGTATAGTTGCTAATGCCTAATATGGTTATTTACTATATTTTATTTTCAGTTCCATCAACAATTTTTACAAGTTATTTCTATTCTATGAAGTCTATATAAGTTCTTACCCAAAAGTAATTTTTAATACATAGCTATACTATATGATAACTTCTATATGTTTGTCTACTATGTATTATAGCGCTCTATCATCCAACTGTTTTGGGTGCCCATAATACGATAGGGCAACAAGCTTGGTATTCTACAAACGCTTTTCCCAAGCGCTCTAGATACGAGAATGCAAGCAATTTGCCTGTATATCCACAGAGACCAGGAGAGAAGGATTGCGCACACTATATGCTCACCAGAACCTGTAAATTTGGAGATAGCTGCAAGTATGACCATCCTATTTGGGTTCCTGAAGGTGGAATCCCAGATTGGAAAGAGGTGACTGTTTATTATAATATTTATGCTTCCTGTAGTAATTTATATGAGATTATACATATAATTGATATCAGATGGTATTTATTTTTCCTCTTAGATTGTATTTCTTTTATACCTTATATCATACTTATAATTTGCGGTAGACTGGTACCAGTATGCTATATGCTGTTTACTTTCTTTAATACACAGGAATATTTTCTATGAGACAATTTTCCCCTAGTTATCCTTTATTTTCGAAAACTATTAATACGAGTGGCTCTTTTATATCTTGCTAGTCCATGGTTTTGGACGATAATAAAATTAAGTACAACATACCGTATATAATAACTTATCTTTTTGATGATAGAAACACTACTATAGTAATAATCATCCACCAATGAAGAAGTATGTGGATGTTTACCAATTGAAATGTGTTTGAATGTTTAGCGAGGAATACCATTAGCCCTTCGGTGTGTGTGTTCCAATAACATAGTTTTTCTTTTGAATTGAAGTTCCGAAGAGTTCATGAATGCAATGACAATTGAATTGAAGGATGCACTAATGCATCTAATAAAATCTCATCTCTATGTGCAGCTTGTAATAATTGAATATTGTACTTACTCCTTCCCTCCTGCCTCTCCCACTGTCCACTATTTCTATGTGCATTTTCTTTATTATGCATGATTCATTCTAGTTGCTGCCTTGCCCGTGCTTTCAACTAGGTTTAGTACTGAAACAGTGAATAGAAAAGGGACTATACTTTTCATTGCTGTGTGCATTTCTAATCATCAAATATATGCTCCTGGGAAATCACTAATTAGCACATAATTGACTGCAATCTCTTTTTCTAAAATCTCCAAATTGCTGGATTGTCATCATTTTACACGGTGCTATATAGTGAGCTAATTCATGTGTAACTCAAACATGGACTGTCGTTTATATAACTGTCGGTATATGTTGGAAATGTCTCTTAAATGTCTGTAGTGGGAGTTTTGCCTCTGTTATCATTGCCTATTTTTTTTTGGGTCTTAAGCAGATTGAATCTCGAAGCTGTGTTAATCTTTCAGAAAGTTAAGAGAGAATATAGTGGCTAAGTGCAAAACTGACTCTCATTCCGTGCTTTATGTAAATTGCCAGTGTTATGTCGTGACTGTCCAACTACAGGATTTATATGTTGAGCTGTTTTAGAAACTGAGTTTATCGTCTATCTCTGCAAACTCTTGCCTTCTCAAATGTTCACTTATCTGAGCATATTAGCTTTAAATATTTGCAGTTGTTAACCTTATTACTACCAGTATGCAGTTAAATCTGCTATTTATACGTCATTCTCATGTCAATTCTTAAAGCGGTAAGTACTGTGAGCTAATGCAAAATCTCCTTCTCATTTAGGTCCTACCTGTTACCAGCGAATCACTTCCTGAGAGACCAGGACAGCTAGATTGTCCTGTAAGTTGTATTACAAGCTTTGGATCCTTCTCCCGATATTTGTAAATGCATTTATGAACCCAGAAGTATTCAATATTTCTTTTGCATGTTTAATTTGATGCAGTACTTTCTGAAAACTCAAAGATGCAAATTTGGTTTGAGATGCAAGTTCAATCATCCAAAGGATAGTTTGGCAGCTGCAGTAAGTACAGACAATTGGGTATTTGTAAGATTTGACTATCATGTGCTTTCTTTTTCCTTGATTATGTTTTTTTTTTTTAAACTTGTCTACTATGGCTATAGGGTTCAGAAAATGGTGAGGTCTCTGGCTTACCTGAGAGGCCTGCTGAAACCCCGTGCGCTGTAAGATTATTGATTGCCTTTAGTTTCCAATTAGAGAATAATATGTTTTCTGGATTGTTGATTCCGAAATTTTCTGGACAACCTTATGTTGTATGGATAGTTGAATTCCTATATTGTACTTTGAACAGTTTTACTTGAAGACTGGAACATGCAAGTTTGGTTCAACCTGCAAATTTCATCATCCAAAGGACATCCAGTTACCATCAGCTGGGCAAGACAATGGATCTAATCAACATGATGCAGCTACGACAGATGGAACAACTGGAGATGCCAAAACATTGACACCCGGTGTTTCATTCATCCCGGCAATGTATTATAACTCCAAAGAACTTCCTATAAGACCGGTACTTCAGTTTTGATAATTAGTAGAAGCGTTTAATGACTTCAGTCTTTCGTTGGAGCCTTAACCTAATAAGGTTATTAATTTGTCCCAAGGATTGAATCATAGCTTGCCATAAGATGCTAAATAATACTAAAACTAAGGTCATAAACCTTGAGCAACAGCAACCGCAAGCACCCAAAAGTTATAGAATGAAGCTTGTTAGACATGTTACAGTTCAGAAAGAAAGTAGGGGGAGAGTGTAAAACTAAAGAGAGGCAGACTGATATTGCTAATTGCTATAAAGGAGTAAAAAAGTAAAGTAACTATTGGCTGGAAGGGCAAAGTAATATTCTGGAATATCGGCCTAAGCATTATCTTGAAGGGGTACACAGATATCTTTATGTGATAAAAATGTTACAAAATATCAACGGCCTAAGAAATTTTCTGGAATATCAGTGATCAGTACGATCTTGTATCCTTGATTGTTTGGATTCTCCCTGATTATGTGATCGTGCTGATCCAATTTTTTCACTTCTGTAATACATATCTCACCCTAATCTTGTCTCCCAGACAACTTTAAGGGGGGAGCAGGTAGTGTTGCCAATGTTGGTACGGTACTTACAAGTAGCGCTAGCTGTGAAATCAATGCTTTCCCTTTTTTCACTTATGTAATCTCATTCTCACCCTAATCTTCTCTTCCATAAATCACTAAGGGGTTGCAGATAGTGTTGCCAATGGTGGTACTGTACTTACAACTTACAAGTAGAGCTAGCTGTGAAATTAATACAAGCTGATATAGTTTAATTTGGCTGTCGATGGGAAAAATTCACCTCATATCTACTTTTATCGAGTTGTTAGATGACCTATTTTCTTGTTTGTTTTTCGAATATCTTTACAATTATATTAGGAACATCATTGATTGCCTCTCTTGTTCCTACAGGGAGAACCAGATTGTCCATTCTACCTGAAAACTGGCAGGTTAAATAATAAACATGTTTACTTTTGTAAAGTAGTTCTTGATAGAAATATTAAATTAGCTAAGATGATTCAATGTGCCTTGTTTTGTGCATCAGTTGCAAGTATGGTACCACTTGCCGTTACAGTCATCCTGACATGGGTGGTATGTGTATGAATATGGTGCTCTTATGTTTTAACTTGATGTTCAAACATTCTAGTTTATAAAGTGACAAGGTCTTGTGCCTTTCATTGCTTGATTTCTTTCTAGCGATTATTCCCTCAGCTGCTGCAATTGGCCATGCCCTTGTAGCTTCTCCGGCTGCTGCTCTGAGCATGGGAGTTGTTAATCCAGTTGCGTCTTTGTATCAAACAATTGACCCCAGATTGGCTCAGGCAACGGTAACTTCTTTCTTTCTTTTTGTTTCCAGGTTGAATTGATTTTTTGCATTTGATTGTGGTATTACATTCAGGGTACCTTTAGAAGGTGCCACTGTCTTCTCTTTCAGCCAGACTATGGGATTTTGTTTTGTTTTATTTGTGGGTTTTTTTTTTTTTTTTTTTCACACCTTTTTTTACCTGTTTCTGGCTATTTTTCCCATGTCAGAAGCATCTCGTGTTTTTGTTTTTGTTTACCAATAGTAATTCACTTTTCGCTGTTGCATTTGTGCGTTTCCTTCCCCTCTGTGTGGAACGTCGTTGTGATAATTAAATTTTCATAAAGGATTTATAATTTTGGTTTCCTGTTGCAGGTGGCTGTGGCTCAGCTGTCTATCCTCAACGTCCTGGGCAAATTGAGTGTGATGTGAGCATCTTGAACTTATTTTTCTATTGGTATTTGGTATCTACTCAAGAAATTTATCTAGCACGCTTAGGCTGGCTCGCTTGTCAAACGTAGCTTCTGTGTAGAGTCGTCGATCAGTCCTAGAATTGGAGGTTTAATTCAGTCTTTTGAAAAATTAACTTAGCATGTTTCTAGGACGATGCCTAGTTGCTGTTAAAGAAGAAAGTTCTACTACTGGTTGGTCCTATTACTGACTGGAGGAGGAAAACAGAAAAATTTGATCGAGCTTTTATATTCAACCATACTTTTTGACTAAAGTTATAAATCTTTTCTTCAAGTAGTTTGAGGGGAAAAATGTCTACCAGTAAATGATAAGTATAACCAAATTTCTCTGTTATGACTTGCTGATTCTTTCAGTATTAAGTTGTCTTCTTTCCTTTCAATGCATACATGTCTCCTACTGATTTGTTTATAAATTACTTGCTCTGTGGTGATTACTGGATTTTTGAAGACGCTCTGCTCTGACTTTGTATGTATTTTGTTTTTATCAACAATGTAGTTCTATATGAAGACTGGGGAATGTAAGTTTGGCGAAAGATGCAGATTCCATCACCCCATTGATCGGACTGCCCCGACACAGTCAGCCATGCTAGCTCAACAACAGTCTGTTAAGCTCACTCTTGCTGGACTCCCTAGGAGAGAGGTATGTTGTATGTGGATTGAGGAATCATTTTGTGCCAAATGATAGCTCTAAGGTTATCTAAGGAAAGGAAAATTCTTCAATTCCCACACGACGTTATAGAAATCTTCACGAACTGACTATTAAGTACATTATAATTCCCTGGTAACTAGAAAAACTGATTTCCCGCGGCAAGAGCATTTGACTGCTTTGCTTATGAGAGTCTAGATAAGTCGTATCACTTTCTTCAATTTGTTGAGCATTGGCTATTGATTACAT
Organism: Boehmeria nivea var. tenacissima; assembly: GCA_018132145.1. NCBI lineage: Eukaryota > Viridiplantae > Streptophyta > Magnoliopsida > Rosales > Urticaceae > Boehmeria > Boehmeria nivea. Next base: position 15,391,198 of record CM030875.1, on the reverse strand, counting down.
TTAAAAGTTTAAATTCCCTTTAGGTGCAGCAGAAATGCCGAATCTAGCAACTGGAAAATGCATTTTGGGGTTGTTTTGTAATTGATTTGAATCGTTGAGTTTTCATTCAAAGCATTCAAATTTACAATCTAGATACACAATTTTGACTTTTTTTCAACTCAAATCAATATGATTTATAATTTTTAGCTTAAATCGCAAACCTATCAGTCCCTTAGGTCCCCCATTGGCTTTTATAAGCATAGTGAACCGAATTGCCCTTTAACTGAGCCATTAAAAATAAAAGTTCTTGATCATTTTATTGCTTTTACTCTTGTATTCACGAATTTGATGCATTATTTTGTTAGGGTTCGATCATCTGTCCTTATTATTTGAAAACCGGGACATGCAAGTACGGCGCTACCTGCAAGTTCGATCACCCACCTCCAGGGGAGGTTATGGCAAAGACGGTGCCACAAGGAGCATCAGGCGGAGAAGCAAAAGAGGACGGAGAGAGTGACAGTGACAGTGAATGAACAAACCATCCAGTAACAAACATCGGCGATGTCGCTGTAGAATGAGTTTTCATTTTATCGAGCCATTTTATCGGGCACTTTTGCCCGTTTTCGCTTGTTAATCTAATTCCTTACTTGAGCTTGTATCGTTAGTTTCTTATGGCCCAACCGGTTATTTTATTTATGTTGTGTTTAGGGTGATTTAGATTTATTCAAGTCTTGAGTGTTTGAACAGAGCCAAGTTAATTGTAAGTCGTGAGTGTTTCTCTTTGTTCGTGTATTTCTAATTATTCTATGAGCATTTAACATTAGTTTCTTTCTTTTTCTTTTTTTTTTTTCTTTTTTTTCCTTCCCCAAAAATTGTTTGCGTGGTCTCTTTTTTAAGGGTTTGATTTTCTTTTTCCATGATTTAGGTTGGCAGTTATTGGGCTTTTGACCATGCCAAGAACTTGGAAGATCAGGTGGAAGGAACTCTGTAGTTTGGTGAAAAGTGCGTAAAACAATAATAAATTATTAATATTATTCTACATAATACTCAAATCATATGTACATGCAAAGAAATGCTAAATCTAGATTGAGCACACATTATCACATTTGCTCACACAAATCTTAGAACTCGTTTCACGTCTATTAACTCCGCAGAATACGGTAATGTCACAATTTATATGATACAAAATAAAAAAACGGGGATTATGCAACTAAATCCATAATTTATAACATGCATGGTTGATTGGTTTGGCCCAAAAAAAAAATAAATTATGAGACGTTGACACTTGGCATAATTCGGATCGCAAAGACGTTTGTATTTGAGATGGATAAGAGTTTGAGCCTTGCAAGGAAAAAAAAGAATATTATTAACTTGTTCATATTATAGTAGTCACGCTCGTGCCACATCTCTCATTAGCCACCGTATATATAATTATATACTAGTTTTTTTTTTTTGCTGAAAATTATATACTAGTTAAACTATAAAAAAATTTCCTCACAAACGAAAAGCGTAGTTATAAATCTCTTTAACTAGTTTAGTGATCAAACGAAGAGCAAGAGAAAGAGAAAGAGGGAGGGAAAGAGAAAAGAGTATTTGAAGGGTGGTTGAAGAAAAGTGACCCAACCACACAAATATGTTATTAAATAAATAAGAGGGAGAGACAGAGAGAGAGAGAGAAAATGGCGGCACAATCACAAATCTGTTGGTGGTTGTTTCACAGTCCCAAAGCCAATGCTCGTAGCTCTAGCTCTCTCACAGCAATGCCGTTTTCCAGTAATGGCCATGCTCGGACAACTTTCAAGCTCCGCAAGAGAACGACCACTCTCAGATCATCTTCTTCGTCATCGTCTTCGTTTTCATGTCGCGCGACTGCTTCGACGGAGTCGCCGGAATCGCCGCCGAGTCCCGACAAGGTTCGTTCTTTCGAATCCCCCTTTTCTTTTTCCCGCTCGTGATTCGTGATTTTCTGTTTGGCAAGTGAGAAAAATTTTGGCGGCGGTGGTTCAGGAGTCGCAGAGGAAGGTTCCGGATCTGCAGACGCTGGTCCGGAGGTTCTGGAAAGTGGCGGCGCCGTACTGGTTCTCCGACGACAAAGTCCAGGCAAGGTCGCGACTCGCCGTCGTGTTCGCTCTCACTCTTGGCACCACTGGTATCAGCGTTGGGTTCAATTTCCTCGGCAGAGATTTCTACAATGCCCTAGCCAGTCAGTTTCTCATCTCTTCTTTTGTTCATTTCATTCAATACATACGTGTGTGTGTGTTGAAAATTCTGTACTAAACAGTCCAAGTAATGTCGCAAGTGAAAGATGCCTTTTTTTTTATTTAATATTCTTCATAATCGGTGAAAGCGATCGAATGATTGAATTTGTTTGAAAACTGATAATTTCACTTTATATGTTTGTTTTGCTTCAACTGAAGAGTCTGTTAGTACAATGGTTTGATTTAATTTTTGCTGCAAACTACAATGATCTAATTTCTGTCTCATGTTATCTGCTAAACCTTTCAAGTGATGGTGCAAGTGAAAGATATCATTTTTAATTCGGTCAATGGCAATAAACTGGATTAAATGTTGTCTTTAATGAGAAACGAAAAATGATCATTCATTTCATTTGTCGTTTCTTCCCATAAAAATGCCAACCTAAAGCTGTTTTCAACCTTGAGTCTGTAAACTCTGTTGCTTATCAAATAAAAAAATAATATGTCATCAACTCTTCTGCTTAGTTTGACTGTAGACTTGACTTTTTTTTTTTTTTTTTTTTCTGGGTTCTTTTAATATTTTAGACGCCAAACTGACTGGTTGTTTTCCTCATAAATACTTGGAACAATGATGTATTACACTAAAGACAAAGACCAAGAACAATTCACAAAGCAACTGCTCTACTACCTGGGTGCCTTCGCTGGTGGAATTCCGGTGAGCACACACAAATTGCTGCATTTTCGCTTTAGGTATTCCTCTGCCTTCCGTATGTTCTCTCTGTGATTCCAATCCTTGGTGTAATCATCACCCATGAAAGACACAATATTTTTGTTTATAAGCCCCGATAATACCTACATATGATCCACAAGCCTCACAAGTATTCAAACCTATCTTAAACTGAACTAAAGGCAAACAACGGCGAGAGCAGTAAATTGAACCAGAACAGAGGGAGACACTTACTCTTGTGGTGTTGCGTTGTTTTGTTGTTGATTTGGCCAGATATCAATGTTGTTATCTTATTCAAACGGTTCTGTAGGTCTTTGTGTTGCGAGATTATGCGAGAGAAACTCTTTCTCTGAGATGGAGGTCTTGGATGACAAGCTATTATATGGAACGCTATTTGAAAAATCAGACCTTTTACAAAATTCAGTCCCAATCAATTATTGATAATCCAGATCAGCGTATTGTTGATGATCTAAGTTCTTTCACGGGGACAGCCCTTGCATTCTCTTTAACTCTTTTCAATGCTGTGGTAGATTTGATCTCATTCAGCAACATCTTGCTTGGTATTTATCCCCCACTGTTTGGTGTCCTTCTTGTATATTCCATTGGTGGAACAGCTATAAGCGTCTTTCTTGGAAGGGTAATTTCACTATCATAATCCCTATTATGGTTGAGTTTCTATCTGATAAAAGTAATGCAAACCTTTTCATCTGGTGTTTCAGGAATTGGTGACCCTAAACTTTTTGCAAGAGAAAAAAGAAGCAGATTTTCGCTATGGGCTTGTGCGTGTTCGAGAAAATGCCGAATCGATTGCTTTCTATGGAGGTGAAAATAATGAAATGCAACTTCTGCTGCAACGCTTCAAAAGTGCTTTTGAAAATCTAACAGTATGAATACTTTTATTCTTGTTCTGTTTTCATTACCGTTTAAATTTCTTTAATCCATTTGTATGCTTTTCTATTGTTCTGAATGTCCTGATTTGTGCACAAATATTCTGTCATAGGGCTTATAATAAATGTTGCATTAGAATGAGGCATAAACCACTGTCTTTCTTTTCTGTGCAGATTAATAAACAAAAACATTCTTCATATTTTATTCTTTTGTAAAATCGAGATAAAAATGTTAAAAACCTTGCGCTTTGATCTCGAGGTTTAATCAATTTGCACTTATTATCATTTATGTTTTTGTTGTCTAGCTTTAGGTTTAGTCTATATGCCAAACCTCATTTCAGAACTTGAATTATTGTTGGAGTGGCTATTACTGTTAACTTGAATTGTTGTAGGAGTGGCTATTATTGTTCTTGATAAATCTCAAGTGTTTGATAGTTGTATTTCATGGCTGCTTTGTATCATTAAAATTCATCCTAGTCTGACTATTGCAATTTCCACTGCAGAAATTGCTAATATCTTCAAGGAATCTTGATTTTTTCACCAGTGGATATCGCTACCTCATTCAAATTCTGCCTGCTGCCGTTGTTGCTCCAATGTATTTCTCTGGAAAAATTGAGTTTGGTGTGATTAACCAATCAGTATCTGCTTTTAATCACATACTTGGAGACTTTTCTCTCGTTGTTTACCAAATTCAAGCTATCAGTGCATTTTCAGCTATAATCGATCGATTAGGTAATCTTACGCTCCTTTTCCTCTGTAAGACATCTTTGAACAACTAGAATTTTCTGTGGTAGCTAGCTTGTTTAGTTCATGAGTAAAATCCAATTTGTAATTGCTATTAGGCTGTTCCAAACCCATCTCCTGGTATGGGAGATACCTTAAATTTCATTCGGTTATTGTTCACAGATCTAATATTTGCTCAGCCCTAATGAAATTGGGTCTATATCATTTTTTTAATATCAGGAAATCCATAATTATCTGAATGTGTATTCGAACTTATGTTCGGTTCATCTCATTTATATTGGGTACATAGGTTAGAATCTTTCAGGTTAAAACAAGCACCGACTTAGAAAGGTATATTCTACATTTCTAGTGCTTGGCTAGTAACTTAGAACACTTCAGAAGCTCTGAAAGCACTTCCCTTATTGTATTGCAGGTGAATTTGAAGATGTCCTAGACAGTGGCAGCTCCGAAAGTCTTTCCGGCTCTGTTGAGGAGATACAACTCGTATACTCTAGTGCTAGCGGTTCAGCCAAGTTGGATTCAAATGGATCTGTGCCAACAGAGACGAGCCAAAAGTTACTGGATGTGGAGAATTTGACTGTACAGACACCTGGCAGTAATTCTACATTAGTTAGGGGCTTAACCTTGGTCATCAACCACAGGGAGCATCTGCTGGTTAGTAAATCAACTGTACAGTTTACGACATAATATGGTAACTCTGAAGAAATTTACCTTATCTGATTAACAGGTGACTGGACCCAGTGGGAGTGGTAAGACTTCTTTATTAAGAGTTATGGCTGGTCTCTGGAGTACAGGAAGAGGAAAGATTACGTTTTACGTGGAAGATGAAGATCTCCAACCACCGAGTTCTTCAGATTCAGGTCCCGTTAAAGCTGAACTTGCTGATGATTTAAATGGAAAACTTGAAAGACCAGCAAGTAGAAATTATCGAAGTGTATTTTTTCTCCCTCAAAGACCATATATGGTTTTGGGAACACTTCGTCAACAACTTCTTTATCCAACATGGTCCGAAGATGCAACTTCCATCTCAAACGGTATGCTTAATTCTTTGCTACCATATTAAATTTCTTAAGCTGCTGCAATTTATGAAGTTAAATCTACCTTCTTTTGTAAAAATCCCGCCCCACTTAAAAAAAAGTAGAAACTGGTTTTTGAAAATGAGCTCTTTGATGTCAAGAAAAAAGTAAATGAAGAAGGGTAATTATAAAAGTAGAGAATGGCTAGAAAAATTTTGTTAGTTTACCAATTCTCCCAAAAGCTTAAAAGCTTATCCTGGTGGGCCAACAACAGTTTTTATATTTCAACAACTTTTAATGTTGGAAAAAATATAACATTTATTGTTGTTCTCTAGTAGAGCTCTTTCTTTTGCATCTAATATCTACAGTTATAGTATACTTGAATGTGGGGGGGAAAAAAGATCTGATGTACCGCTATCTCCATTTATGTATGTTGTACTTTTGTCTCAGATTCACTGCCATTCTTGACGCGGATGCCAAACTCAGAGAATGCAAGTGTAAAACGCGACAAGCCCACAACAGAGGAAATAATACAGGTTCTAGAGGATGTGCGTCTCGGTTATCTATTGCCTCGTTTCGGTAGTCTGGACTTGACGTACGAGTGGTCGAGTGTTTTATCCCTTGGGGAGCAGCAACGCCTTGCTTTTGCACGTCTCTTGCTTGCAAAACCAAAGCTGATTCTCTTGGACGAATCTACAAGTGCTCTCGATGAAACTAACGAGGTATTCATTCAAACTAAGCTTATCACCACTTAAAAGTTTCACATTTTACAATGCAAGCTTCTAACCTGGCTCGAATGAGCTTAAAAAATACGTTCTCGTTGCCATTCATTCTCCAAGTCCCAATCCTTGACAGAAAATCCTGATAACTTGGCAGGCTCATTTGTATCGGCAGATCGAAAAGGCTGGTATAACATATATTAGTGTTGGCCACAGACGAACCCTGTATGACCATCACGAGAGGAAATTGCATATATCCACCATAGACGCCACGAGTAGTCAGCAAAACTGGCACATTGAACCCATCAATCGTGACACCTCATATAACTTGTTGACTCGCTAATCGTAGCTATGATAGTAACCAGTTGGCAAACTTTGGTGCCTATCTCATCATGTAAGGTAACATTTTGAGCTCCATAGCAGGATAAAGAATGCCATTTTGTTTGGAAACTATATTTCGAACTGGCGTTTTACAGAGCTAGCTGCCTGCCTTTGCCTGATTAATGTTACTTTGCCTCTGATGTTTCTTGAGCTTATAGTTCAATTACACGATTGGAAACCTTTATTAATTGGTTACTTTTTCTCTTCCAACAATTTTTCTTTTCTTCTACTCTTGTCTGTCTTCTTTTTACCTGAACTACTGAATTGGACAGTCATATAAAAAACATTACTACATAAAATACATTCCAAGGCACTTGATGATTCGGAATAACAATGAAAAATAAAATGAATTGCAATTACGTGAAAACAAAACTAGTAAATAGTGGCTACTGGCTACTATGATACTCACGTCATGTGCATCAATACATTTTTCACACTCAATAACACGAGCAAACGGGCCTCAAACAGTAAAAACTTGTATTGGTTTTGTATTCATTTAGGCTTTGGTGTCAGTACTCAGTGATGTATACGGTGACAAACATATTTATTCACTATGCGGAAAAGAAGACAAAACATTATTCTTTCAAAACATAAAAGTAAATGATGATAACGAGTCCCTTTTCTAAAATGGCAACACAAATCCTCGCATTACATTATATTAGTAAAGGTAGAAGAAAGGGGTAAAGAAAAAAGAGTAATGACTTGAGACTCGGTCCGAAGATGTTTTCGACCGAACCGAATCTCCTCAGAGCAAAACAAGCTGTGCCCTTCAAAGCAAAATCCAGCTTCATCCTGAAGACAAGTCCTTGAGAGCTATAGCACCATCCCACCCATCATACTCAAAAAACTGTACAGACAGAACCGAAGGCGAGAACGAGCCGACCACAAGGAAGTACCACCACCACCGCCACCGCCGCAGCCACAGGCAAGCTTCAACTCTCTCACTCACCAGTGCATGCCATTGCCATTGCCATTGCCATTGCTGTTTCCATTGCTATACACACCATTTACCGATCCATTGGAAGACTTGCAAATGCTTCCATTCAGGTGGGGTTTCCCCGTTGAGTGTCCGTTGCTTATTCCATTGCTATATGGCTGGCTGATATAGCCATTGGTCGGAAGAACCGTCGCCAAGCTCCCGCAAGCAGCTGCTATAAGTCCTGTACGTACCACACGCAAGCAACATTAACTTGACACATCATCATACCAACTTCGGAGGAAATTGTTATTACAAAACAGGCACATATCTAACTTAACATGTTGAAACCATTAGAAATGAACCACTGGCCGATGTTATAGATAAAACATTCGAGTTTCTGGAATGGTTATGACCGATACTTGAAGAGTAATGAACAGAACATCAATGAATCTGATATTGGTCTGATAATAATAGCGCCTGACACAAAAAACAAGATCAAAGAAAATATATTAACCAAGTAATTGAAATCTAAGGAAAAATACCTAAGAACAAAGGGGAAGGTTTTCCTGGTCTTGATTTGAACTCGGGATGGAATTGAGCGCCAACGAAGTATGGATGAGAGGGCAGCTCGACGATCTGGGGTAATAGATCAATTCTCATAATTACAAAATTTATAATGGAAATGAAGCAAAGTGGCGTGTCAACTTTCTTCACTATTAGAACTTGGGTTATCATATAAACCCTGATTATAGTGCTATATCAAGTAGTTACCTCCATTCGCCGATTGGTCTCATCTCTGCCAACAAATTTCAAACCAGCATTTTCAAGCTGTGATACCATATCAGGATTGACCTACATGATAATAGATTCTTTTAGTGATAGATCAACCACTCGGCAGAATAATGCAGTGTCTCCTACGTCATATAACATACATACAGACAGTGGACACATTTTACCTCGTATCTATGTCGATGTCGTTCATCAACAGAAGTCACATTGCCATACCTGCAAACATAATCCCAAAACCAAACAACAAATTAACTTGAATGTTAATACATTCACAAACCTAAACTGCATTCTAACTGTATACATCAAATTATGCCTTCATGGAAAAAAATCAGCTAATAAGCAGATAACAAGGGAGTAGTTTAGCATCTGAAATATCATATAAAAAAAGAGCAAAAACGAAAAACAAAACAAGTCCAATGTCCTTACAACTTTGCGGACTTGCAGTCTGTAACCTTGAAATAGGTCGTCCTTGATCCCAAGCGCATGGTTCCTCCCATATGAGTTTTTGAACCCTGATTACAAAACAGCATGTCTTTATATAAAAAGGGATTAAAAAAAAAGGAACTAAGATTTAGCACTAATTTTGGAAAATTGAAATAATTATAATAATAGTTGCAGTATTGGACCTCTGGCATAAATATTGGAAAATTGAAATAATTATAATAATAGTTGCAGTATTGGACCTCTGGCATAAATATAACACATGGATTTTTGGTGTCGGGATCAAACTCTGTGCTGTTTGCATCCCGTAAATTGAGAACAGATCTTGCAAACTCAATGACAGCAGTTTGCATGCCGAGGCAGATTCCAAGGTATGGAACTTTGTTTTCTCGAGCGTACTTTGCTGCAAGAATTTTCCCTTGCACTCCTCTATCACCAAACCCTCCCGGAACTAGAACACCATCAGCATCCTGAAAGAGAAGACTTTCCATAAGATCAAACGAGGACCAAGACAACAAACATTAATCCTAAAACCTTTCTAATGAAATATCACTCAAAAGTGGGATCGCTTTCACCTTCAAAAGATCCCATGCATCTTTGTGGGCATCGGGGGCCTGCAAGCAGCGGAACAAGAAATGGTAGGTTCAGCATATTCCGAAACTGATATATATATATATATATATATATATATATATGCTACTTAGCAAGTTTAGTTCTCACCTCTTTAGCGGTTATATCTTCGAGGTCACCGGCTGCAACCCAGTCCACTACAAGCTTCCGGCGGCAAGCAACAGAAGCATGTAAAAGAGCCTGGTGCAACAATCACGTTAGAACTCTACAAAGCAAGTAAAATTGAAAACAGTAAGGGCATAAAAAATTGAGCATATACAAATCAATTTACCTTCAGAACAGAGAGGTAGGCATCTGAAAGGCCGGTGTATTTTCCTACCATAGCGATTCTAACCTGTAACATAAATGAGCAGTTAGAGCATGAAGTAGCAACAGAGAGACTAGAGATTCTCAAGTATTCTAAGTCTTGAAACCTACAGGAATATGCAACATGTCACAAACTTTTGTTCTCGCAGTCCATTCCTCTAGTTCAGGCTCTCTAGCGACACTGCAGGTTATGGAAAGTTCAATGTTATTGGCACATAAAAAAATTCCTAGAAACGAGTGTGAATTCAGCAAAGAAGAGGAAAAAAACTCCATTAAGCAAAAGGTGAGATCATAGAAAAAACCTTAGAAGGTTCAGTACTTTCAGGATTGCTTCATGTGCCTTCTGATCCTATTTTGACAGGAAAAAAAAAAAAAAGAGCATTCAAGAGTAAATGGAAATGATTTTTCAAGTTCTTGAAGAAAATTAAGTGTAGCCAAAAAATCTATGAGGGAAAGAAACTACTTACTCTTAATAGCAAAGGAATATGCCAAATGTTTGGTACATCGTGCAGAGTAACAATGTTTTCAGCCTGTCAAAAAAATATTTCTTTCATTATAGCAACCAATGGCAAAGGAAGGAAATAGAGGAACCTTAGAATTCTCTGTTTAAAAATAAATAAATAAATAACGATATTGGTACCGGAACATGACAAAACTGAGCAAGCTTTCCCTTAACACTTTCCTCAAGTGCCTGTTAAAAAGTACAATTAAAAAAATCGAGATTATTGCTGCCACATGTGATCTGAAACTGGAACAATATTTGGGAAAAGGGTAGAAGAGAAGACCTTTGTACTACGGCACGCTAGAAGATTGGGTGTCAAACCCAGTCCTCTGAGTCCCCGAACACTATGTTGGGTAGGCTTTGTTTTCTTGGGATTGAGAGTTGACAAAAAGTAAATTAGTACCATTGAATAATCAAGCATACGAGCTTGCACAGAATGTACACAGAGTTTCAGCCATAGGACACTTCATCATACCTGCTCACCCACAACGTTAAGAACAGGAACGAGACTGACATGAATCAAGCAGAAATTTCCCGACCCTACACAAGTAAGTATTTTGCGATGAGAAATAGGTTTATGGAACTCCATCGTCAAGAACCTTCATCTACATGAAATTATGGCCTAGAGGTTAAGTACAAAGTCCTTACCTACACGATATGAGAATTGACCTAGTGCTTCAATAAATGGCATAGATTCAATATCGCCTGGGCCAAAAAATGCCAAGTTAAGCTTTTCAGAATAAGGAAATATCTAAACATAGCCGATGGCACTCAAGTTTTTTTTTTTTTTTTCTTTTTTTTTTTTTTTGAGGAAATTCACCTATAGTTCCACCCAACTCAATGACACAAACATCAGCTGGACCTTCTTTTCCATCCACTGGTACCATTGCCACTCGCTCTATCCACTCTTGAATGGCATCGGTGATGTGAGGAACGACCTTTTATACAAAAAAAAAGAAACAAAATGAGCACATAAAAATGTTGATGCATCATTATTGAATAAAAATAAGGATAATAACATACCTGGACAGTTTTTCCAAGATAATCTCCTTTTCTCTCTTTGTTAATAACAGACTGTTACACAATAAAGATAACAATTCAAGAAATGAGAAAGTTGAAGCAATTGAAATTATTTACGTGGCTCTTGAATGTAATGATTTGTTTGAAGAGCAAAGAAAGCTCTCATTAAGAGAAAGTTAACAACTAACCTGATATATTTTTCCGGTGGTTATATTGTTGTCACGGGTTAGTGTTGTGTCTAGAAACCGCTCATAGTTTCCGAGGTCTAGGTCAACCTTCAGAAACAACAATAAAATAAATGCATAAACAACTCAAACATCTAGTCTTTCAAGACAGAAACTCAACAATCAGAAACAGGAGAGAAAACAATGTGCATAACTTCGCTTATTGCAAAATTTACCTCACCGCCATCATCTAAGACAAACACCTCTCCATGCTCAAACGGAGACATTGTCCCGGCATCGGTGTTTAGGTATGGATCTGCGTGTAATAGAAGAAATTTAAACCACTGTAACCTCAACCATTAACATAAGTCTTTCTGTTGATGAGAAAAGCAAAAGGGAGTTCTAGTAGGATACAAAGTTGCTTTGGATTAACTACAACTAAAAATAAAATTTGATACTTCAAAACCAAAAATAAAATTAATAATATGGAACAATTGTTTTCACTATCCCTAAGGCCAGAATGATGAAACATCATATTAACCAAAAAAACATAAAATATCTACCTTCAATAGTCTAAACAACATGTAAACAAAATTCCTATCCAGAGATAGCGTTCATCAACCAAAATATATATATATATATATATATATATATATATAAAACATTATATCTATCCTTTATATATATATAAAGGATAAGTATAACACAATAAACAGACAAAAAAATATCTTTGTGCGTCAAACATTAAGAAAGGCACATTTCAAGCAATCCCAAAAGGCAAATAAGGGTTAAAAAAACAAAAAAAAGACAAGACAATAAACAAGTATAAAACATAAAACATTATCAGAAACACAAAAAAAAAAAAAAAAAAAGTACCAATCTTGATAGAAGTAACACGAAGGCCACAAGCTTTGAGAAGAACTCCAATACTGCTAGCTGTGACTCCTTTGCCAAGTCCACTCACAACACCACCAGTGACCAAAACATACTTCATTTTTTGACCTTACAAAAACCACCCCAAGGTAGATAGATATATAGATAGATAGATAGATAGATATAGACCTCTTCTGGCTTATTCTGTCACCAAACACACAGAAATACCAGTGTCACAAAGATTATATATAACATATAAGCATGGCAAAAAAGACAAGTACCACATGAAGACAAAACCATAGTAACGTTGAAAGTTAAGATATTAGACAGAAGAACCCAAGTTACTAGTTAAGAGTGACACAGAACACAGTCATCATCTTGTTCTGATAAAACCAAAGAGTTGTGAGGAAGATAAAGAGATAAGGCTTTGTTATTAGACAAGGATATTTACTTGGTTACATTAGATAAAAACTAAAACTAAACGAAGAAAATGAAAAAGAGAGACCAAAACCTTGTTCACAATGGCGGTTCTTACGAAGCCTTGAGCTGTGTCTGCTTTTTTTGGTTCTGGGATTTTGTGGGTTCGCACAAAATCAGAGGCTTTTGGGTTCTCTTGTTCCGAGGTTGGTTTCACAAACAAGAAAGAAGCCAAAAAACCAGAGGGAAATGGGATTGGCGTCGGGAAGAATGAAAGAAGCAAGCTTTGGTCAAAACTCAAAAGGCAAATGGCTTTGCTGTATCACTAGAGTCTATAGAGATTTGATGATGATCGAAATAACTCAAAAATCCAACAAAGCCAAGAGACCAAAGCTCTTGTTTTTCTTCTCTTTTGCTTCTTTGCTTCTTTCGCTTTTCAGGCGGCGGGATGGCAAAATAGGCTTAAGAAGAGGAAATACCAAAGCTCTTAAAAAATTAATAAAAATAGGTTAAAAATAAAAAAAATAATAAATTAGGCTTTTTTGCTGTTCTGTAGGAAAATTCTCTAGTGAGGATGTTCATTGCTAAGAAATAATTTTAAACAGTTAGATTTATTTTTTAAAATAGTTTTAAATTGTTAGATTTATTTTTAAAATTGTGACGTTTATTTGTTAGATTTTAGTAATTTTTAAAAACTATGGAAAAAAACAAAAAAGACTACATGGGTGGGTATTTTTTTTCTTTTTCTAATCATCAAGTTTTTCTTTGTGATTGAAAAAATACTAAAAATATCCGTTCTACTAATGTTAAATATCACGTTATCATATTTTATTTGTTATAATATAAAAATATCTAATGTGTTTTCTAAGTATACCAAAATCATATTTTGTTTTAGGGTTAATAGCTCATTTAGTCTTTGAATTTTTACTCGGATGATACTTTCGTCCCGATTCTTTTTTTATTAGCAATAATAGTCCCTCGAACTTTTTATTTGTTGTTGTGCAGTTAAATTTCAAAAACGCCGTTTAAATCCTAACGATTTCTCACGTGACTTGCACGTGGCTCTGAGTCCTAAACTTAAATGCCAAAAATACCCTTTGAATATTTTGTCTGGGTCGAGTTTTGGTGCAAAAGAACAGAGGGGTCGTCGCGGAGGTCGGGTGCGTCGCGGAGGTCAGGGGTCATCGCGGAGGGGAGGGGGAGTCGGTGGAGGTCTTGGGACGTCGCGGAGGGGAGGGGGCATCGACGGAGGGGACGTCGCAGAGGGGAGGGGGAGTCGAGGAGGGGAGGAGGCGTCGCAGAGGTCTTGGGTCATCGCAGAGGAGAGGGGACGTTGAGGGTCGAGGAGAGGCGGAGGTTCGGGGTCATGGGGAGGCAGAGTTTGGAGGTCGTAGAGGCGGAGTTTGGAGGTCGCAGAGGCGGAGGTTGAGAGACGGGGAGGCGGAGGTTGGGGGTCGTAGGGATGCAAAGGTCGGGGGTCAGGGAGGTGGAGGTCGGGGGTCACGGAGGCGAAGGTTGGGGTTCGCGGGGAGGCAGAGACGGAGGTTGGGGGTCGTGGGTTAGGCGTTGGTAATTGGAGATCGAGGGTCGCGGAGGTAGAGGTTGGGGGTCACGGAGGTGGAGATTGGGTATCAGCTACGGCGGCGACTGCATCAGCGTCGCAAGCGCCAGTCTTGGTGTCGTCGTCTTTAAGCCCAACGGACCCAAGCTCCAGCAGCCGAAGCCTTCACTAAAGCCATCGTCTTCAGCGCAGGACGAGAGTGAGTCATTGAGATAGAGGTAAGAGATCGTCGAGGTGTTGTACGTGATGACGAGGCAGCCCCAGGGCCATCGAAGCAAGAATTCACTAGACTTCATTAAAAAAATTAAAAAAAAATCACTAGACTTTTTTTTTCTATCAGAAGTTTTTTTTTTCACCCAAAACTCAAAACTAGACACTAAATATTGAAGGGTGTTTTTGGCATTAAAGTTTAGGAGCCGAGCCATGTGCAAGTTCCGTGGGAAACTCGTTAGGATTCAAACGGTATTTTTGAAATTTAACAGCATAACGACAAATAAAAAGTTCAGGGACTACTATTGCTAATAAAAAAAAGAATGGGAACGAAATTGTCATCCGAGTAAAAATTCAATGACCAAATGACCTATTCCTTTGTTTTATTAACAGTTGACAAAAATATATTTATGTCAAAACACCAAAAATACGATTATGCCACATAAACTATTTATTGAGTGTTTCAAAATAAGAATTCATTTTTTGCTCTATTATGAATAAGAATAAAGTACAATTTTGGTATACTTCAAAAACATAGGGGTACTTTTTCTATGGGTGCTTCTAGCTCTCTGGGTTGTTCGTCTCTTTCGTGTTTTTATCATTTTTCCTTTCTATTTTCCTTCAAACAGAGACACAAGGGTTTTTTTTTTTTTTTCCTTCTCTTTTATATATAATATTAATGTACATAAAAATAAAATGGGTATAAACTTGAGAGGGCGGAGAAAACATGTGCATTTAGGTTCGGATTTAGGTTCTATGTTGTATGCCGATTTAAAGAAAAATTAAATAATCCTTGAGTTTTACGAAATTTCTAGTTTCGTTCTTATATTTTTCATAATTCTTAAATAACCCTTCAATTATTTGAATCGTTACAAAAGTATTATTTTGCGTTGATGGTACTTAATTTTTTAAAAAATCACCAAACTACCATACGAAGAAAACAAAAAATACACAACAAAATAATTTAAAAAATAAATGTCAAATTCTAAACCAAGAAGAAACTTAGATTCATACGCAATTATAAACCACTTCATATTAAGACATTAAGACGTTTGTGTCCAAGAGTGTGAGCAGAAACAAAGGAGTGTTCATAATCTATAGTTCTTCCTATTTCATTTATAGAAAAACAACTCAGATTCATAACACAATCAAAAACAAAAACCATCAAATATATTATAATGAAACAGAAACCAAACCTAAAATCACTCGACCCCGACCATGTCGCCGCACCAAGTCTGCCGTCTCTGCTCATACCTCAATCACACCTCCATACAAAATCATCCAAACCCAACTCTTGAACCCTTACCCACATCGTGCCCAATATGCGACCCATAGCAACGCCACAACATCACGATCCGCATCGTCTCGCCATGCCCAACCTGCATTGTTGTTGTCATCTCTATTTAGTATATAATTGAAAAGTTAGTTTAAGGATATTGCTCATGGTGAAGAAAAAGAAGGGAAAAAAAGTTGTAAGGGTATTTTTGGAAAAATAAATAATAATAAATGAGTGTAAAATTTAAGAGAAGAAAATTTATTAAAGGGTGAAGAGAATAAAATAAGAGGTGTAAATAAAATCACTCTTTTTGTATTTAAAAAAAAAAAGTATACACATTGTATGTAGCATAAATAGAAGGAACATTTTTGGTATTTTCTCATATTAATTTTATATTATCTAAAAGCTTAACGGTTTTTAATTTCCATGAGATTCTACCCATCTTTTCTCTCTCTTATGTTACATATATGGTGACATCTAAACAAAAGACGTTCAACTTTGAGGGGAATCAAATCAAAATGAGACCATTTGAAAAGTATATCACAAGAGCGCATTAAGTCATTGATTCACACCCTGCCAAATTTTATATTTTTAATTTTCTCTTTTCTTTTTTTCCTTTTCTTAAGAATAAATACGTAACAATTAAAAAAAAATTAAAAAGGAACACATGTGGTTGTTGCGCAGACAAAACCCACCCACTATGTTACCAAACACTAGTGTGTAACAAATAAAAGATGAAAATTGTCTCTCAACTCACCCCACAATATTATTCTAGGATTTGCTATTTAGGCATATACAAGGCAAATGCATATATGCTTTTTTCTAGCGGGGTGGCAATTTAGTTCCAGACATAAGATACGACATGAACACGATACGGAATAAACGGGTTTGAGTCTACTCTCAATGGGTTTGTGTCTTAAATGGGTCGACACGATTAACACGATAATTAAATAGGTGAACACGACACGAACACAAAGACACGATTAAGAACGTTAAGACACGATTAGTAAATAGTTTTTAATATTTATATATTTAATAAATTTTTAATAAAACTTTATTTAAAACATATATATCTTCTTTAATTTTATATTTATTCTTATAAAATGAAACAACATATTTTGTTGATTTAGTCATGTTATATGTTTTGTTGATTGGTTTTGTTATTTTTTTCTTTATTGGACTCACACTCTTGTTAATTTTGTTATTTTTTCTTGAATTTAATTTAATGTGTTGAATTATCTTTTTATTTTAATTTAGGTCGTAAATGGGTCATAAATAAGTTTAAAGTCATAAATGAGTTTAAAATTTAAATGGGTCGCATATGAGTTGTAATACTGTTAATATATGTTTATCAAATAGGTCGTGTTAATGGGTCGACATGGCCCATTAAGATACGATTATTAAATGGGTCTTAATGAGTTGTTAATGAGTAACACGACGAGACACGATAAGTAAATAGGTTGGGTCGGGTTTGGGTCTAAAAAATATAAACACGATAAGACACGGCACGAATACGATACGAAACACGAATTGTGATCCCTAAATATCGAATATCACATGTTTGGCAACGTTTTGTGTACTATATAACATATTATATAGTACAAATAGAATATAATTCTTTTCATCACCAAAAAAGCATTATTCATGGCGTGGAAGACTATAATGCTTATAAATAGTGTTTCGTCAAGGATAAAGCTATGTAGTCAATGTCTAAGATGTTGGAATAGACATGAGTGTTGAGATATGGGGATTTTATGTAGTCTATTAATATTTTCCATTGGAAATGGAATGTTAAACCCATATGACATGTTTTAGTGGATATGCTAATCTTCCCCTAAATATTCTATGTTATCCCTTACTTAGGCTACATCTTACCCACTTCTTTTTTGTTTTATTATTATATATATTACTAGAAGAAGATGAGAATCAATAAAATATTAAAGCAAAAAGAAAAAGAGAGAGAGAGAGAAAGAGACACCAAGGTAGTGGCTTCGCTTATCCTTAGTTTTGTATTAGCTTTTGCCTTTTGGAGTGTCGTCTAATATCTAGTCAATTCTTCGCGTCCTATTGGTTTCTACGAATGACGAAGACAAATGAAAAAAGAGTTTTTTTAGGCATTTAATCAAACTTTTGGGTAATTTTTTAGGATTTAGTCATAGTTTTACGAAATTAGAAATTTAGCTATAAAATGTAACATTTTTTGTTACATGAAACATATATATGTGTAAAAGTGAAATATTTTATATTACATGTTACAAAAAATATTACATTTTTTACACGTATATATGTTACATGTTACAAAAAATGTTACATGCTATGGCTAAATCCCTAATTTCATGAAACTATGGCTAAATCTTTAAATTTTACCTTTAAAATGGCTAATTGCTTAACTGGCCCATGAAAAAAACGGAAAATTACAAAATAATAATAATAATTTTTAGTGTCACTAATTAATTTATGTCTCAAGTAAAAAGAGTGTGCTTTCTTGATTAATACTCTATGTTTATAATGTAAAAATATGAATACGAATATAAAATGCAACATAATCGAGACATAAATTATTAACGTGTAAAAAAAAGGGCATTAATCATCCAGAAAAATATTAACAAAAATGCTTCAACAAGAGGGATTTTGAGGATTGCCCCATTTATTATACATTAATAATCTATACTCCGTTTGTATTACACTTTTAATAAATACTATTTTTTTACACTATATATATTAAATAAAAATAAAAAATATTACTAAAAATACAAATTATTAATTGACACTTAGAATGACCTTGGTTTGCAATTCACCCACGAAGCATTTCACATTTTGTGGGCTTTTGTAATATAAAAATGTTAGGAAAATTTTGAAAAATGTCACTTTGGACAACTTGTTTTTGAAATATATCACTTTAAAATAAGGTTTGTAGCTCATGACATTTTTTAGTAGTGAATTTAACCGAATTGTCCTTATTTTTTTTAAAAAAATGAGAAAGACGAGTGAAGAAAAAAGAGGCGATATAATAATTTTTAAATGAATAAAAATGATATAACATGCAATAATAACATAAGTTGTAAACTTAGAATATCAAATGTGACAAAGTGGTGTATGTTACCCCAATAAAGGAAAAGCCCATTTTGGACTATAGTTACTTTTTTTATTTGCAATATGTGGCTAGTAATTATTCCCTTATTATATCTTGGCATCATCGTCATCTTTATATAATAAATTCATGTACACAGAAAGACAACAACAATCGAGATATAGTTTATATAATAATGAAATTCACCTTCAAAATGTTCAATTTAGTGGAAAAAGGAAATGAAAATTAATAGGTAGGAAATCAAAGAAGAAATTCTTACACTGTTGGATTAGTGATGTTCAAAATCTTCCCTGTCAAAAAGCTTACTAAATAATTTATTTATTTTTTCTTAGGGAACTAATACGTATATATAGCAAATTGAGATGACTAGATGTTTGATTGAGTTTGGCATATATAATATTCACCAGACGTTTAAGGGACATTATACCTATGAATTGAGTTTGTGCTGCTAATGCTAAAGAATTCAAAATTTATCTTCAAATTTCTATGACATATATATAATTTGTCAACATTTTATTAATTTTACATAATTTTTAAAATATTAATTTCTTGATCATATATTGATAAATCATATGCGTGTTGGTATGGAAAATTAGAATAGAGTTTGATATCGCTTGTATCACTCTTTTTCTAATGGTAAAGGTATACTGAGTGGATTGCTAGCATGGAGACACTTGGAGCCACATCTGCAAGGATTAATTAATTTTATCCTCTCCTAAATTTAAGCAAATTTAATGTTAACGATTCTAACGGTTTAAATATTTTATATTATAATTTTTGGCTTGTTATTTCACTCGTGATCCGTGGTCCTTGCTAATTAAATATTAGTTTCATACGAAAGTGAAATTGTTGCTTACTAATAAGTTGCTAGTTCACGTGTAAAATGCCTTTATCCAAACAACCACACGAAAGGTCGTTAAGCAAACGCATAATTATTGGATTAGTGGGCGGTTTGGTAATCTAAACATTATTAATTAATCTGTTGTTGTTTGGGGTAAACATTCAAACTATTCCATTTCAATTTTGAGGTGGTGTTTAAGATTTAAGGATATTGTATTGAGATTATGAAAATTGAAAAAAAAAAAAGAATATAATGTTTTGGATGGTGGAGATAAATAAGGCATAAATCTCTAGCATCGCCGTGCTTTTTATTTTTTATTTTTTATTTTTTAGAATCTATTAGTATTTAGCCATTTTTTATTAATGTTATAAGAAAACAATCAACGCTTTCAAAAATTAAGAACTAGCCATTAATTTTCAAAAATTAAGGGTATAATAGTAAATTTGCACCATCTTGTGTTTAATATATTAGCTATTTCTTTAATTAATAGAAACGTTGGCTATTTTGTAAAAATATCATTCAAAAAATAGATATTTGCTTAATAATCTCTCTTTTTTTTTATTATTTTTATTATTATTTTTATATCCTATAGTACTTCCCCACTATTCTTGATTTATAGTACAGAATCTCTATTAAACCTTCAACACCGCTATGCACTTCTCCATTTAGCACCTATTTAATATTGCGCTCATTTGCTAAATGGTCATTTGAAAACCCATATTTTTAGTAAATAGCCTATAAATTCAAATATTTAGTTATTAGTCACATGCCAATGTTCTATTTACTGAAGAGACTAAATTACCCCTCATTCCTCTTCAGACCAAAAAAACCCGTCATGCCTTTCTCTATTTCAACCTCCATTTTCTTCTCTCTCCTTGAAAAAGATGAGCTTCGCAAAAAAGCTCAGACCCGTTCAAGTCTCCAGCGACATTTGGTTTCCCCAAATCCCTCTCTTGCCATCTCTGGTCCTCTTACTTCTCTCTGCCTCCCCAAATTTTCCATTATCATTTCCTCTTCCTCATCCTCTTCCTCCCACTCTATCTCTCTTGCTTCTTTGCTTCGTCCATGGCGTCCATGGTCCAGAGCGAGTCGCTCAATGGAAATCTGCTTCTCAAGGACTCCGAATTCCCTTCCTTGGCGTCGTCGAGGTTTCACATCTCTATCTGGAGATTCACGCGTTGCTCTAGAAGCTCGTAAGCCATGGAGTTTTGAGATTTCTAGGGTTTCGTGGTTCTTGTTAGTTGTTTGATAGAGATTTTTTTTTTCTTTTTTTGGTTTTCTCAAGGGAAGGGTTTTGCATTTGTCCAACCCTATTATGGTTCAATGCTTATTTGCATTTTCCGGTATATATATATATATTATATTTGATTCATGTTCTGTAGAGGTTAAAATTCGTGTGTGGTTAATGTTTGCGTTTTTCCAAATCGTAACAAATATTGTTACTAACCGTAACAAATTTGTTACGATCTGTAACACTTTTTAGGGATTGTAACAAGTTGTTATAGCCTACAACATTTACAATCCGTACAAAGGACAAAAAAATCAATATAAAATGTCTAAAAAAACAAATAAAAAGAAAAATGACTAATAAATTTAATCTTTTAATTCATTAGCTAATAACTTAAAAGTGTATTTTTAAAATGGTCATTTAGCCAATTCGCCCTTTAATTAATTAATTATTTATTTATTTTTAAAGATTCTCGTTCTTAATATCTTGCGCACTACGTCACATCCAACACAACTCTTTTTTTTTTTCTCTTCATCCACTGATGATTTCTTCTTGAGCAATCCTTCACGTACGTCCATGCGCCGACACTACAACCGACTTGTGCTATGCTACAGTGGTAGTACGTAGCCCTCATCATGTCTCATGAGTCGATCGAGCTCACCGCGTCGTCCATTCTCAAAGGTGATTGGTGACCGTACGTATAACTTGGCGTTTTCTTCATCTCCAGTTCAAGATCTGGACCGTACATATGTTAATTTTTAATAAGATGGATATTTAAAGTCAAAGTAACCTTTCATATTACCAACTTAAATGAACTTTTCAAGACAAACTCTACTTCCAATTCCTATAGGCAACAAAGCTTTTTTATGCCTTTGATTTTGCTGGGAAATATTTCTTTTGGCTTTTATCCTATACTATCAATAAAAGCGCGGATGAGTTTCTTGAAAGCGTTTCAGCCGTTTTTTTTGAAAGCGGTTTCATGAAGTTTGTTTGCTTGTTTTTTTTTTCTCTTCATTTTTTTAAATGCATTTTTTAGGGGCATAAATAAATTTTTTTAAAATATTGAGTCCATCTAATAATATAATAAAAATACGGGGTTAAAAAAATAATAAAGAGGGACAAAAAAATTGCAAATAGGGCCTGACGTGCGGGCCCCAACGCATCAAGCCCTCTAACGCGATTGATGGGCACGTGGGTCCCATGCTGACGCGTTGTCCTCCCCAATTTTTTTGTTTCCTGTTATGCTCCTATTTATTTATTTTTAAGCTCTTTATTTTTATCATATTAATATATAGACCAATTTTTTTTTTTTTTAAATTGCATTCCACCGCCCCCCACCCCCCCACCCCCCACCCCCCCCCCCCCCCCCCCCCCCCCCCCCCTTTTTTTTCTTTTTAAATTTTTTCTTTTCATTTTTTTGTATTTCAATTTTCTTTTTCTTTATCAATATTTTTCAAATCTAAATGCTAATAATACAATTTACTAAAAAAAATTCTATCATGAACAAATTTAAAATAATATAAATTATTTCACATTAAGACGTTTTCTTTTTTACAAACGGAAAAACAAAATCAAATTTGACTCGCAAAGCGGGTGCACGACTAGTACTTCAACAAAACTCCAACGCTGTGCTAAAATAGTTCAATTATGAAAAGCAGCTTTCACTTTAATTATTTGACTATATATAACCATTTTTTATTTCTTCCTCTTACAATAATTTTGACAAATCAGAAAATTAAAGAAATATACTTTATAAACAAAAGCAATAATAATACCCATCCAAACAATTGACCTCGCTACGTATATTTTATGCTACGAAATTCAAATATCTCATTCATATAAAGTGATGAGTCTCATGAACGTAGTATTTATATACATTTTAATATCCAAAAGGAAAACCCACAGCTGACAACTCTTATAACAAATATATTAAAGCTAGCTATCGAAAAATAAATATTCAAGGATTGAAATAGAAAACAAATTAAAAACAGAAATAATCCCTATTGCTAACAATAATTAAATATTGAGCCTGACTTTAATCCCACAAATCAACATATAACAATGTTGATATATTGTCACATAACTAATAATTTCCAACAACAAATAATCAATACAGAGAGAGTGTAATATTTCTTAATACTACGTACTCTCTCTCGATATAATTATTTTTTCTACTTGGGAAACTTCAATATTTCAGTGTCACAGCCAAGGTATTGAAATGGGAACAATCTCTGGGTTGAGGCATTGCCAAGATGAATATTATGATGATCTTGTTGATGATGATGATGATCAGACGATGATGATGAAGGGTTACATTTAGCTTGATGAGCAAGGGCATGATTGTTATTATTACTAGAATTGGCCAGAAGTTTGTCCAGAAAGGTCCAGTCCCCGGCGGCGCCGTGGAAAGGCGGCGGTGGCGGGCGGGAGTGATGGTGGTCGGGCGGCGAGGGGACGAGTGCGTTGGAGGTGAGCCTGAGCAGGCTCTGGCCGCACTCGATGTCCTGCATGGCGGTGGTGAGGGAGAGCGGCGGGGCGAAGGAGGACGGTGGGCCGGGGACGTTACCAACGGCGGGCGCCGAGGATTCGGGGCTGAAGAGCTGTGGGAGGTGCATTGAGGCATCAAAAGGATAGTTGTTATGGTCAAAGAGATCAAGATGTTTGGGCTGATCATGATGATGATATTGATGATGATGATGATGATGATGAGGAGGATGATCTACTAGGAGTGAAGCAGAAGAGCCACTTGCCTTCATGTTTGCATAGGAAAAGTCTTCTAATTGAGTAGTGTTGTTGATGTTGTTAGTGTTGTTATTACCAAATTCTTGTTGGAAACCACCTCTAATGTGGCTCTTCTTCTTGAACACTCTACACACAACCCAACCATCCTCCTGCTAACGAACAAAATTAAAAAAAATATAAATGATATTATTACTTGGTAACAGATTGATACTAGCCAGTTATTAGAGATACAATTTGGGAAATTATATGCTTTAATTTTAAGAGAACATGGTTCAAATTTTATAACATGATACATCACTACATTATAATGGATCTATGTTCTCCTGAATTAAGTTAATTGAGCAAAAAAAAAAAAAACCATCATACCTCTCAAAAGTGAAAATTTTAATTAAAGAAAAAATTGGTATTCACGAGTACTACAAGAACATTTTTCACTAAAGCACACAAGATCACCTTATATTAATAATGTACAAGCCGTGATAAAAGAAAAGCAAATGTGATGTCTCTTTGGGTTGTGCCCACTTGCTATATCTCTAATCAAATTATAACAAATAAGCAAAGTAGTTTGTGTATTACAGTTATTGATGGTTTTCATTTTATACTTTGCTTATTTGTTAAAATTTGATTAGGGACACAGCAATGGACACAGCCCAAACATACAGCACATTTGCATCCTGATAAAAGCCTAATATGGTTGAAACATAACAATATTACATGACGAATTAATGTGAGTTTAGGGATAAAAAAAAAAAAAGGGTTCCCAGATGGTTACTAATATTTATACGTCACTTGCAATATTTTGATTTTGTACATAGAAAGTTCACAACATATAGCTATTATATTTAACTACTCGTGCAATGTGCATGAGTGCTACACATATAGTCCACACAAAAGGCATTATATATATGCTACTAGGACTAGCTATATAGCCAATGAGCTAGGTTTGCATCAATAAGTATTATGATGATGATGATGATGATCACACCTGAATTTGATCGGCGTTGTTTTCGCGGTCGTCGAGGCGGTATTCGTGCATGATCCAGTCCGTCTTCTGGCCGTGAGGAGCACGGCCGGTGTAGAACACTAGGGTTTTCCTCATTCCAATCCTCTTGGAGTCGGTGAGGTGGATGGCCTTGTCCCTCCCCGTCGCCTTCCAAAACCCCGCCGCCGTTGCCCTATTCGTCCGCGTCCCCGTCGGGTATTTCTTGTCCTTGTGGCTAAAGAAGTACCACTCGTTTTGTGGCCCTGACCCTATTCTACATTTCTCTGCATCCACAGCAATATGTACTAAGTGAGAATATATATGAGAAGAAAAATGTACGTACGTACATGTGACACTGGATACGTACCATGTATAGAAGTTCACTACTTAAATATAATATGGTCATGATGGCCTTGTTTTTCAATCAATCAATTACAAGATCAAATGAATAAATGTTGAAATCACTTTACAAATTGCATATTATTGTAAACCTTTTAAAATACGTTTTAATTGCAAGTTCATATCATTTATCTCCTTTTTGTTCTCATATATAATATAATTATATCATCACATTGATTAATTTTCTCAACTACAGAGCTACTTGTATGTTGCATCTGAAATTAGGGGAAAAAAAAAGCACTAAAAATAACGATTTTGATGACGTGTCATAAAATATTTAGAGGACCCAAACTGTGAGACCAAAAAAAAAAAGTATATAATCACATAATGCTTTTGGGAATTTTTTATGTAATCTAATCTAATAGTATTATATTTAAGTGAAAAAAATGACTGACCTTTAAGATCCCAAGGCTCGAGTTTGTTGAGATCAACCTCTCTGATAACATCAAGGTCAATGGGTTCATAAGACACTTTCTTTCTGAGATAATAATAGAGAAGCTCTTCATCCGTTGGGTGAAATCGGAACCCTGGTGGCACTGCCAGCTGACCATTCCCACCACCACTTCCCATATTATTCATTATATATATATATATTCCCACTTAATTTATTATATTATATTATTATAATCTCCTGAAGAAAAAAAAAGCATGCTTGATGATCAGTACAAAAATTAATGTCTCGGATCTATGTATAACAACTCAAATCAAGAAATATTATATATATATATATATATAATTATTTGGAATCACTATTAATTAGCTACAAAATGAAGAGTTAATTGGCTACAAACTATAGACTTAATACTAAAACATTAACTTGTTTGGGTAAACCATTTGGATGATTTAGAACTATTCAAAATTAATTCAGCAATAATTTGTTATTAGAGGTTAAAATAATTTTTAATAGTACTAAATTATTTAAATGGTTTACCTAAACAAAAAAAAAATATATATATATATATATATATATAAAAGTAGTGCTGGCATCCTCAAGAACTGAATATATATACTGCTTTATGGATATATACCTATAGCTATGCAATATTTGTTTTGTTTTGTTTTTTTTGTTTTTTTGTTTTTCCTTTTTTTGTATATCATCAAAATATGTAATGGCAACGCATATCCATGTATAGCTCAAAGCAATAATACATAAGTAAGTAATTTGCCAGTAGAAATAGAGACGAAGCCTAAATGCTTGACATGCTTTTAGCCATGTCTTTTATAAATACTTAGGGTAGATTTAGAAAAACAAAAAACAAATATATGCTTTTCAAGACAAAATCCCAACATATAATGTGTATACGTTTCTCAAGTGTTGTGTTCTATCTAGTTATCTACAATCTAGAGGAGGAAAGAAGAACCCTAATTATAACAATAAATATTGTCCATGCATGAGACCGTTAAAAGTTTTTCTTCTCGAGTAGGGTTTGGTTATGTTATAGGGTTTTTTGATTTGTAATTACAATATGGCTTAGATAAAAAAAGGACAGAGAGATATATTTTGGATGCCCTAATTTAATGAATATAATGCATATGCAAAGTACTGCATCTACATGCTTCTCTTGTACAGACTTAGCTTGAAGAGATAGTGACGAAGTATATTAAACTGATTAAAAAAAAAAAGGAATAAGGAAAAGAAATTGAGAAAAAAAAAAAGAAAGAAGAGAAAAGCAAACAAACTGCAAGAGAACCTGTAGATGAAGACTTGGTATAGTACTACATGGTTTGACAGTGTGAACTATATCAAACCAAGCTCAAAAAAGAAGGGAAAAAAAAGGGAAAGAGATATATATGTATGTGAAGAACTTCATTTAGATAAAATTTAGTACTCGTACTAATACATGGTATCCGTTTATTGGTTTTTTAATTCCTTAAGTAAAAGCCTATATATATATATATAATTAGGCTAGAAATTCTAGCAAACTTGATTAAAAATATAAAGATATATATGAAAAGTGTATAGAAGTTAAATTCTCAATTAATTAATTCAAGGGTTTATCTTCTTCTTATAGTACTAGCTAAATATACCAAAGTAATAACTAATGAAACCATAAAAGTACGGTGAAATTAAAGAAGATAAAAGTAATATTAACCAACTTAAACAAAATTTAAACGAGTACGAATAATTTGCAAAGCATGTGGAAGCATAAAACGGGAAAAAGAAGAAGAAAGAGATCAGAAAAGGAAAGGAAAGGAAAATATAGAAAATGAAAGATCTAAAAACATGAAGGTAGGAAAAAGCAAACCTTTTGAGCAGAGAAATATTAGAAGGTGTATGTGTTAGGGTTTTGGTTTCCTTAAGTGACAAAGAAAAAAAGACAAGCAATAGCGCTCTCTCAGGAAAAGGCAGACAGACAATGGAGTGGTTACCAGTTTCTTGGCTTCAAGGGCACGAAGTGTTGGTTTAAAGACACAAACATAGAGAGAGAAAGAGAGAGAATTTAAGAGGGAGAGATTAGTCAGAGAGATGTGGATCAGTGCAAAATTGCTGGCTTAAAGGAAGATGGCACAGAAATAAAGACAAGAGAACAATAATATTATATTCAAGTGATTAATTAAATATATTTTTAAAAATTCTAGAACGGTATATGTACATGATATATACGAGGGGAATTCCACAATACTCAGGTAAAATGAACAAGTGGCATTGCAGTTATAATGTTTCTAATTAACGTATAATAGGAGTTATATATATTTTATTGGATTAGGCTGTATAATATCTTTTTCAGAAGACAAAATAAGTAATATCCAATATGATTTGATTATAGCGATACATTTATAGCATGATTATGCGTTTTTTTCTTTTAAATTTTTTTGCATCATATCAACGATTGCTGTTAGCCACAGCTTGAGACTTGTGAGACAAATTTCTTCTTTCTAGAAGAAATTTTGGGTTATAATTTTGTTAAAGAATAACAACACAAAATTTCTAACCCAAAAAATATTAATAATAATTGAAAAAAATAAAATAAAAGGAAATGAACAAAATAAGTATATACAAAATTGACTAGCTAGGGGGGGCGTTATGTCGGGTTCTCACAAAAAAATTGAAGAATGAAAAATGAAAAAAAAAATTGATATTGACATTTTGTGAAAAGGAGTTTTGGTAAATGTCCGTTGAATGGGAGACCCTTTTCCCCAATATGGCCTTATAACAATGAAAAAAATGTATATATGTTGTTATAAATTATCAGCCAAATTAACCATTTAACTCTATTACCACTGTTCTATATAGCTAAATCATATTATAAACTAATACGCTCGTGTAACATCAATATATTGGTATTTTTCGTCTTTTTCTATAGTACACGTAATATTTAACAATCTCAATTTGTCCAAGTACTGCAAAGGGTCAGAGTCAAAGAAAGAATAAAGCATTTAGCTTTTGTTTCTTTATGTGATATACCACACTTGAGAGTTGAAAGTGAGTATCATATATATTTTTTGAAATATTATTTTTTGATATCCCGGTTTATTATATATTTGCCTCTCTATTGTTCCCTCGGTTGTTAGAATTGGGAGCTTAATTTCCTCCTTTTGCCTGCGTATTTTGCTCTCACATCTTTGATTTTTCACTCAGCGTTTTGACCATATATAATCCCAACAAACTCACCATCGGATATAGAGTTTGACCAATAGATATAGGCCATGTACATTATTACATTGGACTCAAAATTTATTAAGAAAAAGGCAATTCACTTTACTCATATCATCACCAATCTATAATTAAAAAAAAAAAAAAAACTTGTTGTCATGCAATAATTATTATAAGAAATTTGTGTTACATAATATACACCCTCCTCGTTATATTTGAATATTGGAGAAAATGAAAGTCAAAATATAGCAGTCACAAATAGTGCTTAGAATTTTTTCTAGAAAGGTTTTGATTTAAAAGAATACAATTATTGCTATCATAAATAAATTAAAAATGTTTAATCTTTTGAAATTAAGTTGATGACTACTATAAAATGGCAGATTACATGTATGTACTTCCATGAGTGCCCTTGAATCATGGTCATATGGGATTATTTGCATGAATTTCAGTGCAATAGTGTGGAAACTTTGTGGGTTTTCTTTAGTTGTTCAAAAAATATACATATGGTATTGCTCAAATTACCCATTTTTCGTTGCTAATTTTTTAAAGTAGTTTTTGGTATTGGGTATATGTATAGGACAAATCGTTCCTAATCTGAATGAGAATAATATTCCGATGATCATGATTCGGGATCCTAGGTAGACCTTTGAAATATTATAAAGAATATTCAAAATAGCATAAAACAAATTTTAAATTATCGTCACGGATAATCAAATCAGGCTTTAGTTATATACATATATATATATATATATATATATACACACACACGCATGCATTTGTTATATAAGTAATATAATTACCATATAATAAGCAGTCAAAAATCAGAGTTTACAGCTTTAGCGTTGAATTTCACTAGCTTGTACAACAGTACAAGTACATACATGTATTGGCAAATTTCAAAAGATAAAATAATATGTCAAATTAATTAATACGAAAATATAACATTAATAATTAGGTGCTAGGATGTCAAAAGCAAATGAAACGAAAGGGTTTTTGAGCTTTCCTTATCAACAACAGCTTGAGGATGATGAAATATAAATCATTTAAATAATTATTAAAAAAAAAAGATAATCAAGAGAGAGTAAAAGGGATTAATATATATATATATATGTAAATTGTATAGATATATAGCTATAGAGCAGTACATACATAGTCAAAAGGAAAAGATAGCAAGAAGGGGATTAATTGATTAGTATGTAGTGATGATGAGAAAGCAAATTCCTTAAAGTGCGTGGCGTTTACACGTGCTGATCCAACACATACAACACAATTCAAGGTCTCGTTTTGCTTATTCTATTGCCGATTATTTTATTATTTGTAATTTTTAAATTATAAAATATAAATATCATACACAAGAAAATTAAACCCTCCGGGATCCGGATGCCTTTGTTTCAGACTCAAATGGATTCCTACGCAATCTCTCCCTCTCTGACCATAACATAATGTGTGTGTGTGTATATATATATATATAGATTATAGACCATGTAGATTGGCACTGCTAGCTGGTCAAACACGGTGATGAAACTATCCAAATTATGGCTCACATCGATTATCAATATCCATCAAACCCTCTCTGCTTAAACTTTTTACATTTATCATTATTTCGTCCTTTGTATATTTATATATATAATATGGTTAGCATATAGTGCCGTTGCCTTCACGGACACTATATCACATTAATATGAGATCTATAGTAACATGTCTAATATATGGGAATCCTATAATGCAACAGCCTTTCACCATGGTCAATTAATTACTTAATTATGCATAAATCATGTGTAATGTACGTGTGTATATATTGTTTCTTCTAATAAGTACTTTATTAGCGTTTAAATATGCATGCATGCATTTATAACAACATTTATATAAGCACACAACGTAACGCAATGAAGTCCTTGTTCATTATTAGGCTTAGCTTAGTATTGCTTGATACCTATATATATATATATATATATTATATATAATCATCTTCCACCAACTTACTAGTTACTACAACTTCTAAGTTGTACCTACTAAACATTAAGCGTCATCAAGATATATATATATATATATATATATATATATATATAAACACATATATATACAATCCAAATAAAATGTGCATCACGTAGAATACTATGGATAATTGATATTAATTATGATTGCTTCCTTTCAGTCTGTGCATACTGTATTAGTCTTAAATGATTAGATTAATGTAATGTCATTGTCGTCAATACATAAAACTATATTTTCAATTGTAGTACAAATTCTTAGCCGCAACATATATAATAACTAAATGCTAATTAATACAGCTTAACAAATTGTCACTGATATATTTTTAATCACAATATAATTTCCTATATTACTTGAAGTAGTTGTGAATAAAATTAATTTTTTTTTCATAAAGGAAATGGATTAGTTTTTGGTGATTTAGTTATAAATAATTGTGATAAAATATTGTAAAATCGGATCAGAGATTTTCTTTAGCACCTAGTTATAGTTATATTTAGGGGTAGTGAAATTGATGAAAGTTATCATTGCTCTAACTTTGAAAGTAATCAAAGATTTGTTATCCAAAAGTACGAATTAAAATGATATGAAAACAATTCAAACAAATTTCACACCCTTATCCGAGGCACCAATAAAACAGTGATAATATAATACTTTATCCATGGCGTGCTGAGAACTAGTAATTGTTTGTTTGTTTGGTTTTTTTTTTTAAGCTTTCTTACAAGCTATAGCGCAAAAATCAAATGTCATACTCTTCTCCGCGTAATAATGATAAATAACATCGTATTTTTCTACGACTTCGTCGCACAAAATTCGTGTTTAACAGCAAGGCCGCAGCAAGCTGGCATGATTAGTTTTCGCTAATGGTGTGACTTCATGTTAAACAAATTGGGCATTAGTTCCAAGAAATTGCATAACTAATATAAATATTATTAATCTTGTCAATCATTTGGGACATAATCTCATGTGTAAGCAAAGACAACCTATCCAAGTGCTTCCCCTTTTGCTAATATTATTCAAAGTTTCAAAAGATAAAAAGAGCATTTCATGCATCACAATTAGGGATCACCAGACTGTACATGATCATGTAATATAACATATATGAAGATGGATTAATGTAATTAATGTAGCAGTATAGTCCAAGCAACTGTGTCATTTTGACACACACTGCTTTGCTTTTGTTTAATCTTTCCTTGGATCATTATACAAGCTACTGTATTTATAAACAATTAATTGTTAAGAATTCAATAAGAAACCATACATGTTCATGTTCATGTTCATGTTCTTCCTGAGATGAATGTGTTTCTTTCTTGCAAATTACTCCTCAAGAACAAGTGATTAAACAGAAGAAAAGAATGTCAAAG
Source organism: Boehmeria nivea var. tenacissima (assembly GCA_018132145.1). NCBI lineage: Eukaryota > Viridiplantae > Streptophyta > Magnoliopsida > Rosales > Urticaceae > Boehmeria > Boehmeria nivea. Next base: position 15,359,211 of record CM030875.1, on the reverse strand, counting down.
TCAACAAAATCCACGTGGCTGTTCGTGGTTCTCATTCTTTTTGCGGCTCTAGCGCAGTGATCCGCGACAACATCGTTGGTTGACATTTGCCCAAACTTTCATTGAACTGAACCCGAAAGATGATTTCATCTGTACCAATTGCTATTTTTAGCCTCGAAAATCCTCGTACAGTATCCATTCCTTTACGATGGCAGCTAGAGGATCGGGTACCTTTGCCGACCACGACTCCAAATCTGGCATAGGTCCGGTCAACGCCATATAATTTGCACCGTTTTCTTTGGGCTTTCTCTTCCAGCTTAACTGTGTCATATAAATATACAAACAATTTTAAGTTTATTTGGTCTAAAAGTAAAATCCACAGTTGCTCACTAATATCATGAGACAATACCAATTACTCCATAATGTTTTAAGTAACTTTCTAAGAAGTTGGATGGTTGTTGGTGCCTAGATATTATGTATTGTCCATTTACACAAACTACCATTTTATCGGCGCGATTTTCGCTCGTGAGATACAGGGTCAACTTGCACATGTTATTGGGGGTGAAGTCAACTACGAACTCCAAAGTTTTATAAACCAGGTATTGCTGATTTGTCCACGGCAATACCTTGTATGTGCTAAGATCAATTGGTATCTCAATATTTGTAAAGCAAGAAAAGAAATCTAATAAAACAATATTTTGATCAGGTCAGAGGGCCCTACTTGTCCGGGGAAAGCTTTAGATAACGCTTTGATTGCAGAATTCTGAACCGAGGAGGCGTTACTTGATGAAGTTCCAGAATCCATGTCAGATTCTTCAATGGAGCCACCGCAATTCACCATGATACGACCATCTGGCATCAACCAATTCTTTATCTCCAACCAAGTCGTAACCTGTCCAAGACAGTTAGAAAATAAGAAAAAACAAAAAACAAAAACAAAAACATAAAACCAATCCATACGCAGACGAAAGCATCTAAGCAGAGGAATGGAAAGTATTGGAAAAATATTTACAAATTGATAACAGTAAACAAGTAACGATCAAAGATATTCATAAAAAAAAAAAAACGAAAATTATGATTGATCAAGAAGGCCTAGTCACTGTGTTAGATGTGTACGAAATCAAAGGCCTCTTTTCAAGAGCTTCCCATCTTTGTACTATTGCTTCCATGACAAGGCTGTTTTGGGAATTTTTTTTTTTTTTTCAAGAAAGAACATTTGGGCTTTGAGTTTAGTCATTTATTTAATTACTTTGAAATCATAACATTTGAAACATCAAGAGAAATTTCAATTTTTAATCCAAAATTTTTGTGTTTCATGTAGATTCAGCAAGTGAATTCTTGGATCCAATTATTATTACAAAATACTACAATGTGGACACACTGTGTTCGAGAAGGCCTAGTCGCTATGTTAGAAGGGGTACAAGGCAATGTCTGTTTTAGAATGAATAATTTACGAAATCAAAGGCCTCTGGCATCTTTGTATCATTGCTCCCATGATAAGGGTGTTTTAGGGAAAGTTTTTTAAGACAGGACATTTAGGCTTTGAGGGCTTTAAGTTTAGTCATTTATTTAATTACTTTGAAATCATTACATTTGAAACATAAAAATGTTCGGGTTTCATGTAGCTTCCGCAACTGAATACTTGGATCCCACAAGCTATTCCTCACACTCATAAAACTTGGCTTGAAACAAGATGATCGCATGTAACACATTGACAATTAAAGGAAACTTTGAACCTCACATATTATGGCACACTGTCCGAATATGTAAACATAAAAACGCACAAACCTCTTGCAATTGTGGCAAAACAGCTCCATTGGAAAACAAGTCAACAACAATGCCTGATATTTACTGCAAGAACTAGTTAGAAAAATATAAAAGGAGACGTTTTCAAGACCTCGTAGAAAGTGAAGAAACATATCATTACTTCATAGAGTTGCTTCAGAAAGAAGCGTAAGTTAAATGATTCCCATCTATATTAGAACATCACCCTTGAATATGTTGCTTCACCTACTATTCTATATACAGAGTGGTAACGTGATCATCCTAATTGATCGCAACAAAAATACTTGTATAATTATGGATTTTTTGAAGTAAGAAGAGCAGGAATGGATGGTAACAAACATATAACTAGGAAAAATTCCAAAGATGCAAAATAAATACTCTTCCTTATTACAAGACAAGAAACTTCTATTTCATCAAATAAAGTTTGAATTCATCGAATCTGAAATTACGAGCTTAACAAGGTTATGCAGAGAGATTGTGACACCTTACCAGCATAACCTCCCGGGATATTAACTGATGGAGAGAGCGCATCTCCAATATGAATATTAAGTACACCACCAGCTTTAGTACGCTTCTCAAGATCGGCTAGCCCAAAATGCTCTCTTGCACTGTCAATCAACTATAAAGTACAATCAAGGCGTACATCAAGAAAACAGTAGCATCGAAGCAATTAGCTAGCAAACACCAAGAAAACATATGGGAAAAATGTTACTTTAAGTACGATTTATGTTGGTTTGTCACCTAATATATAGCATTTCAATCAACAACATCTTAAGTAGAAATCGCGAAAAATAATATGGCGGAATAAATAGCTATTAGGTCCACGGAAAACTTCTAGACCTTTCCAAAATAACCACTGGCAACATAATCACCATAAGTAGCCAATGTCACATGTTTATGACTTCCATTAAGCTTTTATAACTGATAATCGATGCAACATCTAATTTACACATAGTCATGATTTAGTTTAACATGGGATCTATCTAGATAGCAAAATACTTTAACATGTTTGTCAAAAATGTTTACATGTATCTACTGTAGATAAATTTTCTCAAGTCCTCACTATTTGATCAATCTCCCAGCCTTCGAGCTGCAATTCGGGCCATAAGTCGAGCATCAAATGAGCAGCAGTTCCACCGCCCTGAAATTTTTTTTGAAAACTTCAACTTTACCCAATTGCATTAAAAAAATTAAAAAGAAAAAGAAAAAAGTCATAGTCTTTATATTTTTGGGAGATTTACCAATCCAAGCATGGCAATGGGACCTTTAGGAACAATTGGTGCCAAGCTAGCAAACTCATCCTGAGAAACAAAAGAAACAAATTTAAACATGTACTAATATGAAACTGGTGACTCTAATACTTTTAACATTCACATTTCACAGCAAAATAGATTATTGAAATGACACATTTAAGAGTTTTGCTCAGCTAAAATTCAAAACATTGCATATCTACTGAATTGAAAAGAACAGATTAGAAAAGTAGAAGAATTTTCACATACCCAATAAGAATCAGTCCATTTCTTGTCTTTGTAAAGAATGCTATGAACATTATCTGCATTAAAATAAAATTAACAAAAAAACACTGGCCATTAAAAAAAAAAATTAACCCAACCCATCAAACAACAATTCAAAATAAACCCATAAAATAAAATTACAAGAAGAGTCAAGAATCAGCAATCTGGAATTGGGAGTGTCCACAATCATGATATTATTATAAGCACTTCTTATAGAAGTCACTAATTCAAGATCTTCCTCTTCGTCTTGTTGTTGTTGTTGTTGTTTCTCTGCATTGGCCTTTGGAATTGGACACAGCACCGAACGGCCATGGCTGTGACTCGAAAGAACTGGATGAACAATGGAACGCTTGGTAGAGGTTTGGAGAGGCTTTTGGTGTAGATGAGGCCCACCGTAAGGTTGGTGTGTGAGAAGCACTGGATTGCTGTGGCTCAGCACTGACATCACTACTTCCATGACTCCACTTCGCTCGAGAACTTCACTTCACTAGTTCACTTCACTGTTTCGTTCGTTGTTTTCCTTATCAACTGTGCTTTTTGCCATTTGCACGTGTGGGTATGTTTTTTTTTTTTTAATTTTCTTACCCCCTAACTTTACATGTTTTGACATTTTGTCCCATGATCCATAGAAATTGGCATAAACCACCTATATTTTGTGGAAAAAAAAAATTTGGATCATTAAGTAGCTATTTTAGAAGTTGTGTTTTTAAGAGAACGGTTTAATACAAACTAAAAAAAATTATCATGATAAAATTACTAAAAAATTTACCATGAACGTTTATATTTTTTTAAATTTTTTTTGAAACTTTAGTTATTTTTGGAAATCACACTTTAAAAAATGATTATAAAGTCTTAAAAATGATATGTTTATCAGAGTATGCCATACAATGGGTAATAATTCTGATTTATTTATTTTTTATGGGTTTTTTTTAAGAAGTTAATCCAATGATTCGGAATCATTCTCACTCTAGGGCACCTATTAAAAAAATCTTTTAAATTTTATTTTATTTTGCATGAGCTATTTAAAAAAAATTATACATATTTAACACTTTTTTGAAGTTGTTGCGGTATTTTTTTTTAATAAATTGCACTTTAAAAATAACTATTTATTAAAATTTTGCAAGAGGTTAAAGATGAATAATATAATGTATTCATATAAAAAATGAATTAAAAAAGTGATATGAGGTGGCTTGTTTTTTTATTTAATGGCATGAATAAAATTATTTATTGACAAATGACTTTTTTTTTTCCGAAAAAAGTGGTTTTATGTTGAATGAGTGGCGTCGACTTTTATGTGCATTGTGAAGAGAAAAGTACTGTGGAGTCGTGTGCGTGAAAAGAGAGAGAATCCACATAAAGAAAGAGAGAGTAATTTTTTGCAGCCTTCTTCATCTTGTCGTTCTGAAATTGGTGTCATTTTAACTATTTCATGTCGTTTTTGGTTTTCTGTCTTTTCTTCATCGTGTTTGTTACTTTCTTTGTTTTTTTTTTCTGATTTCTTATCGCTTTTCATTTTGAGACTCGTGCCTTTTTTTACCGTTTTCAGTCATTTATCAGTTTTCTGTCGTTTTTAATTTCTTGTCGTTTTTCAGTTTCTGTCGTTTTTAATTTCTTGTCGTTTTTCAGTTACTGTCGTTTTTTAGTTTTAATGTCGTTTTCTTCTTTTAAAGTCAATTTTTAGTTATACTGTTGTTTTTCTTGTTCTGTCTTTTCTAATTTTACTGTGGCTTCTCTAATCCTCTCGTTAATCAAGCTTTACAATCATTTTTCTGTTATCAACTAGTTTTAATGTCGTTTTTTTAGTATTACTGTCGTTTTTTAGAACCTGTCACTTTTGAGGCAGTACTTAACGCCCTATACTCTTCAGTTGAGCGTTGAGCAGTGCCCAAATTGAACGGATTAACAACGTTCTATTGTTTGGCCATATATCATATTCGCTATATTGATCCATATGCGACGATTGATGTTGATAAATAGCATTGCTAATACATACACATACATATTTGTCAACGGCTGATAGTCCAACAAACAAGACAAAAATCACCAAGCATATAAGCACACCAAACGTTTACTATATATGAGAAATTATAGTGAATACCCGATTTTTAACCCTTAATTTGAATTAATACCTGATTTTTTGAAAAATATAACAAAATATCCAAGTGACCTACATAGTGATAGCTAGTGATAATTAATTTAGTTATAAAAAATATATGCAAGTAATTAATAAAATTACTAATTACTCAATTACTTCATAAATTTAGGTATTTATTTTATTATTGTATAAACTTGGATATTTCTCTACTTCACTCTTCGTATATATTTCTCCACAATTCGTTTAACTTACGAAAAGTCTGTTTGGTGTTATAGTGAATATTGCAACACTACAAATAACACTGCAACATCGGTAACGATTACACACAATAAAATAAGTAAACAGTGCGAAAAAATAAATGACGCAAAAGATACAGATGAAAAAAATTCCACTAAGAGACACCTGGTCTTATGCACAGAAAGAACCACTGTTTCATCTTGTTGCCATCTTCTTGTTACCGTCCTTCTAATTCTGGTTGTGACATTATTTTCTAAAGCCACTTTAAGTCATTTAATTGAGCTCATAATCGAACTTAAGTTTTATCTCTGATGTTTTATGGTTACTAACTTCTTTCATTTCTTGTTAACATTTGGTTTACTATTCTAACAAATGTTACACCTTATTCGTGGTTTTTTTTTTATCATGATAAGTTTTCATTTTGTTTTTCCAATTGATGTTCTGATTATTTTGGGTACGATTAAATGGATTGTTGTCTTAACACTTCGAAATTACAAGGTATTTAGCTCACCGCCTCACCGGTCTTTAGTTCATGTCGAGTTTTCATTTAAAATTACTGACAATTTTGGTTTTGTCTATTGTTCAACCTACTTTTTAGATATTTGTTGACTTCACCATTGATCGTAGTTTTGTGGGTAAAATGCTGGTTTTAGATTTACATATGTTTGTTATGTGAATTAGTCTTGGTCATTGTTCTTTTGCAACAATGGCCATCTGATTTATCATGCGGATTATACTTAGCCGGTGTCTTTCTGCAACAATAGCCACCTATTCTTGGCCATTGAACTTATTTCATCTATAGTTTGGTGAAAGTCCACTCAAAGCTGCTATGTTAATACCCAAATTTCGTAAAGCAAAAGAGAACATAACCTTGATAAAGGTCACCAGAAGTAGCTTGAGCAAGCAAATCAGTAAATGAAGGTTGACATAAAAAAACAAAAAAACAAGATCAAATTTTTTATTATGCCTATTTATTGAATTTTTTTGATAGATAGAAAAGATTTAAGAAAATATATAGAAACTAATACAGACTGATATGGAACTATAAGTTTCTTGATTTTTGAAAGTTCCAAGTGGATGCACTTAATTTGTTGATTATATAAAAAATATAGAAAAAAATAATAGAACAATAGAAACATTACTCTCACTAGCATCATGCACATTATTAGCACTGAGCACACCATTGACATCTTCACTAGCTTTATTATTTTGCATTTCATATATGATTAAAAAGGTTTGGGGTTTTAGCCTTTTTTAGGCCTATGTTTTAAGAATTTAACCGTAGTTTCATGAAATTAAAAAAATTACACGTGTACTATATTTTGATACACCTGTACCATAAATATGATAGACATGTATCAAAATGATACACGTGTATAGAGAAAAATAAGGTCCATAGATTTTAGCATACGAGAGTAAAATGGATTCTAAGTTTTCAATTTGAAAAATTTTGAAATTCAAATAATGCATGTATTCCTAAATTCTAGGTTCCTTTTGTTATTTATTTGAAAATTCTTGTAAGAATGATATATAATGGCCAATTTAAATGTAATATCTACATTATTATTGGGGAAAATTGTAAAATAAAAAAAAAGATATTTTAAGATTCACTTAAAATTTATGTCCCAAATATGTGCTCTCTTGATCTCCTCTATGTTTATAATGTAAAAATAAAGGTAAAAATTATAAGCGCAATGCAAAAAGGAACATAAATCAATAGTGTGTCAAAATATAGGCATTCACCAAAATCACTCACAATAACAAGAGAGATTTTGACATGTGCTCTTTTTTGACACACTTTTAATTTACGCTCCCTTTTTACTCTTTAGTTACATTTAAAATTTATACCCTTAATTTTATATCATTAACATAGAGTAGAAGTGAACAAACCACTTAAGCATGTTAAATAATGCACCAATCAGTCAATCTTACAACTATCCCTTTATCTTTTTCATTTTGGCACTTCATGTTCTTTGAAAATTATTTTTAAGAAATAAAGCCAACAACAAATTTTCTCATTCAATAGAATAACAATCAAGAAATTTTGAAAAATTCTATTTTTAGACAACATGATTAAAAATTGTCACATAAAAAAAATTACGGTTATGCGACTTTTTAACAACAAATTTGGTCAAACTGCCCCTTTGCTTTAGAAATGAAGAAAAAAAACGGTTAAATTATAGTTTATTAACAACAAAGGTGACAATTTGCAATAATGACATAAATCATAAACTTGAACTATAACGTGACACTTGAGAAATCATAAACTTGTCTCAAACGCTCATCCACTTAAAAAATAATAATAATAACTTTTTGTACCCAAAGAGCCAGATGAACATGACTTTAGATGACAAAAATCCACTCAGTCGAAAGGAATCAACAAAAGAATATAAGATTTAAACCATGAAAGTAAAATCCGCGCCAACTTTTTTACCATTACAATCCTTTCAATCATCAAAACCGCACAAACAACTCAACCTCCTGGCTCCAAGACGAACAGATTTAAGTTGGAAGCAAACCCCAAATAATAATTGGGGTATGTATCAAAAACACCAACTCAAAAGGCTATTGCTAGATTTTTTCCTTCTCATTTCAGTAAAATTTTGGTTTAATCTGTTCTTGTCGAACTCTATGCCGCAACCCTTTTGTGCTCCTTGTATACAATCAAAAGAGATCCACAATTTATATTTACACATTTTCTTGACGACCAAGGGCATATACAGATGAGATTCGAGATATGAACCGAAAGCAAGAAACCCAGCCAAAACTATTACAAGAGAAAACAAAAGAATGTAGAAACCATCCAAATGCCTCAAAACTCAAATTGCCTGGAGACAAGACAAAAATACTGGATTCAGTACAGGTATATAAAATATTGATATGATGTATCTGTTAATCAAACAAGGTAGTAATAAAAGCCGATAAGGTTTTAAATAAATGTAAGACTAGAAGCTGCAGCACTTATTGGTTGATTGCATTGATTTACCCTTAACACGTTTTGCATTGACAACCATTAACCTTCTCTTCAAGCACACAGAAGCATAAAGTACTAAACCTATCCAGTTTGGGGTTTCCGTAGTTAACTTTTTCTCCAGTTAAAACATGTCTTCAGACATCTAAATCCAAGGTTCTTTCCAAGCTTAATTTATGTTCTATTATGAAGTAAAACAAAAACAAAAAAAAAACAAAACAAAAAAGCATGTTGAAAGAAAGAGAAGTGTAGCACAAATTCATGCCATAAGCGTAAAATTTTGCATTTAGAAAGAGAAAGAGACACCACACAGAAAGTACATAAATTCTCTCCCCTTTCCTAATTGTTCTATTCAAGGAAAGTGCATAGTGGGACGAGGTTGAAAAACTTACCCAATAACTCCCCCGTTTTTGGAAGTAAAAAATTATGGAGGAGCTGGAACCTGAACAAACAAAATCAAATCAAATAGAAGAATGCATTCTCCGGCTACGGCATCTTCAGCGCCTGTTTTAATTGTGCAAAAGCTGCAGGATGCATGCTGCTAATCGCTGAATTGAAAGATTCTCCGTAAAGAGCTGCACACGTTTGAAGATTTTCCCTCACTGAAGTCTCGAGTGACAACTGGTTGATAGGATCAGAAAACTTGATCTGAAAGAAAATATGAAAGAGTTAAGTTTTACTATCAAAGGCTTTGTTAGGAAAGACATAAAGAGCTACCTGTCTTCTTCGGAATTCTTTACTAGGAATGGTATCTTCGCCATGACATCTGCTGGAGCTCATGTTATCACCGCTGCCAAATCAAGTAATTCCAAATTACCAGTTGTAAGAGTCAAAATACATAATTAATGTGTGCATTCTCCTGAATGCCTAAAAGTGCTATTGGGAAAACATATGTAACACGGACTAATTAATGGATATTAAGACTAATACACATTTGTGCATATAATAATAAGGAACCTAACCTGGACTCTCTTCTGATATGTCATCATTGCCACCCAAGATTACACTCGTGCACACACTGCATGTACATAAAAGCATAAAATAAGACGCACTAAAGAAGTATTAATTGTTACTCTTGTATTCATTGCTGAAGTCATACCTCAGGATTTGATCAAGCTTATCAAGGATTTGAGGCAATCCTAATTTGAGAAGTGTAGACAAAGCTAAGCCATATGTCTTCCTCTGGATGGAAGATACATTGTCGACCTATCACCAAACAAATGTTCAGGCAATAGAAGATATAATTATTGTCTTTAACTGTTAAATTCCAAGTAATAACCACATTCTCCGAGTAATAACCATATTTTCTTCTTCTAATAAGAGCATATTTTTAGAACAAGATAAAGATAATTTTAATTGTAAGGATCCGCCTCAGAAGATTCTTGGACCATGCCATGTTCCTTACAGTTCATATGTTTTGTACTTGATCTCTAGTCAGCAAGTTGTAAAACAATAATAAAACGTTTTAGATGACAGTAATACATAATTAGTAATTACAACCTTAGACTACCTGGTGACGCTACTGTTATGATAATGGACGTATTAGCACTTTTCACTAATGGATTGTCAATGGAGATGCATGCTTGACTAACCTTATCTAGCCATACATCAACCAGGGCAAGAAGTACACTTTCTCCAATTGTAACACCTGAATTTTGAAGAATTGACGAAAGTGATGGTTCTGCAGTCAACTGAGCTAGATAATTGGTATTCATAACCAGGATTCTCGCGAAGATGGCAGCTGAAGATGCTTTAACAGTCGTCTTAGATGGATCATAGTCATCTCCTCCACTCAGACAGATAACAATTAATTTCTAGCAAATATTGAAACAAAGATACCAGATTAACAAGAGGTCTCAAAATGTAAAATATGTTCTGTAACACTTGGTGCAATATAGATCTCGACATGCGGAAAAAAAAAAAAAAAGCAAAAAAAAAAAAAACACCACTTACTTGTAAAGTACTGCTAATCAGCGGGGGCACATCCATTGGGAAACACTGAAAGTAGCAACATCTCGAGGTCAATATAGCTGATGGTTTAAAAAATTTCAATATTCAATCTAAATACAACATTACCATACTAACAACAACAAAAAAAAAAAAAAAATGATTCATGGCTTTTGTTTTTTTTTTTTTAATTCATAGGAAATATATCATTGAAAAAGACAGTATAATGAAAGAGGACGAGCAATTCATGGTCATTATGGGAAACAAAACTATAATATTGATAAATAATTATAATATAATGGAAGAGGATGATGGATCCTCTGAATTATGACACGATCGGATCCACAGAGCACTGTCCTTGATGTTAGGGCACTTTAAAGGCTTCAGTGGAAGTAATAGGGATGTGTTAAAGCTGACACCTCGGCTCCACAATATTCAGAATGAATCTTCGTAGGTGGATAACTAATTAATGTCTTGTTTGTTTGTTTGTTTTTTTGTTTTTTTTTTGTTTTGTTTTTTTTTTCTAGTTCCTGTACTTTGTCTGTGTTTCGAACTTCTTGTGCTCTCCAATTTTCATGTCTATTGAAGTAGAGCTCTAATTTGCTGTCTATTTCTCTTAAAAGTTTTGCAAAGTACCTGTATTAGAGTATCAATAACTGGAAGAGTTGAAATCAATCCTCTATCGTTGACATTTCCAACAATCATATCAAGAAGTTTGGCGACACTGGAAGCATGCATACTTAGAAATTCTGTTCCACCCAAAACAATATAATCCTCCATGATGTTGACGCCAACCTGCAGCCAAGTTCGATTTAATATTAGGCAAGAAATAGTAAATATTTGAAGCGTGCTCATGTAACAATTACTAACAATACAAGATACATTATGCCATGAACAATGAAATCAAGGAGGTGATAATATTGAAAATTCCAAAAGACAGTAAGTAGCTTTACTGGGAGGTGGACTTAATTTTAAGTTAATACATTGAAACTAAACACAAAAGGTTTTTGAGGCAACTTGAGGGCAATAAGGTAAATAATAAACCATGCAGCAAGGTTTCATTATAAAAATGTTAGCTTTTGTGTACTAAAACTTTTCAAATACATTGCATTATAGACATATTAATGAGAAAACATTTGCTGGAAGATTACAAGTATAATATAAGAGAAATTAACTAACACACTCAATTGAGAATATTTATCCCACAATCAAATTGCGTGGGATATCACATTGAGATAGACTTCTAACCTGCAAGTGATCAAAACTTCTTTCCATGATTTCCACAAGGCAAGGGAAGTATGTTAACAGTTGAGGCACCACTGAAGGAGCGTGAGAAAGTGTGGCTTCCCACAACTGCACAAGTATGGTATATGATAAGATACAGCATAAAATAAAGACAGTTCAATGATCAAAACTAGTGGTATCTAACCAGCATGCTGTCCTCGAGAAGATTGAGTTCATCTGGGCTATTGATATCAATTCCCTTTTGAAGAATGGGCAGTAGCATACTGTAGCAAATAGGCGACTGATAGCCTAGTGCAACAACTAAGTTCTTGAGAGCAATAAGAAGTTGAATCTGCAGAAGACTTTCACCAGAAGACTCCTCCCAAACCTTTTCAAATAGAGGGATCTAATTAGAACATATGAGAGAGAGACTCAAGCTTGGCCTCGTAAAAAACAACTTAAAACCTACTTGGCTCAAAGAATGAGAAACATATCTCATGTTGTATTAGGCATGGTTCTATCTTACAAAGAATCTCTTTAAAACCTGTAACTTGAGTCGAGGAATATCTGGGTGTATGTAATTTGAAAATTCAATATACAAATACATTTAAAATTTAGATCCATAAAGAGCGTCTTCAAGATTCAAGAATGATAAGAGGTAAAATATTTAATCTTGTTTTGTTTTTCTTCTAAAGCTAAATGTGAGTATTCTGAAAATAATTATACTATTATTTCATAGTAGGCTAGTGGATCCCTTATGTTGAACGTGTTTTATTGCCAAATGGCTTATCCAAATTTCTAGGATCCAAAATTTCTCAATTCTTTATAGCATATTTTCAAGAGCTTCAAACTGTTGTCTATGTAATAAAAGTATAGAACAGAGCAAATAGTGAACCAATAAAGAAAGTACAACACACAGATTCCATTCTTCTCATCGAAAACAGCAGTAGATTGATCGCAATCACAATCAGATAATAAAATATCACAACCACAAACTAAGTTACCTTTTGGAAAAAAAGCACCAACTTGTTGGCAAATGGAAGTACTCCATTCACATGCCCTGTAAGTGTAGAGACCAAATTTAGAACCTGTACCTGAAAACAGCTATGAGACCGAAAATCAAAATGAGGTTTAAACGCTGGTTGTAAATTATACAACATATTGCTTTTGAAAATCCATCTATTGCGAAACAGAACGTAAATTAATGAAGCGTTCAGTGCAAAAGTGAACATATTAAATAGGAAGCCAACTCTGCAGTGTGTTACTTGGCACATATGTAAGACATAAATCGTAACCACCGTATAACCACGTCAGGAAAGTAAATCTCTCTCTCAAATTTGAGCATGCTTAGAAAATTTACTAATGTATTATAGAATATACTGCTAGTAATTGGAAAACAAATCTCTATATTTACCTTTGAGTCGAATTCTTTAACTTCCTCAATCAACTTAAAACATAAATCCCAACATATTGGAAGTAGATCGGTGAATTCGCTCTCAGAAAAATTTGCATCTTCAATATGCAGACACAATGACCTACAGGCTGCCAACTAAAAATCACAAAAGCATAAGCTTAGAGTACAAATTCAGAGGGGGCTAAAAACTGTTCACCATGTTTCAGAAAAATAGCTGTGCGCATCATACTCTAACAGATATATCTTTGTCCTGTAGCAATCTGATCAGAGCACAGTATACTGGCCTTTTTGTGTCATCTTTAACCTGCCAGAAAATAAACCAATGAAACCAATCCTTTTCACATTATTGTCAATTAAAATATAAACACACAATTCACGGCCAAAAAATTAATCCTAGTACATAATGAAAGCTTCAATGTCGCATATTTTCCCTAAAAGCGAAGCTAAGAGGGAGGCAGACTCTAATGAGCAACAGACGTAGGAGAAACCAGAAAATATTTCAATTATTAATATTTGCATCTGCCACCGATTATTGTGATGTGTACCAGAAAGACATTTTTTTTCATAATTAGTAAAATTAATGAGATCTTATACTATGTGGCTCACAAGATAGTATCACCTCAGACACCCACTGTCCCAATATAAGTGCAACTTTCCGATAGATGATACGCATATTTGGATGATCCTTCGAGAGATCAAGAGATAACGCACCATTAAACCTGCAAATTTAATTTGGAAAGAAAATCATATTTTGCTATGACCCCATAAATAAAATGGCATAGAAAGATCAAGCAAGATAAAATTAACAAACCCGTAAAAGAAATTAGAGACTGCAACAGGCATAAAAGTCAAATGAGAAGCTAAATCAAAAGTATAGACAACCAAACAGACCAACATCCCTCTAAAAAAATAATCCTCATTCCATGAACACCCAAGCCCATTGTGTTGGGAGTGATATGAGCGACTTGAAATCTCTGTGAGATATTCTGAGCTAATGGTGGGCTCATGTTCTAGCACTTTTGGCACTATATTTTTCCTATCATAGGGTATGAAGCACTAGATTTTCTTTTGGTGAATAAAGCATGCGTAAAAACATATTGAGGAAAAATGAACAGATTGATTACATTTCACCAGATATCAAAATATGTTTCCACTATTATTTTCTTGTAAAATGAGACTGAAAAAAGATATTTTATATATCTTGTAAATTAAAAATGAATTAAGTTTGCACTAATGATCAATATGGATTAGTTTTCATACGTACAAAGCCATCCACCCTCCAGCACCGAAGACCCCAAGGCTCCATTTAACATCCCAAAATATTTCAAGGAAAAAAAATTATCATTTTCACAAATCACCACACCATCGGAAAATAGCAACAATTGATGGCATCTGAATTAAAAAAGATAGATAACATCAACTAATAGATAGCATTTCGGGAGTGGACGAACCAATCTTTAAAGCTCAGGTAATTTGAGAGCTCATAATAAACATATGCAGCAGCTCCATAAGCAGCATCTTTAAGAAGCAATCCTGGAGTGATTTCAGTGACTGAGGTAGGGCAACCAGCCATTGCTTCTTGAAGGATAGAAACAACAACAGGACCTAGAAGCTAAAAAGTGAACATAAAAAATCAAACAAGTTTACATTTTTTTTTTTGAATTCAGGAAAAATAAAAAATTAGCTGAAATATTCTGTGTCTATAAAAGTAGGAGCTACCAACCTCACTGTGGTTATGAAACAGAACAATATACAAAGCCTCAGCACAAGGCCTTAATTTTTCTGTCCACTGAACCATATCCTGCTCATGATGAAATGATTCTGGGTCCTGATACCACTCCTCCAAATCATTAGGAGTAAGAACAAAGTACCTAAAGAAACATTAGTTGACAGATTCAGTCAATGAACTCCTGAAAAGCATGCCTAATAAAAAGATACAACTTAAATTTGTGCTAGGTCCTTGGGGATAAATTTGCCCCCTCTCACCATTTTCCTCAGAAGCAAGGAGGATATTCTCTAGTTAAACTTAGAGTGAATCACTTGGTCCATACACTACATACAAATACCAGGAAAGACCCAATTCAAACCTTTCCTCACAGTAGTCATAGTCTCGTAAACAAACTTACAGTGAGTAAACTGGACCTTTCAGAGATACCAATACAAAGCATACATAACGGGTTGTAAAAGAACTAGATAAGTCCAAAGTAGGCAAGACATTATGAAACAAAGAACAAGTACCATTACCTTCTAATCAATATATTACATAAGAGTACTACACGTTCACTTGTCATAAGAGAATTCAAGACACCATTAACAGCATTTGATATGTTTTTCTTCATCTGCTCTGGTGTTGCTCCATTTTCTTCCATCACCCGACCAATTACACTGCGCTTATATTCTTTACATTCCAATACATTTTTCACCATTACCATACATTGAATAAGAAATTGCTCAAATGACAATACATCTGGATCGGGATCTGTTATCTTATTTAAGCAGAAAACCATGACAAGTGGAAGGACACTTTTATCACTGAATGAAAACGGATGTGTTTCTTGAATTACAATCAAAACTTTCATCAGTTTAGTACAAGCCCTCTTTATGAAGTCCCAAAATTTGGACTGCCCTTTCTGAAATGTTGAATCTGAAAAATAGCGCACAGAAGAACCAATACCATTAAAATAAGGTTTGCAACAGCAAAATATAAATAAATAAAAGAAGTATCAAAACGGTTCAGCTTCCCTTCCACTGGCAAAATATATATCTTTTCAATCATAGCCTCTAAACATATGATTAAATAGTTCAAAGGATTAATCAGCTTGAATTAAAAATTTGAAGGACAGCATCCCTAATAGTTTGAGACTAATGGAGCTAAAAAAAATGACAATAGTGAGAAGAATCAATTATTTGGTTAGCAAAAGAACGCATAGATGAACAAGCCTAAATAAATGAATGCAAAAATAAATTACAAGGAACCCTTCAACACAAATGAAATAAAAACAAATACGTATTTTTTGCTCATTTGGAAAAGATTCCCACAATGAACAAAAAACTTAAACTGTATCTGTCTTCAAGTATTCTCCATTTTTTATTTCCAACCAAAAAATCTAAAACCATCTATGCCTTGATCATACCATTTCTTACTGTTTAGTCAATAGACAGAAGAAGAAGAAGAAGAAGAAGAAGAAGAGAGTAAGGAAGAATACAGTAATGAAATAATTCAAAATACATAGAAATAACAGATTAAAACTTGGAAAAAGAACGAATAATATCTTACAGTAAGGAAGAAATGACTGAATAGCGTTCAAGAGCACAGGAGAAACCTCTTTGACTGGCCTGACTTCCTAAAAATGAGGATACATAGTTATAAACAAGGTCAGTTTACTGTCATGGAGAGGAAAGACGCCATAGAAAACTGTCAAGTACAATTAACCAGAGAGAGAAAGAGGACGAAACGTGGCGGAATAGATAATGACCTTCAAACTTTTTGCATCACTAGTATATCCGGAAATTACTAACTGGCGTATTATCTTTAAACAAAACAACCACCGCTCACACATTAGATGAAGCTCCTCTTGATGCTGCTCCAGAGCATTTGAGTTATAGTTTTGGGTAAGTGTAGAAAAACCATGTAATATGGCCTGCACATCACATTGCCACAGCTGCCAGCAATAATCAAAGAGATGGGATGATATCTGCGAAACAAAGCTCATCAGTTATCATATCAAAGTATAACATATAGAATCAAATTAAAACCCATTGAAAGACCAGATTCAAAAGCTGCGGCAAGAAATAAGGTATACCATCTCAAAGAAAACTAAAGGTAGAAAATAATAAAAGCACAACCACGAAAACCTCTAGTACTTGTTAAACAATGGGATTTCTAAGTAACTGGAAATTAGATAATATAACAAAGACCGTATATAACATATCAAAATATAACATATAGAATTAAATTAAAACCCATAGAAAGACCGAATTCAAAATCTGAGGCAAGAAATACGGTAGATCATCTCAAAGAAAACTAAAGGTAGAAAATAATAAATACCTAACAAGCACAACCATGAAAACCTCTTGTACTTGTTAAAAAATGGGATTTTAAGTAACTGGAAATAAGATAATGCTGGAATTTAATATCGCATTAGAAGTTGATCGAACAGGGTTATTAATGCAGCAACGAAGATCTTCCCTCTAAAGTCGTTATAGTGATAGCATCTTAATTTCTTTTTTAATTTTTAATAAGAGATAAGCGCTTCTATGTATTACGAAGTAGTATCAACATGAGTACCTTTCTGGAGTACTGCGTGGGTCAGCAAGTCATGCACAAAACATGTCATCAAGATTGTTCCACATTTTTTTCTTTTTATAACGAAAATTTACTGATAACGGTAATCTGTTCCACAGTTTTATCACTACAGAAGAATATCACCAATCTAGCGTTCATGGATTAAAAGAGCAATATTAGTAACCTATACCTCTGCAAATGTCTTTTGGCCAGAAGGGAGACGCTTAGTAGACAGTTCTTTCAAGGTTCGGAAGAGGATCAAAAAGATCCTGAGAGAGGAAAAAACATCTGCTGATTGAAGGTGCTGTGCTAAACTCGAAAAGAGCTCTGGCCTGAATAATTCATCAGATTTATAGATCAATAGAATTTCATTTAATAAATCAATGCTTACCAAATAGGAATTTCGTGCCTCCATCCAGTGATACCTAATTTAACAGGCACTAGATACCTAATTTAACCAAAACAGCTAATGTGCCTCCACCCAGTGAAGCAACCCCTTCAGCAGGCTTTCTTTTATTGCAGATATCTCACGGTTACAAACATGAACAGTATCAAAACACAGTAAAAGGAAACTGAAATAATACCATTCTTTGGGATAATCAAATCGAGCAATCTTTGAGATGAGCACAGCCAATGTCAGAGCTACCTGTATTAAAAACACAACGAAGAGCACAGTAAGATAACAAATCCAATACTAAAGAATTGAATTACTTCTTGGAAGCTATAACTGAAAATGATTATAAACAAAAATGTGATGGCAATATTTAGGTTATCCTTTGTGCCAAATTTGACACTTTCTATCACATCCATGAAATTTAGCATAGGAATGGAGAGCAAAATTTTTCGTTTAAAGAGAAACTATACCTCATTCATATAAGAAAAGTGAAGCAAAAAACAGGAGGACAGGATATCCACCTAATATCTTGCACAAAAACTTCTTATAAATGACTATGCATTAAAACAGATGTTGCCACTCCCTGGTCAAATCTGCAAACTAGGGACAGATTTTTTATTTTTTATTTTCTTTTTGTGTGTGTGTGTGTGTGTTCAAACGCTACCTTTTAGCATTAGTGTAGCTTTTAGACACATACATTGAGGATGCTTAAAAACTAAATTTAAATTAACAATTAAATGCACGATTTTCAGTGATTGCTCCATTGTGTTTTTCACTTGTTTCCTCCACAATGATGTATTAAACATTGATATCCTAGGGCTCCATTTTCTACAAATAAGATTCCAATGAAATAGGACTAAAAAAGAAACAACAGGCAACACCTGATAATTTTCTTCTCTTAAGTGGGACAACAGTTTTTGTCTCAGATGTGCTTTCTCCTCATTGCTAATTCCCCTGAAGACAAAAAACTTCACATCAGGTACATGCATTACTATGCTAAATTCTAACAATAAATCTCCTAGCTGATCAAGGAACATAATAAGAGAAACCCAACAAACCTAATGGCTCCCAAAAAAAATTCATTTACAACATTGTGAGAACAATGCCAACAAAAATGTTCTACTCTTAACTAAAAGTAAAATTTTTCCAGCCAATTCACTAATACAAGTCTATTCGGGTCCTCCATATCCTACATATAGCGCAAAAATCCAAAATGCAGATAGTATCAAACTAATGTATGAAGAAAATCTCACGTTGATTCGCGTCTGGTTCTCCAATATCTATTGATATTGTTCTTGAAATACACTGAAGCCAACAGACGAACATCCACTTCCGGTGCCAAATCCTTGGCAGTTATAATTTCCTACATTCAAAATGACTACTCTTACCAAAGAAACGCAGACAAAATCGAACATAGCATAAACCAAATCACCGCCATCAAGAACTCAAAGAACCAAAAATAAAAAATAAAAAATCACAGCTAGGGAGAGAAAAAGCTTACCATGAGACATGAGCAGAAGCCAGGCCTGGTCTCGCACTGAGCCAGCGCCGCCTCTGCCGGCTTGCGGACGCTCTCGTCGCCGCTCATCGAGTTCTTCAGCAGCGAGTACATCGCCGGCAGGTCCGCGGCCGAGAGCGCCATTGGAAATGCCCTCAAAGCTCTGCGAGCGAAAACGCATTTCACGCAAAAACCTCTCATTTTCATTCGAACCAAACGAAATATCGACGGTAGAGAATCAATCTCGCCACCGAACGTTCAAAATCGCCAAACGCCAAAAACAAAAAAACAAAAACAAAAAAAAAAAACCTGAACGCACCTGAGAAGATTGAGGTTCCGATCAAGACTTCGCCGGAGAAGAAGAAGAAGAAGAGAGCTTGGAGAAGCGAAAACCAGTACGATTGTTCGGCCGTGTCAATTTCTGGCTCTCGCTCTCGCTCTCGCTCTCGCTCTAGCTCGATTGATTGTTTGTTCAGAAGGAAATCGACGAACAGGTCTGAGAAAATGCCCTAAATCATTGAGCTTGGCTTTGGAATCTATATATATGTTTACTAATTATTATTTATTTATTTCTTTTATTTTATTTTTCAAATTTTTACTTTTTTTTTTTTATTTACGGTTGCGGTGACATTCAAAGTGGTGCTGTACTGCTGTTAGTCTAAAAAATATGCAGTGTTGTGTGTTCAGAGCAATAGGGACATTTTTGTCTAGGAGCCTTTCGGTAATGAAACGGCAAGTTCAGGGTAAAAACGACACGCTATTATTATTTTAATGATTAGTTGAAGAAAACGACAGTACATAAACGACGCGTCGTTTTAATTGAAATAAAAGCAACATATCGTTTTGGTTGTATTTTAACGACACGAGGCCGACATTTGGAAAATAACATGTTTGGTTTTATTGAAAACATTACATAATTACTAATTTGTTTATTGTGAAAGAAAACGACACATTGTTTCGGTTGGATTATAATCGACACGTGCTTGTTATTTATATTGAAATTTCTTAAAACGACATGCTTAATTGTGTAACAGACGATATTTTTAAAAAGCGACTTGTAGTTTTGAATTTTGATTGTTTTGAAATGGGAAATGCCATGCCATTTAGTTGAGGTAATTAGAAAGCAAAAAATAAATAAATAAATAAAGAGACGTGTCCTTTTCAATTTCTATTGAAATTTTAGAATGTTATTCAATTAAATTTTTTATGTCTTAAGTGGAGACAATGACAGAGAAATAGAATACGACATAATCAAAAAAAAAAAAAAAAGCTTCGGGGTAAACCGTAAACCTCAGTATATTTGAAAACGACAGAAGTCATGAAAAACGACATATTAAGGAGAAACGACATATATGGTAAAAACGACAGAAAATGAAAAACGACATATATGGTAAAAACGACAGAAAATGAAAAACGACACCTGATTATAAATACATCATAGAGGGAAAAGACAAAAATCTTGAAAACAACAAATCTATCTATATTATTAAGAGCCAAGTGCGTTTTCCACGGGCGTTTCGTTAGCGTTTCGTGCGTTTATTGAAGGGCGTTTTTTTTGCCTTTTTTTCGGAAAAAACGCGTTTTTAGGGGCGAAAATGAATTTTTTTAATAAAAGTTGGGCCTAAATAAAAATAATAAAATATTTAGGGACTAAAAAATAAATTAATAAAGATATAATGGCAAATAAACAGGGACTTGAACGCAATTAGGGGAAGACCTGACGCGTGGGCCCCACCGCGTCAGTCCCCTCTTCACTCGCTGTAGGAAACACGCGCCCGTTTGTTTGTTTTTTTTTTTCGTTTTTCAGTTTTTTTTTCGTTTTTCAGTTTTTTTTTTTTACTTTTTCTTTTTCTTTTTGTCTCTCTTTTTTGGATTTTTTTTATCAACCAATTTAAATTTGAATATAATTTTATTCAGACATATTTTTTTTTATTCCATTAGCTCCCATTCCAAAAAAATAAAAATTTGTTATTTTATCTTAATTTATTGTTTTCTTTGTGTGTGTTGTTATTAGTTTATTTGTATTTTTACTAAAAGGATTAATTCATTTTTTTCTTTGTTTTAGATTTTTAAATTTTGTTTTTTATTTGTTTTACTATTAATTTAATTTAAATATAATTTTATTCAGATATATTTTTTTTATTCCATTAGCTCCTATTCCAAAAAAATAAAATTTTGTTATTTTATCTTAATTTATTGTTTTCTTTGTGTGTGTTGTTATTAGTTTATTTGTATTTTTACTAAAAGGATTAATTTATTTTTTTTCTTTGTTTTAGATTTTTAAATTTTGTTTTTTTATTTGTTTTACTATTTTAACAATAAAAATAAATAAACATGTCTTTTTATTTTATTATAATTATTTAAATTTTAAATTATAATTTTGTGAATTTATCAAATAAAATTAAAATAGGCTTCACAAGCGCGAAGCGCGTGAACTCAACTAGTATGTATTAAATGACACAAAAGCTTATAAAACGATATGTTAAGTTTCAAACCAAAAAAACAAAAAAGTTTAAAAAAATTATTCAATTAATTAATATTCTTATTATAAAGATAGATACACATAAATGAAAAATATGGTAAAAACGACAAAAACTGAAAAACGACATCTGATTATAAATACATCATAGAGGGAAACGACAGGAATCTTGAAATCGACAGATATAGTATAAACGATACAAAAGCTTATAAAACGACATGTTAAGTTTCAAAACCAAACAGACAAAAAAAGTTTAAAAAATTTATTCAATTAAACATCTTATTATAAAGATAGATACACATAAACGACATATATGGTAAAAAACGACAGAAATTGAAAAGCGACATCTGATCATAAATACAACAGCATAGAGGGAAACGACATGAATCTTGAAAATGACAGAAATAGTTTAAACGAGACAGCAGCTTATAAAACGACATGTTAAGTTTCAAAACCAAACAAACAAAAAAAATTTAAAATCTTTATTCAATTAATTAATATTCTTATAGTAAAGATAGATACACATAACATTATTTAAAGCATTATCTCAGCAAAACGTTTAGTTATTAACATAATTTTTTATTTGTCCTGATCAAAATAAGCATACATTGAAGCAGAAATTAAACGAATAAAATAACAATCAGATTCATTCGATAATTCAATGATTTTTTGGCAATTGATTTTTAAATAAAAAAAAAATTAAAGCAACTAGCTAATTCCCTCTTTCCTTGCCGTGAGAACTTGATATTCAACTCCGAAACTACAAATGGCAAGCAAAGTGATTAGTATTACTTGAATGTTAAGAAAATAATCCCAATCTAGTGAAAATCAATGTACAAACTAGCATCTTATTTTGGACCATACGTACAGAAAAATCCAAGAAATAGTCATATATGTAATATAGATATATAAAACCTTCACTTCACTAATTATGCACGTGTATGAAAAAAACAAAAACAAAAACAAAGCAAAAAAATAAAAAGTAGTCAAAAGTGTTTAATCTCTCAAAAGAAAAGCAAAAAATTATGTCTTAAAACAATATTTCAACTATTTAGTAAGGCTAATAGTTGCTGAAGTTGTAGCAAAAAACGTTCCACTTGATCTACTCTTCTTTCAAAATCTCATCATCATGACAAATTAAAAATGCTTCGCCTACGCTGCCAACATGGGATGTCCCAAGAAACACCAAGAGGGCCACCTTCCGCGCTCGGGCTCCTTTTTAGGTTTTCGGTACGGCCACGAGCCAACCCGAGCACAAGCAACCAATTCCACCATCTCCTTCTTGTTCTCGCCTCTAAATTGAGTCTTCTCTTTCTTATAGAAATCCCTAAATGGTGCAGCGGAACTAGTTATATCAAGTCAAATCCACGACAAGAGAAGATAGTGAGTTTTTGCTACGTGAAAGAGAAATTAATTGTCCAAAAACTATTGAAGCGTTGGAAATTATTTTGGTGGTATACTAAGGGTAAAAATGTTAAGAGACTATAGAAACGACATAGTATATATTTGACTAGACTATAAATTACTAAAGACTCACAAAAAACGACACACGTAGGTCACTAAATGAGGTGGTTGTTTGTAAGCTGTGCTTTTCCAATCGAGATTGAAGAAACAACAAACTAAGAGGGGACTTGTTAACAAAGATTTACCTACTCATATTAAGTGTACTTAATTATGTGACTATGTATATATATATATATATATATATATTTATGGCTTGAATAATTATGTGACTATCTAGCTCTTTCATATTATATATTGGATTCGGACAAAGGTCCAAAGACTAAAACGTTGTGTGTACTGCTTCGATATGGTTTGGGAAGAAAAATAAGTGTTTTAAAGTCAAAGAAGCAACTTGAAACGAAGCCCATTATTTATATTTATATATATATATATATTTTTTTTTTCTACTAAGCCCATTATATTCAGGGTGATTCTTTGAGGAGACAAAAATATGGAAAGAGAACAAAAAAATCTTCACGGGCTCAAATTAAACTCTATTACACAAGCTCTTTTAAAGCATGGAAAAAAAGTTCCAGTTTTTTCCAAATACACCTATTCATAAGAATATTACGCTGAAATAATACATTAAAGAATAAATATAAATCATAGAATGATATCATATTGAACATGACCGTAACTAGAGAACTCAGTTTTGAGGAGAATGTAAGAACTAATTAAAGAAGCAACTAGTGAATCTACACAAGACCTTGATTGAATTGATCATTTCAGCAGCTAAATAAGTCTAAGTAGCTTTGTTGTGAACTTTCAGGTATTGGATTGAGACTATAGAATACAGAAAATAATTAAGTATAATTTAAAGTGAAATAATCGTTTTGTTAGTCAGTGTTCTTCACAAGTACTGTTCTTGGTTAGATGGACCACTTCACAAAAGAATACCATATAGAGATGAAAAATATGAGAAAATACAGTAAAATTATGAGTATAAAGTAAATGACACAGGAAAATTGATAATGCAATTCGGCTCTACCTACGTCTATGGAACCACACCCAAATGAAAAATATCTACGACTACTAGTAATATTCAAAGAATGACACCCGGTTTTATACAAAAATGGACTTCCTCTTATTCTAAATCACCGTCATCCCATCAACCTAATAATCTATAATTAAAAATCCTCTTGTCTTGCAATTCATATACATGAGGGTAAATTGGCAACACCGAATTCATACACAAAAACTCTCTTAAATTAAATACGCAATTAGCTCTTTCCCATGTACTACTAAATCTTCAAAGTACATAGGAAGCATCAAATTGAGGAAACAAACCGAATAGAGAATGGCTGAAGAAAATAGAAAACTTTCAATATGAAAAATGTCAAACTCTCCATAATAAGCTTGGTGAAATCTCTCACTTCAGATGAATCGGCTTGACCAAAAAATAAGAGAAAACCTTCCTTAATTCGTACAAAGAAATCACGTCTAAATAGTATCAAATCGAAAATCAAACAGTTTCCTAAAAACTTCTTGCCAAACATAGATGGTGTTGGAACACCGATAAAAATACATGTCCAATTTTTCAATAATGACCAAAACTATCTAGGTTCATCAAGCATTTCAACCAGCTCTCTATAAATCAAGATTCATGTTAGATAAAAAAAATATATTATGAGTAAAGAGTTTGCTAAACAAAGTGTAACACATAAACATTCAATAAAAAGTAACTCAATATTGTATTTACAAATAGACCTTAATAACCATTAGGAGAACTTGTAAACGCAACCTAAGGAGTATCCTAGACTATTAAGTATATTGGACCCAACTCCACGTACAAGAAAACGTACACACTAAAATTTGAAATTTGAACCTTAATCTCTATATTAAAGGACATGTACCAATCGAGCTATATTCAAGGACTTGTATTTACACATTAAAACGTAGTAAAAATTGAATTTTATGTTTTTTTTTTCTTATTCTTTTCCTTATGGTCGTGCAAATTTTGATTTTTGATTTTTTGATTTTTGCTCTTCTTTAGTACACTTTATTTATATAAACTAATGAATAAATATTTCACTTTTTGAACAGAATCTAGACAACATGGATGTGATTTTTTAGAGTATGGCATAGAAGTAATCATTAATATGATATTATCATCCAATTTTTAATTTTCCACTTATATATATTTATTTAGATCAAAATTTGAGAGGAAATTAAATGAGACCATTGTATTGGTAATTGATTTAAATCATTCATTTTAATCCAAATTATAATGAAGCATAATTTTTTTTTAAATTCTCAATTTAAATATTCTCTTTTTAATCTCAATTCAATGGTACAATCAAAACTCAAAAACAATTAAATTTATAATTTAAATACAAAATATTGACTTTTTTAACTGAAATCAAAATGAATTTTTTAAATTAAATCGCAAATCATACGAGCATTCAAATCATAACTACGATATGACTATAAATCCATTTAAATAGGATCAAACAACTAAGTAGACTAGAACCTTATCCATATCCGACTAGTTCTCCAATTTGCTAATAATTGATTATCCGGGGCCCAAAAAAAGAACAAACTGCGACGAGTTTGCTTGAAATCTCACTTCATCATCTATAAGCTCCAAAAATATATAGTGCCAAGTTTTTCCAACATCATAATGTCTCCATTATTAAGATAGCTTTCCAACATTTGCTTACACAAAATTCCAAACCCTAATATATGGTTTAACGAAAAAGGAAAAATAATCGCTTTAATTTAATAAAGTGGGGTCTATATTACACCCACTATATATGAGAAATTTTCATCCAATATATATATATATATATATATATATATATATATATATACACTTACACACACCGAAGTGCGTGTGCGTGTGTGCCACTTTAATAAATTATATATTAAGCACTATATTCCACTCCAACGAATGATCTTCAGTGTAAATAAATTTATAAACTGGTTTCATTGGAAATAATTGATCATTATCATTATAAAGCATTAAAACTTATGATTATCATTATAATAGCATTAAAATATAAGGCCAATTAAGCAATTAACTATTTTAAAAATAAAAAAGATTTAGTCATAATTTCACGAAATTAAGGATTTAGCCATAACATATAACATTTTATGTTACATGTAACATATATACGTGTAAAAAATGTAACATTAAATGTAACGTTACATGTAACATAAAATGTAATGTTACACTTTTACACATATACATATTATATATAACATTTTATATTATATGTTATAACTAAATCTTTAATTTCGATATTTTAGGACTAAATCATAAAAAATTAGCTAAAAATTTGATTAAATACCTAAAAAAAAACTCTAAAATTTATGACATCATTTATAGTAGTTGTTGAAAAAGTCTTCGTAGTGCTTTTGCATGGGATTAACACTTACCTTGTCACATCACTTCAATTTTTTTTTTTGGGGCAGGTTTAAAGATATAATTGTTTTTTTTTTCTTCTACAATTATTTTATAATCCACTATATTTACGTCGCTTTATAGTAATATGAATTTGAAACCGTACCGATAATTCTTTTTCCTAATGAATTTGATTCTGTTTTTTTCTCCTTTAATAATTCTTTTTCTCTCTCTTCTTCATACTCTTTATACAAATAGCAAAGAGAGAAGATGAAATTGATTTAAATAAAAAAAAAAACTCGAGACGGTAAGCCTTCAATAATGATCCTATTGAGTGTAGATAAGCATGAAATTATTTTTTCATAAAACTAAAATTCAGGAATTAATGAGTAGAAAATGGTATTTGATACTTTCTCGCAACTAGAAAAAAAAAATGACATATTTATTTTTGAGAAATTATAGTGAATACCTAATTTTTAAAACTTAATGTAAGTTATTATCCAATCTTTTGAAAAATGTAACCAACTACCCAAAAGATAGAATTACTTACACAGTGGTAAGTGGTGGTAATTCACTTTGTTACCAAAAGCATGTGCAAGTAATTCATAAATTGACTAAAAACTCAATTACTTCAAAAGTTTGGGTATTTATTTTTATTATTATATAAATTCTGGGTATTTGCCTATTTCACCCTTTATTTTTCATATGGAGAATAATATAGTTCTTATTATAATTGAATATTTCCTTAAAAATTAATATTGTTTTTTTGCCAGAGAATAATATATAATCTCTCTTTTCTTCTTGAGAAATTATAGTGAATACTCAATTTTTAAAACTTAATGTAAGTTATTACTCAATCTTTTGAAAAATGTAACCAACCATTCAAATGATTCAATTACTTACACAGTGGTAAGTTGTGATAATTCACTTAGTTACTAAAAGCATATGCAAATAATTCACAAATTGACTACAAACTCAATTACTTAAAAAATTTGGATATTTATTTTTATTATTATATAAATTCTAAGTATTTGCTTAATTCACCCATTCTTCTTTTAGGGTTTAGCAGTCATTATATCACGACCAATTATTCAATCCCCTACAGCGTGCAATAAAGTTATTGAACTGACTATAGTTTGTTATCAAACCAAAGCATTTTATTGATGACAATAAACATATTTATTTAGTACTCTTTGAGGTGGACATTGAAGAGCCTTTTGCCTTTGTGAGACAAAACATTTCCATACCGAACATTTTCTCTTAAAGCACCTTTAATGAAGACAATTTGACCGGTCAAACGAAAACCCTTTTTGAAACTTACAGTGAAATTGGACGTGCAATCCTTAATTATTGCCTCTTTATATATTTGCATGCAAATTGATGAGCCCATATGCATGCAAATCAAATAATAAATTAGTATTAAAGCATGTAGATTACGATGTTATTAATTTTCTAACAAGATCTGGAATCTGGATGTTACTATTATATAGCTAGCTAGAGCTTAAACAGAATATAATAAATGTTTAATTCATGTTTATAAATGTAATAAACTACCAAAAACTTTCGATATATTGAATTATATATATATTAACCCTAGCTAGCACTTTGTGTGCCCTTTTTGTTCCATCAATATTTGACCAACTTTTTGAGACGATGCATCAAATTCCACTTCTATGTTGGAGCTCCACGGTCGGCATGTTTCGAATTATCTAATTAAAATTAAGAATATAATCATATATATAGTTTTTTGCTAATTAAATATATAGATAGTTTTATTTCTAATTGTACTATATATGTATATTCTTTTTTCAGATAATAGTATTACATTTGAAATATGTGTTACATACATTTTAATAATAAGTATAGACGTCCTATAATGAGGATTTGGAAATAAAAAAGCAAAGCTTTTTACTTAAAGATCGATCATGCATACACTTACTTTTCCTTTTTCTTATGTGACGTTATAACTCGTCAAGGTGCACGCGTTTACGCTAAACATCACAATTCCGCGAGTTTTGATTAGCCAAAAATCAGATAGAAAAAAAAGCTTCAGAAAAAGAACTTTAAAGCAAAATAATTATATATATATATATATATAATGAGGAGCTTGTTT
This sequence comes from Boehmeria nivea var. tenacissima, assembly GCA_018132145.1. Lineage (NCBI taxonomy): Eukaryota > Viridiplantae > Streptophyta > Magnoliopsida > Rosales > Urticaceae > Boehmeria > Boehmeria nivea. Next base: position 15,330,430 of record CM030875.1, on the reverse strand, counting down.
GATTGGATTCATGTAAAGATATATTTGTTGGAGATTATAAATGTCTTTTAATTACGACAACTTTTTTTAACAAATTAATCATGCATATTAGTCGATCATCTAGCGAATATGGATTCAATTATAGGTGGCTTTTTGGTCAATGATAGGCTTTTTCCTAGCTAATACTACGTGACAATAATTGATAAAGCTAATTCTTCTTTTTGTATCATATTTTTGTGCTTTGCTTTATAAATAGGAGTCACCTACCTAATAAGGCGATATTTTTATTGTCAAAAATCATCTGTAGCATGCATATATGGAACTTTATGGTCAATTTGTACCTTATTAAATGCAACAAATTTGTTCATGCATTATGTGAAAAAGAAGATATATAATTCATTTATACAAAGTAGAATTGAGTAAAGTTAATCAAGTATAAAACTTAAAAAGATATTTTCTTTTTAGTTTCCACGTAAAAAGTCATTAGTGGGAAGACTGGGAAAGTGGTCGGTTAAATTCTTTTAAGGGAAATTTTCTTTAATATAAACGTTATACATATATTTTTGTATATTTAGCTATTATATTCCTTATTTTATTAAATTTATTTGTTGTTCATCAACGTGGTTCTTATAGATGCATCACTTCGACAAATCTAATTTTTTACATGTGATAAATTTATGTCACTACAAAATTTGTCAAAGTTTGTTATGGTAGTAAAATTTTCTTACCAATTTATGGCAATTTTTATCTGTTTATTTTGTAACTTTGGCTATATTATGTAGTATCCCCTTAAAAAAAAAAAAAGAAGAAGTTATTCGCTAAGTTATTCATTAAGATTTAGATATATTAGGCGACCTAAAAAATTGATCATGTTTGGTTTTAAGCGTATATATATATATATATATATATATGTAGCGCAACATAATACGGGAAGAACTTCACCTATATGAACTTTGAGATGATGTCGTTTCAAGTGAGAGTTGAAAATTTTCTCATGAATTTGGATAAGCACATGGTCATTAACAGTGCTAAGCGAGTGATGTAAACAAGAAATATTAAAGAGTGTGTATAATGTATCACCAGTTTTGTCAAAAAAAAAATAGCTGGTTCAAAGTTTCAAAGCTACCTGAAATTTTCGTCAAGATTTTGTGGTGCTTTCAATAAGGTAAGGTTCAAATCAAAAGATGCCTTATTGTATTAACATTCTTTGTCTTATTTAATTCTTAAGTGTAACTTACTTAATTTGAACAAGTGACGGATTGTTGGGTTTTATTCAAGATAGCTAAGTGCTTGGGTATGTAGAGGAAGAGGTTGTGTAGGAAAGAGTCCCACATGGACAATTTATAAAAAGAAATTGCTATTTATAAGGAAATGACTCTCTAATGGGTTTCTGTAAAGTGCTAGCAATGAGTGTGTCAAGTTGTACACGCTCGCGTGTGAGCGTTTGCTTGCCCGACCGCAGCACGTGACGGTGTAGGGTCGTGGGCAGAGGCTGTAAAGGCGCGCTATTGGCGCTTTTAGGCGCCCTTCTGGAACTTAGAGCTCGAGCGAGAACGCCGCCGCTGACTCTCTCGAAGCGATTCTCACCTTGAGCCTAAAACGTCGCGACCCTTGCCTCAAGAGTCGAGACATTAACTCAACTTAGAGACCCGTGCACAGAACTTCACAACCCTTGGCTCAATTTTGACCATTTTGGCATATAGGTTTTTTTAGTGAAGAGTTGCGACTCTTCAACTTAAAAAGCATCATTTTCTTCTAAAATAAAAGATTGAGAATACACTTATCTAAAAACAATTTTGAAAAAAAAAATTGTACTTGTCTACAATCAAATTCTCACTAGTACTTTAGCGCGGATTTAATTATAGGCTTGTCGTATCCTGCAGCGTATTTGTACTCCAACCTACAAATACGCTTAAAGAAACCTTTTCGTACGTGATTTAAGCCGAGTTTTCTAGAGGATCTCCGAAGTTTTTTAACCTAATATATATATATATATAATTTGGTTGCGGTAAAAAAAATAATAATTTGGTTAAGCTTGAATCATTTGAGTAAGCTGAAATATAGTCGTGACTCATGATGCACTCACACGTTTTTGTAGCTGTAGCCGATCCAGCGACCTTTTTTTATTTAATTGTGCGCAAAGATATACATATAGTTTGTGTACGATATTTATGTTTTTTTTTTCCATCAACTAATTAGTATAAGAAATTATTAATTGCATAAATATCTTTATCTTTTATAGACAATAAATAAAAAAAATTTTAGGGAATAAATCAAATATGTACAAGTGGCTTCTGGCTGTTATGGAATTTACGACATTTGAAAGTGGGTTGAATATGACTTTTTTTAGCTAATCATTGATGCATATATTGTTTTGTCTAATTCTATATATATATATATATATATGTTGTTTTAAGATATGTCATAATTACATTTCATATCTTTAATTAGTACTTCATTCATATGTTGGAATCCCGGTTGGCCATAAAGGCCAAGTATGACCATAGACGACAAAAGAGATTCTCTCTGTATATCTTTATCTTGGGCATTCTCTGCTGTATTTTTTTTTTCTAATTTGGTATTTAGCTAATTTTTAATCAATGTTTTAAAGAAATAGTTAATATTTTTAAAAATTAAAAAATTAGTCATTAGTTCTTTAAAAAACTAAAGACATAAAAGTAACATCACACTATTATGCAATTGAGAAAATGGTTGTTTCCTTAATTAAGAAAGCGTCGACTATTTTAAAACATCTAAAAAATAGTTATTTGCTCAATAATTTTTTTTTAAGGAAAAAATATTTTGGATCGTCACATCAATTTACCTTTTCAATAAGTCTCACATCTTAAAAGGGTAAATCTAAAGACGACAATATAAAATTATTTCACACCCAAAAAAAAATTCTATATATCAAAGAAGTTTTATTTATCTTTGTCTTTATATGTATAGTAAGAGACTAATATATATATATATATATATATATATATATAGATAAATAGCCAAGAGCGTTTCTTATAAGTTTCATAGCGATTTTTTCAAAGTGATTCATGGGCATTTTATTCATCGTTTTTCCGCACATAGACACATTTTTAGGGGTTTAAATGATTTTTTTAAAGTGTAAATATTAAAAAAAATTAAGGTAAGAAATAAAAATAAATAAGAGTATCAAAGTAAAAAAAAGAAAAAAAAGAAAAGGAGGCCTGACGTGGATAGCGCGTTAGGCCCTCCTATACACGAATGCCTGTGTTTTTTTCCCTTTGCGGGCACATGCGTCCTTTTTTTTTTTTTTTTTGGTTTTCCTTTTTGTTTTTCATTTTCTATTTCAAAGTTTTTAAACTTTTATTTGAACGACTATTTTATTTTGCTTTTTTCTTCAATTCATTTTCCTATCGCAGTTAGTTTTTTTATTTTATTTTTATATTTGACACCTATTATGATATTTTTATTTTAATCCAAATAATTTTTTATTTTTATTTTATTTCATGCTTCTATTTATTTATTTTTTATGTTTACAAGAAGGTCCATACCGCGAGAGAGCCCCTCACACCCCACGAGATCTATAGTGGGCTCCAGAATTTGACCTTTTGACCAGACCCTTCACAATCACCACATATCCCAATTTTGTTTCTCAATTTATATAAAAAACTTTGTGTATATAAAATGTACACACGCGAAGATCATCTTTCCTGTAGTCCTTGATTTTTTTATAACACGTACTTGATTTTCGGAAAGCTTAAGTTGGGCATGCATCTTTCCGAAAATCCTCTAAAAAGACCAAAATTTATTGAATAGGGTTGGGCATCATTTCCAGAGCTCATTGTTTTTTGTTTGTTTTTTTTTTTACCAACTAAGTTATCCTCTTTAACAGTCCCTCTAAAACATCGCTCAAAAATATATTAAAGGAGTAATTGATCTCCTTGATTAATTAGTCTAATTTATAAGCATTGTTTGTGTTTGTGTGTGTGATTATTTTTTTTAAATCTTTCCTATATAGCAAAGAGTAATACTGTACACAAACCAAGCTACTAACTAAAGAGTATGGCTTTTTTTTTTTGGGTGATGATTTGGTACTAGATTACCTCAGACCTAGCATGGTTTTATTATAAGTACAATATATCATTAAAATACAGACTAAGGCTTTTAATTATAGAGAATTTTTTTAATCAATAACGGGGTGAAGCTATACAAAATTTTATCTTTCAGTCATGCAATTTCACAAGTATAGACAAAATTAATCTTATTATGACTAATTATGACTAATATTCTAATAGCATGACTTGGTAATTGGGTTAATCCAAATGAATGACCAGACATTCTCAGCAAAAAAAAAAAAAAAAAAAAAAACAACAACAACAAACAAACAAACAAACAAACAAAAAAATAGTAATATATATTTTTGGGACTTTCCAGAACTCTTTATAAAAATATCATGTCTCAAGAAGTTGCTAATTATAATATTGTGTACCATTAAATATTTTCTTTTTGATTATTTTTCTAGGTGCAATGGTGTGTCATTAGATCAAAAGCATACATTTGAAGGAAAGACAGGGGGAATTATTTTGTCAGACATGGAAAGAACAAGCAAAACTTTTTCTCCCCTAAATTTGCTTTGGGAACTAAGAGATGTAATACTGCCTCAAAATCTTTTTTGACGTACAACTTTTTCTCCACCACCATTTGTTTTATTTTATTATTATTATTATTTTTTTTTTTTTGCTGAATCACCATTTGCTACTTAATTCCACTAAAATCTCACCCTGCACAAGTTGAGTCCAATATGACCACTCACACACTCGAACAATAATACAAAACACTGACTAATAATTATAGCATTGCTCACATGAGAGAGTACCCCCAAAAAAATAAAATTAAGCATTAGACGTTTGTTGATTAGATAAATAAAAAAAATGAAACAATAATTAATTTACTTTTTAAAAACTCGTAATTAGTTTGCTCTGATCACTTTTAAATTTCGCATTCATGATATTGTAATATGTACTCTTCTTCATATATATAGGAAACGTGGATATTAACATGTAATTGACGTAGATAATTTCTTACATATACTATGCATTATATAAAATACATTCGTGAACAAATACTCAAATTCAGTGCGGGGACCAAATTAATTGTTTATAATACATCCTATGAAATTTTTTTCCACGAAAAAAGACAAAGACATTAGGAACTATTCAACCATGTGATTTTTATTCCTTCCAAAATTATCCTTCCGATTTTACCCTAATTACATGGAGAAAGACACGGCCCAAGGCGTAATTAATACATTAACACATTAATTTTAGGTTTTTTTTCCTTTTATTGGAATATTTTCATGTTGGATCAAATAATTCATGAGCGATATAAGCAAATTTATAATTATCTAGGAAACAAGTATATATGTATACTTGTCTACCTGTACGTCTTCCAAATAGTATCATCACGAAGTTGTGTCTGTTGGAAGATCCACAAAGATTAATCACACTACTTCCACGTAGGCACGCGCGGATGGGAAAAAGCAACCAATCAACGGCGTTGAAAAAGGAAAACCTAGTCGCGAGATTCGCCATTGGATGGGGATTTTGTCACTGCCCTTGTTTGATCAATAGATCGTCATATATATATATATATATATATATATATGTGTGTGTGTGATGAATCTTTTGAGATCATAATATCACACACAAAAAAAAAAAAAAAGGAATCTTTGGGGATAAGTATACGTACATGTTTGGCGATGATTAGATGTCCATATTATAATTGGTGCTCCACTTATTTATGCTACTTGGTTCTCACTTTTTTTTTTTTAAGAAAAAAAAAAAAGAAAAGAAAGAAGAAACGGATATGTCTAAGTTATTTGCACATTCATTCTTTTTCATGTCTTTCCCTCTATTTTACAAATCTTATGATCTAGCTATTGCACAGAAGTGCATTTGAGGGTGTTTTTTTTGGTATATATAAGAATATAATTTATAATTCAATTTCTGTATTTCAAATGGACAAGAAAATCAAAGAGGGAAAATTGTGATTGGATAAAATAAACCATATCATTATAACTTGCTTTTGAATGGCATGCATTAATGGATTACTTTAGGCTTGATGGTTCGAACTATTGTCGGGTAAGATTTATAAGGCGTCATAATATATATATATATATATATATGTCTATGCATTTATCTATTTTTAATCAATGTTTTAAGGAAAAGATTAACATTTTTAAAAATTATGTTATTAGCCACTAATACATAAGAGAACAAATTATTAATGGCATTATAAAGGCAGATATATGCATTATGATGTAGTTAGGAAAATGACTAATTTCTTAATTAATTGAAACGTAAATTATTTTCTTCAAAAATCATTTAGAAAATAGTCATTTCAATTGTATCTATATTTATTTAGTTCAATGGGATTAATATTTTGGCTATATAAACTAAATATAATACGAAATTAATAATAATATAAATATAAAATTTGACACAAAAATATATAACTAAAATATTAGTTAGCTTTTGAAATCTATTAAATTTTATAAGGTAATTTGTAAAAAAGAAGCATAAGCCCCCACTCGCCCAAGGACGGTCCGTCCTTTTATATATATATAGACGAATGAAATTGCAGTATATTGGGTCAAATGCATTGGTCTTTGATTAATAATGATTGAATCGTCTGCAGTTATAGGGAAAATTTGAGTTTATGATACCATAAATGGAAAAAAGATTTTAGTCATGACAAAAAGGCAGAAAATAGATTTATTAGAAACTAAAAGTACATATTACTCTAATTAGTACCTATAATATTGCATATTCAAAACATAATAATTTTCCAATTGATTATGGTTTAAATTTAATTTGATAATTAATAATAAAACTTTATGATGGGGTTATAATCTTATTTATTTATTTTTAGATATTTTAAGGATTTAACTAAATTTTTTGTTAATTTTTTAAGAATTAGTTCTAGTTTCATTAAATGATTGAATTAACTATTTTTATATTTGATACACGTGTATTATATAATTTGATACATGTGTATCAAATATAAAAATGGTTAATTCTTTAATTTCATAAAACTATATTAAATTCATAAAATATAAACTTAAAATGACTAAAAGCCTAAACCGTCTAATTTTTTTATCATGAAAGCAGAGGGGTGGTCCAATAAATTGCAGTCTCTAGTTAGAGCATCTCCAATGCAATGCCAAATTTGTGTGCCAATGCTAAAATTTGGCATTTTGACATAAAAAATGTTCTCCAATGCAATGCCAAATTTGGCATTAAATTTGGCAAATGCTATACATGGTGCTAAATTTGGCACCAAGTATAGCATAATGCCAAATTTTGGCATTTGAAGTAGATCATTGATTGGTCAACTTTTAAGCACTTTAATTAAAAATTAATATTTTATTCAAAAAAGTTTCCTCTTACCTAGAGGTCATTATGACTAATAGTAGTCTTATTTACTATTGGTTAGCATCAACTACTTTTATTGGTTTTTGCAACTAAAAAATAATAAAATAATAAAATAGCATTTGAAATAGCATTTGTGCATTGGAGGATCAAATATCAAATATGGCATTTTTACATTTTTGAGTGCCAAATTTGGCATTGGCATTGGCATTTGCATTGGAGATGGTCTTATAAGCTAGTCTAGACACAAATAGGAATCGAAGTTAGCTTTCAAGTTAAACCCATACAAATCAAAGTTAGCAAATATAAAGCTCTAAAAAGTTCAACTACTCTCTGCTCTTAATTAATCAAGATAACTAATAGACTAACTTGACATAAAATATTTTATAAATCAACTTAATTATAGGATTTTTTTTCCCCTTTCACAAAACTTCTATTTCCATGATTACATTCCAATTTCACCCTCCACAGCAAGCAAGCCTTGGAAATTGATAACAACAAAATCATTTTCTTTAGTGTTTTAACAGTGGTTAAAAAGTTTGATTGTTGTTATAATTATTGCAAGGCTATGATATAGAATTGGTAGGCCAACATATTTTATGATTGTTGTAGCAAATGGGATCTCAGTCATGAGCTTACGCCACCTTCACTAGCAAGATTTCCCATGCGGTCGTCAGATCTGACACGTGTAAACCATATGCCTTTTCTCTCTCCTCTTGATCACTTTTTCTTTTGTTATCATATATATAATTATGCCAAACCTTATAAAGCACTTTGGAATATTTATATGCACTATGCAGCTCGATCGTTATAATATTTCATCATATTCCAATAAAAAGTTTGGCCAACAACTATTTAATTTATATAGATTAATTCAAAATGATAGTTCTGTAAATTATTGCCTGTTTAACAATATCAATGATCATACAACTCCAACATCTCAAAATAGGAGAAACTAATAGAAAAATCCAAAGCACTATATGTCTATATCTATATAGACCTTGTGATGATATATATATATATATATAAAGTAAAAAAAAAATTAAAAGATTTTATGATGTCAGATATTTTCATTAACAGAAACTATTCAACATATATAATCGGTACCACTTTACCAGAGTCCATCCTCATACATAACTAATTACCAAACTAATCTAAACATGCTCAATTAATTATTAAATTAGCTTTCATGTTACGGCAAAATCTTTAGCAAAATATTGTCATAAGGTCATTTTTTAATTTAAAAAAAAAAGACATATTCGATATCGAAAGCTTTAACAACATCCCAATTAGTTAACTAAACTCATCCAATTATTTATTGTCTAGCCAATCCAATTTATCAAAATAGAAAGAGCATAAGTTTCGGGAAATAGAAGAATATCACATAAGAATATTATGAAATTTCTTGGACATATACCTTTTACATACACACAGTTAAATATTATTTTAAAACAAAATTGTATTTACTTTACACAAAAAAAAAAAAAAAAAACAAAGGAAAATTGTAAATAAATACCAAAAAAAAAAAGGCAAAAACGATGGAAAATGCTATGCTTTATGCCAACAGTACACTGGCAACATAAAATATGTGTGCATATCTATCTCTGCATCAAGGTAGAGAAGTTGAAAATGAAAGCAGACAGTGAATCATGACGTTATAATCTCTCAACCAGTTGTTTCTAGAGAGAGATAAACCAAAGAGAGAGAGATAGAGAGAGAGTGGTACGTATAGCTATACGTACAGATCCCTCTAAACCTCATATAAATATGTGATAGCTCACAAGGATTCTCTTAGGAAAAACACAACATTAATCTCCTTGTGTTCTTCCTCTCTTTCTCTCTCTCTCTCTCTCTCTAATTCTCTTCGGATCTAAGTTCTTTTCCCCTTTTCTCTCCCCGAAAACTCGGTATTGATAAAAGAAAAAATGGAGAAGCTAAGTAGCTTCCTCGAGGTGTCGAAACCCTACTTCGCCATGATCTCGTTACAATTTGGCTACGCCGGAATGAATATAATCACTAAGGTGTCTCTCAACCGCGGCATGAGCCACTATGTCCTCGTGGTCTACCGCCACGCCTTCGCTACAGCTGTCATCGCGCCGTTCGCCATCTTTTTCGAGAGGTATATATACACAATATACGTACGCTTTTGAAGACTACGCACGTGCGAAATACTATCTAGATAGAAAAATGAAACAGAAGATCATAACTTCGCGATTATAATTATTCTCTCTTTTTTCTTCAGGAGAGCGCAACCCAAAATAACTTTCCCAGTATTCATGCAAATTTTTGCCCTTGCACTCCTGGGGTTAGTAATATCCCAATTTCTTGCCCATAATCAAGTCTAAAAGAAGTATTTAAAAAAAAAAAAAAAACCGGTTTAATTTGTAACTTTGATTTTACGATAGGCCGGTGATAGATCAGAACTTTTACTACGCCGGGTTGAAGTTCACTTCTCCGACTTTCTCATGCGCGATGAGCAACATGCTTCCGGCCATGACTTTCGTGATGGCCGTCATATTCCGGTAATTAAGCATTACTTATACCTCAAACCCTACTTACGAAGAACTAATAATTATAAGAAAATCCCTTCATTTTTTAGTACTGTAGTTGTCACTAGCTAGTTGCTACCTTGATAATAAATTAAATACCAATTAACAAGTTTAGCTGGCTAATTTTTTTATTTTTTTTTTATTTTTTTTGGTCATTATTAAAAATTAAAAAAAAAAAGAATGGAAAAGGTGGACATGAAGAAAGTGAGGTGCCAAGCAAAAGTGGCGGGAACAGCAGTGACAGTGGCAGGGGCGATGTTGATGACATTATACAAAGGTCCCATAGTTGAGATGTTCTGGTCAAAACATGTCCATCCCCGGAAATCATACGTCACCGACACCACCGGCACCGGCGAGAAGCACTGGTTCCTCGGCTCCATCTTCCTCATCATTGCCACTCTTGCATGGTCTTCCTTGTTTATCTTGCAAGTAAGTAATTATGCTAATAATTAATGGATACAAATTAGTTTTTTTTTTTTTTTTAAGATGAGAGGCAATATTAATTTTTTTTTTATATGTATGTATGTCATGATCAGAACCAGGCATTGAAGACATACAAGAATCACCAGCTCTCTCTGACAACACTGGTGTGCCTTTTCGGGACTCTTCAGGCCATTGCTGTGACCTTTGTTATGGAACATGAGACCTCTGTGTGGAGAATTGGCTGGGACATGAACTTACTCGCCGCTGCCTATGCTGTAATATAACTCTCTCTCTCTCTCTCTCTCTCTCTCTCTCTCTCTCTCTATATATATATATATATATATATATACACACACATATATATATATATCAAAATAATTACTCTTATATATATGTGCTAAAAAATCTTATTGTATATATTGGCTGACGTTGGTGCAGGGTATTGTTACCTCAAGCATTTCATACTATGTGCAAGGGTTGGTGATGAAGAAAAGAGGACCTGTCTTTGCCACTGCTTTTAGCCCTTTGATGATGATCATTGTGGCCATCATGGGCTCTTTCATTCTGGCTGAAAAGATTTTCCTTGGAAGGTAATTATTTTCTCATCTTATACATATATATATACACACACATATATATTCAATTGATCAAATAATGATATTCCTGCATGCATGTATATATACTTTTAACTCATGCATGTATATATAGTAACTGCTATAACATCTTTTCTTTTTTTTTTTTAAATTAATTTTTGGAATTTTTTTAGTCATGATTCATGATTAGAAAAATTTTACACTAATCTAAACTTAAGATAGTGTTGTTCAGAATCACTCATATTGTTCGTTTCATATGAAGGAAATGATAGAATCTATTATGCGCATATATCAAGTTGATGATGACTCAATAACTATGGAAATATTTATAATTAAACTAGTACATACTTATTCAAAAGTTTATATTCTCATCCGCTTAAATATCTTTACTATTATACTATAATTAACCTTTTTTTTTTGTCTGTTGTGAATATATATGCAGTATTATTGGTGCAGTGTTGATAGTCATTGGTCTCTACTCAGTCCTGTGGGGAAAGCACAAAGAAGGAGTAGAGAAAAAAGAAGAGGAAATACCTGAGGCCATAAAAGGTCCTCATGTAAATGGGAATAATCTCAATGGAATTTCAGTGATTCAAGACATTGAATTGGCTAATGGAATAACTCATGATCTCAAAAAATTAGCAGATCATAATCAAGTAGTTGCCATAGCCATGCCCATTCATCAAGAGCCAGCCAAGATGAACCAAAAGGCTTGATTCAAGCTTAATTATAGGAATGCTATAGGGGCTGGAATATGGGATTGACTCTTTTTTTTTGTCTTTCAGTCCTATGAAGCTTTTTGTTTTTTCCTTTTTGTCTTTTAGCTTTTATATATTTGGGGCTTTGCTGTCTTGTAAGTTGTATGTAAGTTGATGTGTTACAAGAAGTTGGATGACATCTGAGTTAATTAAAATATATGCAAATTTCATGAATAGTACTCTCTTTTTTTTTATCTCTTGTCACTAATTTTGGATACCATTTGCCCATATAGTATTACTAGTTTCTAAACACGCACATGGCAAGTGCTAACTCCTCCTAATTATTTTCGCGAACAGAACAAATTATTTTGTTAAATTTATCTAACTATGATATAAATTTTGCATATTAAAATATGTTCGGTCGATTTGTTATTTACAAAAAAAAAAAAAAAATTGGGACACTTTTAGATTTTAGTCAAACATAAAAAATAAAAATTTTAAAACTAAAAACAAAAGGAAAAAAATGACATTTCTACTCAATAAAAAAAAAAAGGGAAATGAGTGTCAAGTGCTTGAGAAAACAAAATCCAACAGGGTGAACAAAAAAAAATTCGAGACCATATCGGTTAAAAGATAATGATCAAAACGCTTAAAACAAAAAGTTTTGAAGAAAGAGAACAAAATAAAGATTTACAAAAAAGTCCCAAAAAATTTTGCAAAAAAACCCCCAAAATGTTGCCAAAAACACCACAAGAGAATCCCTTGTGGGAAATTTTTTGTGCGAACAGAGAAAAAAAAAAGATTTTCATATGCTCGTGTCCCAGTGGGCGTATGTAGCACACGCACCCGCAAAGCAATTTTTTTTAAAAAGACAAAAAAAAAAAAGAGGAAGAAAAAGCAATATGGGATGCGCGCGTCACAAATGGCGCTCGAAAAAAATAATAATAATAATTTTACCCAAAACGCGCATTTATCCCCAATTCACACTTATATATATTAAAGCTACATGAATATATAGTTGTATACTTATAATGATTAGTGAGTTTTGCATTAGTTAAGTTTAAGGCGAAACATTATATATATATATTATAATTGATGAATTAATTAAGAAAATCCATCATCTCAGAAAGAAAGTTAGAAGGTGTATTTTTAAATAATAGCAAAAAATCCACACAAAAAAATTAATAATAACCGTAACAAAATTTAACATAAATTTACAATAATAAAATTAAATATCAAATAATTCAATTTTTTTTCTTAAATTCAAAGCATAAACTATTTCTAAAATCATAATTGATAAGTCAGGATATTCTCTCAAGTGGGGTAATATTTATCAATATTGAGTAAGTATATCTGATGAACTAAAATTATTCCATATCATTAGACGTCTGGCACGCTGACATTTTCTTAAGTTGGCCTTTTAAAAGAATAAAAATTAAAATTATGAACGCATCTTAACAACGTTCGTACACATCTGAATTAAATGGTTGTCCAACTACAAATTGACTATTTACGACAATTTTTATACTATACATTGCTGTGGTATAGAGCTATAGGTTGACATTCTGATAGTTATATATGTTGCGCTATATATCTAGTTGAGTCCAAATTGGGTAGCTACATATATTTGTGTTCCCTTAGAATCTCTAATGCGCATTACTTTTAGGCATCCGATGCCTTCACTCTCATATGATTAACCATATAATTAACCAGATTGAGCGTTAGAGCCACACATATATTCCTAAATTTAGCCAGACATTTGGGAGGAAAAAAAAAAGATACTAAAAAGGAAGAACAATGTTAGTACTATATACCTATCCATTTCATCAGGGTAATGTGAATGAAAAAGAAAAAAGAAAAACGAAGAACATCTTTTGGTGTTTAGGTCACTTTTGTTTTGATTTTCTCTACTTATGTGTTTGGTGGGTGAAGAGTGGAATCCATTATTGTGGAAATGTGGCTGCTGATGAGTAAAGTCACATTAGGCATTAGCTACAAATATATATATGTGATTCTTTCTTCCTTATTAAAGCACATCATATTCCCTATATATATATATACACATATACATACATATATATTTATATCTATCCATGACATTGAAAGCCTATTTATTTGCATAGGTACGTCAGGTGCCAACTTAGGTGAATCAGGTCTCCCTTTTCAATATTCCTACAAATCAACAGATGATGTCATTGTCCCCAAAAACTTGGAAATAGGTTTCTAATTAATGAAAAAAATTAATTTGTCTAATTTCTTTTGTCACATTTTCTTTTCAAGAAAACAAAAATGACAACTAGTATCTCACCACCTCCTAGGCTCCTACTTATAACATATATATTTTAGAAACATTAAGAATGGAAGGTTTAGACCTAATTTTAAAGTTAAAGTTGTTATAATTTAAAAATATCTGCAGAAAGTATTCATGCATTTTTTTAAAACTTAAGAGTTGGAACTTCAATATTAACGAAAATGTGAACATCTCCGCTGAGAAAATATATGCATGCATACATACATATATACATAGCTATAGGTACTAAACTGGTCGAGATAATTTAGCTACTAAATTTTTATTTTTTGAATTTGAAATCCAAATTTTAAAACTCTTTAAATTGAAACTATTTTTAGTAAAAGACTAAATATTTTAAAGAATTATGGGATTAATTTAAGGACTAAATTTATCTAATAATTAAATAACTTTTTGAGGGACTCAAGTTCCTCTTGAGAAATTGCGAGGCACGTGTATGACAAATTCAAGTACAAATAGCAAATAAACAAGTAACAAATACCAAGTAAATTTATAGTATAGTTGAGAGACCAAAAATAGTTTGATCATCACATTAATTTATTGGCTAGATGTTGAATGATTCTCATCGATCTGTCTGAGCTCTCTCATCTGATGTATGATCAGTATTCCCTAATTACTTAGGGAATAACATTTCATCGGTGACAAAGAGTTATAATTACTATATTGTTAATCTTTACTCCAAGAGGTGCTAGTTTGCCATTTTTAATATTATGTTTAATCATCAAATTAATGCTCACATTATTCGAGAATAAAAAAACTAAAGAAATAAATTAATTAGTCACTTATCACTAGACAAAAGCACATAAAACGATCGAATAGCCGCCTATATATATATATATATATATATATATATGTGACAAACTTCCTTGTCATGTAGGATCAAGCAACATAATATAATATCCAACCCAACAAACTTTTAGGGTAATCTATACAAATACCCACCGATGTTGTGCTATCTTTGCACGTTGCACCCTAATATTTCAAAACTTGCACTTGTGCCCTCTGATGTTTGAAAGCATTATAAATTCACCTCTTCTACTTTAATTCTTTTAAAAAATAGATAAAATCAAAGGGTGTGAATGCAAAGTTTTAAAAGATCGGGGTATTTTTGAGAAAATGAGATAACATAAGTAGGTGTTTGTGAAAATAACTATATAATTAATAACTATAATTTTCTTAATTTGAAAACATTTGATCCTTCAAAAGTTAAACAAATGCCAATAGATTATTGTTACATTATTAATTAGATCAGTTTTTTAACAAATTGTGACACATAGGGCATACTTATAAGTTTTCAAAACTTTAGGAGGCAGTAATGACATATTTAATATATTAGGGTGCAACTTGCAATAATAGCACAACATCAGGGGCATTTGTATAGATAATCCTAAAATTTATGTATATATACTCTTTAACAATGGAAACGGAAACTTTTTTGTTTCGTCACATCAACTCAAACTGAGTTTTCTTCTTTTAATTTGATTCCTAACTTAGTGTCTACATTCCCTTGTGCAACAAACTAATTTGATAATAAATATTGCACCAAATCTAAAATTCAAGATTTTTTTTTTTTTTTGTCACAGCAAATTAGTACCCAAGTACTTCTTGCAAGAACTTGAACAAGCATATCTTTCCAACCATTTTATCATATTAAAATCAGATTGAAATTCCATAAATTTAGCAGTATGGGGTCTTTACTATATTAATTGTAACAAATGTATGTCTCTTTAAGGAACAAAATTGGAGGATCCATTAACTTGGTTCCGAACAGCATAATAATACATATAAGTGGCCAAATTGTATAAATTCCTTATTACAAATAAGAATATATTATTATAAGTAACGGTTCGATGAATCTTGGGATGGGCAATTCATATATATATATATACACATATATATATATATATATATATTCACATATGTTTATATTTGTATATATTCTGTTCTCACCCAAAGCATTCGACACACTTCCTGATTCTGTTTTAATTCTAGATTTGATTCTTAGAAATATGTATGTCAACTTCAAGAAATACAGATCGAACAAAGTACATAAATAACAAAAAATAATAGCCATATGCAAAATGTCAAATGTTATATTCACATTCACTTATATTTCCGAGGATATGTATATATGGTGGTGGTGGCAGTAGTTAGGGATGTAAACGAATCAAGGTTCACGAGCTACTTGGGGTTTGACTCGGTTAAAGTTCGTTCGTATTCGGCTCATTATGTAAACGAGTTAAGCTTGAGCTCACAAGTACTCGACTCAGTAAAGCTCGCGAATTAGCTCATGAGCTGGCTCACTTAAAAACTCGGTTAAAAGATCATTTAGGAATGTTTCTATATTTTTATATTGGACGCTTCTCCCATGGAGAATATTATGGTGGGGAACAAATATTTGGCCCAGAATCATCCAGAAAATTTTATTTATTTATTTTTTAATCCTTTATTTTTACTGTATTACAATTTAGGCTCAGTTTTTTAAAAATATTTGCATTTTTGCCCATAAAATAAATGCGTTTTTTTCACCAAAACGGTAAAAAAAATCCAACAAATTATTTTGAAAAAAACTGCAAATTAAAATTCAAAATTTTCTGGATAATTCTAGGCCACATATTTTGTGCCCCATTGTTTCCATACCTGAACATACCCCATGTGAGAATTGTCTTTTTATATTATGAATGTAATTTTAAATTTATCATATTATGAATATAATTTTGAGCACAGTTTAGAAATCTATCCAAATTCGAACGAGATTAAGCTCTATAACTCAATTGTTACTAAACTTGAGCTCAAACTTTCCAAAACTACTCGGTTCGGCTCGGCTTGGCTCTTACTGAGCTCGAGCTCAAAATTTTTCTAACGAGCGAGCCTGAGCTTTGCAAAATTCGGCTCGGCTCGCCCATAACGGTAGTTTTGACGTCTTGTTGATCTACGTATAAAGTTTTCCTTCCAAACTCTAAGCAATAAGGATAAATATATATATACATATATATATACACAATAAGAAGTTATAAGAAAACACACGCGAGCGAATGCATATGTATATATATAGAATCCATATGTAGAATTTCTTTTTGTTTTAAATGAACTATACCGTTTGTTTTTAATATCAAAAGAATGTATCATGTGATTATATTTTAACTTATTTAAGGGTTTCATAATTCACGTGATTATATTTTAAAAATAGCGCTTCTAGATATATGCATAAGAATCTTCCCAACCTTTGTTTCCCCTTTTCTTCTTGCTTCCAAGAGAATATAAGCATGGCTCATATATTATTCTTTAGTATATATGGAAATAAACAATACTAAAGATTTGTAATGCTCTATCAATTTTTTCCTGCCAAATGATGTTGATATATAACGATGAGTTGTCAAGTTTTAACTGATAATACGTTACCTCTTAATTAATGTATTCAAAATATTCTATTACATCATTTGATATGTATAAAACGAATTGGTAATATATTATAATTTTAAACAAATTGACACGATTATAATTTCAAAAATGATATAGTTATAATTTCAAAAGAAATGATTGATTACTAAAAAATTATATAATTATTATTCTTCATTTTTTTTAAATAAGAGGAATCTTATGAAAAATTATGTGGGGGAACAAAAATATAAAATAAAAAACGTTAAGGGCAAAAAAAAAAAAAAAGGAACTTAATAGAATTTTGAGTAATAACGCCGTTCACATAATTTTTTTATTTTGTCTAATTATCAATAATATTAATGTTCAATCAGGAACATAAATTTGTTGACTCCTGATTGACTGGCCCTTTAAATCGCATAATAACAACTCACTTACTTGTATTTATATATTTTAAAAAATTCATATAATAATAATAATAATGTGTGGGGAGAGCCCAGTGTTTAATTTCCTTAATGGCTAAGTACTGATTCCACCTTTGTTATTAACAAAACGTCCTGATCTAGAATTATTCTTAAACATTTTAAAGTATATTAAAAAATTTCTCAACTTGCGACTTTCCATTAATTGGTTCTGGACGCTACATATATATGTACACACATAGGTCCGGAGTTGATTCCCCACAGATTCTGATTAACTTTCTTACTATCTGAAATGCACAATCGAAAACATATTTATAAATTATTATATTGTATGAAATCTCTAGAACTAGTGATGTAATATCCCACCCATTAATTGTATTAAATTGATCGGATCTTTCTATCCAATTCATATGCATGCATCTGTTTATCTATGTTTACATTTTCTATAGTACTCGTGTATAATTGCACAATTTAATTACATATTCAATCAAAAAAATTGACAAGACGGAGAATTATACCATTATTGATGATGTAACAAAGTAAATAAATAAATACCCTTTTTTTTTCTTTTTCTCCTTCTCTTTTCTTGTTTAAATTTATTATTTATTTGTGAAAGCCAATTTGGGAACACCATGATCAATTTGTAGTGGTGGTCATATTCATGAAATAATGTACAAATCATGACAAAGAAACCCAATAAGGCATTTCAATTGGAGATAATGAACAAGTTTTCCAGTTATTTTAAAAGAAAAGGGTTATCTGCATGGAAATCCACTAAAGATATTTAAGTCGTGCTCTTAATCATGCAACAAAAATTGTTGGTTCTCCACGTACGTAACTCTCTCTCTCTCTCTCTCTCTCTCTCTCTCTCTCTCTCTCTCTCTCTCTCTCTCTCTCTCTCTCTCTCTCTCTCTCTCTCTCTCTCTCTCTCTCTCTCTCTCTCTCTATATATATATATATATATATATATGTATATATTTGCCCAAGGATTATTGTTATATTATATGGGAACATATCCACTCAACAAGCCTAGATCTAAATATATATATGATTAGAGATATATAGTATCAATTTTTTTCCACTACTATCTACTTATTAGTCTTGCTATTGGATATTTATTATTAATATATATTTTTTTATAATTAGGTTATTTCATAAGTATCAAGAGTGATCATAATTTTTGTTTTAGTGTTTACTTGACTGTGATCACAAACTTTTTCTCATTCTTTAATTTTTGTTCCAACATGATATTTTACTACCCAATAGGTTTATAGTAGTGGAATCGGACTTGATGTAACATATCATGCTTAGATGTTTTTATCCATTCTTGCAACCCACTTCTCCAGCAAATCTTCATCTCCAAGTTTTTTTTTTTCATTTGTCAATAATGTTTTTAAATTATATAGTAGGAAATAAAAATAATCAAAAGATAAGTAACTATAAAGATGTAATGTGATTAAAATATGATTAATTTTCATTGTGATAAAATAGTGGCATAAAATATCCTATCTACATCCCATTATCCATATATATAGCATTATGTACTTCACCCATAAGAGAACATATTCTATATATATATATATATATATATATAATATTTATATTGAGTCCCCCAAGAATATTCTTAGCCTTGCATTGCATGACAGTGAGAGGACAAGTTCTCCATGCATGTAACAGATTTAGTTCCCATATATCAAGTATTGATAATATATATATATACTATATACACATATATAGATACATATCTGCAAATAAAAAATATATATAAAGTCATATAGATAAGTATATACAGATACTAATATTTATATATGTTGTTTCTCATTGCTAATTGTGTTGGATTAGCAATAAAACCTAGATATCTGACAACCATAATATGAAAGCAACCAATGGGTGGTTGAGATCATGGGTCTGAGGCAGCACACTGAGTAGTACTAATATCACATTTTTATACTTAATTAATATAACTAATTAAATTTTTGTTTGTTGACATCATTATAAGCGCCACAAGATGATCAGTTAGTGGATATATAATTAATAATTATTTTTTTATGGTGACATATGATTAATAATTATTCATGAAACTGATATTATATATATATATATATATATATATATAATATTATATCTCAAATCAGTGCATGTCAATTAGCACCAAGGTCTCCATAATTGATAGCTTGATACCGTTTCAGGTATTCTATTACTAGTTTTTCTTCTCGCGGCGCTACTTCGCCACAAGTTTTCATGATTAGAATTAGAAAAGCCCTCTAATTAGTTTTTTGACACTATTATCAAACTCTTATAGACATGTGTGATTATTGAAAAGTTCTTCCTTAATTTTTTTTGCATTTTTTACAATGTATTTTTAAGCTTTAATTTGTCGATATATATATCATCAACTCACTTCAGCTCAAGGATATAAGGTTTTCAAATAATTCATATGATCCTACTAATAAATAATTTACAATTATTAACCTGTATATATGTAAAAGAATAGTAAGATTGTTTTCCTTGATTTTTTAAGTACTTTTCGTTCTTTAATATTTTGTTACAGGTATAATGGCACCAGTCAATAACATCATGTTATATAATTAATTGATACATTAATTACACAATTCTTTTCATTGATTGGGTGTTAGATAGACGTGTTACTTTATTATATAGATCAATAACAATAATGTTATGTCAAGCTTTTAAACTTTTTTTTTTTTTTTTTGTTAATAAACAACAAGCGAAAGCAACTGCTATTAAGAAAATCAATATTTCTCAATTATATTTACACTCACTAAAATTAATTCACACCATCATCTACAGAGCTTCTCACTCTGATTTATTAAATTCAAAGAAAATTTACAAATATTAAAAGAAATATTCAAGGACAACCCCAAACTTTGGAAATGAGCCCGCCGCCTTAAAATTACAGGTTCCCATGAGATCAAACTCATAAAATTAATGAATGAAATTATTTCTTTCTCCAAACGTTTGTGCTCTTTACTTGAAACCAATTAATTTATTCCTTTGTCCAACAAGACATTTTGAAGATTTTCTAATTTAGACAGAATTTTGTTCTTTATGTCACTTATTTTGTTCTTTAGATACATCTTGCTTAAGAAAGATCTAACAAAAATTGATAAGCTTTTTCTGCCTCTCATTAAGATGCGATCCTATTTTTTTTTTTTAAGCCGAAGAACCGCCCTATATATATATATATATATATATGTTGGTCTGAAAATGATTTATATATGTCCCACTACCGGGCGCAAGATGTATTTCGTCAGCAGTATAGGTATATAAGAATCTTTTGCTAATGGGTTTATTTTGTCAAAATTCCTGGAGACATGGCATGAGATCTCTTGTGCTTTGATTTTGAGAGTGATTTCTACCTATATTGTGCAGATTCGAACTCATCTCTTGTGCAGTTGATTAATGAAAATCATGTGACCTCTATAATATATATATATATATATATATATATATATATATAGATATATGTGTGTGTGTGTGTAACTTTTAAAATCAGTGAATTTGTAGTAGTCGGTTATAGCATTGTCGGTTACACTATTATGTGTATTGATTGGCCTTCATTTCTCTAAAAAAGAGTTAGATTGAGTGTGATCATTTGTATTCCTATGCAATTCGTAGTACAATTAATTTCGGGACGGTCTAAAGTTGTTAGTTAGTTAACTTAATATTTATCGTTACAAAAGATTTTTGATATACTAGATTTATAACGACATGAATACGAAAAAAGAAACAAAAAATTGAAAAATAGTATTTTAAAACAATTCAATGACCGTAATAAAAGGGGGAAAGAAAGAAGAGGGAGGGGAGAAGTGGGTGTGGGGATGAAAGTGGAAGCAACAGTGAAAAACGACAGGAAAAATGACAAACTTGGAAACGACATAAAAAATGACAAACATGTAAGACAGCAAAATGCAAGGATATGAAAAACGAAGGAAAACTTGTTAAACAAAGAAAAACTTGTAAACGGCAGCAAAAGAAATGATAGGAAGTATACGACGAAAAATATGAAAGAACGCGGGCAACGACGAAAAATATGAAAGAACGCGGAAAACGACGAAAAAATGAAAACGACAGGAAAATGAAGTTGGAAAAACAGTGAAAAAACGACAAAAAAAAAATGAGACCTGTAAACGACAGAAAAAAATGCAAAAATATGAAAACAACGAAAAGTGGTAGGAAAAAAAGAAGTGATAGTATTAAAATAAAATAAATAAATAAAGGGCATAGAAGAAAACAACGACAAAGCTAAAAACGACAGGAAAATAAAAACGACAATGAAATTGGAAAAAAATTACAAACTTGTAAGCGACCGAAAAATACAAGAACATGAAAAACAAAGAAAACAAGCAGCAAAAAAAAATCATAGGAACATAAAAACTACAAAAAACTTGTGAAGAACAACAAAAAAAATGAAAACGACAATGAAATTGGTAACAACCGAGAAAAACGACATAAAAAAATGACAAACTGGTAAACGACAGTAAAAATAACAAGGATACGGATAGTGACACAAACTTGTAAACGACATAAAAAAGGAATAGCAAGTGGGAAAATGACGAGAAACTTGCAATGACAGCAAAAAATGACAGAAAAAATATATTTTGCCGCTTATCCAAGAATTGTTATTAACTTGCAAGGATAATTCCAAACAGAGCACCAATCAGCTGATGTCCTTCGTGAGAAAGCTTGTCAAGGTCAAGTAGATATTGAAAATGCTTTCTAATAAGCCAAATAATGTCAGTATTACCAAAGTTTCTCGTCGTTGGGTCTGATTTCTTTTCGTAATTGTGTATGTCATGATAGAGGCCAAATAATTAAGAAACCCCAAAACTAAAACTTTGCTTGAAGAGAAACTTTGTGGTTTTATTAATTGCTCTTGAAAACTAGACAAAGGCCATGTACACATTTAAATCAAGTTGATCCAAATTTGTATGTCAACCAAAAAAGAAACAAAAAAAGTTAAAACGTCTTCTTAGTGTTGGTGATGCCTAATACCTCAAATTGCAAGATATGGACCTGACTACCATTTACAGACAGCAGCAAAGCTAGACGCTAATTACCCCGGGAAACTGGATCGTCCTTTGGAAGAGAAACATAATTGACTGGTGCGATGTTATTCACCCTTCCACTTTCTCGTCGCTCCTTCCCAGCTGAGGCTCCGTAACGTCCCAGGGCTGTAGGTGCACGACGGGCAATCGGCGTCCCAGCCATTGTGTTAGCATTGCTGCTTAGACCCAGTGGCTTCTTTGGAGTGGGCCTGGAACCAAAAAGTACCTCCTGTTCTACAGCAAGTTGCTCTTGCAATCGTTTT
The DNA here is from genome assembly GCA_018132145.1 of Boehmeria nivea var. tenacissima. Classification (NCBI taxonomy): domain Eukaryota; kingdom Viridiplantae; phylum Streptophyta; class Magnoliopsida; order Rosales; family Urticaceae; genus Boehmeria; species Boehmeria nivea. Next base: position 15,307,342 of record CM030875.1, on the reverse strand, counting down.
TGTTCCTGAAAAAAACACTAGTTAGAGCAAAAGCAGAATTCGTGTTAACCATAAACTATCCGTTACTCCAAAGATAAGGACCCAATAGATGACAGCAGGACGCGATGAAAGCAATACATTGCTGAAGGTATCAGAAGCATATTATCAATAGAAATCGGATTCCATGAGAATCATGGAGAACTACAGAGACGTGAAACCACTACTCAAGAATGTTTCAGTGTCATAAAGCAGAATTCGTGTTAACCATATAAACCATCTTTACTCCAAAGGTAAGGATCAAATAAATGACAGTATGGCAGTGGGTCGTGAAGAAAGCAACGGCCATTGCTGATGATATAAGAAGATCTAAAGCGCACTATCAAAAGAAAGAAAATCAAATTGCATAATAATAATGGAGAATTACAATGAAGTGGCAACATGATTAGAAATTTTTTTAGTGTCGTTAGGGTGAGAACTTAATCTAGTTGTGCTTTACTATGAAAGATGAAACTGAAAAAATAAAAACAAAACAAAATAAAGCAAAACAAAAGCATAGACAGACAAAAATTCTCGACGATTAGATCAGTTTGAAGTTGAACTATAACTGCCACAAAAAGAAATTCCATTATACTGGAAATGAACCACATCACCAATTCAAAGCATATTGTAGTAAAAAATAATAAAATGAAAACATGAAAAGAAGAGCCAGTAGAAACAAACCCGGGATTTGCGCTTCTCCTCTTCTCTTTCAAGTCGTCGCTCAGTATATTCCTCTAAGGTCTTTAAGAGCGAAACCTAGAATTTGACAATCCAGCGTTAGGATTGAAACCAGCATATACCCCAAAAAAAAAAAAAACGTGCATGTATGTCAGTGGGAGTGCCCGTGTGTGCACTGATACATATGCATGTGAGAATATACACATATTTATAGGGAGAGAGAGAAACCGAATTCTTCAACTCACCTTGTCATATAGGAAAGAGACTCCTTTATCCAGTTCCCAAGCCTTCACTTTAGCAGTCAAAATTTCAACCATTGCTAGTAAAGAAAAAAATACCATGCAAGTTGCTTAACAAATAATTAAAATAAAATAAAATAAAAAACCTTTGACGAAAAGAATCTCAAACTTAAAAGAAGCACCAATATCAATTAGTCCAATTTTTGTAACGAGGGACAATTCAATCAAAAGTTGTCATAAACCAATATCCTCCAATCACATTTACACTCGTCCATCTTTGTAATATTTAAAAAAAAAAAAAAACATCACACTAATAATAATATTATGCACTAATTCACGTGTAAGAAAGAATACTACCAATTACTACGTAATCAAAACAATTGAGAAGTGTACATGAGATGTCAATATCTATCAAATGTGAAATATATGTCAGCTTCTTTAAATATTAATTTGACAGTCTTCAGTCACACAGATCATATCAAGTGGGGCTGTTGTGGGTGGACTACTGGTTTACTGCTTAGCTGCCACTCGCTAGTAATTTAATGTCACCCAAACATCAACTCAACTTGCTTTATTATAATGGGAACTTTGCCAGTTCAGTTTTGTTTATCAGGGAGAGAACTTCACTAGTTTCATATTAATAGGACTAAATATGTATTATCTGCTTAAGTTTATCAAGAAACAAATAAACTTTCTAAACATCTATATTTAAGCACTTGGGCATACTTTTCTCACAAGTGTATAGCCAATATGATAAACTCTAATTGTACAATTAGAAAATGTCTAAGCTTACAAGGTATTTTTCCGACAAGAATCCGAGCTTTCTCAGCACGTTTAAGATTTTTGTGCGCTCCTTTTCCAGCACTGTATCGATTTTCATCCTGAAGAAAAGATTGTCAGTGATAGCAAAAACCTAGTAATTTTCATTTATCTAAAGGAGCAGAGATTTCTATAGAGAATATTGAGTCAATATTAAATAAATTAGAATTTTAACATATTATTTGTGAGAATAGTCAGGCATTTTCCTAGAGCATCAAGAAAGGAAAAGAAAAAAGTTAAAACCAATGATTTCATAACAGCATTAATCTTTCATTTGATGAATCTATCAGCTACAGCAATCAAAACAAATACAATTCATCTACGGTGGTCTCTGTGCATTCAGCTTCATCTAAAACCATCACCTCTAATACATTTTCGAAGCCATTTCCATACCATTACTGTTTATGTCACAGTCTGGAATAACTTGACCACTTTTTCTTTAAAATAATGACTAAATCACTAGTGACAGGAGTGACCAATGCATCAATACGAAATTAGCATGAGCTGTTCATTTTTCGATATAGCATACAAATTTGACCTCTGTATCTATCACACTAAAATAGCAAGAGTGGTGATATTTTACCCTTTCATAGTCATCAAGCCACTTTTCCTCCTCAGATGCAAACTTCCATTTCTCTAATTTTTCCAAGATATCCTTACGACTTAGAGCCTGCTCTTTAGCTTTCACAATCTGTTCATCCATACTTGACAGCAAATCAGACAGACCTGACATTACCTGTGATGGCATACCGGAACAACAGAAGGAATAGTTTTCTTAGACTAGTTTCCATGTAGCCAATTCAATGATCAAATATAGTTGGCTATTAGGTCCACAACTATACTTAAATTAAATTCGAACAATAAGGTAAAAGAAACTTAGAAACAACTGCTAATTAACATCAAGCACAAATGTAGCAAAGAAATTAAGATATGAATACATTATACTGAAAGTATTCTGAGACCAATAAAAGGTGCATTGAAAGACTATTCAGAGAATGTGAATTTTAAAAGTTCAGAAATTGACATTGAGATATCCAGAAAAGGATTCCTATGATAAAGCACCCAAACTGTAAACCAGTACAAATAAAGTATTCATGTAAATCTGATGCATGAGAAACGAGAGTGAGAAAAAACCGGAATCAATGAGATCATTGAGAATCTGGCGTGCTGCACCACTATCTACATCCATGTGAACCACTCTGTATATTTCTTCCAGCTCGTTTTGTCGTTTGAAAACCAACTCCCTCATCTTGCTGGCTTTCAGAGTATTCAACCGCTCAACTTCAACGTTAGTCTAGCAATCATACAGTTGAAAAAAAAAAAAAATGAATGGCCTACCACTAACCACGCAACATATTACTCAGTGTAAAGGTGTTTAGAAGAGAAACTGGAGTAAATGAGTGTTACTATCACCTGTTCAAGGACTTGTAGAGCAAGGCATCCTTGCCTTGACACCTCATCAACATGGGAAGAAATTAAGCTTGTAACATGTTCAAATCTTTTTTGCTCAAGAATTGGTGTGTCGATCAGATCCCATAACTCTATCAGCATCCTACCAAGATCTTGGATCTACAACATAAAACGCATGAGAGCAATAAGGTAAATCCATAGCTCATGAGATGAGGTGATTGCATTATTCATACATAACTTGTCAATAGTTTACCATATGAAACTCACTCTATAGAATATTCGTACAAACCCATTTAAGCAAAAATCACAAATAGGTGCAAAGAAGCTTCACATAAAAATACACGTGAAATTGAATCTTGGGGAAAGGGGAAATATTCAACATTTATTCACCTTGCTTAGTCTTTGTTGTTTTTGTTGTTTGAGTGAGCTAATCAAATCTGTTAATCTAGCGAGAGTATCATTGCTAATGCTCTTTGTACAACCACTGGAGGAATTGCTCAAGCTTGGATGAACCTCATGAACCGTCTTTAAGAAATCAATTGACATAACAACAGACAGCTCATGAATAGAACTAAGATGACTACTCACTTTCTGCAAGCGCAAAGCCTGCAAGAAATTTTTGGATACATGAGCGCACACAAATTCAAGTAAGCCTAGAACTAAAACATCACTATGAAAACCTTTTCACTCTGAAGTTCTTTAAGGTGAAACTTAAGCTCTGACAATCTCTTTGCCGTCAAATCATGCTCTTCAATCTGTGGATCCCCATGGTCCTTAGACTGACCACTCCCAGCTATCTCAGCACATATAGCCTCAATCTGTGACTGAATTTCAGCAAATTCATCAATTCTTTCTTTCTTTCTTGACCTCAAGTCCTCCAGAATAGGTTTAATTGATGTTATTTGGTCCTTTAGAGTGCCTTTTCCCTGCTCAAATATGAAATATAACATTTAAAATTACACTCAGTACGGATATAGGATTAACCAGAAATTGCAAGCTCAAACTTGAAACCAAACGCCAAAAGGCACAAACCCGTGAGAACGAGGCATGTTCCCCTAGAGCCGAAATAATGTTGTTGATTTCGACCTCAGTTTCGGCCAACGCTTGATGCAAACTTGCCCTATACTTTCTGGTCTTTTCGACTTTCCTGCAGTAAATATCAAGGCATTCCTGCTCAAGCTGTAGAAGCATCTTATCCCTTTCTCCATCACTCTCCCCAATTTCATCCCAAATTATCTATACAATTAAACACAAACAAAACATTATAATCAATTTAGAAAAAAATGAGATTTTAAGTTACCTAAACTCCACTGCTTGATTACTGGTAAAAGCCATTTCACAAATAACAACAAGAACAAAACTTTCTTCGTGTGAAAAATAAAGGACATAAAATACAAATATAAAAAACCAAAAGTAACAGTACAAGCGAGAGGGAGATTTATCTTAAATCAACTGTACAGTCAGAAAAATAATACTACACATCAAGAACTTAAACATCAAGTTTCAAACCACACTTAACACTCAACCAAACAAAAGCGTAGATAACAAGACAACAACCCAAACTCGAAACAAGAACATCAAAGATGTCGAAACTAGCTCATGAAACAAACACAAGCGAAACTCGAAAACCAAGACCACAAGCGAAAGAAGAGCGAGGCAAACCTGCAATTCGCGGAGGAGAGAAGCGCAGGTCGTGCGAGACGGCGAGAGCGACGGACTCATTGTCGCCATTTTCCCTCAGCGATCAACACAGAGAGAGAGAGACGAAGCAATTCCAGAGAAGAACCAAACACGAAACCCTAGAAAACCAGAGAGAGAGAGAGAGTGAGTTTTGGGCGTTACGAGAGCGATTCTCGAGAGAAAACAGAATTTGGCTGTTTGGGGTTTTAGTTTTTTGAAATTGCTTTCTTTGCTTTTAATGCGTTTTGTTTTGTGAGTAAATTGTGTGTTTGTTTGTGTTTTAGGATTTTTTTTCCTTTTGCTTTTTTTTTTTTTAATATGGAGAAGATTAAGAATGATCCCAAGAGATTAATGCGAAATTATTACAGAAAGACACACTGAATCGGAGAAGAGAGAGAGAGAATTTTTTTTTTGTTAATCACTGTTTTTGAAAATCGTCGGTTTGGGAAATTTGGGTTCTTTTGGCGCGAAGTCCAAGCATCTATTTTTAAATGTGAAAAATAAAAGCCAAAGAAATTGAGCCTTTTCCTTTTCTTTTTTTTTTTTAAATAATTACTCTTTATACTTAGCTTTTTGTTGAATCATAGATTCATATTACAATGATTAAATATCTAATTATTTATAGCTTATGGTTGCCTTCGAAAGAACAAAAATTAATAATAATAATGAAAATATACTTTTCTATTTTTTAATGCAATTTGTTCTACTTTACTTGCCGGAAAAGGAAACATTTATCGAAACTCAGATTATGTAATAATTCTTAATTTTAAAGAACACAAATTTATTTTTTTATCGTATACTAATATGGTTACAGATTATAATTTTTACTATAGATGTTTAAAAATTAAAATTATGATAAATTTTTTAGTTAGATCATTTTTAGACCATATTTAAAAAAATAACCACAAAATTTTTAATTAGATAAATGACTTGTTTTTTGTAAATATATAAAATACTACGGTAAATAGAAAAAAAAAATCTGTTATTTTTAGTTAGTATTTTGTCTAGTAATGATAAATAATATGAAAAAAAAAACTATTTACCTAAAAAATAAAAATTATGAACATTTTATAAATAGGTTCTAAAATTAGTCAATTTAGCTACAAATCCCATAATTATTCTTACCATACGACATACTTTACTGGAACCATATTGTTAAAATTATATAGGGTGAATTAGCTAAGTAGGCCATTTTGGAATTTGCCTACTAAATTTTAGTCAATGTTTCAAAAAATTAGGAGAAAAGTCATGGTTCAAATACAAAATGTATGATCCTTGCACAAAAAAAAAAAAAAAAAGTACAAAATGTATGAATAAACTTCATTTTTCATAACTATTTTATGGTTATTTTCTTAATAAACGAAAACATTGGCCATATTTTTAAAGGGAAATTGCAAAATAAGATCAATCTTATTTCTTAGTGTCACTTAATAATTTATGTCCCAAGTGTGCTCCTTTTGTTTATATTCTATATTTCTATGTTTGTAATGTAAATTTTTAGAGCATACATTAAAAGTGCAATACACATAAAACATATATTATCATTATGACAAAAGAAGAACATTTCTCAAAATCTCCCATTTTTATATCACTGTTTAGATGGCTATTTTTTTTATAATCTCTCAATTATATAACTAATTACACAATTTCAAATTACTTAGGACAGAGTAATTGGTTGAACATAGGTTGACTAAAAAAAAGGACTAAATTTTACCTCCGAATTTTTATTTCCTGACTTTAAAAACGATCATAAATTATTCCGATCAACAAAACAGTCCAATTCAATAATTTACAATTTGATCAAAAAAAAAAAATACTTGCACGACCAAAAACGTAACGATTAATTATATTGAACTTTCAACGTATGTCATTATGACATACAAGAGTTGTTTCTCGTGAGGTTTCTACCAAACTTTAATTTACCAAACAAACAACCTAAAACTGAACAATTTCCTAAAAATGATTAGCCCAAAATGTGATTGACAACACGAAATACCAAAGCAAACTGCAGCAATCAGAGTATTATCTACTTAATTAACACCAAAGTATAAGGCTACTTCATTTGCTAAACATATCCATCCATTAAGCAATAAATTATTCAGTTCTCATATAACAAGGTTGCTTCAAGAGATGAACATTTTCAGAGCAAACTAAAAAGCACAATCCACACCGATGGAGAAAGCGATCCGAGCCTCATCTCGTGCCTCATACGGAAGCCGGTGATTCCTTTTCCGATTCACCCCCTTTATATCCATTCTGTAGAAGTTTCTCTTCCGACGGCAAATTCTTCTTAGCTTTTCTGCTCCCCTCAACTTTCCACATATCCCACACCCGGGTTTTCGGTGGAGGAGCTGCATCTGCAATAGGCGCAACTAATCCCGGTTTCCCGTCATCAATAACCTCGTCGACCAATCCATATTCCTTAGCTTCCCAGGCGTTCATGAAATTGTCGCGATCAGTATCTCCTTCAACCTGCAAATGACAAAAAAATAGTCAAGAAACGCAAGGGGAAGGTAAAAGGTAGCTCAGGGTTATAAGAATGTAAATGTGGTGCGAATAGAACATTGCTGAATGTCCGACCTGCTCTACTGGCTTCCCGGTGACTCGAGAGAAAATCTTGTTCAGCTTAATCTTGTGATACACCATTTCTCGAATTCGTATGCTCATGTCTGTTGCCTGAAAGCACAATTAGTTGTGAGGCAAAACATAAATTGTTGAGTTATGGAGCCTAATTTGTCGCTTACGGACTAAAGACCTTACGCAGAGAATTTAGGCGGATCGACCTAATTTGTTCAACCTAATCTTGTGATACACCATTTTTCGTGAGAGTGTGAGTCAGGATTTGAGAACTCTGATTGTATTCTCCCAAATTTGAACATAGTGAAATCTGCAGCGGCTGAAAGTGGACGTAGCTCTCACATTGAGAGTAAACCATTATAAATCTGTGTGCGCTATTTATTTTTGTTCTTCGTATTACTAATCATATCTGACAGGTCGGATTAAGGCGTATTAATCCTAACATAAATGAGTTCTATCTCCAAACGCACCAAACACTAAGACTATAAGACAAATTACGAACTCCAAGTGAAGCAAGATATATCGATCCTACTCCGTACTTTCATACTTAGATGTGCATTGTCCACAACAACACATGTGGTCATTGAAAGCATGTACTTCATGATTAAATAACTTTAACAGCTGTATGTCCAGAGAGAGAAGTTTGTCACATAGTAGATTTGTTTCCGATATAGGAAAGACTTCAATACTGAGACTATTAGAATAAAGACTCTTAAGATGTCTTATTCATCTATATATCTTATGACCCAAAAAGCCATTCAAGACTTTCCTAACTTCCAGTTCACGGATTCATGTTTCAGATCAAACAACATTAGCAGGTTGCGAATTAAGCAAAAATGATCAAGCTATGAGCAAAGATAACTATATAGAATTGTGAAGCACAAGAGCCTTGAATCTGTGCATATACTAGTATTTCCCCAAAAGCTCTCTGTTTTCAACTTTTGCCATAAAAGAAAAAGGGAAATATATACAGAGAATATCAAAACTTACTTTGCCTCCGGCAGTTCCAAGCGGTTGATGGATCATCACTCTCGAGTTGGGCATGCAAAACCTCTTTCCTTTCGTGCCAGTGGCAAGTAGAAAAGCACCCATCGATGCGGCAAGCCCTAGGCAGACGGTCGAAACGTCTGCCTTGACAAGCTTCATTGCATCATATATCCCCATTCCTACACCCCATTCGTGATCAAAAGTAAGAACAAAAAACCAAAAAAAAAAAGCCTCGAAAACATAAAAGAGAATCGCTAGGATCAATCGTTGTATAAGTCCTAACTAATTTTATTATCCATTCATTTTTTTTTCCCCAGTGCCACAGAGAACCATAATGGAACTCCATAGAACTATTATCTTGCGGACAAACACTATACAGTGTTAAGTAGAAATCTCAGAAGTACATCCCCAGACAACAATGTATTAATTGCTATTCTTGGAATTTAGCCTTTGCAAGTGGTTTATTAATTAATCAAATACTTATCACTCGGTTCGATTTCACATGGGCTGGAAAAAATAAAGAATTGGGATGGTTAATACTCGATGAGAGGTTCAAATGTAAGACAGCTTTGAAGAAGCTTTTCACCAGAAAGGAAGTCGTACTCGACTACATGTAAAAATACAACTTTTAGATAAGTTTCTTTGAAAGATGTGACGTGCGAGCAATATATAATCACCCAAACTAATCTTCCTCTTTACTAAAAGCACAAACACAGGTCAAGATGTTATGTTTTACTTGCCTCCAAATATCTCAAAAATAGGAGAAAATAAAAAGAAACTACAACCGATTCGGAGATTTTGCGCTGGAGAAAGTAAGTCAAGTAACAACTCAATATCTGAATCAAATTAGGAATCTTGATCATATAATATGATTAAAAACATACCAGCAGTAACAGAACCACCAGGTGAATTGATAAACAGCTTGATGTCTTTTGTAGAGTCTTCGGCATCAAGAAATAGAAGCTGGCTTATGATAAAATCAGCTGTCACATCATCCACCTGAATAAAATAAAAAGAAACCACCATAAAATCAGCTTCAAATTCCACTCAATCATTAGAATAGCCAAACACAGCAAAACCCATTTCTCAAACTTATTTTCATGGCTCTAATTTCAATAACTATTATAGCCCGCCCCGCAAAAAATAAGCCTATATCAACAACAAGAGAAATACAGTGATTATTATATAATACTTTGCAGATAATTAATACCAGCTAAAACTTAATTCAACAACCTTTATAATATATATATATATATATAAAGATATTTATTCACAGAACGAAATCATGAAAAGCATTACAAAAATCAATTAACTAATTAATTAATTGAGATTAGTGTAAACCTGAGAGCCCAAAAAGATAATCCTCTGACGGAGAAGCATATTAGTGGTGTCAAGCTCCTCTAATCTGGGAAGCCATAGCGGCGAGTTCGCCGAGCTCACGTCCCAATTGCTCGACAGAGTCTGCCTCGAAAACGGCGTCGTTTGGGAGGCCTTAATCGCCGAAACGACTCTTCTTCTTCGTCTTCTTCTCTGAAGATTGTCGAAGCTGTGAGTGGTAAAACTAGTGCAACAAGAACTAGTAGTAGTGTTGAGGAGAGAAGGCTTTTGGGTTCGCAAAACGCCATTGTTGAAGCTCAGCATAGGCCTCGACGGTGACTTCGCGGACGCCAAGCTCATCTCCATCTTCTTCTCTGTTTGTTTCTCTCTCTACTCCCTGCCTCTCTCTCTCTCTCTCTCTCTCTCTCTCTCTATATATATATATATATATATATATTTTTTTTTTGGTTTGAGGGCAATCGGGGGTTTTTTTGTTTGAACGACGTCGTTTACTTATTGCTCCTTTGTTATTGGTTTCTTTCCTTTTTTTTTTTTTTCATTTTTTCATCTCTTTTAAAAATGATAATGAGTAATTTGCGCAAATGAGGTAATGAGCTCTTAAACCTATCCCGTTATGCAAATTGCAAATTATCTCTAGAAATTTTGTTGGACTAATTAAGTAATTAGTCACTTTAAAAGTAAAATTTAAAGAATTTAGCCATAGTTTCATGAAATTAGGAATTTCGTCACAACATGTAATATTTAATTTAATGTTATATTTTTTTACACGTATATATGTTACATGTCACAAAAAATATTACATGTTATGGCTAAATCCCTAATTTCATGAAACTATGGCTAAATCCTAAAAAATTACCCAAAATTTTAATTAAATGACTACAAAACTCAATTTTATTAAGCTAACTTAAGAATTTGGGATTTTTTTTGGGTTATTTAAAAAAAATTAAGAATGATCATATTTATCTTTTTAAGTTTTGGAGTCCAATAAAAAATAAATTTAAATTCTAAAAAAAAATCGAGAATTCTCAAGATTTTATGATATTTAATTTTTATCTTTTAATTTAAAATTCTAAAATTTGAAAACATAAAAAACAGTTATTAAATGTAATATTACAATTTATTAAAGGCACATATGTATTTTGCATATAAACCCCCGAGAGTTTTTTATTATTTTTTTTTATTTTTTATAGGATAAACCCCGAGAGTTAGCTCATGTGACAAAGTCCTCTAATATGGAAGTTGAGGTCATAAGTTCAAATGCTGCTGAGTGTGTTCTCCTAAATTTAATATAAAGGACACATAGACAACTTATTGTTTTGAAATATGTCACTTTAAAAAATAATTTTCAACTTATGTTACTTTTTAGTAGTGAATTTGACTAAATTGTCATTCTTTATTTCACAAATGAAGAAAACGAGTAGGGAGAATGAAGCAACATAGTAAATTAGTAATTTGCAAATGCATTAGTAGTATAAGCTGTTAACTTGAATGTCATATTTGACATAAGTTTTAGTAAAAGTCGACTATTAGACGGGTCGGGTTAGCCCAAACATTCAACCCAGTGCCGTACTTGTCATGTCTGGTGGAAAGGGGCGAAAGAAAATTTGATTTTATGTCACATTTCTCATTTAAGTTTATAACATATGTCACTATTGACTGTTATGACACTTTTTTTCACTAGTAAATTATTATGTTGCTATCATTCTCCCATATTGTATTATTCATTTGTAAAAAAAAAAATACAAAAAAAAAATTCGATCAAATTCACTATTAAAAATTGACATAGACCGCAAATTGTCTTGTAAAAAGTGATGTTTCTCTATTGGTTTTATTTTTATAGTGAGAAATAATTCTGAATCGTCAAATTCACCTTTTTAAGATATAGAGTTCATTAAAAGGGTAAATTTGACGATATAGAATTATTTCCCAAAAAAAAAAGATTAATTTTTAAATTTTGTAAAACTGAAAAAAAAGGTTATTTTCTTAAAACTTCCATTTTCAAAACAAGTTATCCTTGTTTCAAAATTTCCTAATGGGTAACCACTGTAGAGTCAAAAGCCCGTTTGACTGCATGACGTTTGTTCACTCTCTCTATAAAAATGGTACTTTTATAATCAGATGAAGATGAACCAACTTATTATTTTTATTATTTTTGGGTTCTGATCTGTTTCAAAGCGATTACACAAAAATGGTTAGCACTCGTTCGTCCCAATGCCGGAAAAAGGCGACTCGAGAGCGTAAAGCTAAACCCAATAAGTATCCCATCGTCAAATTCTCAGCTGTAAGTGTATATAAAAAAACTAAAACCCATACATACATGATATATATATATATATATATATATATATATATATGACTCTTCATTTGGGTTTTGCATGGCCTTAGTACTACTTCAAATGTCACGCAGTTGATCAGTAAATTTAATGACTTTGCTATATATGTTTGGATTGAGAGCTTGATTTCTCTCTCCTTTCAATCGGTTTTTTTTTTTTTAGTTCGTAAAAAGATGAAGTATATATCTCACTTTCTTGTGAAGTACTCTTAATTTTTGCTTTTCTTTTGGGTGAAACTTTATATTTTGATTTTTTAAGAATCGCTTAAGACAACTCTGTCTTTTTTTTTTTTTTAAAAATATCATATAAGCAAAAATAATAAATAAATAAATAAAATTGTTTTGGAGCATGTAAATGCATACAAATCAAAGGTTGAATTTGTCAAAATTTGCCACGTGCTTGTCTCTTCTTCGCAGAGAAATTTGAAGCCTTTAGTAGAAGAAAGGAATTATTTCACAGCAAGTATCAAAATGCTGTCAAGTTTTCGAGTGATCCACGAAATCAAGAAGAAGCTAACTAAGAAACAAGCCGAGTTGTTTGGAAAAACCTGTTTGGGACAGTTTTTGAAGCTTCAAAGGCTTCAATTCTCGGGGCAGTTGGTTCACCACATTTTGCTGAGACAGTTGGCTTGTGGGCCCGGCAAGGACGAGCCTTTGCTGTTCAAGATTGGTGGCAAGAAGTGCGAGTTTGGCCTCAAAGAATTTGCACTGATAACCGGGCTCGATTGCGGCGAATACGCCTCGCCAAACGCGGCCGAAGGTAGATTGAGTGATCGTTTCTGGGACAAGTACTTTCGCGGTAAAGAGAAAGTGTTCGTCGAAGATATCGCGCGGGCTTTCGGAATGTACCAAGGGAAAAGCGACGACGACGCTGTCAAGCTCGCTCAGCTGTACTTGCTGGAGGCGTTTCTGTTGAGCAAACCACCCGGGATGGCTTGCCACGAGTTCTTCATTCGACTCGTGGACAATGCGGATGAGTTTAACAAGTTTCCCTGGGGTAGGTACGCGTACGATTTCACGGTGAAATCTATGAAACGCGCATTGGAAGGGCGGGTGAAAAAGCTTGGGAGAAGGCGGAAGCAGGGCGATTCGACTGCGCCTTATGAGGAGTCGTATTTCTTGAAGGGTTTCCCGCACGCGCTGCAGTTTTGGGCTTTCGAATGTATGCCGCTAGTTAGAGAGAAATTCGGTGAAAGAATCAATGTGAGCGCGCCGCGTATGTTGAATTGGGCCCTCGGTAAACGACCGAAGGTTGAGGACTTGAAAAATGAAGTTTTTAGTGGTGACGAGGTTAGTTAAAAATAAGTAAGCTTAGCTTTGATTATGTTAGTGTAAATGTGATGTTCAAGTCTGAAAATACTAAAGAAAATTTTGAGGTATTAATACTTGATTGACAATTTTTAAGAAGCTATATATCTCTAATCACTCAAAACTGAAATCTTGTGTGTGTATTTCTCTTCGCAGTTTCGAGTGGAAAATGGACTTGAGCCCACGGAACAAGAACTCCACGAAGATTATTTCCGCTATTTCTTGGTAAAACAAAATGTGAAGAAAAGGGAAAAGACTGCCATTATCGAAGAAGACAAGTCAACGGAAGAGCAGGCAGAAGAAGCCGTCATGGAAGGGAGAAGTTATGAGACATCCGGGAAAGGTGGCAAAATCCATACGAACGAGGATGGCGGTGATAATGAGGGAAAAAAGTGCGGTGGCACAACGCTGAGGAAGGCTCGAAAGAAATGTGGAAATGATTGGAATTCTGAACTCCGAGCTTTGATGAGGGAAGAGCCGATGAGAAAGACAATAAGAGAAGAGGTTAATGCAGCTTTTTTTCCATTAAGAGATGTGATAATGACAATACTAACTCAGCAGCCAAGCAATGCTGCTGAGACTGACTTTGACAAACAAGCATACTTTAAGAAACTGAAAAACAATGTTTTCAATGGTGCTGAGGTTTGTCTTTTGGTTTTGAAAAATGTGTTGCATTGTTATATTTTTTTAATGTAAATGTGATGTTGCTAATTTGCAATGGACTTGTAGTATAAATTGTTTTGAGAAGTTATTTATATATCCTTAATCACTTAAAACTGAGCTCGTGTTCATGTATTTGTCTTCACAGTTTCAAGTGGACAATGGACTTCAGCCCACGGAACAAGAACTCCACGAAGATTATTCCCGTTATTTCTTGGCGAAACAAAAGGTGAAGAAAAGGAAAAGGACTGATATCGCCAAAGAAGACGAGTCAGCAAAAGAGCAGGAAGAAGAAACCGTGACGAAAGGAAAAGATTATGAGAAATCCGAGAATGGTGGCGAAATCCATATGAATGAAGAGGTTGGTGATAATGTCGGAAAATTGTACAATGACATAATGCCGAGGAAGGCTCGAATTAAAGGCAAAAATTATTCGAATTCTGAACTCCGGACTTTGAGAAAGATAACTAGGGAAGAGATTAGTACAGCTGTTTGTGCGGTAATAGATGAGATCAGCGCAATTGCAATAACAGAACCAACCAAGCAGCGAAGCATCGTCGCTGAGACCGACTTTGATGTAGTTTCTATAAGGGTGGATGAAGATTGCAACCAAGATGATCATATTCTGCAACGAAAGAGCAAGAGATGCAATTTACAAGGCGTGGATGAAATTCCTTGCTTTACAGTGGACCTTTTTGAACATCCCAATCGTGATGAAAAAGAAAAGTTTGATGAGTGGATAAAGGTTGGACTCAAGAGAACTAGCAAGTAAGCATTTTGATTAAAAGTTGTAGGGGAAAAAAAAAAAAAAACTTAAAACATTTTCTGGTTAATTCTTTGATAATGTGTATAGTGGAAAGTATTGCGTTTCTAATAGCTTCTGCGATATGGAAACTTATTCCAGGAGAAACAAGTACTTTGATGTGTCTAACGAGTTACATCCACGTTTTGACTTCACGATATTGACATGCGACAAAAAAGACTGGTTTTTTTCGCTGAACCAAACTGCACAGTGGCTGGGTTCCTCGGTAAAAGCTTTTACATAGCACCATCAATTCAGGTTTCAAATCATATTGCGATCGTGATTACCTTGTCTTGCTTCACTATGTTTTTATTCGATGCAGCATATAGATGTCGCTCTCTACTTCATACGAAAGAAGAAGGAGAATCACCCCGATATCTTCAAGCATAGGTGCACTACGACTGATAGTCTATTTTACTCGAAATTGAACACGAGATACTTGAAATTCAAGCAAGACCCTGAAAGTTTCTTGTGGGACAAGGAAGCCTTGATTTTGAAAACGGTGGAAGGTCTCGAGCCACAAAGCAGTCTACCGTGGTTTGATGTTGACACCGTTTACATTCCCGTCAATGTCAACAAGAAACACTGGGTGGTCGCAGCTCTAGATCTAAAAGAGCACAGGTTACATGTTTACGACTCGTATCATGCTGCGAAGCATGATAACGAGGTTCTATCAGCATGCCGTCCAATCGCCGAAATGGTGCCATGGGTTCTGAAGCTAGTAGGTTTCGTCGATGCACGTAACGACATTTGCATTCCTAAGGACGCGACTACACCTTTGGACGTAGAACTCGCGCAGGACATCCCACAACAGGAGAACGGGTACGTTATTTCCAACCCTTTTTTTTTTCCTCATGTTGTGCTATTTGTTCGAAATTATAGTACTAACTCGGCGACATTGCGTGCGCAAGAGGGGACTGTGGAATGTTCATGTTGAAGTTCACAGAGTTTTTGATGCAAGACGTACCGTTGGAAAAATGCAATCAGGAAGCGATTTCTTTCTTCCGGAACAAAATGGCGGTCGAACTATTCGCGTATGGGATGAAAAAGATGGCTAAGGGGTGACCAATTTTGGCCAATATAAAATGTAGCAAGGAATGATACAAAGGGGTTTATCATTTATGGAACTTAATCTAATTTTGTTTTGTGAATCTTTCAATGGTAATTGGAAACGGACACTTTTTTTTGGTTTAGACAATTGGCTAGAATTGGATTAAAAACTATTTTTGTGTATTTTGTTGTTGTTAGTGATATACTAATATGGGATGCTCATTTTTTTGTTTGTTTTGCAAGTACTGTATGATGATATTTTCCAATCTGCAGTTATCATATGACACTTTTGTGGTGTAAATCTTATTTGACACTTTTGTGGTTTAAATCTTTGTCAAATGTGATATAATATAATATTAATGTTGATTCACAAATTGCAGGATCCAAATAGGATTTTGTTAAATATTCTCTAACTTTTTTGGCTTACCACCAACCCATGTTTGTTGGCTTACCACCAACTCATGTCTTTCTAACTTTGAGGAAAAGTGGATATACACGAGGCAAGTGTAATAACTTTATGTCCACAAAAATTAAAAATATAGCCATTTTTTGAACTAGGAAAATGGACTAGTGATAAATTATATTTGAGATATCATATCAGCTAAAATGACTAAATGAGTGTGTTTTATCATACAGTGTAGGCTACACCTATGATAATAAATAGTATTACAAAATTGATCTCCGATGAAGGTCATGCTAATGTCAGTTTTTGGCACTTAATACTATTGAAATGCTAATATACTGTTGAATAAAAAATTAATTTCCTTTTTAAATAAATAAATAACCACCTAAAAAGCAGACAATTCTTTCTTTATATTTTCTATTTTCTAAGCTTCAATTAATTGGGGCGGCGTGTCACCGCTTAATCCTACGTGGCAAATGCATAACCGTATTCCTCTTTTTACCCCAAGCAAACAACCAGACAAACAAAGTTGTTCACATTTGACAAAAACTACACAACACAAACACAACAAAACACAAAAGTACCGAAGTCGGACCCTGAAACCCAGAGATATAATAGAATCACAGTCCACAGATGAACACAGGTGATATCTGATAGACTGATACTACAAAGAAGAAAGAAATTTCGAAACCCTAACTCTCATGAGAGAATGGAATCTCCGTCGCCTCTGACCGCTCTGCTCTGCACTCTCCTCCGCCCGCCGAGCTCCGGCGCCTGCGGTGGCCGCCGCCTGCTGAGGGACGTGGCTGTCCGGGAGCTCAACGCCTTCCTATGGCTCTCCCTCGTCGCCGTCACGGCTCTGCTCTTTGCCAGGCTCTTCAAGCTCCTCCGGCTGTGGCGGAACGCCCGCCGGATCGCCGGACCTCCCTGCGCCTCTTTCTACGGGCACAGCGAGCTCGTCTCCCGGGGAAGCCTCGCCGGTGGGTTGCGTTTTTCCGATTTGGTGCTCTGTTTTGTTTACGAGAAAATTAGGAGTAGAAATGGAAGTAATTTGGTTTTTTGATGGTTTTGTAATCGTTCTGCGATTGCCTATGCTGTTTGGTTGCTGATAAAGTTAGAAAGATAGGACTTTATTGGTCAGTTGAATTTCCTACAAAAGTGAGGCAATTCATGATCCGTCTGTGATTTTCTCTGCTGTTTGGTTACCGAGAAAATCGGCTGTTGATGAAATTAGAAGATAACAAATATTAATTGTTTGTTGCGTTAATTAGGCAATTTCATAACCTTTGTGCTGTTCTATCAGCAGTTTGGTTGCTGAGAAACTAGAATTGTATGAAAATGGAAAGAGTGGGAAAGGAATGTTTTTATTAGTGTTCTCTTTTTTTCTTTTGAAGATAAAGTAGCTTTTTGGCATTTCAGATGTCTTATCGGATTCGCACGCGAAATATGGATCGGTTGTGAAGCTGTGGTTGGGTCCGACTCAGCTTTTGGTGTCGATAAAGGATCCGAAACTTATCAAAGAGATGCTATTTAAGGCTGCCGATAAATTGCCTTCGGCGGCCAAGGCATTCAATTTGGCGTTTGGACGATCCAGTCTTTTCGCTTCCTCATTCGACAATGTACGAGATTTATGTTTTCTATTGCTTTTGTTTATGGAAAATGTAGTATTTATCTTTCTTTCCCTTTGTGATTGCTTAGTGAAGTTATAATGGTGTGTTCATGATAAGCAATGTTTACCAATCTTAGTAGAAATAGCTTCGAAGTACGTCGCTATATACTTTGGGTTAAGGAACTAGTAAGTTTGAGTTGTTTTATATTACTTTAAATCGTTGAGACTGTTCTCTCTACAATATAGTCTCTACTTATTAAAGATGCAAACTTGTTTGCGTATCATAATTTATCAATGATGGGTTTTTAAGTACAATTGGAAACTTGTTATTTATGTCCAATTACCAAGCCACATGTATCCTTTAATTGATTGCAGGTGCGGAAGAGAGGAGAAATGTTTCGGACAGAATTGAGCGAAAGATTGCTAGAGAGAACAAATGTAATTCCTAAAACGGTTGTCGAATGTGTTATGGAGAGAATAAACATGTCCATGGAAGAAGCTGGTGTTGATTGTAAAATGGTTTCTCAACACATGGCTTTTACTATATTGGGAACCACACTCTTCGGAGATGCATTTTTAGCTTGGTCTAAGGCAAACATCTACGAGGAGCTTCTAATGATGATTGCTAAGAATGCTTGTTTTTGGGCATCGTACAATGTTACACCCTTCTGGAAGCGGGGATTTTGGAATTATCAGCGTTTATGTGCAAAGCTGAAGTACTTAACTCAAGACATGCTTCAACAGCGCAGAAAAAACTACAAGCTTTTTCATTCCAACGAAGAAAAAACTGCAGAGAAGCATGTTGTATGTGGGGCATCATCTTGTTGTGATGTTGCAGTGCCGGATAAATTTTTCTTCCAGGAGTTGAACGGCTGCTTCGATGAGCTAGAAGAAGATTTATCTGGTAATGTTATGGGAATGATGCTTCATGGATGCCTAACTACTACTGGCTTGATTGACAATATCCTTATGAAGCTTATCAATCACCCGGAGATACAGGATAAGGTAGTTTTCTCTTTTCTCACCTGTATCTTTTTCTTAGCATCGAGCCTATTGTCACATAGGAAATTGTTAACATAGTTTGCAGTGTGACCTATCTTTTGGGCTGCCGTCACATCGGAGAGAATTTTGTCTGAGAAGACAGTTAGTTCTTATCTTTTGCCAAGATATTATTGAAAATAATACATTAAGTTCCTTCTAAATAACCTCAAAGCTGTCCACTCTCATTCTTATTAGGACCTAACTCAACTTGTAAATTGAATCTGTGTCTGCCATGTCCTTTTCTACCATTCATTGTGCTATTTTTGAATGATATTATTGTTGTTCTTTCTCATGTATGACATAATAAGCACTAACTACTATTTGTTCTTAACCAATTTGCTATCTTTATCTCTCTATAGATTTATACTGAGATATCTATCGCCCAGAAAGATTCAGTGACACCAGTTGAACAACACATCGATAAGATGCCCTTATTGCTGGCAACTGTCTATGAAGCTGCCCGACTTCTGCCAGCAGGACCTTTGCTTCAGAGATGTTCTCTATATCATGGTAATGCTACTTATCTACCAAAAGCTTAATGTCGTAGAACCGAATATTGCTTATGCGTGAGCAGTCCTTTTTGTGTTGCTAATGCAAATTAAAGATGAGTTTCAACGAAAATAATGCATATAGATACTTTCTTTACATCATTGTTGCTTTTGGGGGGAGCTCTCCATTTTTTGTTCATGAGTATCGTCGAGGTCATACTATTCGAAACTAGACAAAAACTCTAAGTTCATGTTGAGTTTTAAGATTTTGAGTTTATTTACTTAGTGCCACAAAATAACATATTATGTCGAGTCAAAATGAATCTAGATATATCACATGCTGTTGGAGCTCTTATCACATATATGCTGTGTGAATTGGCCAGACTTGCTTAAGATATGTGTGTGTGTGTGTGTGGCACGTGAAATTTAGCTACTGTTCTTGTTATATAAATTTCTTTGCTGGTGGTGATTTCTTTTCTCCTTTTTGTACTAACTATTTTGGTTTTCTCTCTCCCTTTCTGCAGACTTGAATCTTGAAAGTGGCGTGACCATACCAGCTGGAGCGTTGGTGGTTGTGCCCGTACAGTTGGTGCAAAAGGACAGTTCTAGTTGGGGCAGTGATGCTTGTGAATTTAATCCGTATCGGTTTTTGTCGAGGACCACGAAGAAACCCGATTCCTCACCTTCAGGTTTGAGTACAGTATAAACATTGTTTAAATTCCATTTTCGCCGACAGACATTTGTCTCTTATAGAATCCAGCTTGAACATGAATCCAACTAAATTCAAGTTGCATCTTCCGGTAGTGTGTGGCTTACACGATTACTATTAGAATATCCTCGGTGACAAATATCTGTAAATCTGGTGTTTGAGCTGCAGAGGGAGAAGCGGATGTCGGAGAGAACTCATTCGTCTTGAATGATCCAAACGAGAACCCAGCATTCCTTCCTTTCGGTTCTGGTATACGAGCCTGCGTCGGCCAGAAGTTTGTAATCCAAGGAGTAGCAGCACTGTTTGCAGCATTGCTTAAACACTATGAGGTTTTTACTATAACCTTCTCATATGTTCCATTCGAGAAATATTTTACTGGTTATTTATTACAGATTGTTGAGTTCCCACGATCGTATACTTGGAAATGTTTGAACACTCGAATGTTTCTCTTTTTCTATTGGATCCAAACTGCAGATAAAGCTCCAGCCGAAAGCCCGGAATCACCATAAGCCAAAGACGAACGACTGCAGCTTTGAGCTCCCGAGCACGGAGATTGCATTTCTGAGAAGGAATCACAGCTGAAAGAACAAGTGCCTTTTTATCAATGGCCACTGTTTCCTAATTTTGGGTCAGTGATAGAAAAATATCTTATCCTATCACTTTCACACCCAAATTCTTCATTATCCTTTTTTTTTTTCGCCCGTTTCCCAGAATGTTTGATGAGGGAAATCTCTCTTTTGCTCATATTTTCACTAATTTGAGGATATTACATGAGTATGGAATGTTAACTCATGTTTTTTTCCCATCTTTTTAGAATAGCTCAGGTGCTTTATGTTTCCTATTTTTCTTTTTAAGCATTCCTGAGCTATTTCACTATTGTGGTAGAGGAGAGACATGTTGTATTTTCCCTCTTTGAATTGGTAACTTTTGTGTCCTCACAGACGTTTTTACTCCTTGTAAGGAAGTTCCTTAATGTTGTCACAAAAAATGTATAAACATGGAATAAGTGGCTGCCCCATAGTATGAGAAGTTTGTGTATAATATATATTTCCAGAAATGGTTAGACATTTTTATGCGCCGTTTTATGTTGAAGTGTGATATTATCCTTTTTCATTTTCATGACGAGAAGTTTATCATAGTTATTGCTTTTGAAAGCAAGTACTTCCAACTTAATTTTACCTTTGGATTGTGCTAGAGATTTTTCACGTTTTTGAGTCGTCAGTTTTAGTTATGATAATATACAATTTCCAATATATACATACATATATATATATATTATATTTCAAATTCTAACACATTACTTGTATCAAAAAGTTAGTAGATTTCAATTGAATAATACCTGCTAGTCGCTAGATAATGATTTAAGGATCTGAAGACAGACTACTATAAATATGAAGAATTCTATAGTGAGTTTTTTTGCGGTGAAAAAAATTATTTTATATAGTCAAATTTATTTTTTTTGATGTCTTATATTTTTAAAAAATAAATTTAACGATTTATAATTATTTTTTATTAAAAAAAATCTTCCAAAGAAGTTTCATAAACATAATAATGTATTAATATTTTTGTTATTATATAATTAAGTATTGTTTACTATAGCAATTTTCAAGCCAAAAAGAAATGGAGAAAAATGGTATCTTTCAAGTTTCAAGTTTCAACTATATTAAGGAGAAAGAACATGTTAAATCCTTATTTTGTCAATTGACGAAAGTAAGCTTAGATACTAAGCAAAGAATGGGAGTGACAAACACGTACGAAGAAAAAGAGGAAACAAATGCATCGAAAAGCGACACGCGCAGTGACACGTGTCACATCATGGACAACCCGCGTAACCAAATACAAAGCAAAGAGCATTATTT
This sequence comes from Boehmeria nivea var. tenacissima, assembly GCA_018132145.1. Lineage (NCBI taxonomy): Eukaryota > Viridiplantae > Streptophyta > Magnoliopsida > Rosales > Urticaceae > Boehmeria > Boehmeria nivea. The sequence goes on along the minus strand of CM030875.1, from coordinate 15,285,335 downwards.
TTACCCTTTTTTTTGTCGTTCTGTTGGAATTAGCGAAGGCATAGTTATCAATTTCATTCATGCCATAAATCACAACAATATAAAATCTACATCAACCCAAACAGAGAGAGAACGAAGATTCGAATGAGATCGATATCAACGCTCTTCTTCTTCTTCTTCTTCTACGTCGTCGTTTTCGTGCTCCTTCGATCCCAACCCTACTCTGCAATGGCCACTTTCGGTGGGGCCCGCCAATCCCATGGCTGCGAGAACAGCGCCGCCATCGAAGATCTCGCTCGCTTCGCCGTCCAAGAGCACAACAACAAACAGGTTCTTGACTCTTTCTTTTTCTCGGTTAAGACACAAGGATATTCATTCAAAACGATTTTGATTCAGGACTGTCAAAGTTTGTACCTTTTGTAAAACATCTATTTATATCGATTATATAAATATATATTTTGTGGGGTTTTTTTTTTTGGGTTAGAATGCTTTGCTTGAGTTCGCGAGGGTGGTGAAAGCGGAAGAGCAAGTGGTCGCTGGGACATTGCACCACCTGACTGTGGAGGTGGTTGAGGCTGGGCAGAGGAAGATCTACGAGGCCAAGGTGTGGGTCAAGCCCTGGCTCAACTTCAAAGAGCTTCAGGACTTCAAGCCCGCCGGGGACGCCACGCCCACGCCCTCCTTCACGTCTTCCGATCTCGGCGTCAAGAAAGGTACGCTTTTCTTACCTCTGATGATGGGAAATCTGCGTGAGTGTGTGTTAGGGCTGTGTCGGGGTTTGTTCGAGTTCAAAGATTCGGCCTTGCAAAATAGTTCAGCCTTAGAACTGTATTGTTTAGTAGGATTCGAGGGGCTTAGTAAATAAAATAAAAAAAAGTGCCCAATTGCCATAGGCGTGAGTTTGAAGCGTGAAAGTTTTGTTGTTGGCACAAATATGAATTTGCCTTTTGAGATTTTGAGTGGGTGAATCTTGGTATGAAATGTCTTTTTCGTTGTTGGTTAGACGAAATCGAATGATTGAAGTATTATTAAGACTGAGGTGCTCAATTGTTGCTATAGACATGAGTTTGAAGTGTGAAAGTTTTGATGTTGAAGTTGTGTGTTTTCTTTTAATCAGAGGGCCACGGGGAAGGATGGCGAGCGGTGCCGGTGCACGATCCCGCGGTTCGCGACGCGGCCCACCATGCCATCAGCACCCTCCAGCAGCGGTCCAACTCTCTGTTACCTTATGAGCTTCAAGAGGTTGTCCACGCAAAGGCCGAGGTGACCACTTTCACAGAATGGCTACAATTGATGAGTTGTGTTACTCTTGTTACTGTTACAATGTAGTTGATGGGTATGGTTTTACTTATTTTTTTGCCAAAACAGGTGGTGGACGACTCCGCCAAGTTTGACATGCTCTTGAAAGTGAAGAGAGGAACCAAAGAAGAGAAATACAAGGCTGAGGTGCACAAGAACAGTGAAGGTGTCTTCCATCTCAACCAGATTGAACAAGACTCGGCTTAGAGATAGAGAGCTTGTATGCAAGCAATCAAGCATGGCCTTGTTACGGTTTCAACAGTTAAAAACTCTACAATGGCGGCGAAGTCGAATAATATAGCACGGCTTGGCTTCAAAACCTGTCTAAATAATGCTTGTTTTTTTTTTTTTTTGTTTCTTGCTGATCTCTTCTGAGAAATTGTGTCTTAACCCTGTTGTTGGGAAGGGTTTCTCTTGAAGACTTCTTACTACTAGTTTGTATATGCTATAAGTTCTTATAAATATGATGACTTGGTTAAAAAAAAAAAAAAAATAGCACTTTGTAATAAATGTAGAAGTGAAACCTGTGGCAATATACAAACATCTTTTTAGAATATTGTTTTTCCTTCTTTTTTTTTTTTGGTATAGTTATATACATGATATTTAGCAATCTTCTAAACAAACATCTAAATCACAGCTGCCGTAATTATAGGCAAAAAAGCAATAACCAAAGTGTTAGCGATAAAGCTCAAGCCTTTACCCTAGTTCCATGGGACAAAGCAGATCTCTTATTTTATGAGCAACATAAGTAGCTTTCTTTCATTCACGTTTTGCTTGAAGCAGCCTGAGTACTAATGAAAAGATTGTTACAGTAAGAGACAATCTAAGATCGTTACAGAGAGAGAGAGAGAAGAGACAATCTAAGCCAACACAAATAGGTTCACAAATCACAAAAGGTAAACTTCACAACGATCTACCAACACAGAAGTTACAATGCCCTGCCTAGTCTACACTTCTAATAAACTTCTTTAAAGAGTGGACGTATTCAATTGTCAGGAAAAGCTATCATACTAAATGGTTGTTCAGGATTCATCATACTGGGAAGAGAGACGGTATCTTCATTTTGGCATTCTTTATTGTTTGGAGTTTTTTCTTCCCATCATACCTAATCCCAACAACTACTACTTTTAAGTTATCTACTACATGCTAGGTTACCCTTCTTCATCGTAATCTTCATCTTCCTCGTCCAATCTGTTGCTAAGTTGCGCAAGCTGAATAGGATCGATCGCCATTTGGTCCATCTCGGGAAGAGACCAACCAGGGTACTCTTCGTGTTTAGGTTCCGAAGATGTTCCGGCAGATGGGGCTTGGGCCGTTGTTGTTGCCACTGCAGCTGGTGTTGCTGCTGCTGCTTGCTTCTTTGCATTTTCATTTTCGTTGGCTAATTGGTCGTTTACCTCAGTGTTGAGGTCAATATTCCGAACGGCTGGGTCAGCTTCGCGACTAACACTGATATTTTCCTTGGACCCTGACGCATTGTCTATGGGCAACGGCAATGCAGCAGGGTTTGTGTTTTGTTTGGCTCCAAACTGAAGGGATGTGCAGGGTTCAGATTCGGGGTCGGGATGAGAAATCTCCCTCTCTATGGCACGAGCTCTTCCGCGACCTCGTCCTCTGCCCCGACCTCTTCCTCTTCCACTACTGGTACCATGGCCCATCTCATGCTGCAGAAAAAGAAGAAAATGGAACAGAATGAAAACCAGCTCCTCTCCCGTCTGACATACTATTTAGCCATGCAGGTATCGATGGGCCAAAAAGACGATGCTCAAAAAGACTTAAATTCCACACACTTTTAGACATTGTTAATCAACTGGCTAAGAAAAAAATCCAGGTGCTCTGAGAAAATAGAAATAACCACGGTCTTACCATCTTGCTCCTCTTGAGCTCCTCATCACTGTCATTATATTCATCACCAACAACAGCTTTCCTGAGGCATATAAATCGTTCAATGAGCCGATTTGACAAAATTTTCCCATGAAACAATCTCAAAAGGAACTGAAGCATGAAGATCCTTATATGGGGATTTTCTTTGAGCACTACAAGTCTAGATGATTAGTCAATAAGCCACCAATCTGTTTGTCATGCATGGCATGCTAATGCAGGAAAGTGAGAATGTAGTTGTTTGGGAGTTAGTTCAATATGCTGCGGGTATTTCCAGGATTTGGATTGTAGCTAGTAATGAGGAATAAGATCAGGGGCATGTGGTGTCTGTCGTGAGAGTGAAGCAAGGAGTGTGAATTCACAGTGAGGAGAGGCAAGCCTCTCTAATGCTTATAGATTGTGTCTTCCTATATCACAGAAATCAACCGAAATTACTGTGTTCTTGATTATCCCATTCAATTTCTTATCATTTGTATCCCTTCATCACAAGAGGTATAAGCAGCCATACTACCCGAGCCTCAACCGTCATGATGTATTGCATATAATTGTTATGTTTATCTATGTCCTATAATGATGTAGCACCAAAGGGTTTATGTGGACAAAAATGAAAAGAACCAAAGGAAACAATCTTTCAAACCTTCTCCTGGATATGGCTCTCTCTTCACCTGCGGCATCGGAGGAATGGCCGTGGCCATAATCAGGAACCCTGCTGACGATGTCCCTCAGAAAATCAAACACGTTATAGCTCTGTACACAATGTTTTCTGTAATAAAGACGAGAAAAAAGAAAATCAGAATCCGATAAGCGAAACATTGAAATGAGGAAAGAAGAAATATTTTATTTTTAAAGCTCTATAACAAAGATTATGCATTTGTGAGATGGGTTCTACACACACGAATGTTCAACATGAGACCTATCATTCTCTGCTTTTTCTAAACAGTTATTTTGGCTCCATATTTCAAAAGGAATATCAGGGTTTTCAAAGGCAGTTTATAGTAATCGGTAATATTATCCAAAAGGAAACTTCTTTGTGGTATCTACTGTTAAATGATCAAGCTAAGTTCCCATTCTGGTGTAGATGTTTTTATTTTTTCGTCATAATAAAGGCTTCGGTCTTCCAATCCATTTCTTAGGACTAATAGAGCTAGATGGCTAGTCAAGCCATAGACATTGGAACTATACAATGGATGACCAATGCCAATTTAAGATTTAATTCACTGTGTCAAAACACAACCACAAGGCTGGAGACAGATTTTAGAAACTAGGCAATCTACATGACTAAAATATCATATTAACTATATCGACGAAACAAGAACATTAGGATACGATATTTTACTCCGGTTTTATAAAACAAGGAAAGAGATTCTTCGCTTACAAATGCAACGAATTCATGGTCTTCGCTCCTCTTTGAAGGGTTATCTCATATGTCCGATCACAGAGGTCTTGCAGAAATAGTTCCAAAGCCTTAGCTGCATTAATATGAAGATGAAAGTAAGAACACTACAGACGGTGATAACAAATTATGCAACTCAAATAATTGCAATGCATTAGCTGTTTTAATGTTGAAAACACCAAAGAGAGTGATCAAAGACCATGCTGGCTAAAACATATTAGTGAGCGGAAGAACGGAGTTTACTCACAGACTAAAACAGGTACTGCCAACGCTATCTTCCCGACATCTTCATCAGCTTGCATAATCTTTTTAATTCGAGCCTGTCAAAAATGGTAATTTATTTATTTTAACACACATAGATGTGAACAGAATGTTTAACCCAAACGCGAGAACATGTTGCAATGAATTGAAAGACGAATTCTCCAAAGACCATTAAAATTCACATGTACAGTGCATTTGTACCACTAGAATTCACTTATAATCCAGAGCAATAGTACTTTCATTTTGAAATCCCCAGAAATCTACTAAACTTCAAATATTCTACCCACAAAATAGCGCATAGATCTTTAGTTCAAAATGACAGGATTTCTAACAGCTAGAATTGAGTCGAGAATTATTAGCGTACAAGGAACTAGACCTCCTGATCAAGAGTTTTGAGATCTATGCACTATTTCCATTACTAAAGTGTTACAAAATTCAACCAATCGCAAACTTCTCCAATCATTCCTAACACAACCAAAAAATTATCCTTGAAGAATCATTCAACCAGGTAAAAGAAGTCAATATCGTGAATGAGTCAATAATCCAAAGTAAGAAGAGGACATGACAACACTTGGTGTGTCTGATCTGTGATCCGAACAAGAACAAAATTGAATAAATGCAGGATCTAGAGAAGAATTATCATGGAAGTAAACATGTTCGGACCTCCATGGGAGTGACAAAGAATACACTTTTTAATAACCTAAACTGTCAAACCTAGAAACCAAGGAAAGGACGAGTCAAAAGGAGAGTGACAAAGAATACACTTTCTAATAACCTAAACTGTCAAACCTGGAAACCAAGGAAAGGACGAGTTAAAAAGAAAAAATAAAAATAAAAAACAATCAACAACCCATTATCCACCATGAAATCAATGGCTCTCAACAAAACCAATATTCAGAAACTAAATTAATCAGCAAGGATCTCTAGCATAAAACGGCGAGCGACATTGTGGATCAACATTAAGTATACAAAATTCTGAACTATGACAAAGAAAAGGACCCATATCAGATCCCTCAATTATGCTGAGGACTAAATTTGATTTCTTTTTTTGATTAGTAAGACTAACTAGATTCCTTTGTACATAATTATAATGAGACAATAAAAGGACTTTGAAAATCATGAAGACAAGTACAATCCCAATTTAGAAACCCAGAACAAAAAACAATATCAGATCTCAAATTCCTGAAATAAAATATCCAATTTCTGGAGATAAACATAGTTAGCTATATAGAGAAACATAATTACTAACTAATAATTGAAAAAATCGCAGCTTTAGCTCAAAAATCACACAAAACATGATCTATAAAAAACTGAGAACAAATTCAGAACATCATATTCCAATACGATCTCACAAAAAAACAAATACCCATCAGTGAATTCTATACAAAAACACAATCTTTAACCAAATAAAACGTTACCCAGATCGAGATCAAAATCGAATCCCATAAATATCATGCAAAAAATTGAAACCCAGAAGTCCCAATCGGGAAAACTTAAAAAAAAAAAAAAAGAAATTAGAAAAAAAAAAAGAAACAGAAGAACTTACAGCTGGGAAACGAGTATCGAGCTTCTTCCTCATGGTGTCAGAATTGGTCAGGTCATTAAACTAAGAAGAGAAAAAAAAATCTAACACGAAACGCCAAAAGAGAATCGAAATTTTTTTTTTTTTTTGCAAGAGCAAAATGATTTCTGTGATCATTTCATCAAATTAAATCCCATAAAATCAAACCCATCTCATCAGATCCGAAAGCATTTACTCTTAGAAATTAAAGAGAGTTATTTTTTGGATTAATTTTACGTTTGCCCCCTGAACTTTGGGGTCAGTTTCACTATGCCCCCTAAACTTCAAAACGTTAGATCCGTTCCCCTCCATCTTTGAAATTTTGTAAATTTGCCCCTTCCGTCAAATATTTAACGGAAAATGCCTTAAATTTGTATTTTAAAGTATTTTAAAGTTGGTAAAAAGGCTAAAATTATTGTTTTATCCTTAAATTAGTATGTGGTAATTATATTTTAATAATTTTAATAATATTTATATACAAAATTTATAATTAAATTCATATTTTTTCTCTCTAAAAAAATTAAGATATGATATTTTGCATATAAATATGAATTTAATAATTAATTTTGTATATAAATATTATTATAATTATTAAAATATAACTACCCCATAATAAGTTAAAGATTAAACAATAATTTCAACATTTTTTTTAACCTCAAAGCACCTTAAAACATGAATTTAAGGCATTTTTCGTTAAATATTTAACGGAGGGGGCATTTTTACGAAATTTCAAAGATCAAGGGGAACGGATCTAACGTTTTGAAGTTTAGGGGGTATAGTGAAACTGACCCCAAAGTTCAGGGGGCAAACGTAAAATTAGTCCTTATTTTTTTTTAAGTTCCGACGGAATATCCGAACCAGCGAGTTTGACGAAGAAAGAAAAAAAAAGGATTATCTATACAAATGCCCCCCAATGTTGTGCTATTGTTGCAGTTTGCACCCTAATGTTTAAAAACTGTCATTTTTGCCCCCTAAAGTATTAAAAACTTATAGATTTGCCCCCTCTGTCATAATCTGTAACAAAAATGGGTTAAATTAATTACGTAATATTAATCTGTTGGTGCCTGTACAATTTTTTAAGGGTATGAATACAAAATTTTAAAAGATCGAGGTGCATTTTGAGAAGAAAAGACGACATAACGGGGTGTTTGTGAAAATAAATATAGAATTAATTACTATAATTTTCTTAATTTGAAGGCAGTTGATCTTTAAAAATTATACAGGTGCCAACAGAATAATGTTATGCTATTAATTTAATCTATTTTTTTTACAAATTGTAACAAAGGGGGCATATCTATAAGTTTTTAATACTTTAGGGGGCAAGAATGATAGTTTTTAAACATTAGGGTGCAAACTGCAACAATAGCACAACATTGGGGGGCGTTTATGTAGATAACCCAAAAAAAAATTACAAAAAAATAAAATAAAATAACAAAGACAAAAACAAAAACAAAGACAGATTATTTATTTATTTATTTTTATTAAAAAGTGAAAATAATGATGGAGTTACTGATCCGTCAAATAATCCGAAGACAACCAAAGTCCTCGTCGTTGCATACGTGGCATTGCATATGGACCAACTTATTATGACGTGTCGCTAGTCTCTGAACTTTATCAAAACTCTGGTTACATCCATCTGTTTTTAATAATTTCAAAATAATTTTTTAATTTTTTAAATCAGTCTAAAAATATATTTTTGTATTGATTAAATATTAAATTTTTTCATAATGACAAAACAATAATTTATAAAAATTATTAATTCAACCTTTAAAATTTTAAAAACGTTCATTTTATATCCCAATATTAGGTATAAGTGTAATTTTCAAAAAATAAAGTAAAATATTGAGTACAAGTGTAATTTTTAAAAATATTAGAGGTTGGATTAATAAATTTTATAAAGGGTAGTTTCGTCATTTAGAAAAATTTTAAGTTTTAGTCTATACCGATTTGAAAATTGAAGGATTATTTCATTACTAAAAATATATGGATGAAATTGAATTTTCGATAAAACTTAGAGACTAATTTAGAATTTTCTTTATTTCTAATTTCTTCTTCTGGTTACACTCCGAAATAATTTTCTTTTTGTTTTGTGTGTGTTTTTTGTGGCTGAACAAATACTTTTTTTTTTCTCAACTGTTGAATAAAGACATGGAAAACTAGAAATATGTTAAGCACATATGCGACTGATGCGTCTCTGCAAATTGGACCGTTCGTGGACGTGTATCCCACATGACAGAAATATATGAAAAAATAACAAGGTATATTTTTGTTAAGATTAAAAGAATTAATTGATATTTTTGTTATTTTGACTAAATAATTAAGTGGAATAATTAAGTGGTCAATTTTATCATTAAATCAAAATACATAAGCAATTCTTTTTAAATACAAAAAAGGAAACGAAAAGCTTAAAGCAAAGATTAAAAAAATAATAGGTATATAAAAAAAAAAGAGAGAGAGATTTTTAATTTAACTAAATTTTTGGCTAATTTTTTAGGATTAGCCATATTTTTATGAAAAGAAGGAATCAACTATTTTCATATTTAATACACGTGTATTATATTTTTGATACAATGGCTGAAAGCCTAAACCGCCCAAAAAAAATATGAGAATGAGTGTTAAAAAATTATAATTTATTTTTAACCAACCGTGTCATGGAATTTTTTATTTGGAGATCGCGACCGTGAAAAACGATATTTGAAATGAATAAAAAAAATGAGGAGAGATGAGATAGAAATTGATAATAATAATAAAAAATCACTCCGATTTTGCAAAGAAAGAAACCCTCGAAATTTGTCAAAACCCCCTAAGGTAGGCCCCCGTTGTAAAAAATAAAATAAAAATGAATCCAAACTTAATATTTACATGTGGTAGCCCTTGGTTAGGCGTTTCTTTCCCACGATGGGAAGATACGGATCCAAATTATGTGTATTTTTTGGAATGATTATATTTTTTGTCCAATCAAACATTGTCATTTTATTCTATTTTCAGTCCAACAAACTAATTGTGCACTTAGTAATATAGTAAGATAAACGTTAATTATGTTATCATATTCTTAATCTTAACAAAGCAAACCATTAATAAAAAGAGCCATGATCACGTCTCAAATACTAATGGGATTTTTCTTGGCGTTATATTATAATTATGTCACTTGAGATGTCACAATGAGTAATAATGAAGGAAAATCCAGTGTAATATTACCATGATGATCATCTACCAAATAGTATTAAATGAAATTTGTTTCATAGTATAATATCTACACAGTAAAAAAATACTATATATGTCAAACAAGATAATATGCTACCCGATAATTAGTTCAGGTGGCAAAATCCTTCAATATATAGGAAGTTGAGTACCCAAATTCAAATGTGGTGTGTGCATTTCCTCTTAATTATTTGGAACTGTAAATGTGTAATGTGATTGATTTTAGATACGTATAGTGGTCTAGGTCACTTCATATAACTTACTCGCAAGTGCTCTTAAATAAAAATTAATGTCTATATTACGGTTTAAAATCTAATTACATGCAATTCTTAAAATAAATAAAAAATCTGTAGGCCATGGGTTGAATTAGCAATATTAATTATTCAAATCATATGGAAACGTTTCGCTGTCTTATTAGGACATAAAGATCAATACGGTATAATCCAGTGATGACACCATAAAATTTTCATATACTTGGAGCAACCAAAACTTTTATGGAAATTTATGAAGCAAAAAATGGATATAAAATTCCTTTATTTGGAATAATGGGTAAGTTTATTTTGTTCCTGTCAAAATAAATACGTTCCATATCAACCGGCGAGATTTCAACCTGTGTCAACTATGATCTTTTGATTCAAGTACTTATGAGCTACCCTTATAAGCATGGTTTGTTTGAAATTAACAAATTCTACTAAACGTATAGAGAGGTAAACGATAATATATATATATATATATATATATATCTTTGCCAAACATCGACAAACTCTAGTTAGGTTATAACTTATAACCGATAGCGGTTAGAAGTAAAAAATTTCGAGTTTGGAGCGGTATAATTTAAAAAGAAAAATAATACCTAGAAATAAGTAAGCTAGAGAGAAGATCATTGCAATGCAAGAGGATTAAGTGATGAATATATGCCATTCAAATTCTCTCGATATATATAGCATGCTGATTTATGTATTTTAGTATTAATTTATTGTGCCCAAATAAATACCTCGTATCTGCAGATTGACTTCATATCGTCATTAACATTTTTAAATTATTAATTAAGTGCTTCAAGCCGAGAAAAAATTTGTTCCCACAATTTCTCTACTACGTACTTTGGCTGTCCCTCACACTTTTTTATTTTTATTTTTTCGAGTTTTTTTAAAATATTTTAAATAAAGATGAATACATTGTCGGTTTTTAATTAGAATATGGACAGTTGAAGTTAGAGTTAAGGGGCAAAAGAGTCCTATTCCTTCGAGCCATGCAACAGCTTTGATTGCCAATTCTTATAACTTGTACAAATGTTTGTGAATTAATGGTAAAAATTTCATATATGTTCACTTGCACCATGCTAATACAGATTTAAAAATGCCACCTATATGTATAGTCATATATCTAGGTGAAGTTTCTAACACAATAATAATATTTTATTGGTGAATGAAATAGTATATAAATGCCAAACATGAGGTATATATGTATATGAAGTTATGAACAACAGTTAAAAAAATAAGAAACAGATTTATTCATATACGTTGACATCTTAAGGCAATTTGTCAGTCAAACAAGTTGGAAGACATTTGTGACCACTAAATATTCAGTGCACATACAATGATTCATATTATGGCTAAGCACACAATTAAAATTTACTGTTTTGATGCCCTATTGAAAAAAGGGAATTAAAACAATTAAATCATAACTGTATTGTGGGGATATTTTGGTATATCTTGCTCTCTACTCCATAAAATATAATTAACGTGTTCCAAAACATTAGTTTTTCTTACCAAAACTAGATGGGTGTATCCGATGGAAATAAATTACTGTTTACTTTAATGTCTTTTTTTTTTAATTTTAAATTTCTGTCTCATGAATAACAATACCCAAATTGGGCTCTCATAACGTTGATTCATCAAATTCAAACTGCCCAAAAGGTAATTAATCACGTACTCATATTGACACCATGATATACTATAGAAAACTTAAAGGTATGGAAACTTTGACCATTTTTGAGTGATTAATTAACCGTATATAATAACACAATAGTATAGACAGGAAATAATTTTCCGGATATGTATATCCTTAATAAGGACATATTTTATTATTACGTGGAACTAATTAGTTATATGAGAGAGAAAGCAGGAAGAAAATCCTCTAATTCCTATTAATTATCTCTCTCTCTCTCTCTCTCTATATATCTCTCTCTCTCTCTCTCTCTCCTCCTTTACCATTGAAGGGACTTTTGTCCTCTTCTTTTTTCCTTTTATAATCTTTCCTCGTATCTTTCCCTATATATCCTGTTCAATCTCATTCAAGAAATCATTAGCAAATTATTTACATGTTAGTAGCAGAAAAAAAAAAAAGAGTGAAAATCAACTTGAAGCTTATAAATATACGTTGATATCCATAGCGGTACATATGTCTTTGGACTTTTGTGACTTCCGAACCAAAGAAGATTGATTGTCCTCCATGAACATTGTAAAGCTGATATTAGTGCAATGTAATAATTGTTACTAGAAGAATTAGAGAATATATATTGATAAGAATGAAAACAAAGGAAGAAATTCGTTATTACAAGTGCAATGTATAAATTGTAATTAACTTGACATATTTTAATAGAACAACTGGCTTCTCTGCAATAAGTAAAAGCTGTCAATCACAACTCACATGTAACAAACGGTTTAAATTCTATAATTAATCACTCTTTAGGACTAAACTCATGCAAAAAGGTATAAATTTCCTACCGTACTGGCAACATTATCGCAAGATAAAACAGCTGTAATACTCACTCTATCGGTGACGTTGCTGGGATATAATTAATAAGAAATACAAATTAAAGTGAGTTATATCTAAAACCTCGGTACATTATTCTATAATGTTAAAGTAATAATAAAAATGAAAAAAAAAAAAATCCCCACCTTCAAACCCCTTATGTAATATATATTAAAACCTTGCAAAAATGAGATTTCTTTCCTTACGTGAAGATAATGCATTAACTTCAAAAACCCTAAATAAATAGAAGACCAATGTCCTCCTTCCAATCTCACCCAGAGCACACAAAAAAAAAACCACTCATCAATATCTTCTTTGTTCTTCTATCTTGATCTCTTGTTGTGATAATATTCCATGGATTCACTTGGTGCTGAAGCTTGCCCTTCCGAGGCCTCAAGCATATCTGCAACCTCTGATCATGGCAATAATAATGACAACAACAAGAACAACACCAAGAAGAGGATTACAAGGTCGATGAAGCTGAAGATGAAAGAGGCCGAGCCGGAGAAGAAGCAACAGCCCGGCTCGGCGCCCGGTCTGAAGATTTCGAGCGAGAAGCCTGGCGCTCCGGCCGGACAGCCCAAGCTTGAACTCGCCCTCTTCAAGCCGGCGAACCCCGCCCCCGCCGCGGCTGCCCCCTCCGCCTCTTCCCCAAAGCCGAAGGGCGCCGCCGCTGCCGCGGCCGAAGGAGAGGGGAACGCGGCAGAGCAGCAGACGAGCGCTAGGGTTTTCTCTTGCAACTTCTGCAGGAGAGAGTTCAGCACGTCCCAAGCCCTAGGGGGCCACCAGAACGCCCACAAGCAAGAGCGGGCCCTGGCGAAGCGGCGCCAGGGCCTCGAGGCTGTCGGGGCGTTCGGGCCCCACCACTACTCCTTTTATCCCTTCTCCGCCGGCTTCTCCGCCAACCTCCCCTACTATGGAGCCTACGGCAGGTCCCCTCTCGGGGTCAGGCCGGAGTCCTTGATCCAGAAGCCCAATCACTACCAGTCCACGTGGCTGGGGCCCGCAGCCGCTGGCTATGGATCCCGCTACGGGCAGGATCTCTCCGGCGGGTGGTCGAGGCCACAGCCGGCGGCCCTGATGAGCCCCCCGCCGCAGCAACCTCTCGGTCAGTACCAGCGGTACGGCCTGGACGGCGCCTATAACAACAATCCGGCGGGGCCGGGCCGAAACCCTATCGGTGGTCTAGGGTTTGGAGGGAGCCCTAGTGCTTTCAGTTCCATTTCCTCAAGGCCTAATTTTGATCAGGAAAATGCTTTGTCCAGGCACTTTAATGGGTCCAACATCATTAGGGCTAACACTAATCATGTGGCTCCTCTTAATCATGCAATGCTCAACCAAGAGATGGCTCCTCCAAGTGTGGCAATCAACCAGGCGGCCGTGGCTTCTCCGAGTCCTGCGCTCAATCCGGCAGCGGCGGCGGCGGCGATGGGCCCTCTGATTCCGAGTTTCTCCGCCGCGAATCCGGCAGGCGGCGGCGGGGAATTCGTCCTGCGGGACGGGGTGGCGAATCGTGCGAATGCTCAGGGAGCTAGGCTTGATTTGGATCTCAAACTTTAGATTATTTATTGTTTTAATTAGTTTATTGCTGGCTATATAGCTAGCCCTAGCTAGACTTGATTTGTCTGTCTCTTGAACTTTAGTTTGTGTTGGTTGTTAGATTTATGCCTGGCTTCAGAAATTGTCATTTTATGTTGTGATGTCATTTTGTTGGTTTGATATTTTGATTTGGGGTTAAATTAGTGTTTGTATTGGACTTTCTGTTGTGAATCTTAGCAATTGAAATTTGAATTTTATAGTATTGATTTTGTATTTGTGCTTCAATTGATGAGTGAGCACAGAATTTCATTATTTTCTTCAGTACTATTTGCTATTTAGTTTGTTATTACTTATTAGTTATGCCCTTTGATCATTATGTTTGATGTATGTGCTTTAGCCTGTATTTGTTTGAATAAGGCGTGTCATCTATGCTTTACTTTCAATCAGCTTATGCGCTTTAATTTTGGAAAAGATATTGTGATTGATGATTTTTTTTTTTTTTTTGAAGTGATTGATTATTTTTTTAGCTTCATACTTAATGTGTTGTTAGGTAACTAGCCTGTATTTGTTTGAATTAGAGCGTGCAAATTTGTACTTTCAATCATCATATGCGCGCTTTAATTAATTTTGGAAAAGATATTGTGATTGATGATCTTGTTTTTGTTTTTGATTTTGTTTTTGTGTGTGCTTTTTTTAAGTGATTGATTATCTTGATCTTCAATACTTAATGTGTTGTTAGGTACTTGTTTATAGACTTGAATCATTTAACGGCCATGAGCAAATTAATATTGAGATAATGTGTAATTATTATATATATACATTATATACACATAAATAATAATGCAATCCACAAATAATCTAAAAAGCATTCTAAAGGGAAATACCCCTCAATCTAAAATTAATATATGGTTAAGGGTAAAGGGAAAAAAAAAATCGAAACTTAGCCGCATACGAAATATTACAGTTTCTCTCTCTCTCCTCCTCTCCTTCTCCCTCTTTTTTCTCATAACTACGGTACACGAGCAAGTTAAGCAATTAGCTATTTTAAATGTAAAGTTTGAAGGATTTAGCCATAGTTTCACGAAATTAAGGATTTAGCCTTTATGTTACATGTAACATACGCGTAAAAAATATAACATTAAATGTAACGTTACATGTAACACATGTAATGTTACACTTTTACACGTATATATGTTACATGTAACATCATATTATGGATAAATCCTTAATTTCGATATTTTAGGGCTAAATGCTAAAAAATTACCTAATAGTTTGATTAAATGCCTAAAAAACTCTAGAAATTATTCTAGTTATAAAACTAAAATATATTATATATATTAATTTGAATTAGTACTAATTGGTCGTTTCCTTAGTTTTTTTAGGTCAGAAAAAGCCACACATATACCATTTTCCTTTTCCTTATATAATTACTTTTAATTTATCTACAACCTCTCAAGTAAAATCTTTATAAAAGCAGCCAAAAAAAAAAGAAAGAAAGGAAAAAAAAAAAAAGAGAAGTAGAACTTATTATAAATTTGTATGGCTTCCCATCCATAAATATTTTGCCTCAAAACATATAGTTAATATTTCTTTTATCGAACATGAGAGTAAGATCTGAAGACTGTCATGCTGAAATTTATTGAAAAATAATAAGGAAAATAAAAACATACCATCCTATATTAATAATATCTGTTAGACCGTGTTAATGCATGATCAAGTAGATTTATTAAAATAAGCAAAAAAAAAAAAGGAAAAAAAGAGAGGAAATGAGATGAAAATAGAAGTATTTTAGCAGTTGATCATGGCACATATTGCAGCTTATGGTTTGCATGAAAACGTATCTAGCCATGCATAAAATAACGTGTAATAGGGTTGCCGCGTTATTTTTATTTTTATTTTTTCGCCCCCATGGCGAGCCGCGTTTCATTTTTAACTCCTAAATTATAGAGTTGTGCTCATTTTGACCCCTCGAATATTTAAATGAAACATTTTGTTACCTTGATGCATTCAATAATTGCAATAATTAATATTATTAATACAGCTTCTATTAAACACCCTTATTAAAGTACGAGTGTAGTTTTTTTTTTTTTCATAACATTTCATATTTGTATTCCTGACTTATTGGGTCGTTCTCACTTTGACCCCTCGAATTTTAAAATGAAACATTTTGCTACCACTTGATGCATTCAATTGTTGCAATAATATCGATCATTCTATTATATTTTAGTCGAATTTGGAACGAAAACATTTCTAAAAGGGGTAAAGTACGTAGTGAAATTGAAAATTTTCTAATTAGTTTTTCTTTTAATGTTTCCTTGAAATTTACTTAGTTTGTCATCCTGATTTTTAATTAATCATTATCAGTAGTCATGAATATGATATGAGAGCAAAAAACTTTTGTTACAGCAGTCAATAAGAAAATTATAAATTTTGTGACACAAAAATATAAAAGGGCTAATGCGCAGCAATAAGTATATGATTGAAAAAGTCATAATATATGTCATTTTAAAGTTTGGCAACTGAGAAAAAAATTAACCCTTGTACTCATAGGCATTTCAAAGAAAATAAGAAGAAAAATATTAACTTATTATGATAATTTGTTCATGAGATTTTCTGCCTTTTCCCTTTATTGTCAAGACGTGCACAAATAAATTTTCTGTTGATAAGCGAATAATGAGATGAAATTAGCCGAAGTATATAAGTACATCAAAGTTGATAATGTCTCATCAAAAAGTTTTATAATTTATATATATGCTGATCCAATCACATGATAACATAATTTAAAAAAATCAATAAAGAAAGTAGATATGATCAAGATTATCGTTTTTATTTTTACATTCTCGAAAAGCAAATTAAGTTTATATAATTTTAAATATTAAATACTTATCGTCTGACTATATTATGACTTAATCATACATAAAAATATAACGTAACTAATTCGTGCTATTAAGAACATCGTTAAATTACATATGTTTATAGTATTTATATCTATAAAATTAAAAGAAAAAGAAACATTGTCCTATGATCATTTGCTTCTCGTTAATTAATTATGACATTTTCTACCTTATTGCTCTTAAGATTGCATAAAGTATTTATTGATTTGGAGAAAGTCAATAAACATCAACCGAATGGAGTTACATATATTTGGTCCTTGATGATCCATAATTGATAATTTACAATATATAGTCATTAACTTTTGTTAAACATCAAAGGATTAAAATATAAATTTATCATCATAAGTAATACCCTTATACCTTATGTCATACATTAAAAAAATTTGAAGGGTTTTCTTCATTTTAAAATTTATTTTATTTTACTTGGTTTAAAATGTTAACATATACATGGTTTATTTTTTTCTCATTCTGTGTATGTTTACATGTATGTATTATAACTTTTTAGATGCCAGATTAAATTTCATTTATAAATAAAGATAAATCCTTAAAAAATCTCTGAGTTTAGGTTAAATTTAAGAATTATCCATCTATTTTCAAAATATTTAAATAATCATGTGTTTATGAATTATTTAGGAATTTCTAAATAATAATGAGATTTATTCTAAACTCTGAACAATGAACATACAGAATATTCCTTGAACCTGATTTAAAAAAAATTATATTTTAGCCTTATAATCTAAGAAAAATATCAAAAAACTCTTTCATAACCCCCCCCCCCACCCCCCCACCCCCCCCCCCCCCCCCCCCCCCCCCCCCCCCAATTTATGTAATGCCCTTATAATTAAAGAAAAATTTCTGATAAATTCTTCTTATGCCCCTATTTAACTTTTTATATTTATAATTTTGCCTATAATTTTTGTAATAAATTTCAACTTAACCCAATATAGTTTATAAATGTGCTATAATTTTTTCTTTCAATTTATTTATAACAATCATATAATTTTGTGCCCCCATTGGATAAGAATTCTGGATCCGTGCCTGAAAGCATAGGTACACATTTAGCTTCTATTTGGAATAACACGATATAGCATATAAATTAGCATCTTTGACAGCTACTCAACATTTGGAGTATTGGTAGTTTTCACCTCCTTTCATTCAGAACTTCATTGCTAGGGATATATCAAATATTTCCTACTATCGTTTTATAAGATAACAGTTGCTTCTTTTAAGACCTGGGCACTTTTTTTTTCCTCCTTCAAGTTTTCCCATTGGGTTTATTGAAGCAAGTTTTTACTGAGAACCCGACTGCTTAGCGTTCTTGCAAGATCTGAGTTTAGGCTATATTCTTTAGAAGACGTCTAAAGTTTATTTTTAAATTTACTTTGCTTTCTTTCAGATTTTTTATTTCCCCTTTGGGATGTAGTAACTTGGAACAACTCTTAGAAAGTACCTAGCTAGCTAACCATGCGTCGTGAGCACACACTTTCGTATAATAATAGTTGGACTAGCCAATCACTCCGGACTAGTTACGTAGTTGTTTGAAGAAAGCCTCGAGCTTCTTTCCCTCCTGTCATTTAAGGGCACCTAGCTAGCTTACAATCACTAGTGAAACTCAAGACGAATTTCGGCGCTAAGGTAAGGTCTTCGGAGAATCAGCAAGACATAGCGGACGACCTTCCTCAGTCATTGGCAAAGTACCCTTTCTCCACCTTAATTTCCTCGAACTTATTGCCCCGTGCATATATATATATATATATATATATATATATAAGATACTTGAAATTTAATTGCAGGTTGATAATACAATACTATTACTCAATAATTTAGAAAATTTCAGAGCTAATATAGTTTTCAGTTAATTACATTAATATAAGTAATCTGGGGAATGAATAATGATAAATCAGTCTAACAAAGTTTATACTTACCTTGAGTATTCTAAATTGTACAATTGTGCGGATAAATTTTTTAATTTACAGGTTGATAATATAATACTATTACTCAATAATTTTGAAAATTTTCAGAGCTAATATAGTTTTCAGTTAATTACAATATAAGTAATCTGGGGAATGAATAATGATAAATCAGTGTAACAAAGTTTACTTACCTTGAGTTTTCTAAAGTGCAAAATTGTGTGGTTGTTCAGAATATATATATATATATAGGTTAATTGAATGTTTACAATTTACTTGTGTACATATTTTAATTAGCTAGCTGTCATATATCATAATTCATAACACAATATGTAACCATTTTAATCCATAATAGGAGGAGAGATGACTCATTAGACACAATAGGAAGAATTATATATTTAGACTTGAGAATAAATTATTGGCTTTTATTTTCTATTTTTTCAGAGACCATAAATTGGAAAATACTCTTTTTTTTTTTTCCGTTAGATCATTTCCATATATATTCGTCAAGCATTTCATTAATTATTATCTAACCATTGGCAAATTCCTATGAGTTATTCCCTGTTTGAATTTCTCATTTGATAATTATTATATAACTTTTATATTCTCATTTTTCGATCTCGTTCAAAGTTTCTTTTCAGGTACTAATTATTAATGTCAATTCGGTATACGTAATTATTTAGTTTCTTAAATTGAAGTTTTGTTTTGTTTTTTGTTTTTGTTTTGTTTTTTTGTTTTTGCAATTGAATTTCTTATCTATCTTATTACGCTTGTATTTTAGCATGTTTGGATGAAGATCTGTTGTCTATAAAAGTTGCTCTCCTACCAACTGGAAAAAAAAAAAATTTCTGTCAACATAATTTAATAAAACACTTTTTAGTTATTAAAAAGGAATCTTTAAGAAAATAGCTATTTTTTAGAGGGTGATTTTAAAAAATAACTAATATTTTAATATAAAATTTCTTACCTTTGTAAGAAATTTATTGAATACATTTTACGGTTTTTTAAATAAATAGCCATATTTTTATATATGTTTTTAACAATTAGCCTATGTTTGCTTTTATTAGCAAAATAGCCATACATTCGTGTCTAGATTTTTGAGACTGTAGTCACTAATTTTTTTAATTCTATTTTTGTTGTTTGTTGCAGACAATATTGTCTAAAATTTTGTGTCTCTAGTCATGAAATTTGTGACTTCTTTGGTTGCATATTTTTTTGCTATTTATAAGATATTTTTTATTTAGTAATAAGTTTTATGAAATTGGTTGTATAGGCAATCATTTATTTATGAGTTGGTTATTTTGTTAATGAATGTTTAAATTTTATTTCAAATTTTCTGAAGTTTTGTGACTATAGTCACAAATTTTCTGACTATGTATTTTATTTATTTAGTCACAAATTTTATTTCTTTAGTCATAGATTTTTAGATGTTAACCTGATAGCTATTTTGCTAATTTTTTAAAACGTGGGCTATATCTTTAAAACATAAATTGCAAAATGGCTAAATCCTTAACTGATCCTACATTTTATGTGTATTTTTGTCATAATAAGAAATTCTTACATTGGTAATAAACTTTTTATGGTTATTTATTAAACTTTCTAAAACTGTGACTACTTTTTTAAAATACATCATTTGAAATGCATATTTACGTAATTTACCCTATTAAAAAAAAGGAAAGAATAATCCATGTATTTTTCAAAAATTGCAATTTGTTCTTACATTTTTAGAAATTCTAAAATTATCCTTTGTTTATTAAAAACTCTGAAATATATACCATGCAATTTTTTTTGGTATGAAAGAAAATATTAAAAATATCATAAATTCACTTAAAAATTATAAAAACTCCAAAAATTGCTCATATATTCACTTAAAAATTATAAAAACTAGTCATGAATTCACATGCGATTAAGTGAATATACGAATAATTTTTGCAGGTTTTAAACGAATATATGACCATTTTTGGCAGTTGCAATTTTTAAGTTAATTTATAAAATTTTTAATATTTTCATTCAAAAGTTTGTATTAAAAAATATAGTTAGACATATATATGAGAGTTTTTAATAAATTGAGGCTAGTTCCCAAAAACGCACGACAAAACTAAGATAATATAGATGGATTATTTATGATTTTTCCTAAAAAAAATTACTTTCTTATTTTTTATTAGTTAAGATTACTAGTACACCTATTTTAATTGTTTGGAGAACCTGGATTACAAATTAGTTCGTGGTTAATTGTGCCCTCCTTTGGTGTTCGTTGTATATATAACAATGTGTCACTTATATATGAATGTTAAAAAAAAAAAAAAAAACACATGTTTGTCAGTTAAAAAAAAGCATATATGAAATAAAAAGTTGTCACTGGCCCTAATTGATTTCAAAGAGCGTTTCTTTTTCTTTTGCGAGTTTTTTTTAATTTTTATTTTTTTATATTCACTTTTAATGAACGTATATATATATATATATATTTTTTTTTTTTTGAGAAAAAATGAAAGAATATCATGATTGATACTTGATGGATCTTTGATGTATATTAAGTTATCTTAGTATGTTTGTTTACAAAGTCAAGGAATAAACCATGGACAAGATATTGATAAATGTACAAATGAAAACCAAATCATACAAGTTATTAAAGTAGATCAATATTCACTTATGCGCTTCAAGATTAGAATCAGTAGAAGGAAAAAAATATTTATTTTGGCTATAAATGTCTCATTGTTAAAAAAAAAAAAGGATTAAATGGGCTTTTAACAATAATTTTAGTCACAATAAATATTTGTGGTTAGTTAATGGTGTTTTTATTGACGCTGTATATATATATAATATAATATGATATTTACCAATTAATTAAAGAAAGTTACTTTGAATAAATCATAAAAGGCAAGGTCATCATATATATATGAATAAAATACTTGCATAGGATATATTCCAATTAATCAATACGTTTTTTCAGTTAAATTATAAGTTAACATTCACAGACAGACAGCGCATTTATGTTTTTAATGTCTAAATATCTTAGATGTTCAAAGACATCAAAAAAAGGAAAATAAAAAAGTCCTTTAATTAATGATTATGCTTGATTATATGTGCATAGATTATATATTAAAATATCGCATCAGATTTTAGGCTCTTCCGAAATGCGTAAAGCGAACCCAGAGATCCTCATTTTATCGACATATTTCCCTGAAAATTGAGATATAGATATTAACCATGTAGATTTGTTTCAACATCTAGATCTTCAAGATTAGTTGTCGTTTAAGACCTTCACTGATCAGATCCAGAACAAAATGATTGGAGTAAATGGTTTTTGTGATTAAAATATGATTTTTTATTTTTTATTTTAAAGTTATATAATGAATATTTATTTGATGTGAATTACTATTAATTGTTTCCGCTTATATTTTATTAACTTACCATTTGTTTAGGTGATAAAATGCATAAAAAAATAAAATTAAAAAACAAAAAAGACAGAAAACACGCTGATGATTAGAAAAACGACATTAAGATTCAAAACGACATCAGGCTGCAAAAACGACACCACGCATAAAAAGCGACATCAGCGTTAGAAAAACGACACGTTTGTACAAAAAATGATATTTGTGTTAGCAACACGAGATAATTATTCTAAAACGACATCTCAATTTAAAACGACATCAGGCTCATGAAAACGACATGAGAGATAACTACAAAATATTATAGAACATAAAATGCAGAACATTGACAGCAAAATTATAAAACATCCATATTGATATAAGTAGAAAATGGCAAGACATGAAAATACCACCACGATTATCCTAAAATTATAATATATATGAGATTTGATAAATTTGATAAAACGTAGCACTAGACACAGGATTATGTATTTGCTGATTGGGAAAATACCCAAAGTTTTTCCTTCGTCTTTTCGAAATTTCACGAATCTTTTGTTAAACTTAAAATACAAAAAATACATTTTAATGTAGTAACATGATTTAAGTTTGACCTATTATTATAGTAATTATTATAACAACATACTTTAAACAAATATATTTTTTAATTCAAATTACAATCCAAACAACCCTTTAAATACCTTTATTACTAGCTAGTTTGGCATTGCTGTGCTTATAAAATAAGTGCTTCAAACTGTGCTGATAAAAGAAGTTATTGAAGTTATAAACATGTAGGGTGTTTGGTTATTTTATTTTTGAAACTGCTGTTAAAATAGTCTGGGAATATAAAATTACCAAAAAATAATTTTAGAAAATTAATTAGTAGAATATGAGTAGTTAATTAAGGATATTTTAGTAATTTAACATAGAGAAGCAGTTTCGGTTACATAAAAGCAGCCTTTAACCTACTTCTTAAATTATACTACGTAAAAGCAGAAACGGTTACCTGCTTTTTTAAGAAGCAAGTTTACCAAACGCCTATAACTGCTTTAGATTTTTTATAATCTAAAAGGAGCATTCAAAAGCAATGCCAAACTGGCCCATTGATTATCTTTGATAAAGATAGCTAAGCAAACATAAATTTAATAATATTAAAATAATAGATTTTCTTCGACAAAGGGGCTCTTGATAGTTGATACATAGTACATACCGGTCATCTACGCCTGATGATTAAACAAGACCCAACAGCATGTCCAGGAGTGCGAGCTAAGCCACCTGGTTTTCCCCAAAGCCATTGCATCGCTCATCTCGCTCTGATCTTCTACGCTCAGGGCCTCTTAGGTCTGCTTTGTGATTTAAGGATACTGCATTGAGATTAAGAAAGTTAAAAAAATGGAATGGAATGGAGATGACAGGGGAGACAAACATAGGGTAAGTCATGCCTACATTTTTTTTTATAAGTTATTTGGGGTAAACATTCCATATATTCCGTTTTAAAATAGTTTGACTTTACAAATTTCGAAGTGATATAAATGATTAAGATTTAAAAATACTGCATTAGAATTAGAAACGTTGAAAAAATATAATGAAATGAAGAGGATGCGGGAGGCAAACAATAGGTTAGGTGATATTCAACGCATGTAGTTTGACTAAAAGTTGTATACTTTTAGAAATGAATAGAAATGTTAAACACAAACCGAGTATCGCGTCTGTGCAATCATAGTTGTTCATGATTGTGGGTCTTATGAGAGACCCCATATAAGACCCACAATCATTTATGGTTGTGATGATTGCTAGACGTGACACGCACGTTCTTGGCTATAAAAACTATTGGAATGAATTCAAGTACTGAGAGATACATTCCTTATATTTCAATAAAACATCCCTTATTTTTCATGCATATTAGAGAATCAAAGGGTTGTTGGAATACAAATTCAAATAATATTTTACTATAATAATACAATTTAAATTTGATTTTTTATTAGTATAATTATTGTAATAATATAGTTTAAACAAATTTATTTTTATTTTTATTCCGATTCAAACGACCCTCCTAAATTTTTAAACATGGTCGCGGGTCACAAAATCTTCCTCGTTCAGATTGAAGTTTATGATAATGGAATAGTTGATAATGAGTCAACGTGGGACCCACAGGAGAGGATAGCGGTGGGATTACAAGAAAAGATTTTGAAAATATCAATAACTCGGGCACACCTCCGATATCCCCGCGGAACATAAAACCTCAAAAATCAAATCTCTAACGAACGTTACTTTTACTCTCTCTCTCTCTCCGACTTCGACCCAAAACACTCTCTTACTACTACGTTTTGGCTCAGCAACAACAACAACAACTAAAGAACACAACGTTAATCTAGCGAGTAGCGACCAAGAGAGCTTTTCTGGGATTTTCTTTCTCTTATTTTTCACATCGCAGGTATTTATGAATTTTTGAATTCGAATAAAGGACGGTTCTTTCTTCTTTGGGTTCTTTTTGTTCTTTTGTTTCTGTCAAATTTTTCTGTTGGTTGTGTGTCTAAACGTCAAGATCTGAGACTACACATTTGCTGATTTTGAGTTCAAACGCCCTGATTTGCCTAAAAGAGAATCGGGAGGGTAAGAATTTTGAAGCTTTTTTGTGATAAGAGAAATGTGGTGATTTGTCATAAAATTGGAAATTGAATAAGAAAAGACGAAACTTTTGGCTTTTATTCTGGTTGAATTCCGAAATCTGAAGATTTTTTTTTTTTTTTTTTGGGTTTTGAACTTGTAAAGTTTATAACTTCTTCTGATTTGGTGTTCTTGGATTTTCCCTCTTTTTTAATTTAAAGCTATAAATAAAAATATGATTCTCTCTACTATGGCTCTATGACAAAATTTTCATTCTGATTTACACTGGCTTCACTAAATTATGAGTGCTCTTGCCTGGGATTTTTGTATTTTCTTCATTTCGACTTATTTAATTATTTAATTATCCGTTTAATTGTTGTTCCTTGGTAGCTTCCTTTTGTTGATTTTGAAGCTTGAAAATGCAAAGATTAGGCTAACATGAATTGACGGTATTAATCATAAACTTTGCAGCAACATAAACAATTTTCTTTGGTTGTTTAAGGCCAACAATGGGCAGGAGTCTAAGTCCGATACTAAAGCGAGAGTTGGAAAATCTCGACAAAGACGCCGAGAGTCGCCAAGCGGCAATGACAGCACTCAGGTCCTTTGTGAAAGATCTGGACTCGAAAGCGATCCCGCTCTTTCTAGCAGAGGTTTCTCGAAACAAAGAAGCTGGGTCTTTATCCGGGGAATGCACGATTTCGCTCTATGAAGTCCTTGCGCGCGTTCACGGCATCAAGATAGTCCCTCTCATAGATAACATCATGGGGTCCATAGTCAAGACCTTGGCTTCGAGTTCCGGGTCTTTCTCTCTTCAACAGGCTTGCTCGAAGGTGGTCCCGGCGATCGCTCGTTATGGCATTGATGCTAGCGTTCCTGAAGAGAAGAAGAGGCATATAATTCACTCACTGTGCAATCCTCTTTTGGATTCTCTCTTGGGCTCTCAAGAGAGCCTCACTTCTGGAGCCGCCCTTTGCTTGAAGGCGCTAGTGGAGAACGATAATTGGCGGTTTGCTTCGTTCGAGATGGTTAACAAGGTTTGCCAGAATGTTGCCGGGGCTTTGGAGGAGAGTTCTACGCAGAGCAATGCGCACATGGGCCTCGTTATGTCTCTAGCAAAACGCAATGCTGTAGCTCTTGAGCCGTATGCTAGGCTGTTGATACAAGCTGGGTTGCAGATACTAAATGGCGGGACGGAGAGAGGGAACTCGCAGAAGCGACTATCGGCTATTCAAATGATCAACTTTTTGATGAAGTGCTTGGATTCGTGGAGCATATTTTCCGAGATTGAGTCGATAATAGAGGAGATGGAACACTGCCAGTGTGATCCGATGGCATACGTCAAGGGTGCTGCTCTCGAAGCTCTGCAAACTGCAAGGAGAATTGCTGCAGAAAAAGGGCCAAAGCTCGAGAAAGGTCCCAGTTCTGTGACTGAATCGAATATCAGCAGGGGAGACCTTAGTAGGAGGTTTTTCTCATGCTCCGGTTACCAATCTCCTGCCTCAGCGTCGCCCATGTCGCACACGCTCAATTCCTTTGTCGAATACGACTCCTTAATCGGTTCCCCGATTTTAACGACGCAAGATATTCAATATCTGGATTCGGATTGTAAGAGTATGGATGGTAAGCTTTGGAGTTATGAGAATAGAGGAGTCGTCGACGTGTCCCTTAAAGACGGTTTGTTCTCAGAGATTGCTAGATCAAGCGGTGTCTCTGATACATTTTCGGAGCAATGTGGTAGCAATATGTTTGTCCAAAACAATGGGAGTCATGAGGAGGAGTTTTTCGGTTTCTCCCGGATCAAGCCTAGACGTAGAATGTCTAGAAGCGCCACAAGCACTCCCATAGTAAGTTTCATAAAATATATCTCCATGATTTACAGTTATTAATATAAAAGAAAATACTATAATTTACAGTTTGTGAAGTATTATGAGATCAGTAATTAGATTGAAGAGAGCAATTATATCATGGAGTTAGACATGCTACTACTTGAAGTACATGTTTTTTTGTTCCCTGTTTTTACTTATTTATTGCAATTTTAGCTTATGGCCTTTTTTTTTGAGACCATAACTTGAATAGCTTTAGGATGAAATTGTTTCAAATCTGATATTTTGCTAACTGTTGTGAATCAGAGGTCGCGCACTCCGACCAGAGCGTGCGACTTTGCCTTCAGTACTCCAAGGAATCTTATTAAATCTCTTCATGACGCAAGTATTTTGAACTCGGGGAGTTCCAGGAAGCCAGCCAGGAGGTCCAGAGATCATTTCCTTAATGATTATGAGTGGAGCCCTGTTTCTAGGTGTGACCGTAACTGTACTTCTCCCGATGGTTGTGACTGCGGAGAGAACGAAAGCCTATACGCTGATGTCGAGCAGTTCCAAGGTAGCAACGAGTCTGTTTCGTCAACAGAAGACATTCCTGCTGTTGCTGATTTGCAACTCCCTCAAAAGGCGATCTCGAAAGGAAAACCGTTCGCCAAAAGGTTGCTCTGAAGCTAGTTTTGGGGCTCTCGTTTGCGCTGCTGGCAGTGGTCACTCCGGCCGTTTGGTTAGGCAATCAGGGCGAGGTTCATTACCTTGTTCCAACTTAAAGCCCCGGTTTTCGAACTTTCGAAAGTGTAAAGCAGGATTACAAGTTAATAACTACATTTCTCAAATTTCAAGTCTGAAAAAGTGTCGGTTTGTTTGTTGTGTAACTCTACTTTGAAGAATTCTACACATAGATGAGTAAAGGGTTTTTGTTCTTAAAAAATGTTGTTAATTAGTTTCATAATGTTATATATCAGTAGTTCTACAATTTTCATCTTGAGAGTCAACTATCTTATAGACAAGCTTTACTATCATAAAACTTAATGTTCCTATATCACCATTCAGTTGAATTTTTAAAACATGAGCTTTTAGAGATTCGGATTGTACAGGTCTTGTCCAAGCCTTAACTCTTGTTCAGGTCCCACAGTTATTGGCTTAAGCATTGCGGATTGGCCAACACAGACATAAGAGTACTCGCCGTAGATCTCGTAACCAGATCCAGGACTGAACATGTACAGCTCGGAAAATCCTTTTCTTCCAACTATTACTGAGTTTCTTCTCCCCTGCAACACAACAAAGTCGAAACAAAGACGAGGAAAATCAATAAACAGAAGTGAAAACAAATACACGGAAAACTGTTAAGTTTGGTCTATATAGATAGCTTTTGCAGTTTCACATATTAATCAACAAACACTCGAGAAATTTAACAGGATTTTGATCTTGTCTAGTTTATCTAATCAACGAAGCCAGAGATCAAAGTTTTCAGTTCCAAAATTTGAAGTCATAGCATGAAAATAACAAGTTACATTATGAAAAAAAAAAAAAAAAGAATCATTTCACTTTTTTCTTTTAATGCTCTTAACTTTTGCATCATGGATTTTGAGCCATTAAGCTCCGCAACGATATTACGGGAAATGCCCAATTCATTTGCAACTAAAACGAAAAATAAAATAAAAAAAGATTTGCGAGTGCAAAAAGAATTGAGGGTTGAGTTTCTTCGAATAAGTACCCTATCAATGACTGTCATGTTCCGCGGTGCACTGGTGTATATTAGACTCATTTCCTCTCTCAAATTCTTGTAGTTTTCAGTTTCTTCACCTTCCATTTCTTCTTCGGGCTGCGCTTGTTGGCTCTTTGTCTCATCGCCGTTGCTTTGGTTCCTCGGACGCCACAACGCCATCTTGTTCAACAGTTGTTTGACACGAGACCCTTTATTCTGGCCATAATCGGGAGGAATTATACCGAAGCTGGACGCAAAAGGAGGACGTTTGAAGAAATCCGATGCTTCTAATCCGATCGCATAAGTTGCTTCTGGCGAGCTCACTCTTAGATGGCTTAAAATACAACCGGATAGTTGGATTGAGGAAGATCTAGAGTTTGAGATCAAAAGCTCCGACTTTAACTCGTCTTTGAGGAGAGTGACAATGTACTTGATTTCAACGTTGTCCCCTGAATCTGTGCTTATAAGTTCCACCTGAATTACTTAGGCTAATTAGAATCAATTATAATGTCACAAAAATTTTGAGAGGTTGGTTCATTCATGACCTGTTTTAATAATTTAGCTTCAAAATATTCTTAAGCAGTGAACCAACTAGTCCTACACTCGGCTAATATTTCTCTAAAATGCCATTTTCTTCTCCAAAATGGAACCACTTTTACATTGTGAAAAACATAACAAATTATGAATATTTTCCTTTTTTTCAAAAAATACACACAAAAAATCACAGACCTGAATTGACTCCTGAGATTTCCCTCTTATCTGCCGAAGTGTCCAGTTACTTGGGCACCAAGAAACCCCATCCTCACCCCAAAACTCCAACGGCAAGGACACTCCACCAAGAACCTTGGCCGCAGCGCCGCCGCTGCCGCCCCCGGGGACCACCGTGGTGTGCAGCATCTCGTCGGTGCCGCGGTGCCACATGGCGGCCTTGTAGGAGGTGACGAGGCCCGACGGCAGCATCAGCACGGCGGCGCTGCCGTTCTTGAGCGCCAGCTTGGCCACGCAGCCGTCGCCGAGGCCCTGGAACGTGACGCCGCGGCCGCTGAACTCCTCCTCCAGGTGGTCCACGTTGACGGGCTGGTATGGGATTGAGGCCACTCTTGGAATCAGCAACAATTGCCTCTTCTCATTGGCTGAGAGTGGCACTTTGGGGAATAGTGTGTGGTAATTGGCATGCTTGGCTGTGGAGAAAGGGATTGGGTTTGGTGAGAAAATTTGATTCATAGCCATAGCCATAGCCATGGACTCTTATCTCTCTGCACTAGTTAGTCTTGTGTTGTTGTGACACTTTGGAAATGCTGTGCTTTGATGGGGTTTTAGAGGGGTCCACTCTATCTTGATTTATTGGCTTTTGTTTGGAAAGAAATGAGCTCTCTCTTTTGTGATGACAATGTGTCTATACTGTATAGATATTTTTGAAGCATCTCTTTTTGTTTAGTTTTTATTTTCCCTTTTTTTTTGGGCCCCAAAGGATTTTTACAAGATTGTTATTGCCTAGTCTAATATAGCATCAAGGAGAATAATCAACTTTACTAGCGTACTAAGCTAATTAATGTTAGCTTGTGTTTGGGAAAACCGTTCTAGTCATTTTTTATCATTCCAAATGATTTGAAAATAGTTTGGAAAATAGTTTGAAAAATGGTTTAACTTTGCAAATTTCGAGGTAGTATAAATGGTTGAGATTTAAAGATATTGTATAAGGATTTGGAAAGTTGAAAAAAATAGTTGAAAAAATTGGAATGAAATGGAATGGTTTGGAAGATTGAAAAAAGTAAAAAAATAAAATGGAATGGAATGATTAAAATGGGTGGGGCAAACGGGGATTAGCCTTTTCGTCATACATTGTATAGAATGAATAATTTGAATAAATTTATGAAAATGAACCATAAATTACATTATGCTACATCAGTTACAGAAAGAATTGATGTTTAGCTAATCAAATTTTTGGTAGGTGTTTAACCAACCAATCATTTTTATAGTTATGAGAAATTTTGAACTTTTTATACCATAAAATTATAATCTTATAACATATGTACACGACGATTAAAATTAACAAAAAAAAAAAAAAAACCCACATTAGTAATGATTACCATTACTTAGAGCTTAGAGCAGTATAATCCATGACAAGAATTGGTTACTTTGTTATGTTCTGTAAATCGGACACTGAAATTTTTTGTTGGCAGTTTGAACTCTCTAATTTTAAGATTACAAAAAAAATTTAATAACTTTTTACACAAACGCCTCTTAAACTCCTTGCCTTTAACATTTTAATCCCTTAAATATACTTATTTTACAATTTAATCCCTGAAGAAACGCAAACTCAAGGTCCAAATTGCATAAATAAAACTTTTAAGAAGTCGAAATATCAAAATTTGGCAACCAAATCCTATCATGGCCTAATCTGATTATCTGATAATCCCGCTAAAAACACAACACAACACGTAAGGCTTCATTACCCAAGACACCATCGACACGACAGCGAGCTAGGCTTTGTGCCGCAGAAAGACACTATATCACAGCAATTTATAGTAGAACATGCGTTGTACGGACATGACCATGGCGGTGACCGCCAGTCCGAGCCGCCTCAGCAAACCGCCTCCGCCGCTGACTCGGCGACGCGTCGGCGTCCGCTGCGTTTCTCTCGCGCAGCCGCGCTCTCCGGCGTCCGTGGCCGGCGAGACCTCCGCACGGATTCGGAGCTCCGGTGTCATCGCTTGCCTTCGCGCCAATAGGTAACGCTGACACTGTTCTCTCTCGCTCTTCTTTGAACGCATTGGCGGTTTTCAAGTTCGATTGCTTCGTTTTTTTCACACACCAAACACTTTTTTCCTTTTCCAATATTTTGAGACGCATAGTTTATGTGTAAGATAAGGTCCTATATTGGTGCTAAGTTAGTTGTTTATTTGTAATCTGATACTAAGAAAATAAAACAAACAAAAAAATAATAATCAAAAGAATTGGAATCAGTTGAGCAGTTCAGACCGATTCTTGCTTCGAATGGTTGTTTGTATCTATACATGTATGTTTGTTATGTTTGGAAAATTAGCTCTCTTGCTTATCCGAGATGATACGAATGAGGCACGGATTTTTCTTGAGTTGTTCTCTCTTTAGAGTAGTGGTGTTGGACATAATGATGCTCGAGGACACAACACAAAGGCGGGTCTTACTTGCGTAGAACTCGCCTGCGTGTTCCGTTGTCTTTAAATAACAGCGTCGGATAGTATGATGCGGTTTCGCATATTTTATTTTGATTGATTTGCGTGCAGCTCTAGAGTTGGTTTGATCATGTTGGTTGGTGTGAGCTGTGGCTTAATTTCGGGTTTCGATCTTGCAGTGCAGAGTTGGCAATGGAAGCTGCGCGTGCTGCACTTACCGGTGGTGTTTCAGTCGTGAGTCTCTCTCTCTAATTGCCGCTGCTGCTGCCGCTGCCGCTTTGTTTTATTGCTGAAGCAGAAAATTTGTGTCTCCTGAATTCTGTTTATGAGGAAAGAGAATGTGGAAATTCTTCTGTTGTTTAGTAATTGTGGATTAAGTTGATAATAAGTGGTTGTTTCAAGAATTTATAAGGCTACGAGGCAAATCTCCATAGATATTGTGGTCAATTCGAGTTCCATTGATCTATGATTATCAAGTGCTCTGGTTGATTACAAGAGATATAAAGATTGTTCATTTGTATGTTCCATATCATTTGGTGGGTTTCTAATGTTTTTTGCTACCCTTTTTCACTGTAGCTGGAGATTGTAGCATCCACGCCAGGTGTGTTTGAGGTTGTTAAAATCACTTTCCGGTTTTCAAGTGCAATTTTCATTTGTTTTTTCTTTTGTGTGCTTTTTTCACTTTACTCTCTGATCTTCTAAAGAGCCGAGTTTAATTGGTTATATGCTTCCTCTCTGTCTCTCTCAGGTTCTTCAGCAGCTGGTCCATGACTATCCTACAAAAGTCTTAGGAGTAATGAGTTTCCTGCCCCTTTTACATCTCTTTACATTTCAAATGTCTTATCTTCTAAATGGTGCCAGAACGTGGTGTCTGTCGCGTGGAATTTGTCAAACCTTTTGGATTTACAAGGAAAAGCAATTGACTCTTGTATTAAATCTACCTTCAAACAGAAAAACCTGTTTTATCATGCTTCATTGCCAGAGCAACCTTGATCCCACAGAAAGTGCTTGTGCATGCCCTTATTCGATTTAATGTCTGAATGCTTTTGGTAATCGAGGAAAATTTGATATCAGTGTCCCCATCTAACTATGGATGAACGGGAAGTGCATTCTTGAGATGTTCTAAAGTTCCATCTTTTTTACTAAATATGTGTTTATGACTTTTAAGTACTTTTTTTTTTATACTAGTTTTAACTAAATCGTTCAAGTGCTCTTCAGGTTGGTACCATTCTTAATATTGATGATGCCAAAAAGGCAGCAAGAGCCGGAGCCAAGTTCCTCATGAGCCCAGCTATGGTGAAGGTTAGCTGGCATGTGTTACCATTTATTTTCTCTCTTTTCCAAAATCATTTCCATAAGAAAGTAGTAGTATAATTATTGCTTATGTGCCTTTTGTGTGATATAAAACTATGCATCAGGATGTCATGGATGGTTTTAGGAATTGTGAAGTTATATATATACCTGGTGCTATGACTCCAACGGAGGTAAGAACCTATGTGAATTAAAACACTTCTGTGAGACGGTAAGGTCTCAAAGATGACTTTACCATAGTTTTCATCTTTACATTCGATACTTGTCTTTGTAAATCAAAATACGTAAATGAAATCTAAGTTAATATAATGATTTAATTGATTTTCAATTACTTTACCCTTCAAGGTGAACTTAAGCATATATCTGGGATGTGCAGATTTTGTCTGCACATGATGCTGGTGCAAAAATTGTGAAGGTGAGTCTTTAACTTGATAATGTCAAAGTTAATATGGACACACGTTTTGATCATTTTCATAACATCTGAAAATATCTAACACCTACCAAGTTCCAATATGAGGTTTGTGTACCTTTATCCTTTTTTTCATTCTCTTACACTTTGAGAGATCAATATATAAGGTAGTTTCATGCATGTCCTGGAATTTCAATTTCTATCTATATTCACGCTATTAAAGTTATATATTGGATATAGATTGAGCATATTGTTTGTGTTGTTATTTAAAATCTACAGGCTTTAGATTCATATTCTTCACTTATGTGGAGGTTTAGGTGTATCCTGTCTCAGCATTGGGGGGTGTACAGTATATAGCAGCGCTGAAGAAGCCTTTTTCTCACATTTCACTGGTTGCTTCTCAAGGAATTAAAATAGGTGTGCTATTACTACTTTTGAGTTGATAGTTAACTGTGGAAGGACATGAATCATATATAAGATGGAAAAGTTGTGAGACTTTTGACCTGAAGATATAATTTTTCATCCTCCAAAGACATTTGTAGATCTTTGTTTGCTTTTCACATTGAAATTGAGGAATGAAATGTATTATTGCATTGAATTTAAATTCCTGTTGCATAAAGCATTATCTTTTCATTGCTTGGTGTTATACTCAAATCACATGAATTGTGAGTTTGTATTTACAAATTATCATATGTGAGATCCTGAAATAAGATAAGAAAAATAGGATTAGGTCTATTGCCAGCTTAGATATTACCTTTATGAGACGGAGTTTAAAAATAATTGCAGATATGTACGTTCTCTAATATCACAAAGTTATTCCTCTTATCATAAAACTTAAAGTTGAATTTGTTTTAAACTAAAAATTGTCAGTTCCAAGGGTACAACCTCTGAAAGCGAGAGATTCACTTGTTGATATTTGGCATTTATGCCTAAGTTATTGAAAGTTTGTGTCTGATCTATACAGATTCAATTGGGGAATATATAAATAAGGGAGCAACATCTGTCGTTTTATCGGATGCGATATTTGATAAAGAAGCAATGAGCCAAAACAACTTCAGTGCCATACATGAACTTGCTCATTTTGCAGCTGTGCAGGGCAGTGAAGCTGTCAAAAGGTTAGAGTTCATGCATTCTGTTTCTTTTTTACTGTTTTTCCTCCTCAGCTTTGACTGTGATTGTTGGTTGTTAGGAAGATAAGCTACAAGTAAACCTGTCAAGCTCGGTGAACCATTAAATCAGAGTTCAACCATTGCAGTTTTTATGAAATTGCTTATAGCTTTCCTCGAAAGCGTTTGACAAAATGATAAATCAGGTAGAAAGCTTGTCGCCCACTTTTTCCCTTTTGCCATGTCCTGTGTTTTACAGTTAAGTATTGCATGTTGTGCGAGTTTTTATTTCGTTTTTTTGCTATCTCTCATTGAATTTTGGATAAAGTGCGAGTCTTCTGCAATAAAGATGCATATAGGTGTTACCCTCTAGCTACTACTACTATACTAGGTATATTAAGCACCATAACTGTAGCTTTATCTTCATGAACCATTGATCAAACTAGTCACTCCCATTGTTGTCTTCAACAGAGAAATCTTCTCTGATCACCTTTTCTTTCTTTGAGAGATGGTTGGGGTAACAATGGTAAGAATGTAGGTAGTTTAATGATGAGTTTGAGATGAGAGCACATGTTTGAATTTCATGTTACGGGAAGAGTATTTTAGTCTGTTTAGTCACTCTCCCAGATACTTTAAAGTCAGTTTGGTTTCAGTTTTACTAATATAGTTCTCCGACTACTTTCTGTCTTTCCTAGTTGTTCAATTCTCAGTTTTTTTTTTCCTCTCTTTTTTTGAAATCTTTGTTATTTGCAGGTCCTACATTATTAGTCTGTAATGCAGGGAAATATCAGTTAAAAGTGTAAAAAATTAGGAAAAGCAAAAATATCAAGGTGATTATGCCATGGTGATATCGGTCTTCGAGCCTCACGACAAATGAGTTCAATGCAAAAGATTCAAGCCTACATACCTCAGTTATCACATTTGATTTCCAGCACTCTCTTTGACTCCATTTGGATGAAAGAAAATTTTGTTCTGCTGAGAAATTTTTGTTCTACTGAGAAATTTTGTTCTACTGAGAAATTTGGTTGGCTGTGGAAAGAATTACTCCTACTCTTAGGTATGAGATATTCTAATTGATCTGTAGAGTTTATGTGGTCCAAACGAAAATATCTTGGACTATTGTGCATGTTTCAGTTCATTGGCTTTGACTCTTGTCTTCTTGCTGGAGATGGGTAAAGAAGGTTTTGTCGCGAGATGTGGATTTTGTGCATCGTATATAATCCGTCTAGTCAGTGGCGATGTTTGGTAGAAATTTTGTGAATTATTAGAATTATATGATCAAATATTAGCTGTCACCGTTGATTGTTACATTTATAATTACATATTATATATTACGTTATACAAGTATATGGCAACTGTAAGGTTTGGAATTTGGCCTCAAATTTTGTGTTGCTGATTTAGATCATGAAGATTAAGATCTATTGGCGTTGGCGCTTTTGTCCCCCCTAAACCTTTTACATGGCATTTTAATTTCTGAAAATTTAGTTTTTTGACAATATTTATTCCCCCGTGAATTTGTCAAGATTTAACATCTGTTAACGTGTAGTTTAAATTGTCCGTAACAAAAGTTTTAATATATGTATCTATGTGTACACATTCACAGTTGCTTATGAACATAGGTTCATGTTGTGTATGGCAAAAGCCATAGAGATCAAGAGGTAAAATTTAAGACATCGAAATTGATATCCAATATTCAACTGTCGGCATGTGTGTGAGTTCATTTTGTGTTCGATTTATTTATTTTATCTAAACTTTATATGTGGATTCAATTATGCACTGAAGGAGGGTTTGTGCTAATTGTATGTACTGGCGATTTATGTCAATGGTTTTAAAGTTGTTACATTTAAAGCATTTTTATTTCTAAATTACTCAGATTATCACCTTAAATGCAGTTTAACAAAATCAAACATATGCAATTGAAAATTTTTATCCTATCATTTTCATTGTTAAATAACCCCTTGTTTGGGGGAGTCATTAAAACCATTCAATCCCACTTTTGGGATGGAAAAAATGGGTTTGAAAATAGTTTAGAATGGTTTGAAAATGGTTTGTAAAAATGATGTAAGAATGGTTTGACTTTGCTGATTTTGAGGTAGTGTGAATGGTTGAGATTTAAAGATATTGTATAGGGATTTGAAAAGTTGAAAAAAATGGTTGAAAAAAAATGGAATGGAATGGAATAGTTTGAAGGATTTGAAAAGTTGAAAAAAATGAAAAATGGGAATGGAATGGGATGGGAGAAATGGGTTATACAAACATATGGTAAAGTAATCAATGTCACACTATTCCAAAGAACACAAACATGTAAAAACTGCTCTCGTAAAAACTGCTCTTGTAGGGTACTTCTGCGATGGTTTTTTTTTGGAAAACAATTCTCCATAAAAAAACCCTACTATAAAATTCTCCAAGTTTATTTATTCATTAAAATAAAAATATGTATTAATATATCTAAATATCTAATGATCATTAGGCAAGACAATACTCTACCACACACACATGACACACCCACAAAAGAAAATTCCTCAAAAGAAAAATTAAAAAAAAAAAGAAGAAAGTTCCAGATGGTCGAATATTTCACCGTCCAATGTCACCAACATTGAAGCCCAAACAATCCAAACGCGCACACGCAACCAAACCCCTCTCCTCACGCGCTCTCTCTCTCTCTCTCTCTCTCTTCAAACAAACACTCTCTCAAAAGTTCAATTCAATCCCCCATCCCTCTCCACTCCTCCATTTCCCTTCCCCATTAAGCATCCCTCTCATTTTCTCAATCTCAAACCCCAAACCCCCAACCCAAAACAGTCGAATCGAATCGAATCGAATCGAATCTTCTCCGATGGTCCCGCCGAACCCGCAGCTGATCCAGCAGTTCCTGAGCTCCGTCCTGTCGCAGCGCGGGCCCTCCGCCCTGCCCTACTCGGAGGACACCAAGTGGCTGATCCGCCAGCACCTGGTGGCCCTCTCCTCCGCCTTCCCCTCCCTCGAGCCCAAGACCGCCACCTTCACCCACAACGACGGCCGCTCCGTCAACCTCCTCCAGGCCGACGGCACCGTCCCCATCTCCTTCCACGGCGTCTCCTACAACATCCCCGTCCTCCTCTGGCTCCTCGACTCCTACCCCCGCCACCCCCCCTGCGTCTACCTCAACCCCACCCGCGACATGATCATCAAGCGCCCCCACCCCAACGTCAACCCCTCCGGCCTCGTCTCCGTCCCCTACCTCCACAACTGGGTCTACCCCAGCTCCAACCTCGTCGACCTCGTCAAGTCCCTCAGCGCCGCCTTCGGCCAGGACCCCCCGCTCTACTCCCAGCGCCCGCGCCCGAGCCCGAGCCAGAACCCCGATCCGAACCCGACCCCGACCCCGAGCCCTGCGGCCTCGTTCCCGAGGCCGCGGCCACATCCGCAGTCGAATTCGGATGCGGCGGAGGTGTTCAGGAGGAACGCGGTGAATAAGTTGGTGGAGATGGTGCACGGGGATGTGGCGGGGATGAGGAAGGCCGGGGAGGCCGAGGTGGAGGGGATGTTCGCGGCGCAGGCGGCGCTGCGGAGGCGGGAGGAGGAGGTGGGGAGAGGGGTGAGGGAGATGGTGGAGGAGAAGGAGGCGCTGGAGCAGCAGCTGCAGATGGTGCTGATGGACGCGGATGTGCTGGAGGGGTGGCTTGCGGCGAATCGGGGGAGGGGGTTGGGGGCGGCGGAGGGGGATGGGGAGGGGGCGGCGGAGGCGGCGTTTGAGTGCGCGGACGCGCTGTCGAAGCAGATGATGGAGTGCACGGCGGGGGACTTGGCGGTGGAGGACGCGGTGTATGCGCTGGACAAGGCGGTGCAGGATGGCGCGGTGCCGTTCGATCAGTACTTGCGGAGCGTGAGGCTGCTGTCGCGGGAGCAGTTCTTTCACCGCGCCATGGCCGCCAAGGTCAGGGCGGTGCAGATGCAGGCGCAGGTGGCGAACATGGCGTCGAGGATCTCGCAGTTCGTTTCGTGAGGGATGGGGGAAGGGGAGTTGGCAAAGGTGTGGTCTTGCTGGTGTGTAGCGAGTGAGTGTGGATTGGTTTCGGGCGAGGTGTTGGGGAAGAAGGGGGATGGGATTGAGGTCAGATTTCTTGTGAAAAATTTGTCTAGATGAAGTTTGTATTTGATAGAAGAAGATATAGATATATCTTGGTGTAAGAAATATGTTTTTCCCCGGAATAATAGTCGCTTCTTCAAGGACTCAAATTTTTTGGTACAACATCTATGCATATTAATATTATATAGATTCATTACATCTTCTGGTTTTGGTAAATGATATTATGCCATTAGGCAAATAAGTAAATTTTATTGTAATTGAACATGTATGTCATGAGAGGTGGCATAAAGGGTCTGTTCTTGCAGACTTGTAGATAGATACATATGATATTGGGTGAGCTTTCCTTTGCACAAAGGAATGATTTTTTGGATACATGATAGTGCATTTCTTTTCTCTTGTATATCTATTAGTTGTACTTTGTGATAGCTCATTGAATTTGAATTTTCGTAGAACAACTTTTTCCTTCTTTTCCATTGCCTGTTTTGTATTTGATGAATTCTTAAAATATATTATGCATGGCTATTTAAGGATTATCTTATCTTAACGCTAAGTCTTGGAATGAACTTCGAACTTGGAAAAATTTTCTAAACAAACATCAAGTTCTGAGGGAAGTTATCTAACAACCTTGCTGCGTTGCGTTCTGGTGGCAAGGTAGGAATGAGAAAATTTGTTCTCAAACTGTAAATACATGGATCAAAAGTTATCTACTTAGCAGGTTGTTTCTAGTTAAATTTTGGGCCATAAATTGGGATGATTTATATTGTTTGCCCGGTTTGTTGACCCATCTCGTGATCTATTTCTTTGATTTTTCTCTCCCATCTATAGAGCTTGGACTAAATTGAATGGACATTAGAGTATGGTGAAATATCGTCGTAGTTTTTGTATCCCTCTTGAAATATTTATCCTTCAGAAGTCAATTTTTTGTTGACTGTCTTCCATGTCATTTACACTCATTGGTTTTTCCTGAACCCTTTGTGCTATGGTTATGGTTTCTTTTGATTCTTCAACTCTTAGTTGCCTTTTTTAGTTACATTAAGCATAAGATCGTACCGTTATTCGATTCAGACCAGGTATTTCTTTTGTTACTCTTCAGTTCTAGTTGCCAAAATGCCGTAACACAACTAGGTGCAAATTTGGTATAAATGAGGAATGATTTCATGTAAACAAAGCTACTCATAATTTTTCATGTTTTACAGTTCTTAAGCTGTCTTGAAAGTTGAAAGTGAAATTTTGTTGAGTTACTTGCTCATAGCTTGTCTTCTCTTCATAGTATAAGCTTGTTGCTGATACTGCAAAAGCAAATGATACAAGTTTGAATGATTGTTTTTCTTTTCTGAAAATTTTTTGGGCCCATTAATAGGAGAATCAGTTATGTTTTGCTGTAAGGAACATGTTCTTCTCAATAATTGTAGTGAAATGACTCATTTTCTGGTGCCATTTGTCGATATCAGTATTATCATAATGCGATTTACCTAAACTCTTGTGCTTAGTTTTGTGTCACTCTCATCATGTGTACCTGTAATTGTGCCCACAATGCTTTCACATTTATGCTTTTTTCCCTTTTCTGCTTAATTGAGCAATATAAATAATCCCCAATTCGTACATGATTTTTCTAGATATCTTTTTAGCTCGTTAATTTTCTAATTGGCTCCCCTAGGTTATTGTTTATATAATGAGGAGCAACAATATAACTGGGAGCTACAATTGAAATTAACTACCAATCATGTGATGATATGACAAATTTTACAAATTTGGAATAATTAGGTGATAAAAAGGAGGACAGCCTCGGCCAAAATAGAAACGAATCGCCATTTATCCATGTGTTCCAAACTAGCATATGCCCATTACCCCGTCCAAGTCGATCTATTTCAAACGATCAGTTGATATAAAAGACTTGATGGAAGATGGATAACCTTTTAAAGTGCTATCTAATATCTATTTCGCATTTTTGTCATCTCAGTTCTCAACAATTGTAAACAGAGGCTAAAATCAGAGATTAAATTTCGAGATAATTTAAAAATCAGAGGCCTAAAATGAGATTTGACCACTGCGTCAACTAATGGGAAGAGTCAAAACTTCTCGAGAACTAGTTGAACCTCAGGGGTCAAACTGCAAGGACCACAAAGTTAACGGGGTCAAAACCTAAAAACATCAAAACCAGGCACGCACAGATTAAAAAAAAAAAAAAAAAATCTCCTACAGTTCTATGTTCTCTGTTCCTAAACTCTCATACAGAACACAGAAATGACGAATATGATAACGACGATGACGATGATGAGCTCACAACTCTCACCACTAACAACCCCATCACCAAAGTCACGTCTCTCTTCTTCTTCTTCAAGCTCTGGTTCGTTCCACACTCTCTCTCCTCGGACTCACATTCCCTCGCACGTCTACGAACACCCCGCCGCCATTCTCCTCGAGCTCTGCTCTTCGCCCAAAGAGCTCCGCCAAATTGTGCCTCTCGTCGTCAAGCACGGCCTCTCCGGCGAGCTCTTGTTCCAGACCAAGCTCGTCAGCCTATTCTGCAAGTATGGCAGCCTCAGCGAAGCCGCGAGAGTCTTCGACTCCGTCGACGACAAGGTCGATGTTCTTTACCACACAATGCTCAAAGGGTATTGTAAAAGCTCTGGCTTGGACGATGCTTTGTCGTTTTACTGTCGTATGAAGTGTGATGGGGTTGAGCCGGTCGTGTACAACTTTACGTATTTATTGAAAGTGTTTGGAGATAATTCGGAGCTCAAGAGAGGCAAGGAGGTTCATGGGCAGGTGATAGTTTCTGGGTTCGCGTCGAATTTGTTTGCCATGACTTCGGTTGTGAATCTGTACGCCAAGTGTGGCCAGATTCATGAAGCGTATAAGATGTTCGAGAGAATGCCCGAGAGAGACTCAGTGTCGTGGAACACGATTGTGGCGGGTTTCGCGCAGAATGGGCAGGCGCGGGTTGCGTTGGAGCTGGTTGTGAGGATGCAGGGGGAAGGGCAGAGGCCGGATGCGGTCACGGTTGTAACGGTCCTACCCGCGGTTGCGGATTGTCGGGCGTTGAGGGTGGGGAAGTCGGTTCACGCGTATGTTGTGCGAGCGGGGTTTGGGGCGGAGGTGAATGTTGCTACGGCTTTGGTGGATATGTACTCAAAATGTGGCTCGGTGGGGACTGCTAGGGTGATCTTTGATCGGATGAGGGAGAGGACGGTTGTGTCCTGGAATTCGATGATTGATGGGTATGTTCGGAGTGATGATCATGAGGAGGCGTTGGAAATTTTTGAGAAGATGTTGGATGAGGGGTTTGTACCGACTAATGTTACGGTAATGGAGGTGTTACACGCGTGTGGTGATTTGGGTGATATCGAACGGGGAAAGTTCCTTCACTCGTTGGTTGATCGACTGAATCTTGGCTCTGATGTTTCAGTGATGAATTCTCTGATATCTATGTATTCGAAATGTCGGAGACTAGATATCGCTGCTGAGATATTTGGGAACTTGCGAGGTAAAACTCATGTCTCGTGGAATGCCATGATACTGGGCTACGCACAAAACGGGCGTGTGAATGAAGCGTTGAGTCACTTTTGCGAGATGCGATCGCGGAACATAAAGATGGATACGTTTACCATGGTTAGCGTGATTCCTGCTTTAGCGGAGTTGTCAATTACGCGCCAGGCTAAGTGGATTCATGGACTTGCGATAAGGTCT
Organism: Boehmeria nivea var. tenacissima; assembly: GCA_018132145.1. Lineage (NCBI taxonomy): Eukaryota > Viridiplantae > Streptophyta > Magnoliopsida > Rosales > Urticaceae > Boehmeria > Boehmeria nivea. The sequence goes on along the minus strand of CM030875.1, from coordinate 15,243,423 downwards.
TGCTTCGATAAAAGTGTGTTTGTGATGACTGCTCTCGTCGACATGTACGCAAAATGTGGAGCCATACAAACTGCAAGAAAGCTCTTTGAGATGATGGGTGAGCGACATGTGACGACGTGGAATGCCATGATCGATGGATATGGAACGCACGGGCTTGGCAAAGATGCGGTTGATCTGTTCAATGAAATGCAAAAGGGACTGATCAAACCCAACGCAGTAACGTTTTTGTGTGTTATCTCTGCTTGCAGCCACTCCGGTTTGGTGGAAGATGGGCTCCGATACTTTGAAAGCATGAAAAAAGATTATGGCTTAGAGCCTGCGATGGATCACTACGGCGCCATGGTCGATCTTCTCGGTCGAGCTGGTCTTCTCTACGAGGCTTGGGATTTCATTCAAAAAATGCCCATTGAGCCAGGAATTACAGTGTTTGGTGCCATGTTGGGTGCTTGTAGAATCCACAAAAATGTTGAGCTTGGGGAAAAGGCTGCGATGAGGATATTCGAACTAAACCCGGATGATGGTGGCTACCACGTTTTGCTTTCCAACATCTATGCCTCGGCTTCAATGTGGGACAGAGTTTCCGAGGTGCGAAACATGATGGGCAATATAGGGCTGAAAAAAACTCCTGGCTGTAGTTTAGTTGATTTAGGAAATGAGTTTCACACATTCTATTCCGGAAGCACAATCCACCCGCAGTCGAAACAAATCTACGACTATCTCGAGACTCTGAGAGATGAGATAAAGGCCGCTGGGTACGTTCCCGACACTAATTCGGTTCACGATGTCGAAGATGATGTCAAGAAACAGTTGCTCAACAGCCACAGCGAGAAGCTGGCCATCGCATTCGGGCTCTTAAACACGAGCCCTGGCACGACGATACACATACGGAAGAATCTACGAGTCTGCGGTGATTGCCACAACGCGACCAAGTATATTTCGCTTGTCACGGGACGAGAAATCATAGTGCGCGACATGCACCGGTTCCACCATTTCAGGAACGGGACTTGTTCTTGCGGAGATTATTGGTGATGAGTTTCTCTTGGGAGAGTTTTGATCATAGTGTGTTGTTGCATATTCACTATGGTTCTCATTAAATTTTGAAAATTCGTCTGATTTTTTGAAGTCTCATTGTATCATCATGCGTGTAAATAGCCAAAATGTGAAACATATAATTAAGACACTGGAATTTGAGAGTCTGTTACCAAATAACATGTTTTTAGAGATAAGACGTAGCAAAAAGATGACCACTATGTTTAAAGTAAATGATAAATAAATGTTCTTATTTAAATCTCACTTTTAAAACACATTTGGTGCACCGTATAAGTTTATCATATTGTATTAAAAAATACAATGCGGTGTTTGATATGTTTAAATTATCAAATTATTTGATACAAAATGTGTTAGCTAATACAAAAGAAATTATTTGCATTTGACCGTATAAGCTACTCTAATGTCTAATATTTTTTTTTATTTTATATAATATTTTGAAAAAACATATAAATTATAGAATTTATACGCGTACAACAGAATACAATATGATACAACATAATATTATATACCTTGCTGTAAGCGAGTCACTGATTAGTCTTTTTGTGGCACTTTGTTAACAGCGTGGCAGAAAATTCACGATATGAACATGTGATACTACATACATTTATCTACAATTTCACGATATTAACAATGGTAATACGCATTCAGGGAAAAAAAAAAAGAAAAAAAAAGGGTAATACGCATGATACAAATATTCTTGATATATCTAAGGCTTTCTTTTCTTTGGCAATTTTGGCACCAATAAGCTCTCATTCCCACAACAAAATTGAGCCAAAAATATTGAGCACCCAATTTCCAAACACGACAATTCTAAGTTTGTCAACTGATCTTTGGAGTGCATAATAGCTCAAAGCCCACGAAATACGAAATTTCCTTCCATAACTCTCCATCTCCGTGGTCTAAACTCAACAGGTTTATACATCAACTCAGAGTAAATGAAAAAAGAAAAAAAAAATGTTGAAACGAAGCAGAGCTTCCTCTTGTTGACCTTTCCCAAAGTGCAAATGTAATGTTGGACTCTTTTGTGCACCTGAGTTTCTCTTTAATTTTTGGCAATTCAATTAATATTAAATATCTTCAATTAATCCATAACCGAAAACAATACTAAACTCATTCTTCATAGAAAAAAAAAATCAAATTGAATAATAAAAAATAATTTAAAAACTAGACACAAACACCATCTTCACAGTTACTTATATGTAATTGTTTCTTTAACGTGAGAGTAATGAGAGCATTTTTTTTACGCGAAATCAGAATTTTTTTTTTTGGTGCTATTATCATTGGGCTCTAATGTAAGTATAATGATAATTTTTCTTTTTGTTTCTATTAGTGGGGCTTTAATATGAGTATAATGAGATATTATTGTGGACAACTTGGTTGCTAATTTTGTAAAGAATTGGAGAAAAAGGTGTTACTAAATTTGGTCTCTAAAAAGGTGTTACTCAATTTGAAGCGTTAGGTAATAGCTTTTAACTTCTTAAGAAAAGCCGGCATTGTCACTCACATTTACCTTCATTCCATAAAATACAAAATCTAACATCAATGTGCAGAGTAATATCTTGCCCTCTCTAATAATGTAACATCTGAAAATAATATATTCCATTGAATCCCAACCGTGTCCACATAAATTAACAACCTATGTCTCGCAAGTTGCAACCGGTTTTAGCCGGCTTTGAATGTATTAATGGGTCATCAAACTGGACAAGTGTCTGTTTTTATGTGACTCACTCACCTGCTATTCCCCATTCAAAGAAATGTGGGGACCACACAAAACGCCTAATTGATTCACTTTGACAAAAATGAAGAAGTGGAGTGACATTGTACAGAGACTGAGTTGAGTTGAGAGTATATAAAGCAACAAGCCAACTACCATTTATTATTTATCATTCATACATCAGTAACAGTAAGTGTAACAAAACAACACACCATTAATAGGAAAGAAACCCAACACGATTCGGACTATCAGAGTATGAGAGGATTCATCAAACCCCAACCAAAAAGGCCAAAAAAAAGAGAGAGAGAGAGAGAGAGTGAGGAAGCATAATAAAAGAGGATAAGCAAACCCAATTGCACAGAAAATGAAGAACATCAGAAAGCAAAGTTAAAATGGTGTTTATATTTATGAATTGGTTATGTATATTATGTCCATTAATTGACTTCATTAAGGTATTTTAAGTTTAAACTTTCAACTACTGTGGTTTTGATGTTTGGAAAATTAATTACGTCGATGGAGAAAGAAACAGAGAAAATCGTGACGGATTATATAATTCATAGTTGTTGTGCAATTATTGATGTATTCGTACAATGGGGACATTTTATTTATTGTGCGTGGACGTCTAATATTAGACTAAATTTAAAAAGACAGTAAAAGAAAATAATAATGAACCTTATATTGTGTGTAATCGAGCCGAACCGAGCTTTAGCAAGATCAAGCTAGGCTCGTTAGGAAATTTTTGAGCTCGAACTTAGTAAAAATTGAGTTGGAGCTTGAGCTCGATCGTTTGAATATGGCTCTATTAAGAAGTTTGATAAAGTTTGAGCTCTAAATTACATTTAAAGAGAGAGGTGGGGGGTGGGAGGCGGCACGTGTTCACAGCACGTCAGCAGGTGCCCAATCCTACGCATCTCGAGGGGCCTGACGTGTGTAGGACCCAAACATCTTCTGTAATTGTACTTGTGCCCCTACTTTTTTGCTACTATATCCTTAATTGTTTATTTTTGAGCCTCTTAAGTTTATCTTATTAATACTTTTATCCATTTTTGTTTAAAAAAATTCAATTTTGCCCCCAAAGATGCATTTTTTTTAAAGTAAAAAACACGCTGAAAAAAAAACGTTTATAATGCCAACGAAACTCCTCATGTGTGTTTGATACATCGGATAACATTGGACTGGATAAGTTATTACATGAGATCATATAGGATATGATAGGATTAGATTATATTGTACTTAGTGTTATGATATGTTTGATAAAATATTGGATTGAATTATGATTATATTTATTAAAAATTTTCAAATAAATAGTACAATTCATATTTACTATTTGTGTGTTTTTGGTATTTAGCTATTTTTAAATCTATATTTCAAGAAAATAGTCAAAGGTTTCAAAAAATTAAGAAATTAGTCATTAGCCAACACAAAATTAAAGGAATAAAAGTAAATTAATGCACCATATAGTTAAGAAAATGACTATTTTCTTAATTAATTGAAACATTGGCTATCTCCTTAAAACATGTGTAAAAAAAATTCATTTACTGAATAAACTATTATTTATTTTTGGGTGAGTTACAAAAATAAGCTAAAATTAAATGTATCTTTTAAATGATAGCCCATGTTTCAAAAAAATTTAAAAATAGCCATTGTAAAAAATTTCATAACAAATATGTCAAATAAATATTTACACATCTGTAAATATTTGTAAGATATTGTTTAACACTTCAAAAAATGATGAGCAAAAGTTGAAGTATTACAAATATCTTACAATGTTTACAGATATGTAATGTTTTGTGTGATACTTTTATGTTATACAATTCGTAACATGATTATTTTTTTAATTTTTTAAAACATAAGCTATCATTTAAAAATATAAAAAAAAATTTGGCTATTTTTTACATTTTCCCTTTATTTTTTCATTTAAATTTAATTTTAAAATAAATCTAAAAATTATTTTTTTAATGTGGTCCCACCATAGATTATGAGATAAGTTATTCCATCATTCTCCGATCTCCGTGAGATTAATAAATTATATAAAAAAAATACAACGAACATAGAATTAGATTATTAAAAGTTGTGTGAATAAATTATTTGAATGATTTAACACTATTTAAAATCATCTCCTGAGATAATTTTAAATAATTGTAAATCATTCAAATATTTTTTCCAAACAATCCGTAAATTTATTCGAATCCAATCCTTTCCTCTTCTGATCCCTTTCTCCAAACACACCTTTACTTCTTGATTGTCGAATGAATCGGATACACTTCTCTTCCCTCTTTACCAAGCATACCCAGATGCTTGTTTACTTACAATTTTAATTCAAATAAAATATCGAGTTATCGACCATAAATAATGCCTCGAAAGTCGAAAGGGAACGGAAAAAAAAAAAAAGATAATGCTATAAGGGCAACTTCTTTCTAACTTTTACGACTCATGAGAAAACTAGTTATGGCCCATGGGCAGGTCTTCGTTACAAAACTCTCTCTCTCTCCTAATATCTTGAGGTAGACCAGTAAGCTTAATCCACTATGGGTTGTGCTAAGATTCATGTACAAAGAGAAGTGAAGAAGATCTTGTGGTTATGGATATAACAAGCAGTGACTTCTCATGTGTTGTTCTCAAGTTGGGCAAATCAGGTTTGTTCATTTCTTCACTTCTGTTTTTGATACAGTTCTTTACCAATTTAGGCTTCTACTTGGTTTTTGGTTTCTGGATTAAAATGGATTCTTGTTTGTGGTGTATATTTTTATACATTTATTTTTTGCAAGACTTGTTTGTGGTGTATATTTATGTACATATCCGTTCCCTAAAGTGAAGACTAGGGAAGATCTTCAGTTTATTATGGTCAAAGAAAGTTGCTGCTTTTGCAATTATATATTGTTGAATAAGTTTTGAATATTTGCACGTTAGAACTTAGAACGCTTAGTCAATTTCCACTACTTGAGTTATTTGATTATTTTGTTATAATTTTTAGTACCTATTAACAAAATGGCTTATTAAAATAATATTTTTTAAGAAAATGACCCAATTATTCAAAAATTAACCACTAGGCCCATTCACATATATTCGGACTGCCCAAAATACCTATGTTCGTCCAAATTTTGTTACAATCTGTAACAAATATTGTTACGAATTGTAACAATATTTGTTACGACATGTAACAAATGTTGATACAAATCGTAACAGACAAATATGTAATAAAAAAAAATTAGATATTTTGTTATATATGTGTATCAAATTTTTTCTGTGACAGTTTATATCAAAAGTTGTTACCTATTATAACAAAAATTGCTACCGTCTGTAACATTTGTTATCTTCCATAACAAAGGACAAAGAAGTTAATGCATAATGTCTAAAAAAATAGCGAAAAAAATGACTAATAACTTAATTATGACAAACTCAGGTTAATTCCTTAAAATTAAGGCTAAAAACAGGTCATTTAGCCAAAAATCTCTAATTTTTAATACGTTAAATATTTATTATTTAAGCTAAGAGTTCAAAATTAGATACATACAATAATTTCTCTTTAATTTGTTTACGTTACTTCCAAATTTTATAACGTGATGATTTACAATTTTTCTCACCTTACTAAAACAAAACTCAATGGGGAGAATAAACATAAGAAAATTACTGTACTAATCTTTTAGGAATATGAATCATTTTAGTATAAATCTTTAAATTATAGCTTTATCAATTAGTCTTAATCCCCAAACTTTAGCAAACTGATGAAAGACTTTCTGATCATCTCCTTATTTCCCTTGAATATTTCCTAGAACTTATTATTTCTCATTTCAAATACAACGAAATAATGTTAATCTCTTTGTTAAATTTTAATAATAACATTTCTCTAACACAATGCTTGATCTTTGACCGCTGATTTTTGACATGCTTATTAACCTGAAAATATCCTTTGGAACATTTGTTCAGGACCACTAAGAATATGGAAAAATATTGTGGCAATTCTGTTGTAAGCAAGCTTCTTTCTGAAAGCAACTACGAGGAGTGGAGCTTCCAGGTCAAGCATTACTTGTCGGCTCGGGATCTGTGGGACGTCGTTGCGAAAAGCGGAGGCGCTCGACGCCCTAAAGGCGACATTCAGAAGTTTAGACTCAAGGCTTGGAAACGAAAAAACGCGGCCGCTCTGCACGCCATCCTGATTTCTTGCAGCTCAAGTATTCTCCCAGTGATCAAAGACATTAAATCCGCCAGAAAAGCTTGGATTACTTTGGCACACGAGTACGAGCGGCGCAAATCCCAACCCGAACATGAAGTAATAGAAAACATACCAGTTGTGGAGGATGAAACCAACACAGTACCGGATCAGACGCAAGGTTTGGCCGCGGGGAGCAATGAACAGAGCCAGATACCCGCGAATCTGAATGTAGTTTTCGAATTCCAACGGTATGAGCCGTTCTTCAAAGCTGTGTACCGTGGAGATTGGGACACGGCTAAGCTATTTCTCGACCAGCATCCAGAGGCTGTGAGAGTGAGGATCCCCGGGTTGGGCAAGAACGCGCTTCATGTCGCAGTCACAGAGGAACATTTGAACGTTGTGGAGGGACTGTTGGGGCGAATGACGGATCAAGACGTGGAGATGCAGAGGAATGATGGCTTCACGGCACTTGCAGCCGCCATAGAAGTCGGAAACCTAGCGATAGCGAAATGCTTGATTGGGAAGAACAAAAGACTGATCAGCTTTATTCAACAAGCTTATGGGCTTCCGGTGGTACATGCTGTTGTGAGTGGTCAGAAGCATATGGTTCATTATCTCTACGCTGCTACGCCCGTCGACGATCTAATATTGCCGGATGAAGGAAGGCGCGGTGCCTCGCTTCTTTCTCAGTGTATATTTGTGCAGCATTTCGGTAATATAATCCCTTCTCTTCCACGGAAAATAATTGCATGATGCATGTAATATATGGTATTAAACGATTTTGGATGGTCAGATTTATATTTTCATTAAATAATTGTCCATCGTAGATGTACAAATCCTATATATACCACCTCAGGGAAAAAAAAAAAGGACGTTTTAGTTACAACAATATCTAATCAGAATTTTTAATAACTAAGTTGTACTCTTGGCGAAGGTCTTGTAACAAATCGTCATTAGCATTCTCAGCCATGATATATGTTTTAGTGATGTAGTTTATTGTGAATAAAAACACCATTAAACAACGGAAATCAAAGCTTTTAGCTCCTACTTACAAAGTTTTCACATAGGAGAAGGCTTTTAGACTAAAATTTAAGTGTATTTTTTCTTTTTTTTTTTGGCAGTTAAGCTCAATATAACGAGTTTCATTTAGTTTTAATATTTGAAAGTCCTACTCGTGTAACAAATATTATTCCTTTAGCTGTTCATTGTTTTTCACTCTACAATTCTACTCCACCAAAAATTAGATATCGCCTTGCATTTGCTTGAGCGTGCGCCTTTTTTGGCCATAACGGACGATGTTCCCGGAAAATCACCGGTGTGTGCTTTAGCGCATTCCAAGACATTTCCCAGTGGAAGCTCTCTCAAATTTTGGCAGCGATGGATTTATAGATGTAAGTACAATTTCTACATTTTTTCTCTTCCACACGCGTGTGTAAAATATCCTCCGCCTCCTAATTGTTTCTGGTACAACTTTGGGTTGCAACAATTGAAGATCTCTGTGTTCCTTTTCTGTTTTGGTAGGTATACACATCCCTGATTGTACGACAAGTCACATATCATTAGATATCCAAAATCAACAAGATAGCCAGAGGGATCAAAACGACAATAGGTCAAGGAACTTTCTACGTTGCAAACAAGGTAACCTTACTAATTTATTGATCCCAATATTTCTAACGATCGACTTTTCGGACCGTTATTTATTTATGTTGCCGCTGTAGTGTTCAAAGAAGCCTTACCATTAAGAAATATATATATATATATATATATATATATATTCATAATCACGTCGATTTCTATCTTAACCTAGAACTATAGGCAAAAAGGACTTGGTCGAATAAGGACCATTCAAGTCAAATTGGTGTCTTGCCATGCCTTAACCCACTTTCCATGAGCTGTTCTAGCACTTGCTTTTGTTTCATTGTGTCAATAATAATTCTGGTATGAGTATCCATAACGATCAGGTAGGGACAAAGGCCTATCGACAGGGTTAATTCAGTTTGTCAAGCAATAGAAAAAAAAATAAAATATATATATATATATATATAAATGTAATATATATTACAGAATTTGCCACAGAATAATATTACATTTTAACGTGTACGTATTAACTGCAGTGCTCTTGGATCTGCTGCAATGGGGGTGGGCCTATTTTCTCAAACTTTTAGGTAGGCTATAACTGCCTATAACTCAATTTTATTGTATTTGCTTTGGTACAATTTTATATTATCAGTTTTTAAAAATATTTAAACTTTTGAGATAGACTAATGTCTAACAATTTGCATTATTTTCAATTAAACAAAGCAACTAAACACAATTATTCGCAGTTCAACTAAATGGGTTCGAGGTCGGTGGGATCCATATCAATATGTATGTAAAATCTCATAATCTAATTGATTCATAACCTTAAGAAAAATCTTTTTTTCCCCCTTAATATGTTCTTAGTTTTGCCTTGGGTTGATCACATTTTGGTTCCTAAACTATAGGAAATCTCATTTTAATCTATAACTTTAAAAATCTTCCTCTTAATTATTGGTCCCCACTATCTATTAAATTGTTTAGTTTGTCGTTTTTGTCACTAATTTTTTCAAAATTATATATGACCAAGAAATATGTGAGATCAATATGTGGTGGATGGTTGGTATGGATTTTCATTGCTTTTTTATTAAGCATTTCATGTCTAGACATCATATCGCTTGCCCATGAATTTTTATATATATATATTTAGTATTTTAGTCATTTCTTGATTTATATTTTAAAAAAATTGTCAATGTTTCTAAAAATTAAATTATTAGTCACTATTTCATAAAAAAACTAAGGGCATAGAGGTACATGCACATTATCATGTAGTTAAGAAAATGACTAATTTCTTAATTAATTGAAACGTTGACTATTTTATTAAAACATCAATTAAAAAAGGGTCAGTTAAGGATTTAGCCATTTTACAGTCTATGTTTTAAAGATATAGCCCACGTTTTGAAAAATTAGCAAAATAGCCATCAGGTCAACATCTAAAAATCTATGACTAAAGAAATAAAATTTGTGACTAAATAAATAAAATACACAGTCATAAAATTTGTGACTATAGTCACAAAATTTCAGAAAATTTGAAATAAACACAATAAAAAATTTAAACATCTATTAACAAAATAACTAACTCACAAATAAATGATTGCCTATACAACCAATTTCATAAATTTTATTACTAAATAAAAAATATCTTATAAATAGCAAAAAAATATGCAACCAAAGAAGTCACAAATTTCATGACTAGAGACACAAAATTTTAGACAATATTGTCTGTAACAAAAAACAAAAACAGAATTCAAAAAATTAGTGACTGCAGTCTCAAAAATCTAGACGCGAATGTATGGCTACTTTGTTAATAAAAGCAAACATAGGCTAATTGTTAAAAATATATATAAAAATATGACTATTTATTTAAAAAACCGATTAAAAAATAGCCATTTACTCAATTATTTCTTTATCATAATAATTGTGAAGTAGAGAAATACCCAAATTATACAATAATAAAAATAAATACCAAAATTTTTGAAGTAATTGAATAACTAGTCAATTCATTAATTACTTGCATATGTTTTCAGTCATTAAGTTATTTACCACTAATTACCACTATGTAAACAATTGAATCATTTGACTATATTGTTATATTTATAAAAAAAATGGGGTATTTATTTAAATTCGCCGTTATGATAGGGAATATTATCAAGACCTTTCAAAAGTCGGACGCTTAAGTAAGATTTGGCCTACATTTCATGGACTGAAAATGTGGTTAATCTTTTATATATATATATATATATATATATATGCCTTTTTCTCTCTGGTTGATTGCTTCTTTCCGTCTGCTTTCTTAACATTATTGCCTTATCATTGATCTAATTATGTAGATATCAAGAGCATATACAGAACGAAAGTGTTCCATTTTCAAAGCCTTGAACTCTTGAAACGCATGTGCATGGTTATTGAAGATACCTCGGATGAGACGAAAATAAGAAATGCCGGAGTACATGATGCTCTTATTGCAGCAGTCTATGCTGGGAATGTCGAGTTTATATCCGGCATGGCGAAAGCGAACCCGAGTCTTGTTTGGAACCCGTACGTTGCGAGAAGAGTGTTTGAGGTTGCTGTTGAGCATCGTCAGGCAAAAATCTTTAGCCTCGTATACGGGCTTCGAGATAAAATAGCGATAGTAAGTTACCGTGATGAGAACAATAGCAATATGCTACACAAGGCAGCTGCAGTAGCACCTTCAAGGCTGCTCAAACTCATCCCGGGAGCGGCTCTACAAATGCAGAGAGAACTTCAGTGGTTTAAGGTAACAATATATCTCAATCATTATATATACTAACATGCATACATATAGCCGCCACAGTCCGGATGTCTTTAAAAGAATATTATCTTCCATGATTTCCTAGTAAGATTATGACTGACTTCGTTTGGAGAAATTATTTTGGTCAAAATGATTTCTCCAAACGAAAAAGTAACCCTAAAACGAAAAAGTAACCCCCCGTTTGGAGAAATTATTTTGGTCATTTTTGACTATTCTAAATGGTTTGAAAAATGATTTGACTTTACAAATTTCGAGGTGATATAAATGGTTGAGATTTAAAGATATTGTATAGGGATTTGGAAAGTTGAAAAAAATGGTTGAAAAAATTAGAATGGAATAGAATGGTTTGGAGGATTGAAAAAAGTGAAAAAATGGAATGGAATGGAATGGGGAGAATGGTTTCCCAAACGGGGAGTTTCAGTATCAATCCTAACACATTCTTCAATACCATTTTTTTTTTTTAACTTTTCGATCGACTGACCAAAAACTATTAACTAATTAGTCCTTTGACTGCCTTTACTTGAATGACCAAAAACTATCAACTAATAAGTCCTCGTAATGCTGCACTTCTTATGATAGGCGGTTGAAGAACTTGCATCCCCAGCAGCCCGTGAATGGACGAACAAAGAGTTTCTGAAACCACGAGCCCTATTTACGGAAAACCACAAAGATTTGGTGGTTGAAGGAGAGAAATGGATGAAGGACACATCAAGCTCTAGTACTGTTGTAGGTGCTCTTATTGTCACAGTCACATTTGCTGCAGCATTTACATTCCCCGGAGGAAACGAGCAAACTCTTGGTTTTCCAATGTTTGTAGACAAGAAATTGTTCAAGGTTTTTATGATGTCGAATGCCGTAGCGCTATTTACATCGACAACATCAGTGTTGATGTTTTTGGGAATCCTCACATCACGTTATGGAGAAGAAGATTTCCTCAAATCGTTGCCGAAAAAGTTGATAATAGGCCTTTCTACTCTTTTCTTATCCATAGCAGCTATGATCATAGCCTTCGTTGCTGGCCTTTCCCTTATGTTTCATCAACGATCATGGATTGTCGTTCCATCGATTTGCCTTGCGAGTATTCCGGTTGTCTTGTTTGTGTTGATGCAATTTCCTCTTTTGGTTGACATTCTCATGTCCACTTACGGGCCAAGTACGTTTGATCATAGGAATCTCAAACGTTGGATATAGTCCAGTTTAACTAATTCTTGTATGCATCTTATTTTGTGCGTGTAGAGTCTGGGGTTACCACGAATTGTTGAGTTAACGTTTCTTGAAGTGATCTAAAAACTGCAAACTATTTAAGTTGTACGATTTGAAGCAAATTATTATTGTTGGTATATTGTAATAATTAGGAAAAATTCTAAAATAGTCTCCGTATTTTATGGAAAATATAGTTTCATCAGTGTGTTTTTTGTAATTACAAAACAATTCCTTAATTGTTCAAATTGGTCTAAAAGTATCATTGAATTTTATTTTGGTCAACATTTATATGTGAAAAGACAATATTACCTTTTAATAAAATTAACTTTTTTTATTATATATTTTCTTTCTTTTTTTATTTTTCATAAAAAAAAATAAAATTAACTCATCTCTCTCTCTCTCTCTCTCTCGTTTTTTCTTCACGCAGGCGCCGAAGGGGGTTGGGGGTCAGGGTTGGGGCCGGTGGGGTTAGATGGCAAGGTTGGGGGTGTCGCGTTGGGGATCGGGGTTAGGCGGGGTTGGGGTTGGGGTCGGGATAGGGATGTCAAAAAAACCCAGCGGGGCGGGACCCCGCCTATTCCCGCCCCATTATGGGTAGAATAACCCACCTCTATTAAGGTTATGGGCGGGGCGGGGTTTGCCCCATCAAGAAGTGTTCTTAACGGGGCGGGGTGGGGTTACCCCGTTTATAAGTGTTTTTAATGGAAAGAAAAAATTTCTTCTTATCCTGCTTTAATAACTACTCTATACGACGTTCGGCGATGACGTCATTCCGAACGTGTATTTGAGCACGATCGGGTTCCACTCGCTCCTCTTGCCACCATGTCCTCGTAATAAGTACGGTGGAACCGCTGGTGGGTGGCGCCATACTGGCATCCATGATGTTGATCTGATCACAATCACAAACCTCCCATAGAAGAGCTAGCAAACTCCAGTACCCAAAAGAGTTCGTCTATGCATGCATGGTTAATTTATGAGGCAAATAAAGGGAGATGAGACCAAAAGCTATAAGGAAGCTCACGACCACGATGTCTACCTTGAGATTCACATTACTTAAGCTTACCACTAATATATCGCAGTTTAATTACCACTTGATATTTTATATTACTTAAGCTTATAGATAATTTTGTACTATAATCTGTATAAGATTATTAACTTTGGATATTACTTAATATAGTCTGTATAAATTATAAACTATGTTTTTTGAAAGCGTAATAAGTTTTTAAACTATAACCGTATAGCTTATAAATATATTTTTAATAAAACTCGATTACAATTTTTAAAAATGCTAAAACATAAAAGTATAAAAATAAACAAAAATAATGAACGGGGTACCCGTTACCCCGTCGGAGTTATTGTGCCCCGCCCCGTTTACTCCATGGAGTGAACGGGGCCGGATAAATGGGGTGAGTAAATTAGGTGGGGTGTGGCAGGGCAGGGCAGGGCAGGGCGTCCCGTTTACCCCGCGGGGTGAACGGGGCCGGGTAAATGGGGTGAGTAAATTAGGTGGGGTGTGGCGGGGCAGGGCGGCGTGAAAAAAACCCACTCCATTGACATCCCTAGGTCAGGGTTGTAGTCGGGGTTAGTGGTATAGGTTAGGCGGCGGAGTTGGGCTACGGGGTTTGACGGTGGGGGTTGGGGTCGGGGTTAGGAGTAGGAGTTAGGCAGTGAGGTTGGGGTTAGGGTTAGGCGGTAGGGTTAGAAAGCAGGGTTGGGCGGCGGGGTTTGGCAGCGAGGTTGAGGCCGGGGTTAGTTAGTAGAGTTGGGTGACGGGGTTAGGGGCGGAAGAAATTGGAAAAAAAAAAAACAAGCTTTTGTCTTTATGAATGTATGCATCTTACAAAGTTTGAATACCACGTGGTTGGGCGACCGGGTTGGGGTCGGGGTTAGTGGTCGGACTTGGGCGGCGGGGTTGGTTAAGGAGAGAGAGGAAGAAAAAAAAATATTTTGTTTTTATTTTATTTTATTTTATTTTATGTATATATTTGTTTTATGCGAAGGGTAATTTGGTCATTTTTGAACTTTTTTAGCACAAGTCAATGCAAAAGGATAGTTTTCGACCGATTTAAAAAACTGAAGGACCATTTTATAATTACTAAAAACAGAGAGATGAAATTAGATTTTGAGTAAAATACAGAGACTATTTTAAAATTCTCCCTAATTATTATTATCTGACATATATAAGGATGGTTTCAAAAGGCGTGGTAGTGTACACACTACTACAACATACAATTCTATATCTTAGATTTTACTTATATTTTTTAAAAATTTGAAAAATAATTCTAGTGGTAATTTAGAGCTGCACAATGCGGTAGTGTATAAGTATGCATAGTAATATAGTAAAAATAAGCCACTTAATTTTGACATATTTCGGTAACTCACTTTTTATTACATCTAGCAAGCATATTTTGACTTTACATTATATAACTTTTAACTAAAAACCTAAAGGCTAAAGATAAAGAATAATACTATTGATTACCCAGCAAAACAAAAAAAAAAAACAAAAAATTAATGACAATAATACTATAGATAAAGCCAAATTGAACATCTATTTGTATAACAGATAAAAAGACATAGCAACAAAAATCAGTAATGAGATGAAAATAAAAAGGGCTGGCGTGCATGATGCTCTTACAGAAACTGCCAGCGCCGGGAACGTCGAGTTCTTATCCGGAATCGCGAAAGCCAACCCGACTCTTGTTTGGAACCCGCACATTGCGAGACAAGTGTTTGAGGTTGCAGTCCAGTGCCGTCAGGCCAAAATCTTCAGCCTCATATACGGGCTTCGCGATAAAATCGCAATCGTAAGTTACTGCGACAAGAAAAGTAGCAACATGCTACACAAGGCAGCTGCAGTAGCGCCTTCAAGGCTGCTGAAACTCATCCCGGGAGCGGCCCTACAAATGCAGAGAGAGCTCCAATGGTTTAAGGTGATAATTAATTCTTCCACATAGAATTAATCTTTTTTTTTTCTTTTTTTTTTTTGTTTGAAACTCAAGTCTCTTGAATTAAATTTCAAATTTTAGTTAATGATTCATTTCCCACCAATTAAGCTCCAGTTCCATAAAGTATTTTATTTCCTGTTACGGCTAATGTTGTGTCATTCGGTTAATTTACCAATTCACCAAATGCCCTGTTGCATGCTTGATGATACTTTTTTGCATAAAGAAATGGATTAATGACTAGCTACATGATCAGAATTCAAGCAAATTAAATAGGAAAAATTCTAAAATAGTCCATGTGTTTAACCGAAAATCCAGTTTCGTCCTTCTGTTTTTGATAATTATGAAATGATCCTTCTATTTTTCAAATCGATCTAAATTGATCCTTTTCCGTTGACTAAATTTAAGAAATTTTCTAAATAACAAATTTACCCTTTATAAAAATTATTAATCCAACCTCTAATATTTTTAAAAATTACACTTATACCTTATTTCTCATCTTTTTTTTTTTCTCTTTTATCCAACAAAAATCAAATAACAATACACATTAAATGTTTCTTTTTTTTTTTCATTTTTTCTGAGAAAAATTTTTCTTCTTCGTCATCTTTTGCCGAGCAACAGATCTCAAGTAGCTGGCTATATGCTGATATAATAGAACAATAGATCTTCTTTTTAATGTTGAAATAAATGATAAATCACTTGTACCTTCCCTCTTTTTGTAATTCTCTCTCAAGTTTATAAATTTAAGAGGCATTATATCATACTGTGGTTCAAGATGCTTACTTTTACATAGCAATGGCTATTTTTATTATCTCAGCAAAAATCAGACAAAATTTGCTATGTTTTCTTTTTAATGTTGTGAACGAGAAGATGAAATCAGAACAAAGCCTGATTTGGGTTTCGACATTACAGAGATTTGGGAATTTTTCAACTTCACACAAGGGCTTCAACTGCAGCCAAAGAGGAAAAAAAAACCCAGAAACACGCCCGACCCCCACGCCCAACCCCAGTGAACCCTCAAACATGCCTGAAGCCAGCGAACCTTGACCGTGCCCGACCCTAGTGAAACCCCCGACCACGCCCGACCCCAACCAGTACCCCTTCATGCCTAACCCCAGTGAAACTCGCGACCCCGACGAACCCCCTCCGTCCCTCCACGACGAACCTCCTCCACGAACCCGCGACGAACCCCCGCCGCTCCTCCGCGACGAACCTTCTCCACGAACCCACGACGAACCCCCGCCGCCCCTCCGCGAACCCACCACCCTTCCCCGGCAAATCCCAACCCCCGTGAACTCACGGCCCCTGCAAACGACCACGTACCCTCGACCCTTCAGCGAGAAAGAGAGAGAGACCGGCGAGAAAGACAGAGAGAGTACATGAAAGAGTGAGAGAGAGATATTAAGGAAATTAGATTAAAAAATAAAAGTAAAATACTGGGTGTATGTGTAATTTTTAAAACTATTAGAGGTTAGATTAATAATTATTGTTAAGGGTAGTTTTGATATTTAGAATTTTTTTTAGATTTAGTCAACCGAAAAAAGGTCAATTTAGATCGATTTGAAAAACGGAAGGATCATTTCATAATTACCAAAAATAGAAGGACGAAACTACATTTTCGGTTAAACACAGGGACTATTTTAGAATTTTCCCAATTAAATACCAAAAGAATTTCGTAAACCTTTCCTCGAGCACCATGCTAATAATTTGTAGCAGCTTAGTAATAAGATCAATGCCATTTACTATGTATACGTTACAAACTAAATGCTGTGATTTCAATAATTTAGCTTCAAAAGTTCAATATAACTACAAATTAATACAACTGATTATAAGTTGGTGGATTTTGTGATGTCTATGTCTGTATTTCCTTGTAAGATTTAAAGTCCCACCTTTTTAAATTAGTACGGATTTCTTAATGTCTATTTCTGTATATTTCAGTATCAATCCTAACACATCATTTAAATACATTTTTTTTTTTGTTGTTTTCTCACTTGAATGACCAAAAACTATCAACTAATTAGTCCTCATAATGCTGCACTTTCTATGTAGGCGGTTGAAGAACTTGCATCCCCATTGGCCCGTGAATGGAGGAACAAAGAGCTTCTGAAACCACGCGATCTATTCACAGAAAACCACAAAGATTTGGTTGCTGAGGGAGAAAAATGGATGAAGGACACAGCAAGTTCTAGTACCGTTGTAGGCGCTCTTATTATCACAATCACATTGCTGCAGCATTTACATTCCCCGGAGGAAACGATCAAAATAACGGTTTTCCAATGTTTTCAAACAAAAAGCTGTTCAGGGTTTTTATGATGTCAAATGCGGTAGCGCTGTTTACATCCATAACTTCAGTGTTGATGTTCCTCGGAATCCTCACATCGCGTTATGGAGAAGAAGATTTCCTCAAATCGTTGCCGGAAAAGTTGATAATAGGCCTTTCCACCCTTTTCTTATCCATAGTAGCCATGATCATAGCCTTCTGTGTTGGCCTTTCCCTCATGTTTCATCAAGAATTATGGATTGTCATTCCATCTGTTTGCCTTGCGTGTATTCCAGTCGTCTTTTATATGAGGATTGAATCTCCTCTTTTGTTTGACATTTTCAAGTCCACTTACGGGTCAAGTATGTTTGATAGGAGTCTCAAACGTTGGATATAGGGTTAGTTGATTCTTGTATGCATCTTTATTTTGTGTGTGTGTGTAGAGTCTGGGTTTATCATGAGTTCTTGAATTTTTCTTCCTTGAAGTGATCAAGTAACTGCAAACTATTAAGTTGTACTACTGATTTGAAGCAAATTATCATTGTTGGTATATTGTAATATTGATTGTGGGGTTATATTTTCACAAAGCTAAATTGGCCTCGCAAGAGTCAACACAAGCACAAAAGTCGACGACACTAGCAGCGGGCCCAACACCGTAATTCAAGCAGAAACAAAAAACAAAAGAAAAAAAAAAAATCACATAATCTCAAGCTAAATTCCCAAACTTCAAACCCGAGTTCTTTAAAAGCTACAAACAACAACAACAGCAAAAGAGCCAAGACCTTCATTGATTGTTACTGCTACGGTTTGAAGCGGTCGGAAAATTAAGAAAGGAATAAGACGAAAAAATAAAATAAAATAACATGTAATAAACAACATATTAATTATCAGGTATCTTTAATAAAAGCCAATAATAACTTTTGTAAATTATATCCCATCCATGGTTGTATTTGTTTATTTATTTTTCTTTTCCCCCCTTCAAATTTCAATACCCATCGAAAATCCTCTGGTCGTGGTTCCAGTTTACACCTTCTTTCGTTTTTCTTTTCTTTTTCCTTTTTTTCTTTTTTCGCGGCCATTTGAATACTTGAGCCAAGACAAACCCCTCACCACATGCATACGACAAAACCACACAACCACCCACGTATATAATATATAATATAAATACAAAGAGATCATGAACGCGCATTTTCCAAATTAATCACTTTTAATTCACAATTAGAGAGAAGTCTTCTTTCCAGCCAAGACAAAAGGGGGAGGAGGGAATAAACAAAGGATCAGTGGACTGCCAGCGGTGATTTAAAAACAAAAAGGCATTTACTTTTGTTTAAATAATAATAAGAATCCTATGATGCTTAAAATTTAAAAATGTAGTTTTATAGGGAAGCAGCCAACAGACTTGACTCGAATGGATAAAATCATAAAAACATCCGTAAATAAAGATAATTTGCATCAACAGTCCTTGAATATATTAGAGTATCCCAACTTTCACTCTGATTCTTTCTCTTGACTATTAGCACCTTAAATTTGATAATATTGGAAAATCGATACACATTGTTTAATTTCTGTCTTTTTTTTTTAGAGTGAGGGACTTTCATATGATACTACTTCTTTTAATTGTGAAAAATCATATATTAATAGTGACAAGAGCCAAAAAAAAAAAAAAACAAAACAAATTTGAGCAGTTTCAGTTATTTAAAAGGATAATTCTGTGATGGGTTTATTTTTTTGTGAGAAACAATTTTGAACAGTAATATTCATCTTTTTTGTGGGTCCCGCATCTTAAAAAGATGAATTTGATGGTCTATAATTATTTGTTTCTCACCATAAAAAAACTCACTACAGAATTCTCCATTTAAAATTATCCAAATTTTTTTTATATGCCCAAAAGAGCCAAAAAATAAAAAATAAAAAATTAGTGTTTGGGCAGATTTTATTTTGAGTGGGTTGATATATTGGTTTTGATTTTTCATGAACACCCTACTCTATTCTATAAGGGTGCGTTTGGCGCACCGGATTAGATTGGATAGGATTGGATTATATATATAAGATTGGATTGGATTGAATTGTATAAATACTATAACATGTTTGGAGTAGTATTGGATTGGATTAGATTAGATAAAATATTTATTTTAGATTAAAATATTATTTAATTAATCAATCATAAAACATTATTTTTATCACTTTAATTTTTATTAATGAATTAAATAATCAATTAAAGGAGTGGGGCCCACATCATTTGGTTATATCCCATGCAATCCCATATTTTTGGATGGGATAAATAATCCTATCTACATGAGATTATTTTTGGAGGGAATTTGAATAATCCCATCTTTAGTCGAGTTTAGAGTACTAGATCTAAATATGCTTCATTTTGATCTCTAGAGTGTTTGAGTTCCTCACTGACTACAATGAGTAAATTTCTGCATTAGACTCGATAGCTTGATCAACGTCACATACTCATATAAGAGAATACGAAGGTCTTGAGGCTATCTAGTGTTTCAGTCAAAGTAAAAGTCGAAAAAAGACGAATTGATTTGAGAAAAATCAAAAGGGTTCTATGGTGGGATTAGGCCTGTGCATTGGGAGATTTTTTTCGGTATTTTGGATGATTTTGGTTATTTTTTATATAACCAAAATTCTAATTTTGAAAACCAAAAACGGTCCAAAAAATGATGCTCGGTTTCAGTATTTTGTTTCGATTTTTGGTTGGTATTTTTTATCTACCATCTTCATGAAAAACAATAGTTAATAATCAAAATAAAATTATAATTTATAAGAGACATGCATAACTAATACATAAGTTAATAACTAATAAGCATAATAAAAATTAAGACACAAAAGTAAACTTTTAAAAATTAAAAATAGGAACTTTTAAGAAAATAGCCACTTTTTAGAAATTTTTTAAAAAAAATAGCTATAGTTTCAAAAAATTAAGAAATTAGCCATGTTAGAAATTTTTTATAGTAATTTTTATGTGTGATTTTGTTATTGTAAGAAATTTCTACCAATAATTTCTATGTATAATTTTGTTATTCTTACATGTGTAAGAATTTTTTTATGGCTAGTTTTTAAATTTTTAAAATTGTGACTATTTCCTTAAATACAACACCGAAAATGACTAAAATAATATATATATATATATATATACTAATTTTGCGTTATTTTTTCAATAAATCAAACATTGATTTCTCAAAACCATGCTTAAATTTTTTTGATAATTACCATAACTGCCCAAATAACTATGGAAATTAGTTTTGTCACCTTTTTTGGGCCATTTTGATAATAAACGAGTGGTAATTTCGTTTCGATTTTTTCGTGTGAACAGGCTTAGTTACAACTCTTTCCATTGGTCAAGCTAGTCAATGTCAGCTTTCTATTTACCCATTACTAAATTCTCAAATCTACTAGACATATGCTACAAATTATTGGTAACAAATAGGCAGTCTAAGTCTTAGAAGAAAACAAAAACCCATCTGTGTCTCTCTCTCAGCCCTCTCTCTGCTTAATCTATGTGGTTACTCTTTAAGATTTATGCCCAAAGACGAGTGAAGACCTTGTGGTGTTCTCAAGTTGGGTAAATCAATCAGGTTTGTCATTTCTTCTTTGGGATATATATTTCTCTATCTCTATTCTCTATTCGGTGTTTCCGATAAAACTTCTAGTTGGTTTTTGGCTTCTGGGTTCTTCTTTGTTCGTTTCTATCTTTATGCTATTCTCTAGTTGGTCAATCAGATCTCTAAATTAATTCATTCTCTAGTTTATCTCTCCTTCTATATTTTTTTTGGGTGTTTTTGAGGGATTTTTTCACCAGTGGGTTTCTTGGTTTTCTTTTTGGTTTTTTTTTTTTTTTTTTTGTTTGATGGGTTCTTCATTGTCGTTTTTTTTTTTTTTTTTGTTTTTTTTTTGGGCATTATTGGATGTCTTTTGATTACTGCACCTTTTTATCCAAATGATGGTTGTTTAATTGAACTAAAAATATGATTGAATATGATTGACTTCTGTTAATTATAGAGCCAAAGAACGTTGCTGTTATTCCACTGCTTGAACAGCTTTTGGTTGGAAATGGTAATGAAGATAAGCAATGTTTTGGGCACTTTTTAATTTAGTTTTAGATTTTTTTTTTCGATAAATACTTTAAAATTCATAGTTTTATGAATACCAGATCCACCGTATGCGGTCCCTATATTTTAATATTTTATACGTCTTAGTCCTGAATTTATTTTAATAGACAAAAATTTCTTTATATTTATAAATTTTAGTAAATTGTGTAGTGTTTGTTCGTTTATTTTGGTTAAATTTTACTAATAAAATTAGGTGCACATTACTAACATATGAGGCTCTAATTATGTTTTTTTTTTTAAAATTTTAAAAAAGGCATTTATTAAAGTCTTCCTAAATACTTTTTTAAAATAGAGATTATTAACTTATAAATAATTATTTTTTGGATGATTTTTAAAAAAAATTGTCAATATTTTTATTAATTATTGAAGCAGCTATTTTTTCAATTATATAACAGTATAATGTTATTAGTTTTTAAAAAAATTAATGATTAATTTAATAATTAATCATTTTTTAACTACACGATTATATGCATATATTTTTATTTTTTAAATATTTTTATATATTAATAACTAATAACATAACGTTTGTCATTTATTTAAAATATTAATCAAAGAATGGCTAGACCCTTTATACTTTATGCTATTATATGCAATACTAAATTTGTCAATATATAATTAATTATATATGCATTATAAATATTAATTGTATAGGTATAAAAAATTTGGAATAAATTTTAGAGTCGTCAAACATATTTTCTAGCACAAGGTCGTATTCACACCTTGTGAGCTGTGACAATTGTACTGAAATCAAACGATATATGGTCGTTCCTCGGACCTCGTATGTGTCAATTTTAGAAAGTTGCAATTCTGGGTCAACAGAAATCACGTGGAGTGTGAACAAGTTTTTTTTTTTTAAGTTTAAAATGACAAAAATACCCCTGTATTGTAATGGAATAGCATAATGTGAAATATCACATTCATCACCTAAATTTTGAAAGCTATAACAAAAATACCCTTGAGCTCGAGTTTTGTTGAATTTTCTTAGGAACCATTTCTACTCTTAAATTTTGTAGCTAGATTTACTTTTTATCCTTCTCTGAACATGTAATAATAATAGATTGCACGAATTTGATACCATTTAGCTTGTATTATTTGGTAATAATAATAGCTTGTATTATTATAATTTTTAATTTTTTTTCTTTTTTTGGTTTTTATAAATTAGGTGGGTTTTCACTTTTCAGGTTTGTGTCCCGTTAATTTCTTTAAAATTAAAATTTGGGTTTTAATTGGGATTAATTTTGAATTAGTTTATTAATGAGAAATCTTCATAAAGGGTGAATGTTCCATTTTGCGCTCAAGAAATCAGTTGATATATGTTCCATTTCTGGTTCTACTTTCTACTGATATACTTATTAAATTTAAAAAATCTAGTTAGTGAGCAGAGCTATTAGATTATCATAATTTTGATTTTTCTCATGCACTTTCCCATTACTACTAGTAACTAAAGAGTTTTGAAAACATGCTTCATTTGAGAAATATTCATGCCATTGGAACATCAGTTCAGGACCACTTATAAGATGGAAGAATATTGTGGCAATTCAATTGTTAGTGTGCTTCTTTCCGAAAGCAACTACGAGGCGTGGAGCATCCAGGTGAAGTACTATTTGTTGGCTCGGGATCTGTGGGTCGTCGTCGCGAAAAGCAAAGGCGCTTGGCGTCTTAAAGGAGATGATCAAAAGTTCAAACGTAAGGCTTGGAAACAAAAGAACGCGGCCGCTCTTCACGCCATCCTGATTTCTTGCAGCCCAAGTATTCTCCCAGAAATTAAGGAGATCAAGTCCGCAAGAATTGCTTGGGCTACTTTGGCAGATAAGTACGGCCAGCTTAAATCAGAACCCGAAAATGAAACAAAGGATAGTGAACCAGTGGCGGAGATTCATCAAACCAATAATATACCAGATCAAACGCAAGTTTTGGCTGCGGGGAACAATAACCAGAATCAGGTGCCCGTAAATCCAAATGTAGCTGGTGAATTTCTACGGTATGAGCCGCTCTTCAAAGCGATTTACCGTGGAGACTGGGACGCGGCTAGGCTATTTCTCGACCAACACCCTGAAGGGGTGAGAGTTAGGACCCCTGGTTTGGGCAAGACTGCACTTCAAGTCGCTGTCACGGAGGAATATTTGCATATTGTGAGAAAATTGGTGGACCGAATGGAGGAACCAGAGCTGGAAATCGTACGGGAGGATGGTTTCACGGCTCTCGCAGCTGCCATAGAAGTTGGGAACTTACCCATAGCTAAATGCTTGATTAGGAAGAACAAAAGACTAATTAGCATCATTCAACAAGCTTATGGGATTCCGGTGGTACATGCTGTTGTGAGTGGTCAAAAGCATATGGTTCCTTATCTCTACTCATCTACACCGGCCGACGATCTAATATTGCCAGACGAAGGAAGGCGTGCTGCATCCCTTCTTTCCCAATGTATATTTGTACAACATTTCGGTAATATAACCTCTCTCTCTCTATCTCTGTCTCTCTGTATATCTCTCTAGAAAATATGGAAAGCTTTTGCAACTAAATGACACTTTTAGTTACAACTAATGACTTGTAGTTTAATGCGATTTAATTAGTTACAACAAATTCCAATCACTGATTTGTTTTTTCAGTGTATTGTAGTTTAAATTTTTGAGTTCTATTTCTTTGAAAATTTGAAGCTACTCTTTGTGCATCTGCATGTATTATTTCTAGATTTTCTTTGCTTCTCACTCTGTTATTCTGCTTCTATGTTATAAATTAGATATCGCTTTGCATTTGCTCGCGCGTGCCCCGGATTTGGCCATAACTGATGATGTTCCTGGGAAATCCCCTGTGTGCGCTTTAGCACATTCCAAGGTATTTCCCAGTGGATGCTCTCTAAAGTTTTGGCAGCAATGGATTTATAGCTGTAAGCATTTCTACTTTTATCTCTTTTTAACAAACACACAATAAATTTCCCCGTCCTCAGAACTATTTATGGTATAAGACTTTTGTTTGTTCAACCAAATTTGTTCCCCTTTTTTTGGCAGGTATACGCATCCCTGATAGTGCAACAAAACATATATCTGTAGATATCGCTGATAGCCAAAAGTATAAAAAAATAAAGATCACAGGGATCTTGATACGCTGCAAGGAAGGTAATGTTGCTGAACTAGTGATATATACGTAGATACTCCATAATGATGAAGTGCCACATTGGTTATGTTGGTTATGGGTGATCTTTTCAAGAGTCTTAAATTTAAAAGCATATACTTGCCAGTCCGCTTGGTTATTTTTATAAAGATAATTCTCATATATCTTTATCTCTCTGCACCCTTCTTTGGACAGGTAGCCCCTAAAATTGCATGAGTTTTATAGCTAGACTTTAGCCATACAGTTTACACTATTCGCATTGCGATTATACGTACACCTTCAAATTTAATAGGATTTAATTTGTGGAATATATCTAACATAAATTGAGGATTTTAAATCTGTGACAATTGCTCTGATGCATGAAAAAAAAATTTCCTCCTTCTAATCGGAGAAGCGCAGCCACTCGTGCTTAAAACCAAGGAGTCGGGTGGAAGAGGGGGAAAGCTTTCCGTTCCTAGTTCTTATGTAGCTAAATCCCCCGGAACCACAAAAAATCCTTAGTCGATATTGAATATTAGTTTGTCGGGCAAAAGTGAAACAGAGAAGATTAGGAAAAAAAAATCCCCATTAAATACATTACGTGGTCACCCCCTTTTAAAAATGCAGATATTGAGTATTCTAGTTTGTAATTTTGTCTGTGCCTATAAAGAAAAAAGCATATCCATTAGAGCATAACACTCAACACACTATATAATAGTATATCTAACAAGTACATGATATTCACTGCAGTACTCTTGGGTCCACTGCTACGCGGTTGGTCATATCTACTCGAACTTTTAGGTAGGCTACTCTTTGTTATTTATTTATTTACTTATGATATCCAATTAAAGAAATCCTTTTATTTTTTGTATTTCTCTGTTTCTGTTTAGTGTTAAATCAGATGTTGGTCCTTAAATTAGAGGTAAAATCACATTTTAGTCAATGAATCTAAACATGTTCTTATACTGGTCTTGATCTACAAATTGTTCAATGTGTATTTACCTTTTTACTCTCTGCTTTGTTGCTACTTTCTATATGTTTGACGTATTTATAGTTTTGAAGATTGGCTTGGTTGTATGGATTGTTAATGCAGATATCAAGGGCATATATGAAATGAAATTGTTCCATGTTCAAAGCCTTGAACTCTTGAAACGCATGTGCGAAGTAGTTGAAAGTACCTCGGATGAGACAAAAATAAGAAAGGCCGGAATACATGATGCTCTTATTGCAGCTGTCTATGCTGGGAATGTCGAGTTTATATCAGGCATGGCGAAAGCGAACCCGAGTCTTGTTTGGAACCCTTATGTTGCGAGAAGAGTGTTTGAGATTGCTGTTGAGCATCGTCAGGCAAAAATCTTTAGCCTCATATACGGGCTTCGAGATAAAATAGCAATAGTAAGTTACCGTGATGAGAACAATAGCAATATGCTACACAAGGCAGCTGCAGTAGCTCCTTCAAGATTGCTGAAACTCATCCCGGGAGCGGCTCTACAAATGCAGACAGAACTTCAGTGGTTTAAGGTGACAATATAATTAATATCTTCAGTGGTATTCTGTACCCTTTTTGGTGTAAAAAAAATAGCTCCCTCCTATCGTGTTTTGACACGTAGGCAAAACAGCTATAAACATATAATCGATCGAAAGATCGCATAAAAGAGAGAATTAAACCTTAAAATCTAAGCTATGATAGTCAGAGTCCATCTGATATATTTTTAACTAAAAGCTCTAGTACTTGCACAGAGCTATTTCTTTGGAGACATTAATAATTCTAATATGTCCTTGAACTTCCTTGGTTTTTTGTAGGCGGTTGAAGCAATTGCTTCCCCAGCAGCCCGTGAATGGACTAACAAAGAGTTTCTGAAACCGCGTGCTCTATTTACAGAAAACCACAAAGATTTGGTCGTTGAGGGAGAAAAATGGATGAAGGACACAGCAAGCTCTAGTACTGTTGTAGGTGCTCTTATTGTCACAGTCACATTTGCTGCAGCATTTACATTCCCCGGAGGAAATGATCAAAATAATGGTTTTCCAATGTTTTTACCGGACAAGTTGTTTAAGGTTTTTATGATGTCAAATGCCGTAGCACTATTTACATCGACAACATCAGTGTTGATGTTTTTGGGAATCCTTACATCACGTTATGGAGAAGAAGATTTCCTCAAATCGTTGCCGAAAAAGTTGATAATAGGCCTTTCTACCCTTTTCTTATCCATAGCAGCTATGATCATAGCCTTCGTTGCTGGCCTTTCCCTTATGTTTCATAACCGATCATGGATCGTCGTTCCATGTATTTGCCTCGCATGTATTCCTATTTCATTTTTTGTGTTGATGCAATTCCCGCTTTTAGTTGACATATTCTTGTCCACTTATGGGCCAAGTATTTTTGATAGGAATCTCAAACGTTGGATATAGGGTTAATTTGCTGGTTCTTGTATGTATCTTCATTTTATGTGTGCAAAGTACAATGGGGATTGTTGAATTTTCAATTTCCCTAGTGAAAGAACTGCAAATTAAATTTATCTTAATATATGTGTTCGAAGCAAATTATTATATGTCTCAAATTTCAAGCAATTGTTCCAATCTTGAGTTCTTATTGGAAACTTCATGTATATATATGATGGAGAGAGGTTGAGGAAAAGAAGGAAAATGCATAACCATGGTTGGAACTCTGAAGATTATTCAGATATATATATATATATATATATATATATAATATTCACTTTAATATCAGCGTCTCTCAGTACCAAAGCCCAAATATCTTAATAAATAACGAAAATAATTATTAATTATTAATAACCATAGTGAAGATATAGATGAAGAGAACAAAGTTTACAAGTAAAAGACTAAAGAGGATTAGGTGAGTGACATGTACATATATTGCACCATCAGCTAGTAATTGCAGAGCCAATAAAATGACATGAGTTGGAAAATAAGCAATAATAATAAAAATAATGATCACATAAGAGAAGAAACGACATGAACCCAATCAACGACAAGAATTCAGGGACAACATGAGACTAAAAAACGACAAGAATTTAAAAATGACGAGAAACTGAAAAACTATCGGAAAAATAATAAATAACATGAATACATGAAACAAACAAATGAAGAAAAAACGACACGAGTTCAGAAACGACAGGAACCATATATACGGCGTGACTTCAAAAACGACATGAATAAAAAAGAACATGAAATTGCAAAACGACCATAAGATGAAAACGACAAGAAGAATTAGACGGCAAGAAACGTAACTGTGGACGGGAACAATTACGTAGAAATGCCGACATGAATAAGTAAACCTTTAAAACGACTGAAGATGTAAACGACATGATATAATTTGGAAACAACATGAACAAGAAAATGACCACAATTGAAGAACAAACCTGTAAACGACAAGAACATATACACGACATGAATAAGAAAACGACCACAATTGAAGGACAAACCTATAAACGACAAGAACAGATAAACGACATGAATAATAAAACAGAGCAACAAAAACTAGGCATGTGGCTAATCAACCGGCAAAAATTCGAAAGTGAAAACAAAATCAGGGATCGACATGAACCAAACAATCAACATGACATAAAAAAGCAACCAATCGTACATCTTTTTATTTTTATTAATAAAAGTGAGATTTGTGATACTTTCAATATTCTTTCTCAAAGCACACGGCATTTCTTTTTTCCTTTATCCCAAACCCTTCCTAGTCTAAATCGAAACAAACTGCGAATCTTCCATAGTTGCTTTCGGAGCCTTAATTTACAAGTCATTTGTGATCAGCCCTCGAACGTTACACATATATAATCGTTCATAGTTTTTATTTATCTGCACAATAATTCAGTTGAGGGTATTTAAAACAATAAGTTAATTTATATCAGGTTGTTCACTGGTCGGAGCAACATATCACTAATACTTCAGCAACTGCGAACTCTTTTCAAGAATGACAACGTCCGATTCCAATATCCCACCAATGTGAGTAATAACATGATTTCATTTCATTAGAATATTTATTGATATTTTGTCTATTTTTTTAAAGTTAATATTAAGCAACTTTAAGGTTTTTGTAACAAACAACTAAGAAAAATAATCACATTCCCAACACATCAGAAAGACAACAAATTAGCTACAAAATAAATCTTACTGAATAAATGGTGTTTATGTTATTCAACATTGCTTTATATAAGTTAATTATAAAAAAATGATGCGATGTGTTGAAGTACTTTCAACTTATATAGTTTGCTTTCTCTGATCTTCTTCGTTACATACATTTTAAACCTACACATCTTTATAAAGCATCCGTCCGTACAAATCGAACCATCAATGTTACCATTAACACTTAATTTGCTGATCACGCTACATTCCGATTATTCTTCATTGAACAATTTGTTGGGAAAAATCGCTTAATTCACACACCCACAAGCACAAATAACACACGCAGCGGAAATACGCAGAGCAATAAAAAATAGAGAAGACACAATGATTTAAAGTGGTTCGGCAAATTGCCTACGTCCACTGTAAATAGACCTCAATTCACTATTCAATTGGCAGAGATTACACACTCAACACTCTCAAATCTCTCACCAACCCAATACCCAATAACACCACAATTGTCTATCTCTCACACAATCACACAAATATTTCTTCTCACATACACATCTCGGCAATTAACACTAAATTGCAGCACTCGCAGCCTCACACAATCACGGCAACACTCTTTTTCTTTTCTCAATCACATTGGTTGCTCCTTTGGTAGTCGCATAACTCCTTTTCCTTTCACTCTGCGCACTACCCCACGGCTGCACTATAATATTTCTTCTTTCTTCACAAAACAACAGCCGCACTCAACAAAACAAGCACCATGTAATATATATAACCATTTATTAGGTTACATAAGGTTTATTTGGGCTTTTGGTCTTTGGCCCAACAAGGGCACCACGTGAGCCTTCCCCCTTTTTTTTTCATGTTAATTTAAGTCACAATTTTCAACAATCTCTACCTTGACTTAAATTTCTTCTACCTCAACTCGAACGACTCCACCGCATCATGGACACCTCTCCTCGACATCCGTCTTTGCACCCTTTTTGAGTAGGTGCCACCACTACACAAATCACTGAGAGTAGAAATGCGTCGTGTTCAAACTCTCATCGAACTTGACGCGACAAACCGACTTCATCTTCTTACACATCGCCTTGATCTTCTTGTCTTCAACCTCTTCCTCGATCAAGTAGCTCGTACTTACAACATCGGTCTTGTCCACCACCTTCTTACTCTCCTCGCTTCGCCCCGTACTCTTATTGCGGTCACTCACTTTGACCCATTTCTTCGCAACACAAGGAAGCTTCTCACGTCTAGGCTCCACCTTCGTCGCTCCACCTACAACAGGTTCCCCAATCAACATGAAGAGATTCTTCACTTTCTCACCCTTCATAAGCGTCGAAGCACCTCTCACAACGCTCATAGTGCCATTCTTCACAGAAATATCACAACCCAAAGTGTCAAGCACTCCCGAAGAAATCAATCCTCTTCTCAATCTCGGGACGTGCCTAACATTCGCCAAAGTTCTCACGACACCATCGAACATCTTCATCTTCACCGTACCGATTCCCACAACTCTCGACGCGGAACCGTTACCCATCATCACGGTACTAGCATCACATGCTCTATAGGTGTCGAAGTACTTCCTCTCCGGGCACATATGAAACGAACAACCCGAGTCCAAGATCCACGCATCAGAACCTTTATCATCGGCTATCACAGAACACACATCGCCTTCATTTATCGCGGAGCTCTCATCAACCACATTAGCCGACTCTGACTTCTCTTGGACCTCTTCTTTTCTCTTCTCTTCAAGATGCTTCGTTAACTCTTCACAGTCTCTTCTTTTATGCCCCTTCTTGTGGCAATAGTAGCACTCAACATTACTCCATCCTCGCGGTTGAGATCGATTGTCCCTCCTATCATTGTATCGTCCTCGTGACGTACTCCTACCACGGTCTGGCCCAGACTTCACCGCTAGCACTTGGTCATCGTGAGACGAACTCGGACCTTTCATATTCTCCGTCTCCAATAGCGCGGTTGTCACCTCATCCACCGTCAACGACGTCTTGCCAACCAAAAGCGTCGTCACCAATGTCTCATAGGATCTCGGCAAGGAGGACAACAAAATAATCGCCTGATCCTCAGTTTCTATCTCGACCTCCAAACTTAGCAACTGAGTAACGCATTTGTTAAACTGATTTATATGATCCCTAACATCACTTCCTTCGCTCATCTTTAGACCATATAATTGCTTCTTCAAATATAATCTATTTGTTAAGGAATTTGACATATAAATCTTCTATAACTTTGCCCACAAAGCAGATGGGGACTTCTCATTCAACACACTATATTTAATTTCAGGAGCCAAACTCAAGCGAATAGTGCTTACCGCTTTCGCTTCCATTTCTTCCCACTCGTCAGCCGCCATGCTCTCGGGCTTCTTCCCTTGCAACGCTTTGAGGAGCCCTTGCTGCACCAACACATCTTTAACATTGCTCTGCCAAATGCTGAAGTTGATCTTCCCGTCAAACCGCTCGATATCAAACTTCAACCCAGACATCTTTGCCAATTTTCCCACACTCTCCACAACACAACCTTAGCTCTGATACCACTTGTTGGGAAAAATCGCTTAATTCACACACCCACAGGCACAAATAACACACGCAGCAGAAATACGCAGAGCAATAAAAAATAGAGAAGACACAACGATTTAAAGTGGTTCGGCAAATTGCCTACGTCCACTGTAGATAGACCTCAATTCACTATTCAATTGGCAGAGATTCCCCTTTTTTTTCATGTTAATTTAAGTCACAATTTTCAACACAATTTGACTAATTAAATTAAGATAGCCATAATCCATAATTAAAGCTAAAATGCTTACTAATAATGTACTTAAAAAATTCATTGATCCAGGAGTAGCACCATCAACATCGCGGGAAATGCAATAGTTAGCGAGCCTCTTTCAAGAAACAACTATTGGCTGTGGAGCGTCCAGATGAAGACTTACTTGTATGGTCAACAACTGTGGGGCTTTGTGGAGGCCGATGTGCCTGACTTTTCAACACTCGGCCAAACCGAAGTCCTCGATTGGTATAAGAAGAACGCCATGGCTCTCCATGCCATCCAGGTTTCATGCACACAGGAAGCTTTTGCTGTGATTAAGGACATTACTTCCGCCAACGCCGCTTGGGCTGCTTTGGAGAACTCCTTCAGATGGAAACCTGCAGACACTAGCGCCGCCACAGGTAGGTATTTAATACAAAGCAATATAAATAGATTCTGTATTGGCCTCTTCGAGTCTGGTAATTGATTCATTATTATATGAATAGAAATATGTTGTCCCTTTTAGTTGTTTATGTAGCTGTCCCTTCCAATAAAAATCTAATAAATAATCTATTTTTACTTAATATATTAAAAAAAAAACCTCAAATAATAACTAAAAACGTGAGAGTGGACATTTTTTTTTCTTATTACATAATAAACGACGATTCTAAAAACTATTCCAAAGTTGTGAAAATTTGAATCTCACAAATTTTACATGAAAGTAGTGTGATAGATTTATAAGGCATTGTGATTAAAAAAGCGGTATATCTATTTGTACTAATCTTATCTCATTCCATGCCTTTTGTTTCCAAAATAATCTTGAGCAGTTAGTGATATTGTATTTTCTTTTATATAAATATTTTAGCTAGCCAAGTAATAACATTAATATTAATTGGCAGGGCCTAGTACTGCCTATGATGTTGAGATCGAGATCAACAAGCCATTCTTCACTGCTGTGTACCGCGGCGGCGACTGGGAAACGGCTCAGATATTTCTCGTTCAGCACCCGGATGCCGTGAGAGCAAGGCTCCCGGGTTTGGGCAAGAACGCGCTTCACATCGCAGTGACGGAGGAGCATCTGCACATTGTGGAGGGGCTGCTGGAGCGAATGACGGAACAAGACGTCCAAATGGAAAGGAACGATGGCTTCACAGCGCTGGCGGCCGCCATAGAAGTCGGCAACTTGTCCATAGCCAAATGCTTGTCCATAGATTGTATGGCCTTCCAGCTGAACACGCTGTTATCAGTGGGCAAAGGCATATGGTTCATTATCTCTACTCTGCTACGCCCGCTGAAGATCTAACATCCCGAAACCAAGGAAAGGACGGCGCGTCTCTTCTTTCCCAATGCATATTTGTTCAACATTTGGGTAATATAATAAAAACACCCCTCAACTCCTCTCTCATGCTATATACGGTACAATATACGTGTATATATATATATATTATATGTAAATATATTATAACAAATTAGGTATTGCGTTGCATTTGCTTGAACGAGCGACGGTTTTGGCCATAACGGACGATGCTCCCTGGAGATCCCCTGTGTTTGCATTGGCGCATTCCAAGGTTTTTCCTAGCACATGCTCTCTAACATTTTGGCAGCAATGGATTTATGACTGTAAGTATATTTCTACTTGATTCTCTTCTTTAATTAAAACACACACGCGTGTGTGTATGCCCTGTACTTGTTTGCAAAAATTAAAGATACATAATGTCCCACTTTTTTATTATTATTATTTTCTTTTTGTTTTCATATAGGCATACACATCGATAATGGTACGACAAATCACATATATTTAGATATCCAAAGCACAGAAAAAAGCCAAAGGGATATAAATGACAATAACACAACAAATCTACAAGGAAGGTAATGATACTAAATTTTTTTTTATACATGAATAATAATCTATCATAGTGCTTAATTTGTCCAGTAGTCTTGGAGTTGTTAGGTGACCTTTTGTAGGAAACGATATTATAATATATATATATATATATGTAAAATTTAAAAATAAATATTATGATTTAAAAATGTTCTGTATCACAGTTTGTTCTATTTTTCAAATGTGAATTGTGAATATTCTAATGATAGTTTGGTCAACATACCCATTGAAAACACAACACACACATAAAATATATAGTAGTATTTACACACATGCCCGAAACATTTTCCTCCCCTTAAAAAAACGTATTTGTTAAAATATTATTTTTCATATCTGGGGTCATAGTATAATTTCTAAATAACAGAAGGGCTAAAATACAATAAAACGTGAGCAAAAATGAAAAAAAAAAGGTGGAGGGCAAAACACATAAAGTCCTGCATGCGTGAGGCCACGCGTCAAAGGTTGTCCTCCACGCAAGCGCTTTGCACGCGCCAACCAGCCATCTTTTTTTTTTCTTTTCTATTTTTTTTAATTTGTTCCCTTCCTTTTTTCTTTTTCCATCTCTTTCTTTTGTTTTCCAATTTTATTTTTAAAAAATTTCTCTATATTTTATTTTTAAACTCTAAAAAAAATATTTATTTTCAATTAAAGCATTTTTTATTTTTTTGTTGTATTTTATTTTGATAATATTATACTTCAAATCCAATAATAAATAAAAAAATAATTTTTTTATCTTTTAAGACATAATTATATGCACGTTTGCATAGCACATGATTTGACGTTTTGGTTCAAAATACATTCTTGAATACAACGTTATATTTGGTGTCAAATTTTACAGTTGTATTGCCTATTCAAAAAGCTTGGCATTTGACTTTGGCCATTGATTAGTTGCTTTTTTCAACATTTAAAAAAAAGGGGCCCATTAGTAAAATGACTTGTTAAAATAATATGTTTTAAGAATGATCTAACTATCCAAAAATTAAGTTATTAGCTCCAAGCCCATGTTGACTGTCCAAAATACCCTTATTCGCCCAGATTTTGTTACAATCTGTAACAAATATTGTTATGGATTGTAACAATACTTGTTATGACATGTAACAAATATTGATACAAATCGTAATAAATAATTGTGTAATAAAAATGAGATATTTCACCCAAATTTTGTTATAATCTGTAACAAATATTGTTACGGATTGTAACAATATTTGTTACAACAAGTAACAAATATTGATACAAATTGTAACAGACAAATGTGTGATAAAAATTAGATATTTTGTTATATATGTGTATCAAAAGTTGTTACCTATTGTAACAAAAAATGTTACAGTTTGTAACAATATTTGTTATAGATTGTAATAAAATTTGGACGAACATGGGTATTTTAGGCAGTCTGGATGTATGTGAATTGGTCTGGAGGCTAATAACTTAATTATGACACACTCAGGTCAATTCCTTAAAACTAAAGCTAAAAACAGGCATGTTGGTGTTAAATTTGAACCAACGCTGTGATCCGTACCTCTAGATTGTGATACGGCAATGAATAGGAAGAATACGGCGGGGAATAGTAGAACACAGGGAGTTTTTCGAGTGGTTCGGCCCTCCGGAGGAGTAACAACCTACGTCCACTATTTATAGAATTTCGCGTGAATTCTTTTCCGAGAGTTTTCCCAAAATTCTTCCAACCCCTTCTCCCTTCTCCTCCTCTTCCTTTGATAGGCTAGTGATGGTTCCAAACGCAAGTGCACGTTATCGCCTCAAGTAATAAAGTGTAAGTAAGATATCGTTCCCTCGGAGACTTGGGAACTAATTACCAAACTAATAAATTCTTATCACTATTTGAAATAACTAAATGTTTAATAAATGATTAAATTAAATTAACTAAATTGCAACGAAGTAAAATACGAAATAATCAATGAATAAAAAGCTCCTAAGGTTCCGATTTCACCCTAATTGTCATGCTCGTTACCAATTCAATTCAATGGCTCCTAAACTATGATTGATGGTGAACTACAAAAGTAACCACAAGTTTCTCTCGAACAAATGCGATCCTAATTACTAATTAAATGCCTCGTCTTTCGAATGTCGGAATTTAATAGTAATCAAATTAAGTATAGAATTCTACAAACCACATAAAATATTCACGCTACTTCTAGCCATAAATTATCATATGTTGATTTAATGAATGCACAACTCAATTATCTTCTCTCGAATTTCTAATTGAATCCTAAAAAACATGCATGAGGTGATCAAATTCATACACACATTATATTCACATTAAATCAATCAACCATGAATTAAGAAACGAAATTGAATTGAAAATTAAATAACGAACAATCGAAATAGGACTACATCGTCACCTTAGGAATTAAAAGGCTTAAAACATAATTAAACTAAAGAAATTGTCCATAGGGATTCTAAGCATAATTGAAATTAACAAGAGAGTTAGAAGAAACAAGTTTGATGGCGTTGAACGGTTCCGTCTCCGGCTCTCGCTCTTTCACCGTCTCCTTCGTGCTTCCAAAAGCTCTCAATTTTGTGTCTTAGGGTTTTTCTCTATTTCTTCACACACCTTTCTGTCTTCTTTTCGTCCCCTCTTATGGTTGAGTCACAATAGGTCGTCCTTTCACTTTTTCGCATGTTTTGGGCTTTAAATGAGGGCTTGGGCCCAACCAGTCGCGAATCGGGCGCTGCAGCGGCGTGTAATTTGTGCTACAGCGCCGCACAACAGCCCACTCTTCACGCGCAACGGGCGCTGCGGCGCCTTGTTGCGGGCGCTGCGGGGCAGCTCGATTTCCGGATGGCGCTGCAGCGCCAATTTGGCTTGTGCTGCAGCGCCCAGAGGCCATGCTTTCTCGGCTCGTGATGGTGCTGCGGCGCTGCCTTTCAAATGCTGCGGCGCTGCTCCGTTTTGCCTCTTTTTCTACATTGCTTCCTCCGATGAGTTCCAATACAACCTAGTAATACAAATCAATCAATAATTATCCATTTTTATTACTTTAATCATTCATTTAGGACAATAATCGTATAGATTTCATGCTTAAATATATGCTCAATTGTGACTCATTAGCTAGTCGGAGGAGAGAGGGGGGAAGGTTACATTAATAAGGTCTGATAAACCATCCCTTAATTTCTGGGATTAGGTAACCCAAACACACATTCAACCATACCTCTCTGAATTACGGGAGTGGATTACCAATTGCCGTTGTACATTAGGAATGGGATGTCTACAGTACCTGTCAGACATCCCTACAATCGGGATTGATCAATCAATCACCACAAGGATAGACCTAGGTTAAAGGTTACGCGGACTTCATCCAAGATCGGGGGTCT
Source organism: Boehmeria nivea var. tenacissima (assembly GCA_018132145.1). Lineage (NCBI taxonomy): Eukaryota > Viridiplantae > Streptophyta > Magnoliopsida > Rosales > Urticaceae > Boehmeria > Boehmeria nivea. The sequence goes on along the minus strand of CM030875.1, from coordinate 15,206,463 downwards.
CCAGTTTCGCGGGTCGAGCCCCTAATCTTGACCAGTCCTTTCCTCTTTTTCGAGGTTACCTTCGTGGGACTTGATCACCTTCCAAGCTCTGCGGGTACCTCAGCGAGGACAATCTACAACGATCCCAACTCCTGGTTCCCCCGAGGATGGCTTCTTTTTTTTTTATGACGTGGCGATGCTGCGCTACCTCTTTGGATTTTCCACCTTGCGATCGTCGCTCTTCGGGGAGCCTGCCCCCGAAGCTACGATCTAGAATGAAAATCCTCATACAACAAGGCCATTTAGCTAAAAATCTCTAAAAAAAATTATATTAATGATGAAATTTTATATTATAAAAGTTCTCTTATATCCAAAAGTAAGCATGGCTACTTGTAGCATCCAATGCTGAAAATAGCATAAATACATTAGAGCATTTAATGTTAGACATAGTATTTTTATTTTTTATTTTTGTGCTAAATTTAGGATTGATATTGATATTACATTGAAGATGGGGTGTAATATCTAAAAATACATATTCATGCAGTACTCTTGGGTCCACTACGATGTGGGTGGTCGTATCTTCTCAAACTTTTAGGTATGCTACATCTCAGCATTTATTTATTTCTAATCTTTGATTAAAAAAATTCTTGTCTTGAAATTTCCAAATAAAATCTCTGTAGATTTTTGTATGCTTTTTTTTTTCATATAGATTATATCATGTCTAAATATCATATTATTTACTAATCTCATGAGTTTTAACTATTAATGGACATTTTCGTAGATCTCAAACCAATATTAGCAATGTAGGCTAGTTACAAGACTAAATAAAACGAAAAAAAAAAGTAAAATTCGTGAACCTCTCCCCCTTTCTCAAGTATCAATTAAAGAAAAGCCCCCATGTTATTACTGAATATTTCAATTTTTTTTTTGCTTTAATAAGTTTTTTCTCCTATACGCCTCCAATCATCCTTTGTGACTTCTTACCACCTCTCTCATATATTGATCATTAATAAGTGAAGTAAAGAATATCCGAAATTTGCAGTACAACAATAAAAATAAAAATCTAATGTTTTAAAATAATTAATTGAAAAAGTATATATCAATTCATCAATTACTTATATATATTTTTGGTGATTTAATATATTACCATCAATTACCATAAAGTAGGTCATTGAATCTTCATTTAGAGAAGTTTATGAGAAATTGATAATTTGTGACAGTCATAATCCCTTGAGCCAAAAAGATGGCAAGACAGGGTAAGCTGTGCAATCCCGCACCGCCTGGGTAAGATGATGGTCTAATGTAAAGGTTCCGAGGCTATGCTGGTATGGGACGGTACGGTTGAGGAGATGCTTAAAAGATATGATGTTACTACCTATGTTAACAAGATGCATCTTCTTTTCGGGAGCCCATCTCGTAAGAACTCCGAAGTTAAGCGTGCTTGACCCGGAGTAATTTAAGGATGGGTGACCTCTTGGGAAGTTTCTCCGGGTCAAGCACGCTTAACTTTAATGATTACTCCGGGTCAAGCACTCCGAAGTTAAGCGTGCTTGCACCAATAAAAAGTTTGCAATAATAATGATTTTTTTAGCGAAAATTAAAGAAATCATTTTTTAAGTTTCAATCTTGTTTTCTTATTACATTTCTGTAGTCGTTTTCTAAGTTTTATATGATCTTGTTTTCCACAGCTAGCTGTCGGTTCCCTTTTTTTTTTTTTTTTTATTATCGTGTAGTATTTATAACTTTTATTGTTTGGTCAACATAAGTCATAATAAAATATATTTTTGTTTAATTTAAAATTTTTTGGTTAAAGTTAATAATTGAATGATTATTTAAGAATTTTAAAAAACACAATAATTTCGTTAAAACTCAGGTCTAAGAATTTTCCCTATTTTAATTAATCAAAGTGAGATTTGTGATACTTCAGTATTCTTTCTCAAAGCACACGGCATTTCTTTTTCCCTTTATCCCAAACCCATCCTTGCCTAAATCGAAGCAAATTAACTGCGAATATTCTATAGTTGCTTCGGAGCCTTTCACAAGTCATTTGTGATCAGCTCTCGAATGTTACACATATATAATCGTTCATAGTTTTTATTTATCTGCACACTAATTTAGTTGAGAGTATTTAAAACAAAAAGTTTATATCAGGTTGTTCACTGGTTGGAGCAATTAACATATCTTTAATACTTCAGCAACTGCGAAGTGCGAACTTTCCAAGAATGACTACGTCCGATTCCAATATCCCACCAATGTGAGTAATAACATGATTTCATTTCAGCTCATTACAATAGATTTTGATATATATAGTGTTTAAAGTCAATATAAGCTACTATAGGGTTTTTGTTGTGTAATGCAACAAACAACTAAGAAAAATAATCACATTCCCAATACATCAGAAAGACAACAAATTAGCTACAAAATAAATCTTAATTACAGAAATAATGGCGTTTATGTTATTCAACATTGCTTTATACAAGTTAATTAATTATAAAAAAAAATGTGCAATTGTGTTGAAGTACTTTCAACATATATAATTTGCTTTCTGTGATTTGTTAAGGACCATTTGGCTCTTACTAAAATCATAACCCCAAATAAATAATAGAAATAGAAATTTTTTATTATATTGAATATTGAATACAAAGACCACAGAAAAATTGCACAAAGCAAAACAACACAAAAGAAGGACTAACACTGTTTTTTTTCCTTCTCTTGCCTTATACACGGCAACTTTTGTTGGTGTTTTTTGTTGGTGCATAAGCTCTTGACAAGAGCTGCTATTCATAGGCAGAGGAGTGGGGTTTTGAGCGAAAAAAAAAAAAAAAATTGCAAAGCATCTTGCAACTTGCAATATTGCACCTCATTCTAAAGTCTATACCTATAAAATATATATTATATCTTATTGATATTCTAATTAAGGAAAATTACATATATAAGGCTATCTTCATAGAATATTATATATATAAGTTGTAGATTTGAGAATATTACATATATAAAAAATATGCTGATGTGTATTTTTTTTAAATACAAAACTATCCTTATAATTTTGAAATTTTTATTTGTCAAGTATATAAAAAAAAACTATTTAACAAAAAAAAATCATTAAATTGTATTTTTTTTTGGGTTGTTTAACTATTGAGCACTTGAAATAGGTTTTTTTTTTTTTTAAAACAAATTCTAAAAACATTTACAGAATATACTTGTAAGTGGCTAACTGTTTAGGAGGAAAAAAAATGAAAAAAAACAGTTTGAAAATATTATATAGCTATTTTTGGGGCAATTAAATAGATTTTTAAAATTTTTTCTATTTGTTTACGTGTATAACCCCTCCCCTTATTACGAAATATAAATCATAGCCCGGAATATAAACTATATTCTAATACGATATAAATTATATCCCGGAATATAAATTATATTCTATCATATTTGAATTTTTTGTTTGAAAAAATTTGCTATGAACATGGGACTTGGTTGTAACATTTTTTTTCCTTTAAATATTCAATTCGTGCACTTTTTTTTTTGTTCTTAACAACTTATATTATGAGAAAATATATAAATTATACACAGAAATATAGCTATATTATGAGATAATATATATATTATTTCTTAGAATATAAGTTATATTCTGACATTATATTGTATCATAAAATATAAGTTATATCCAAAATCTCTGATATCTATATTGAGAGATTTTGAATAAAAAATTTGAATTTGGAAAGAAATCGCCGAATATAATGGAAACTAATGAGGAATGTATGATTTTTTTTAATGGAATACCTATTGGCGCATAAGTCTATATATGTTCTTTTTTTTTTTTTTGTCTCTCTAATGATTACGTTGATCAATTAATATATACAAACCAATTATATATATATATATATATAGAGTTAGGATTATAAATGTATTTTTACTTGACACATCTTATATTTGTAATATTCTTTATCCTATAACTTATATATGTAATATTCTATGAGAAGTGCCTTATATATGTAAATTTTCCTTCTAATTACATCATATATATATTGGATTTGGGCTTGAAGTCTAATGATCCGGTGTTTGCATTTCAACACTCACTCTCAACACCGGCTTCTACTCAACAAATGTTGAGTTGTTTTTTTAACTTCTCGATCTTGCCATCGTTGTCCTTTAATGAACAAGTCTACAACTTGACCATCTGTCTTCACTTGGTGCATCTTAATATCCTCTTGTAACACTTTTTCTCTGATAAAGTTATAGTGTACTCCCACATGCTTTGTCCTCGCATGAAACACTAGATTTTTCGCCAAGCGGACTGTCGATTGGTTGTCACAATAAAGTGGCATTGCATAATCAACTGGTTAATGTAAATCTTGCATTAACCGAATTAACCCCATGCTTTGTCGTCGCTGTTGAATAGTACTTAGCTTCCGTGGTTGAAAGTGATATTGTTGGTTGCCTTAAATTACACCAAGAAATTGCTCCAGATCCGAGCTTTAACACGTATCCTGTTGTTGATCGACGCGTATCATGATCTCCCGTATAGTCAGCGTCACAATAACCGACTAACTTGCAATCTTCACTATTTTTGTACAAAAGACCAAAGTCAATTGTACCTTTGACATATCTCAGAATACGTCACACAGCTTCCAAGTAAGACTGCTTTGGATATTGCATGTACCGACTCACGATACCAATTGCAAAAGCAATATCAAGTCGCGTCAAAGTTAGGTGTATAAGAGTACCTATTAGTTGTTGATACCTTGTTCCGTCTGCCAAGTCTTTGCCTTCGTGTGTGCACAACTTGACATTTGCTTCCATTGGAGTCGAAATAGGCTTGCACTCTTGCATTTCAAATTTCTGTATCTGGCCTTTTACATACTTCTGTTGATACAGAAGTAAACCTTTATTTGTACGGTTGACCTCGAGCCCCATAAAATGTTTGAGCTCTCCACGTTCCTTCATCTGGAAGTGGACATACAAATTTTTCTTCGTTCGATGAATTTCTCTTTCATCGTCTCCGGTGACGATCAAATCGTCTACATAGACCAGCACTACCGCTAGCTTTCCTTCTCTAGCCTTGACAAATAAGCTAGAATCAGCATGAGCAACAAAATAGCCACTATGTGTCAGAAATTCAACAAGCTTTTCGTACCATGCTCTCGGGGCTTATTTTATCCCAAAGAACGCCTTTCTCAACTTGCACACGTACTCGGGACGAGCTCTACTCTCAAACCCCCGTGGTTGAACCATAAAGATCTCTCTATCCGACTCTCCATATAGAAAGGAATTCTTCACGTCCATTTGCCATTTCACCTCTTTCGGCTTTGGCACGAGTTCTAAGTTTGATTTTGCTCTAATGCGACGATTTCCTCTTCCATAGCTTTGAACCATTTTGGACTCTGAGATGCTTCGTCAATCGTCTCTGGCTCCATTGGGATCTCGACTTCAGCTACGCCTGCATTGACATACTTGAGATTTGGCTTCTGTATTCTTATCGACCTCCTAAGTTGTGGTTGTGAATATTCTCTTTCTTGAATAGGTTCAGTATCTTCATCCGCTCTTTGATAAACACTGATTTGCCTTTCTACTTGTTCTGTACCATTTTTATTAGCCGACTCTTTTGTTGCTTCAGGACTTTGCCATACCTCGGTAGCTTGTTCTTCTATTTGTTGTAGTTGATCTTCAATCTCTTTGGAATTAGGTAATTCCACATTTTTAGAAGACCACCAGGAAGACATTTCATCAAACATCACATTCCTTGAGATATAACACCGACCAGTAGTAGATCACAACATTTCCTTTCTTTTCGCCGGTCATCGTAGACGACAAAAATACAATGAACCACTTTCTTATCATATTTGATACGTAGGTGATCCAGTACAAACACATAGTAAATACAACCGAAAATTCGAAAGTGACCAACTACGGGTTTATCATCCTACAAATTTTCAAAAGGTGAAACAAACCCAAGCCTTGGTTAGGAAGCCAATTGATAACATGAGCTGCTGTCTTCATACACTCATACCAAAATCTCTCTAGTACATTCTTAGCATGTATCATACTCCGATAAGTCTCCGCGAGATGTCGGTTCTTCATTTCGGCTACATCATTCTGTTGCGGCGTATTTGGACAAGTCATCTGATGATATATCTGATATTTTTTGAGGCATTTGGATAATTCATTTGACATGTATTCTCCCTCGTTGTGGGTGCGCAAGCACCGAATTTTTCTTTTAACTTCTCATTCCACAGCTTCTTTGAACTCTTTGAATTTTGAAAGTGTGTCAAAATTTTCTTTTATAAAGAAAACCCAAGTATATCTGGAGAAGTCATCATGAACGTAACTATGTATCGCATTCCGCTGATAGATAGTTATTTGACACGCCCAAAGACATCAGAGTGAATTAGCTCCAGCGGCGCATTAGCTCTGAACTTCGATTCACCATACGGTAATTGATGTCTTTTACCATATTGACACCCGGCATAAATCGTGTCTTCTCGGACTTCAAGATGAGGAAGTCCTCTGAGCATCGATTTTTTCATCATTACTTTTAACTCGTGATAGCCGACGTTCCCTAACCTTGCATGCCATAAATCTGTTGTCTCGCTTTTTCGAGTTCTATCTACATAAGCAGTCTCTGCTGATATTACGTAGACAGACTCTAACCTACGTCCCTCCATTGTTGGCGTTTCTGTGATCTTGAGATCTTCATACACCTTGACATCTTAAGGACCGAACAACACATAGTGACTAGATGATGCTAACTGTGCCACTGATGGCAGATTATTCCTCATGCTTAGAACATGATAGACTCCTTGAAGCGGTATCTCGTTTGGACCGTAACGATGTACAATGTTTGTTTTACCAAAATGGGCAATTGGTAACCTTGCGTTGTTGGCCGTCGCCGCCACGCGATCTCTTTTGTACTCTGTCATTTCCTGTAGCTTGTCTTCGTCTTCGGTCATGTGATTCGAACAGCCTGAAATCGACGATTCAATCCTTCTCGTAGTCAATCTGTCCTGGTGCGGTCACTACAAGCGCCGATTCTTCTTCTTCTTCTGCAGCAAATGATGCGCGACATCCCACTCGTCATCACTCTGATTCTCCATCTTGGAGGTTGCTGCATTGCTTTCGGGCGTTTTCTTTTGGAACAACAATCTTTCGCCATGTGGCTCTTCTTTCCGCAGTTGTGACAATTACCATCAAACCATTTTTTTGTTGGACGGATAACCCTTGTCTCCATTCTTCTAAGCTCCTCCTGAGTGAGGGCTTCCATAATGACCACATGGTTTGTCATCGCTTCTCTTTGATCCGTTGCTGGCATTTGATCGGGGCCGCTCTCTATTCTTGTTGGTAAAGAGTGCATCTTCCTCACTTTTTAGTGAGCCTCCACCAATTTCTTTGGCCATTGCGTCTTGGTCTGCGAGTTGATTCTCAAAATCTACAAGAGACGGCTTTAGTAGGCCAACCTTGTACAGTGGTAACAAACCCCTCTGTATCTCGGCTTTAAGCCATGAATGATTATTCTTCTCATCTTGGCTACCGCGATTTTGGCATCAGGATCTAACTCAGAAATCTCTCTACACAAAGTCTTCACCTTGTGAAAATAATGATTGATCGTCAAATCATTCTGCTTGATAGATAACAACTCATTTTCAAAGAGTTGTAATCTCATGTCATTTTTTCGTGAGAAAAGTGCTTTGAAAGTATCACACGCTTCTTTTGATTTTTTTGCTTCCCTTATCCTCTAGCATTTCTTTGTCTATTGTTGTGTTGATAGCAAACATGGTCTTCCCTGCTTTAACTTTTCACTTATTCGATGAGATATCATTGTCAGGTGGTTGTGTAGTTTCATTACCACTAATGATTTCCCAAAGATCTTGACCCTGCATGTATGATTCCTCCATGTGTTGTAATTGTTGTTGAGCTTCTTAATTCCTCCAACAATTTAAAGGTCACTCATCGTATTGTGAAGACTACGACAATAAATAAGATTTTGTTCTCAACAAAAAAATCTTGCAGAGTCCCTGACTACTCACGATGCAAAGAAACTCCCCACAGTCCCTAATGATGTGGCTCAAGGGTATCACAAACTACGCAAAAAATCTCAAAAAATATTTTCTGATGTGGAAGATTAATTATAAACTGCAACCACAAAGCATACTCAAAATTTCAAGAGACCCTAAACGTGGTTCTGATATCAATTATTAAAGGACACTTGGCTCTAAATACTAAAACCACAACCTCAAACAAATAATAGAAATAGAAATAGAAGTTTTCTATTATATTAAATATTTATTACAAAACCAAAAAAAAAAAAAAACTGCACAAAGCAAAACAACACAAAAGAAAGAGCAACACATTTTTTTTTCCCCTTCTCTTGCCTTATACTCGGCAACTTTTGTTGGTGCATAAGCTCCTATTTATAGGCAGAGGAGTGGGGCTTTGAGAAATAAAAAATAAAAAATTGCAAAGCATCTTGCAACTTGCAATATTGCACCGCACTCTAAATTCTATACCTATAAGCTATATATTATATCTTATTGACATTCTAATTACATCGCATATTGGATTTGAGCTTGAAGTCTAATGTGCCGGTGTTGGCATTACAACATGATGTTCACTACACCCATTCCAAACCTACACATCTTATATATAAAACATCCGTCCGTACAAATCAAACCATCCGTGTTACCATTAACACCCTATTTGCTGATAACGCTACATTCCGATTATTCTTGATTGAACAATTTGATACTAATTAAATTAAGATAGCCATAATCTATAATTAAAGCTAAAATGCCTTACTAAGTATGTACTTAAAAAATTCATTGATTCAGGAGTAGCACCATCAACATCGCGGGAAACCCAATTGTCAGCGAGCCTCTTTCAAGAAACAACTATTGGCTGTGGAGCGTCCAGATGGAGACTTACTTGCATTGTCAAGAACTGTGGGACGTGGTGGCCCATGTGCACCAAACCAAAGACTTCGATAGGAAGAAAAAGAACGCCCTGGCTCTCCATGCCATCCAGGTTTCGTGCACACCGGAAGCTTTTGTTGTGATTAAGGACATTACTTCCGCCAAAGCCGCTTGGGATGCTTTGGAAAACTCCTTCAGATGGGAACCTGAAGACACTGAGCGACAGTCTCCGTATGAGTGTAAATCCTTCGGTAATTACTACATAATTAACGACAGTTCTCAAAATTATTCCAAATTTGCAAAAAATTTGAATCTCAGAACTGAATTTTACATGAAAGTTGTGTGATAGATTTATTAGGCATTGTGATTAAATAAGCGGTACAAGGCTTTTATGTCATAAAATAATATATTGTGTATATCTAGTTGTACTAATCTATCTCTCTTTATGCCTTTTGTTTCCAAAATAGTCTTGAGCAGATAGTGATATTGTATTTTCTTTTTTATATATTTTAGCCAAGTAACAATATTAATTGGCAGAACCCGATAAAGTTGTTGAGAACGAGATCAATAAGCCATTCTTCAGTGCTGTGTACCGCGGCGACTGGGAAACGGCTCAGATATTTCTCGTACAGCACCCGAATGCTGTGAGAGCGAGGCTCCCGGGTTTGGGCAAGAACGCGCTTCACATCGCAGTGACGGAGGAGCATCTGCACATTGTGGAGGGGCTGCTGGAGCGAATGACAGAACAAGACGTCCAAATGGAAAGGAATGATGGCTTCACGGCCCTCGCGGCCGCCATAGAAGTCGGCAACTTGTCCATAGCCAAATGCTTGATCAGAAAGAACAAAATACTAATCAGCATTGCTAATAGATTGTATGGCCTTCCAGCTGAACACGCTGTTGTCAGTGGGCAAAGGCATATGGTTCATTATCTCTACTCTGCTACGCCCGCTGAAGATCTAACATCCCGAAACCAAGGAAAGGACGGCGCGTCTCTTCTTTCCCAATGCATATCTGTTCAACATTTGGGTAATATAATATAAACACCCCTCCCATCCTCTCTCTCTTTATATGGTTAAAAAAAAAAAGTCTGTCTTAAGGAAATAATTTTGTAACTAAATGATATCGTACGATTTAGACACAATTTATCTCGTCATTAATATACTTTTACTCAAATGCTACATGTACTGTACAATATATATATATATATTATATGTAAATATCATAACAAATTAGGTATTGCGTTGCATTTGCTTGAACGAGCCCCGCTTTTGGCCATAACGGACGATGTTCCTGGGAGATCCCCTGTGTTTGCATTGGCTCATTCGAAGGGTTTTCCTAGCACATGCTCTCTAACATTTTGGCAGCGATGGATTTATGACTGTAAGTCTATTTTTACTTCATTCTCTTCTTTAATTCAAACATACGAACGTGTGTGTATGCCTTGTAATTGTTTGCAAAAATTGAATTAGATCCATAATGTCCCTTTTTTGTATGTTTTTGTTTTCACAGACATACACATCTATAATGGTACGACAAATCACATATATGTAGATATCCAAAACACAGAAAATAGCCAAAAGGATATGAATGACAATAGCACGATAAGTAACTCCGGGATCTACAAGAAAGGTAATGTTACTAATTAGTGTTTATACATGAATAAATAATAATACTCTATCATAGTGAATCTTGGTGTTGTTAGGTGACCTTTTGTAAGAAACGATGTTATATATACAAACATAATTTAAAAATAAATATGATGATTTAAAAATGTTTCGTAGCACAGTTTGTTCTATTTTTCAAATGTGACTTGTGAATATTCTAATTATAGTTTGGTCAACATGCATACCCATTGGAAACACAATACGCATAAAATATAGTAACAATTTGCCCGGCCCCCTTTTATTTTATTTTTTAAAAAAAAACAAACCGCATTTTTTTTTTGTCAAAATATATTTTTTTCATAAACAAAGTCATAATATAATTTCTAAATAACGAAAGGGCTAAAACGCAATAAAATGGAGGCGAAACGTAAATAAGAAAATTTAAAAATAAAGTCATTCTTGATGTCACTTAATAATTTATATCCCAAGTGGTGTGTTCTCTTTATTTTTCATTCTAAGTTTGTAGTATAAATTTTGGGATATAAATTAAAAGCGCAACACATTTTGGACATAAATTATAGGGTCAATTAGGTAAATAGCCATTTTGGACTGTGTGTTTTTAAAAAATAGTCACAGTTTTAAAAAATTTAAAAACTAGTCATAAAACTGTAAAAAATTTCTTACGAAAACAAAAATAGACATAAAAATACTGTTAGAAATTTCTTACACTTGGCAAAAATTTGTAAGAAATTTCTTACATGGCTAGTTTTTAAATTTTTTGAAACTATGACTATTTTTTGAAATTATTTTGTAAACAGTGACTATTTTTTTAAAAATTCTCTAAATTATAATTATTTCAAAAATAGAGCATTCTTCAAAATCTCCGCTGATGGCAAAAACACAAAAAAAGTCCTGCGTGGATGGGCTCATGCGTTAGGGTTGCCCTCCGCACGTGCATATGCCAACTGCCAACCAACCAACCCTCCTTTTTTGTCTTTTTTTTTTCTTGTTTTATTTTGTTCCCTTCCTTTTTGTTTTTTCCATCTTTTTCTTTCTTTTCTATTTTTCATTTTACTTTTTAATAATAAATACAAAAATAAAATAGAGAAATTATAGTGAATACCTAATTTTTAAAACTTAATGTAAGTTATTACTCAATCTTTTAAAAAATATAACCAATTACCCAAAACATGTAATTACTTACACAGTGATAAGTGGTGGTAATTCACTTTGTTACCAAAAGCATGTGCAAGTAATTCACAAATTGACTAGAAACTCAATTACTTCAAAAGTTTGGGTATTTATTTTTATTGTTATATAAATTCTGGGTATTTGCCTACTTCACCCATAAAAAAATATATTTTAATTTTTAAGACAAAATTATATGCACACAGCACATTGCATATCTCGTAATTAAAAATACATATTCCTGCAGTACTCTTGGGTCCGCTACGATGTGGGTGGTCGTACCTTCTCAAACTTTTAGGTATGCTACATCTCAACATTTATTTATTTGTAATCTATTGAAAAAATCACTTGGTTTGAAATTTCCAAATAAAATCTCTGCATACTTTTGTTGTGTTTTTTTTTTTTTTCATATGGATTGTACATGTCTAAATATCGTATTATTTACTAATCTCACGAGTTTTAACTATTAATGGACATCTTCGTGGATCTCAAACCAGTTTCAGCAAAGAAGAAAAACAAAATTCGTGAACCCTCCCCCCCTTTCTCAAGTATCAATTAAAGAAAAGCTCATGTATTACTGAATCTTCCAATTATTATTATTATTATTTTACTTTATTAAGTTTTTTCTTCTGCACGCCCTCAATCATCCTTACTTCTAACTTCTTATTACCTCTCTCATATATTGATTAATAGGTGAAGTAAGAAATATCCAAAATTACATGACTAAAGTAAACATAATTAATAATCAATATTTAAAGTCAATTATCATCAATTACCACTAAGTAATTGAATCTCCATGTTAGATTTAAAAATTGATCGACCTAGTTAATAAGTCTTCAGAAGTTAGGTCGGTGCTAATTTATTGGGATACATACTTTCCTAAAAAAATTCTCTATATATAAAAAAAGAAATCAATTGAATCACTTAAGTATTTTTTTTTCAAAGATCGAACAATTATTTAGTATAGACATATGTTAGAAGTTGGATATTTACCATAACTTTTATGGATGAATTTTATTAGTTTTATCCCTTAAAATATCAATTTCTTCATTGTAACACCCTACCCTAACATCTTGATTACTCTTTCATCAGCTTAATTGCATCAGTCTTAAATCTTAATCATGCAGATATCGAGAGCATACAGAAAACAAAACTGCTACATGTCCAAAGCCGTGAACTCTTGAGACGCATGTGCAAAGTAATTGAGAGTACAACGGACGAGAAGAAAATTAAAAAAGCCGGTGTACACGACGCTCTTATTCAAGCTGTCAAAGCCGGAAATGTTGAGTTCATCACCAGCATAGTAAAAGCGAACCCGGGTCTTGTTTGGAGCCCTCTCATTGCAAGGAGAGTGTTCGAGATGGCCGTTGAGCAACGTCAAGCAAAAATCTTCAGCCTCATTTACGGGCTCCGAGAGAAAGTAGCAATAGTAAGTTTTCGCGATAGGGACGATAACAATATGCTACACAAGGCAGCTGCAGTGGCGCCTTCGAGGCTGCTCAAACTCATCCCCGGAGCAGCCCTACAAATGCAGAGAGAACTTCAATGGTTTAAGGTCACAATATATATATATATATATATATATATCTAATATTTCTCTACTTCTAAGTTCTATGTAAATAATCTGAGTTCTTTTATCTGTATGCGAGCCTAAATGTCCTTTACGTAAACTAAGAAAATGTTATAATTAAAACCACAATAAAATAGAGATCAACGATAAGTTAATTAAAACAAAACTAATAAAAAGTTTGCAATAATAATGACTATTTCGGCGAAAATTAAAGAAATCATTTTTTAAGTTTCAATCTTGTTTTCCACATCTAGCTGTCTTTTTTTTTTTTTTAATTTTCAAGAGTATACGTTCTTACTTCAACTCAATTTTAATATAAAAAATATATATTACTCAAGACACAAAAAGACAATTCCCTTCGTCTTGCAATGGCTATTGCTCTTTTTTTTTTTTCTCGTGGCTTTCAAGTTTCAACTAAAATTTTCTAAATTATAGATTTTTTTTAGTTGAGTGACCAAAAACCAACTTACTTTCGTGCAGGAGGTTGATACTATTGCATCCCCGGCAGACCGAGAATGGTCGAACAAAGACCATATAAAACCACGGGCTCTATTTACAGAAAACCATAAAGATTTGGTGGTTGAAGGAGAAAAATGGATGAAGGACACATCAAGTTCTTCTACCGTCGTAGGCGCTCTTATTGTCACAATCGCATTTGCCGCAGCATTTACATTTCCAGGAGGATTTGATCAAAATAACGGTTTTCCAATGTTTCTTGGGGCAAAGTTGTTCAAGGTTTTTATGACATCAAATGCTGTAGCGCTATTTACATCAACAACTTCAGTGTTGATGTTTCTGGGAATCCTCACAGCGCGTTATGGAGAAGAAGATTTCCTCAAATCGTTGCCGAGAAAGTTGATAATAGGCCTTTCTACCCTTTTCTTATCTATAGCAGCCATGATCATTGCCTTCTGCGCTGGCCTTTCCCTTATGTTTTATCAACGGCTATGGATCGTCGTTCCATCGATTTGCCTTGCGAGTATTCCTGTTGCCTTGTTTGTGTTGATGCAGTTTCCTCTTTTGGTTGACATTCTCATGTCCACCTATGGTCCAAGTATTTTTGATAGGAAAGTCAAACGTTGGACAGGGGTTAGTTAATTAGTTCTCATATGTATCTTCATCTTATTTGTGCAAGGACAATGAGGATTGTACCTTAATGGTGCCTCGCTGCACAATATTCGTGCAATAAGTGAGTTTCGACTCTATGTTTATGTTATTTTAATTTTTTTTTGTTTTACTTTTATTTTTATTTTTTTATGTTTCTATAGTTGTATCTCATTCGTAATTTGTTTCTATTTTTTTTATTTAATTAATAATATCAAGTTTCGTTTTAGAGGAATAGACGTAGATGAATGATCTACTTTAGTAAGCGCATTAACTGTTCAAGCGCTTATGTAAATCTAGTTGAAAACCAAACACTAACAATATGTTTGGTAGGATGGAGAGGGGTGAGTGGATTTTTGGATGAATTTTGATATGTCAAGTTGTTTGGTAAGATGGATTTTAGGAGAGAGTGGATTTGTGAGAGGATTCGAAATCTTTAATTCTAACAAACTTTGAATCACTCCAAAATTGGAGTGATTTTGGAAAAGAGTGGAGCATTCCATCAAAATATTATATTAATTTACTATATATATTGCCACTAAAATAGTTAGTTTATTAGCATAATTTTTCTTTTTCCTCCTCCTTCTATCTCCATACAAAATAAGATGATGAGTTTGCACACTCTTTCCTTTTCTGTATACCAAACAGCACAAAAGAAAAAACTCCTCAATTCTCTCTATTTTCCTCCAGTTAGGTGATATGTGTTCCCCACATTTCATTTGTTTAGTTGGAAGGATGGAGATGTGGGAGGATGCAGGAGATGTGAGAGAGTTAAAATCCGCTTGTTTGATTGAGAGGATGAGAAGGGGGAGAAAGAGCGGTGAAGGGAGAGCAAATCCTTCCGAGCCCACTAAATTGCATCATTCTATAAAGTAGAAGGATGCAATTTCTCCACCCTCTGTAATTAGCAAAAAGTCTATTCTACCCTTTAAAATAATTAATAACAAATAATAAAATGGACAACTTAATAATAAAATCGCTTGGTTTCAAATTTTCAAAATAAAATCTCTGCATATTTTTTTTGTGCTTTTTTTTTTTTTTTTTGTCCCAATGAATTGTATCATGTCTAAATATCATATTATTTACTAATCTCACGAGTTTTAACTATTAATGGACATTTTCGTGGATCTCAAACCAATTTCAGCGACGTAGCCTATAGTTATTGGACTAAATAAAACAAAGAAAAGAAAATTTGTGAAACCCTCCCCTTTCTCAAGTATCAATTAAGGAAAACCTCATGTATTACTGAATCTTCCTAATTTTTTTACTTAATTAAGTTTTTTCTTCTACACGCCCCCCAATCATCCTTTGCAACTTCTCATAACCTCTCCCATATATTGTTGCTACTTTCTATATGTTTGACGTGTTTATAGTTTTAAAGATTGACTTGATTGTATGGATTGTTAATGCAGATAGCAATGGTATATATAAAAAGAAACTGTTCCATGTTCAAAGCCTTGAACTCTTGAAACGCATGTGCAAAGTTGTTGAAAGTATCTCGGATGAGAGGATAATAACAGAGGCCGGAATACGTGATGCTCTTATTGCCGCTAGCCGTGCCGGGAATGTGGAGTTCATATTCAATATGGCAAAAGCGAACCGGAGTCTTTTTCCAAGGGACTCCAGGTATTCTATATATACCCTTTTTGGTGAAAAAAAACTAGCTCCCTCCAATTGTGTTTTGACACGTACGCAAAGTGGTTATAAATACATTATTAATCAAAAGATTGCATAAAAAGAGAATTAAGCCTTAAAAACTAAGCTATGATCGTCAGAGTCCATCTGATATATTTTTAACTAAAAGCTCTAGTACTTGCACAGAGCTTTTTCTTTGGAGACATTAATAATTCTATTATGTCCTTGAACTTCCTTGGTTTTTTGTAGGCGGTTGATGAAATTTCCCCAAAACCCCTTGATGACTGGATGGGCAATGAGATTCTGGAACAACGCACTCTATTTACCGAAAACCACAAAGATTTGGTCGTTGAGGGAGAAAAATGGTTGAAGGACGTGGCAAATTCTAGTGCCTTTGTAGGTGCTCTTATTGTCACAGTCACATTTGCTGCAGCATTTACCTTTCCTGGCGGATACGAGCAAACTCTTGGTTTTCCAGTGTTCTTAACGGACAAGTTGTTTAAGGTTTTTATTATGTCAAATGCCGTAGCGCTATTTACATCGACAACATCAGTGTTGATGTTTATGGGAATCCTCACATCGCGTTTTAAAGAAGAAGATTTCCTCAAGTCGTTGCCGAAAAAATTGATAGTAGGCCTTTCTACCCTTTTCTTATCCATAGCAGCTATGATCATAGCCTTCGTTGCTGGCCTTTCACTTATGTTTCGTCAACAATTATGGATTGTCGTTCCATGTATTTGCCTCGCGTGTATTCCCATTTCCTTTTTTGTGTTGATGCAATTCCCGCTATTAGTTGACATTTTCATGTACACTTATGGGCCAATTTTTTATAGTAATGTCAAACGTTGGATATAGGGTTAATTTGCTGGTTTTAGTATGTATCTTCATTTATGTGTGAAAGTACAATGAGAATTGTTGAATTTTCAATTTCCCTAGCGAAAGAACTGCAAATTAAATTTATCTTAATATATTTATTATTCGTAGCAAATTATTATTTACGAGTTTTACTAATTATTATTATGTCTCAAATTTCAAGCAATGGTTCCAATCTTGAGTTCTTATTGGAAACTTCATGTATATATATATGATGGAGAGAGGTTGAGGAAAAAGAAGGAAAATGCATCACCATTGTTGGAACTCCGAATATCAGTCATATATATATATATATATATATATGTATATATATGTATGTATATATATATATACTTGAATATTAGCGTCTCTCAGTACCAAAGCCCAAATACATTTATAAAAAAATGAAAACAATTAGATAATACGTACTAATAACCATAGTGAAGATATGGCTGAAGAGAACAAAATTCACAAGTAAAAACTAAAGAGGATTAGGCGAGTGACATGTATATTTATAGCGCCATCAGCTAGTAATTGCAAAGTCAATAAAATGACATGAGTTGGAAATAACCAATAATAATAAAAATAAAGATAACATACCATAAGAGAAGAAAACGACATGAACCCAATCAACGACAAGAATTCAAGGACGACATGTGACTTAAAAACGACAAGAATTTAAAAATGACGAAACAAAAACACTGGCGGAAAATAATAAATAACACGAATACATTTAACAAACAAATGAAGAAAAAACTACACGAGTTCTGAAACGACATGATATTGAGAAACGACAGGAACCAGATATACGGCGTGAGTTAAAAAACGACATGAATAAAAAATAACATGAAATTGAAAAATGACCATAAGATGAAAACGACATGAATAAAAAAGAACATGAAATTGAAAAACGACCATAAGATGAAAACGACATGAAGAATTAGACGACAAGAAACGAACTGTAGACAGGAACAGTTATGTACCTATGTAGAAATGCCGACATGAATAAGTAAACCTTTAAAACGACTGAAGATGTAAACGACATGATCTAATTTGGAAACAACATGAACAAGAAAATGACCACAATTGAAGAACAAACCTATAAACGACAAGAACATATACACGACATGAATAAGAAAACGACCCACAATTGAAGGACAAACCTATAAACGACAAGAACAGATAAACGACATGAATAATAAAACAGAGCAACAAGAACTCGGCATGTGGCTAATCAACCGGCAAAAATTCGAAAGTGAACACAAAATCAGGAATCGACATGAACCAAACAATCAACATGACATAAAAGAGCAACCAATCGTACATCTTTTGATTTTTATTAATAAAAGTGAGATTTGTGATACTTTCAATATTCTTTCTCAAAGCACACGGCATTTCATTTTCCTTTATCCCAAACCCTTCCTAACCTAAATCCACACAAACTGCGAATCTTCTATCGTTGCTTCGGAGCCTTAATTTACAAGTCACTTGTGATCAGCTCTCGAATGTTACACATATATAATCGTTCATCGTTTTTATTTATCTGCACAATAATTGAGTGGAGAGTATTTAAAACAGTAAGTTTATATCAGTTTGTTCACTGGTTGGAGCAACTATATATCACTAATACTTCAGCAACTGCGAGCTTTTCAAAAAATGACTGCGTCCGATTCCAATATCCCACCAATGTGAGTAATAACATGATTTCATTTCAGCTCATTAGAATATTTATTGATATTCCGTCTATTTTTTATGTTAATATTAAGCAACTTTAAGGTTTTTGTTGTGTAATGCAACAAACAACTAAAAAAATAATCACATTCCCAATACATCAGGAAGACAACAAAGTAGCTACAAAATAAATCTTACTGAATAAACGGTTTTTATGTTATTCAACATTGCTTTATATAAGTTAATTATAAAAAATGATGCAATGTGTTGAAGTACTTTCAACTTATATAGTTTGCTTTCTCTGATCTTCTTCACTACACCCATTTTAAACCTACACATCAAACCATCGGTGTTACCAAACCTAAATAAAGCATCCGTCCGTACAAATCAAACCATCGGCGTTACCATTAACACTTAATTTGCTGATCACGCTACATTCCGATTATTGATTATTGTACAATTTGACTAATTAAATGAAGGTAGCCATAATCCATGATTGAAGCTAAAATGCTTACTAATAATGTACTTAAAAAATTCATTGATTCAGGAGTAGCACCATCAACATTGCGGGAAACGCAATAGTTAGCGAGCCTCTTTCAAGAAACAACTATTGGCTGTGGAGCGTCCAGATGAAGACTTACTTGTATGGCCAACAACTGTGGGGCTTTGTGGAGGCCGATGTGCCTGACTTTTCAACACTCGGCCAAACCGAAGTCCTCGATTGGTATACGAAGAACGCCATGGCTCTCCATGCCATCCAGGTTTCATGCACACAGGAAGCTTTTGCTGTGATTAAGGACATTACTTCCGCCAAAGCCGCTTGGGCTGCTTTGGATAACTCCTTCAGATGGAAACCTGCAGACACTAGCGCTGCAGCAGGTATTCAATACTGAGCCATAGATAGATTCTGCATAGGCCTCTTCGAGTCTTGTAATTGATTCATTATTATATGAATAGAAATCTGTTGTCCTTTTTAGCTGTTGCTGTAGCTGTTCTTCTCAATAAAAAATCTGATAAGTCATCTATTTTTATTTAATATACTTTTAAAAAACTCAAATAATAATTAAAATTATGATAGTGGACATTTTTTTTTCTTATTATATATATAACTAATGACGATTCTAAAAACTATTCCAAAATTGCGAAAATTTGAATCTCACAACTGAATTTTACACGAAAGTAGTGTGATAGATTTATAAGGCATTGCGATTAAATTAGCGGTTATTGGGTATATCTATTTGTACTAATCTATCTGACTTTATGCCTTTTGTTTCCGAAATAGTCTTGAGCAGTTAGTGATATTGTATTTTCTTTTATATAAATATTTTAGCTAGCAAAGTAACATTAGTAATAATTGGCAGGGCCTAGTACTGCATATGATGTTGAGAACGAGCTCAACAAGCCATTTTTCAGTGCTGTGTACCGCGGCGACTGGGAATCGGCTCAGATATTTCTGGTTCAGCACCCGGATGCAGTGAGAGCAAGGCTCCCGGGTTTGGGCAAGAACGCGCTTCACATCGCAGTGACGGAGGAGCATCTGCACATTGTGGAGGGGCTGCTGGAGCGAATGACAGAACAAGACGTCGAAATGGAAAGGAACGATGGCTTCACGGCCCTCGCGGCCGCCATAGAAGTCGGCAACTTGTCCATAGCCAAATGCTTGATCAGAAAGAGCAAAAGACTAATTAGCATTGCTAATGGATTGTACGGCCTTCCAGCTGAACACGCTGTTATCAGTGGGCAGAGGCATATGGTTCATTATCTCTACTCTGCTACGCCCGCCGAAGATCTCGTATCCCGAAACGAAGGAAAGCGTGGCGCGTCCCTTCTTTCCCAATGTATATTTGTTCAACATTTGGGTAATATAATATAAACACCTCTCCACTCCTCACTCTCTCTTTATATAATTTAAAAAAATAGAATTAGTTTTAGTCCTAAGAAGAATAATTTTGTAACTAAATTTAGGCACAATTTATATCTTGTCATTAATATTATACTTTTACTCATGCTATATTTACTGTACAATATATATATTATATGTAAATATTATAACAAATTAGGTATTGCGTTGCATTTGCTTGAACGAGCCCCGGTTTTGGCCATAACGGACGATGTTCCCGGGAGATCCCCTGTGTTTGCATTGGCTCATTCCAAGGTTTTTCCTAGCACATGCCCTCTAACATTTTGGCAGCGATGGATCTATGACTGTAAGTAGATTCTCTTCTTTAATTAAAACACACGCACGTGTGTGTACGTATGCCTTGTAATTGTTTGCAAAAATTGAAGATACATAATGTCCTCTTTTTTTATTACTTTTTTTGTTTGTTTTGCTTTTGTTTTCATAGGCATACACATCTATAATGGTACGACAAATCACATATATGTAGATATCCAAAACACAGAAAATAGCCAAAAGGATATGAACGACAATATCGCGATAAATAGGTCCGGGATCTACAAGGAAGGTAATGTTACTAAATTAGTGTTTATACATGAATAATACTCTATCAAGGAGAATCTTGGAGTTGTTAGGTGACCTTTTGTAGGAAACGATGTTATATATACATATATAATTTAAAAATAAATATGATGATTAAAAAGTGTTCCGTGTAACACAATTTGTTCAATTTTTCAAATGTGAATTGTGAATATTCTAATTATAGTTTTGTCAACATACCCATTGGAAACACAACACACATTAAATATAGTAGTATATATATCAATACACACACGAACCTTTTTCCCTCGGGTTTTTTTTTTTTTTGGTTTTTAATTTTTCTTTTCGTTTCACATAAGAAACGAAAAAAAACCGCATTTTTTGTCAATATATATATATATATATATAATTTTTTTTTTCATAAACAGAGTCATAGTATAATTTCTAAATAACGAAAGGGTTAAAATGCAACAAAATGGAGGCGAAATGCAAAAAGATAGTGGGGGCAAAAACACAAAAAAAAAAAAAAAAAAAAAAAAAAGTCCTGCATGGATGGCCCATGCGTCAGGGTTGTCCTCCATGCGGCCATGCCCTTTTGAGAGCGTGCTTTGGATGTGCAAACCAACCAACCCTCCTCCTTTTTTTTTTTCTTTTTTTTTTTAAATTTTTTATTTTGTTCCCTTCCTTTTTCTTTATTCCATCTCTTTCTTTCTTTTCTTTTCTTTCTTTTTTTTTTCCATTTTACGTTTTAATAATAAATAAATAAATATATATTTTTTATTTTAAGACAAAATTATATGCACATAGCACATTCCAAATTACGTAATTAAAACTAATAATATCTAAAAATACATATTCATGCAGTACTCTTGGGTCCGCTACGATGTGGGTGGTCGTATCTTCTCAAACTTTTAGGTATGCTACATCTCAACATTTATTTATTTGTAATCTCTGATTGAAAAAATCTCTTGGTTTGAAATTTCCAAATAAAATCTCTGCATACTTTTGTTGTGCTTTTTTTTTTTCATATGGATTGTATCATGTCTAAATATCATATTATTTTCTAATCTCACTAGTTTTAACTATTAATGGACATTTTCGTGGATCTCAAACCAGTTTCAGCAATGTAGCCTATAGTTATTGGACTAAATAAAACGAAGAAAAACAAAATTCGTGAACCCTCCCCCTTTCTCAAGTGCAAGTGTCAAATAAAGAAAAGCTCATGTATTACTGAATCTTCCAATTATTTTTTTTCTACTTTATTAATATATTGATTAATAGGTGAAGTAAGAAATATCCAAAATTCACTACTATAGTAAATATAATTAATAACCAACATTTTAAAGTCAATTACCATCGATTATCACTAAATAATTAAATTTCCGTGTTAAAAAATGATCGACCTAGTTAATAAGTCTTCAGAAGTTAGATGGGTACTAATTTATTGGAATACTTTGGCCTAAACAATTTGTCTATATATACTAAAAAAAAAATTAGGCATTTAACCAAACTTTTGGGTAATTTTTCAGGATTTAGCCTTAAAATGTCGAAATTTAAGATTTAACCATAACATGTAGCATTTTATGTTACATGTAACATATATAGGTGTAAATAAGTGTAACATTCCATGTAATGTTACATGTGTTACATTTTATGTTACATGTAACATTACATTTAATGTTATACTTTTACATGTATATATGTTATATGTAACATAAAATGTTACATGTTATGGCTAAATCCTTAATTTCGTGAAATTATTTCCTTCAAATTTTACCTTCAAAATGGCTAATTGCTTAACTGGCAAAAAAAAAAAATCAATCGAATGACTTAAGTGTTTTGTTTGTATTTTTTTCAAAGATCGAACATTTATTTAGTATAGATATATGTTAGAAGTTGGATATTTACCATAACTTTTGTGGATGAGATTTCTTAGTTTTATCCCTTAAAATATCAATTTTCTTCATTATAACGCCCCACCCTAACATCTTTGATTGCTATTTCCTAGGCTTAATTGCATCAGTCTTTAAATCTTAATCATGCAGATATCGAGAGCATACACAAAACAAAACAGCTACATGTCCAAAGCCTTGAGCTCTTGAGACGCATGTGTAAAGTTATTGAGAGTACAACGGATGAGACGAGAATTAAAAAAGCCGGAGTACACGACGCTCTTATTCAAGCTGTCAATGCCGGAAATGTTGAGTTCATCACCAGCATAGTAAAAGCGAACCCGGGTCTTGTTTGGAACCCTCTCATTGCAAGAAGAGTGTTCGAGGTGGCCGTTGAGCAACGTCAAGCAAAAATCTTCAGCCTCATTTACGGGCTCCGAGAGAAAGTAGCAATAGTAAGTTTTCGCGATGGGAACGGTAACAATATGTTACACAAGTCAGCTGCAGT
This sequence comes from Boehmeria nivea var. tenacissima, assembly GCA_018132145.1. Taxonomy (NCBI): domain Eukaryota; kingdom Viridiplantae; phylum Streptophyta; class Magnoliopsida; order Rosales; family Urticaceae; genus Boehmeria; species Boehmeria nivea. The sequence goes on along the minus strand of CM030875.1, from coordinate 15,183,120 downwards.
GGCGCCTTCGAGGCTGCTGAAACTCATCCCTGGAGCAGCTCTACAAATGCAGAGAGAACTTCAATGGTTTAAGGTCACAATATATATATCTACTATTTCTCTACTTCTAAGTTCTATGTAAATAATCTGAGTTCTTTTATCTGTATGCGAGCCTAAAAGTCCTTTTTCCCGGTAACGTAAACTAAGAAAATGTTATAATTAAAACCACAATAAAATAGAGATCAACGATAAGTTAATTTAAAATTTTTTAGTTGAATATTGCGTTACCAAAAACTATTAGAGTGAAATATGAAGATAATGACCAATTTACCAAGTTTGTGATTTCTGTATCCCGGAATATTTTGTAATGATTTTTTATTTAATAAATTATGGGCTAACTTAAGAGGAGGATGTAGATCGATGAACAATTTAGTTTGTAAGCCTCTATATTTTCAATAGTGTATCAACTATACGTTCCTACTTCAACTCAATTTTATTAAAAAATAAATAAAATTACGTACCCAAGACCCAAAAAGACAAACCATTCGTCTTGCACGAAGATAATGACTTTTTTTTTTTTTTTTTTTTGTGGCTTTCAACTACAGGTTTCTAAATTATAGATTTTTTTTAGTTGAATGACCAAAAACTGACTTGCTTTCACGCAGGAGGTTGATACTATCGCATCCCCGGCAGCCCGAGAATGGACGAACAAAGACTATATAAAACCACGTGCTCTATTTACGGAAAACCACAAAGATTTGGTGGTTGAAGGAGAAAAATGGATGAAGGACACATCGAGTTCTTCTACTGTCGTAGGCGCTCTTATTGTCACAATCACATTTGCCGCAGCATTTACATTTCCCGGAGGATATGATCAAAATAACGGTTTTCCAATGTTTCTTGGGGCAAAGTTGTTCAAGGTTTTTATGACATCAAATGCTGTAGCGCTATTTACATCAACAACTTCAGTGTTGATGTTTCTGGGAATCCTCACAGCGCGATATGGAGAAGAAGATTTCCTCAAATCGTTGCCGAAAAAGTTGATAATAGGCCTTTCTACTCTTTTCTTATCCATAGCAGCCATGATCATAGCCTTCTGCGCTGGCCTTTCCCTTATGTTTCATGAACGGCTATGGATCGTCGTTCCATCGATTTGCCTTGCGTGTATTCCTGTTGCCTTGTTTGTGTTGATGCAATTTCCTCTTTTGGTTGACATTCTCATGTCCACCTATGGGCCAAGTATTTTTGATAGGAAAGTCAAACGTTGGATAGGGGTTAGTTAGTTCTCATATGTTTCTTCATCTTATTTGTGCAAGTACAATGAGGATTGCGTAGCAAAAAAAAAAAAAAAAAAGCACAATGAGGATTGTACCTTAATGGTGCTTGGCTTCATAATATTCATGTATAAGAGGTGAGTTTTGACTCTATTTTTAAAGGTTTTTTCAGGGTTTTTTTTTTTTTTTTAATTTTTATGCTTCTACAGTATATCTCGTTTTATCTATTTGTTATTCAATTAACGATATTAAGTTTTGTTTCAGAGGAATGGACGTATAGGATCGATCTAGTTTAGTAAGCCCAGTAACTGTTCAAACTTGTATCAATCTAGTTGAAAATACGTTCCAAACACTAAGATCTTATTTGTAATTAAAAAAAGAAGTATCAATTTTGGCAATAAAATAACTGCAAATTAATTAAATATTTTTGATAAAGCATCTCCAATGCAATGTCAAATTTGTGTGCTAATGCCAAAATTTGATATTTTAGCATAAAAAGTCTTATCTAATGCAATGTCAAATTTGTGTGCTAATGCCAAAATTTGATATTTTAGCATAAAAAGTCTTATCTAATGCAATGTCAAATTTGACATTAATTTTAGCAAATGCTATACATGGATTTGGCAACATGTATAGCATAATGCCAAATTTGACATTGCATTTTGCACCAAGTATAGCATAATGCTAAATTTTGGTATTTGGAGTAAAACATTGATTTGTCAACTTTTATGTATTTAATTAAAAATTAATATTTTATTCAAAAAAGTTTCCTCCTATCAAGAAATCATTATGACCATTTGTAATCTTATTTACTATTGGTTAGCATCACCCACTTTTATTGGTTTTTACAATTAAAAAAATAATAAAATAGCATTTGTGCATTGGTGTATCAAACATCAAATATAGCATTTTTACCTTTTTAAGTGCCAAATTTGACATTGGCATTGGCATTTGCATTGGAGATGGCCTTACATGTTAAAAGCAAATTATCATTATTAGTATTTTTAAGAGTTTTTCTTATAATTGATTTATCAAAATCAAAAATCAATTCAAACCTTTTATAATTACTGTAACCGCCCAATAAATATGAGAGTTAAGTTTATTTTTGAGTTAATGTCGTATTTGGTCCCTCAATTGTTAAGAAAGTATCACTTTGATCCCTATGTTTTTAATTTAAACAATAAAGTCCCTTATTTATTCAATTTAAATCAATTAAGGCCCTCTCTATAATTGACGTTAAATTCTTAACGTCTTTTAGCATGAGCCTTTCTCATGAATGCAATTTTAGGGCTAATATGGTAAACTAACATGCCTTTTTGGGGGAAAATAAAGAGGTGAGTCGAAATCAAAATTGAGTATTATGGAAAGCAAAAACAAAAATGCTCTCAGCCCTACAAAATCAAAATCATGCTTCCAACATTATAAGAGCATCTATTCCTCCTCATCCCAAAGTACGAGAACAAACAAAATCATAATTATGAACGCCGTTGCCGATGCCGAGAGCAGCATCCAAGCCCTTGCTGCCAACGACTTCTCGCCCTTCTCGGAGAACCCCGTCATCAAGCAGTACAACACCGAGTACTGGCTCCTCGGCGACCTCATGATGCCGCTAGTGCCGCACATGTTATCGATGGTTGAGAGGGTCAGAGCTACCACCGAGGCCGACATGGTATTCGTGATATTCTTCGTGACTAGGCAAGGGGTGTTCAAGAAGAAGGTGGAATCTAATGATCTCATTATATGTCTTGATCTCGAAGGTTCCATTATAATCAATTATTGAAGCATGTAGTACCCATGGACAACCTTCTACACACTTCGCTCTCACTCGACTCAAATCATTTTTCACCAACTTGACCCGCCTATGAGTTATGATCTTGTACTCTGCAATTGCTTTCTTCAATGTGATTGCGGTTGGAAATTCCATTCCCACTCTGAAAACTAAATTTCTCATATCCACGTCAGGGTTGAATTCTGGAGGTCCATATCTTATAAATCTTTTGAGAAGAGGACCATCTTCATTTTCTGAACTATCGCTGTATAGGACATCAGAGTTGTCCAAATCGCTATTAATGTGCTCATCAACAACCCTAAAGTCTATATTAGCTCTTTGTTCTTCATCCTAATCGTCAGTAGGATTGACTAAAATTTTTCGGTAAATATTCTTTTTCTTGATCAGTCTCTTCAAACTCTGAGTCATTAAGCACATCATCAACACCTATATTCACATCGTGTAAATCTAACAAAAAAATATTTAATTAACTTGTACCAATACTAAATTCTGCATATATTACACATACGTGATAAATAAATGATAAATAAAACAAAAAAAGGCACATGGCAGTAACTTTTATAATAGGAAAACACTAAGAGTCAACTTATTATATACTACTAACATATTAAAAAAAAAGAGAAATTATAGTTAATACCTAATTTTTAACACTTAATTTAAATTATTACTCAATTATTTGAAAAATATAACCAACTACCTAAAAAATTCAATTACTTACACAGTGGTAAGTGGTAATAATTAACTTAGTTACCAAAAGTATGTGCAAATAATTGACGAATTGACTTGAAACTCAATTACTTCAAAAGTTTTGATATTTTTTTAGTGTTTCTATTATTGGCATTTTGTCTGCAAATTAATTATCTAATATTATGCTATTATTGCTTGATTGATTTGCATTGATTTTGAGAGAACTGAAATTTATTGGCTTGATATCGTCATTTACTCACTATTCTCTCTATGTTTGGAATGTTAATATTTATTGGGAGATTTCATACGGTTAACTTTGGAGAAAATCTGGCTGCGGTGTTCTTGAGGGTGTTGCTCAAAGACAGGTTGAGACATCTTGTCTAGGTGTTAGAAATACCCGGTCTGGCGCATGAAGATGGAAAGTTTTTAAAAGACTATTGACCAAGCTTCTGGTGATTATCTCTGCAGCTCACGCACAATCATTGCTGATAATCTCTCGTAATGAAGAAATATTCCATGGAGTAATGAAGATTATTACACACAATTAATTGAATAATTAATGTGTGCTCTTTATGGAAAGTCTCCATCTTGCTTGGCCTTATTATTCTACGTTGGAGACTCTTTTCAGAAGATCTCTTTCATTTTTAGTTCTTTCCTTGGTTCAAATTTCATTGGTGGGTTTGATTCCCGTGTTTCTTTGACTTCAAGTGCCAAACATGGGTTTCTTTTTAGCTAACGTGCTTATTCGAACCACCTTATCCTAAAACCTTATGGATCACGTGCCTCGACGCTCCGGAACGCTTATACTTCGCCAGACCCAGGTGGCCCCGCACTTAGCAGTTAGCACGCCAATCCCCTCTTCGTAGCTCTTCATCCTCAGGAAATTACAATGTTACCCTGGGTTTCCAGTCAAAACGATTGTGTTTTGTGGTACCATTCAAGCCCATAATTCTTTATCAAAACACACGGCATTTCTTTTATCTTATCCCCAAAAAAAAAAAAAAAAGCCAGCATAACTTAAAGAACTGGGAATCTTCTAGTTGCTTCAGTATTTTTTCCAAATCATTCCCGATCAGCTCTTGAACGTTTAAAGTACATACATTGATTCTTTTTCTTTCTTTTTGTTTTGTTTTGTTTTTTGTTTGCTTTTTTTTTTTCCCCTGCCCTCTGCACAAATTGAGTTTGAGAGTGATTAAAAATAATAAGTTTGTACATCAGTTGTTGGTTAACCCGAAAAGAGAGCAACATATCACAATTACCTATTAGCTGGCTGAGCCAAAGAAATATTTTTAGGTGTCCTAATGTGAAATAAAAAAACAATAAAAATTATTGGGTTTTTTTGCACCTGGGCATCTAACTTATCGCGTTGTGACATTTTGACGTTTTTTTTTTTTAGTATTAATCTCCTTGAATAAAAAAAAAAAAAAAAAAGGGCCATACAATTTCAAACGAGTTTTCCGACACCTTTCTCACGCGGGCTTCTATTTAAGGTTATTTTTGTCATTTAATAAAAAAATAAAAAATATTTACTTTCTTATTCTCTTTTTCCTCCACCAACACCCACAAACTATGCCCAGAAAATATTCATACTGTCAAAAACATAATTCCTCAAACACACACCTATAAACACATGCGCGCACACCCTTATCAACACACACGCATATTATATATATATATATATAGCACACATATACATCGGCAAAGGCAGATCTGGGCAACTTTTATTGCGCGCCATCAATTCCCGCCGCACATTGGTGTCCATCGTTTGAGTTTGGTTCTCCGAAGCGCGCTCGATTAAGGCCTCGCCGACTAGTCGATGGAAAGCGGCGACGCCCCGCTGCTCACCCACAACGGCGAACGAACACGCCTTGAAGCCCAACAAAAACGCTGCCCACTCCAACCGTCGCTGAAGCCGCCGCTTACTCCGCCCGCGAATCCCTGCTGCTCGAGCCGATCACTTGGAGGGACTCCGATGACTTCCGATGGATGATGCCCGCTGCAGCCGTCCAAGTCGAGGAAGCCGAGACTTGCCGCATTGCCGAGCTCCTCCGCCTCCGTTGACTCAGATCCGCGCCGAAAAATGTGTGCAAAGGCTAGGCGTGCTCCTCGCACGATTTCGTCGGAGTCATCGTTGGGTTTTTTGAAGAAGATTAATCTTCTTTTAAATCTGACCCCTTTTTTTTTTTTTGCTTTTTCTTTATTATTTTTTAGTTATGCAACCAAATGACAAAATTAACCCTAAGAAAACGTCACGTGGACAACACATGCTAAATTTTGAACGGATGTTTTCAATTGACTTGAGGTAAAGTGCAATGATATTTAAATTCAAAAGGGTAAATAGTGTGCCAAAATGTTACAACGCGACAAATTGGAGTGTCTAGGTGAAAAAAATCCAAAATTATTTCATAAATTTTAAAAATGACATGATAAATCCAATATAATACAAAAGAAATATAGCCTCGTTAAATTCATTTTAAATTATGAAACATTAATCATAAATTATATTAAACTAATATAATCCCCCGCCACCCGCATGGTGGCTCTGCCCATGACAGCAACTGCCAGAATGTCTCAATTTTCACAACTTTTTCACCCGAAATAACTAAACTATCCCTATTTGAGAAGAACTTATAGTAAAAGTAGGACTTAAGAAAGCCTAGTTCCTATAATTAAACAGATATCTTGAGGTCTGAAACTAAATAAATCTACTATGAAACTAAATAGAACTATAACTCAGTCATGGTAGTAGGTATTTTTACATGATTTTAAAAACATGAAATTCCTGAAGAAAAAAAAAATGTTTTTTCCATACTTGCTAAAAACACAATCTTTTTCTTTTTGTCATTTTTCTCATTTCACACTTGATAAGTACTAAAAGTTATGGACTAATACCAACTTAGAAACATGTCCAGATTCTTGTTTTTATCCCACTCAAAGCGTGGGGCCTATAATAGTTCAAATTGTAAAATGTGGAGGCATAATTATTTCGGCGTTGCCGATTATTAATTCGAGGAGGGAAAGGTATCTTCTTACTGTTTAAGCTCTCTTGCTACAAGGACCAAAGTATATAACTTTCACTTTTCTTTATTTATAACTAGCTCGCCTAACATCATGAATGTGACAGTTTAAACTTTTTTTTTACAAAATTGAGATCTTTCACCACAATTTTTTTCGGATCCGGCACGGCCAGAGATTATCAACATGGAAGAACAATATGGCCGCGGAACTGATCACTCATTCGCCGTTAGAGAGATTCTTAAGGGAGGTAATAACTACGAGGAGTGGAGCGTTCAGATGAAGGCTTGGCTGTCGGCTCGCGATCTTTGGCACGTCGTGGCTGCGAAACGCTTTCGAGGCCCCGAAAGCGACGAGCAATCTTCCAGGCAACATGTGTCTTTGAGACGAAAGAATGCAGCAGCTCTCCACGCCATCCTGATTTCTTGCAGCTCAACTGCTCTCGCAGTGATTAAGGAGATCGAATCCGCGAGAGTCGCTTGGGCTACGTTGGCTGGTAAGTACGGCCGCAAGTCAGCCAAACGAACACGCACCAAAGGCCAAATAGAAGAAGAAGGAGAAGAAGAAGCAGAGAACCGAGCTGAGAAATCGCCGGATGAAAGTGAAGAAGAATCAAGCTCAGAAGAAAGCGAATCATCAGGTAAATATTGTGTCATATGTACAATGCAATCAGTAAATAGTGACCATACTTTCTGGTGTAGATCCAAAAATTTTGTTTTGTGTGACCACAATCATTTAAAATGTCCGTAAAATGCATCTTTTTACTTAATTTTCTAACAATTTTATTTGTATTTATCTTTTTTTTATTAGGTCAGTTATAAATATCTAATTTAAAGTGTTTGTTTAAAAAATAGCCAAAATTTAATATAATTTAAAAAATAGCCAAAAATTTTTGCTATCAATATACAAAATTTTTACCGTACGTACTAGAGCAATAATAATTTATGAATGGCTACTTCAAAAAAAATTAAAATATTGACTATATTTTGATATTACACTTTAAAAAATGCTATTTTCTTAAAAATTCCTTCTTATTTGAGTAGGTAGTCATTTTTTTAATGATATATTTCAAGAAAATGGTAAACGTTTCTATTAATTAAGTCATTTTATTAACTACATGATACTGCTATTTTACCTTTATGTTTTTAATTTTTATAGACATATAATTTTATAATTTTTGAAACATTGGTCATTTTTTTAAAACATGTAAAAAAAAAAAGACCAAATATACCCTTTTATTTCACAGCAGTAATTGATTTTAAATTTTAGGTAGGATATTATTTAGAAATTAGTGCAAATTATATTGTGATTGGTACATATGCTATTAATTATGTTCCTAAACTTGAAAAAATATATGTGAGTTGTAAAAATAGGTCAAGATTGAATGAGTCCTTTAGAAATAGTGTTTCAAAATATTAAAAAAATAACACGTGTTAAGAATTTTATGACAAAAAAATCTTGACATATTTGTAAGAAATTATTTAACATTTCAATTTTTACTCTTCAAAGATATTTAAAAATTTCTTACAAATGTGTAAAGATTTTTTTGTTATAAAATTTCTAACAAGTGTTATATTCTTAATATTTTGAACCATATGTTATTTTTAAGAACATAGAAAAAAGGATTGTGCTAGTTGCTGCAATTTCAAAAAAAAAATGATGACCAAGTAGATGTAAAATTGAAGTACTTCTAAAAAGAAATCGTATAAATAATTTGATGTTTAGGTATTTTGTTAAGGTATAAATGAAATTGTAAAGAAAATTCCAGGTATAAATATAAATATTAAACATAATTTAACGAGCACAGAAGAAAGACATGGCTTTTTTTTCTTTTTAAATAGAGGCGAAAATGAAATTTAGAAAAGCCAATGAAACATGTTTAAAAATTCAATGGGTTAAAAGAGAGACATCATCATTTAAGAAAATTTATGGATAAAATCATAATTCCAGAAAATCAGTGAAGGCATATTTTGGGTGCGCCCATCTATCTTATAAAGGGTCTAATAGGGCAGATATGTAATTTTGGAATTGAGTTATAACTTTCCCCGAATGGCCCCTCAATTTATCATATATTGTTTGACAAGTTGCCTTGTAAACTTTTTCTTCTTAGTAATTTGCATCATGAACTTGCAAGAATCTTGAAAAATTAGTCCAAATTGATTTTGAACATTAATTTTAAGTTGGAATAATTTGCATTGATGGTACTTTATTAACTTATCCGAGATTGACAAGTTACCCCCTAAACTGTTATCTTTGGCTATTTATTGCTACAAAGTTATTATATATGGTAATTATATACTACTTACCAAATAATGAATAATAGCTATTTATTTAAAACACGGTGAAAATTTTTGTTATTTTCTTAACTAAGCACCAAGATATTTCAGTGAAGAAAAGTACTATATTAAGGCAATATCTTGGCATTATCAGGGAGCGATGATGATGATGAGAACAAGAAAATTAACACAAGGGATGTAGAGAACTTTAGAAGGTATGAGCCCTTCTTCAAAGCGGTTTTCAATGGTGAATGGAACAAGGCGCAGACGTTTCTCGATCAGCATCCCGAGGCAGTGAGAGCCAGAGCCCCTTATTCTGGAAAGACCGCGCTTCATATCGCAATCTCCCGCGGACATCTGCACATCGCGGAGAAATTGGTAGAGCTAATGGCGGAACAAGACTTGGAAATAAAGGGAATGGAGGATGGTTTGACACCTCTTGGAGCTGCCGTAGAAGTTGGGAGCCTGGCCATGGCTAAATGCTTAATTAACAAGAACAAACGACTAGCTAGCATTCCTTATAGACCCCGCGGCCTTCCAGCGCGACACGCTCTTCTCTGCGGTCAGGACCAAATGGCTCGTTATCTCTACTCTGTTACGCCGATAAAAGATCTGATGATGCTAGATGGAGGAAGGCATTGCGCTGCATTACTCTCTCAATCTATAAGGACGAATCATTTCGGTACTATACGCTGTAACTTTTAGTGTCTTCCTAGCTAGAAACTCTTCTTTCTGGCCAAAGAGTTCCTTAACTCTCTGTTGTTATGATTACTTAGATATCGCGATGGATATGCTCGAGCTAGTCCCCGATTTGGCCATAACTAAATTCACACGTCGCTCATCCCCCATATGCATATTAGCAATTGCCAAAGTATTTCCAAGTGGATACCCGTTGACATTTTGGCAGCGATGGATATATAACTGTTAGTTTGTTAATTCATTTCTCTTCTTCAACATTCATTGTAATTAATACTTTTTTAATTAGTTTCTGTTAATCGTCTTTCTTTTTATATTCATCGCCACACTCTCTTTTTTGAAAGGTCTGCGTGTCCCCGATTGTGCAACAAATCACACTTCTATAGACATCCAAAACACAGAAGCTAACCAAATTGGGAAAGGTAATGTAGTTACTAATTATAAACCATTAATTTTACGTATATATATGCTTGAATTCGCATGAAGCACTTCTTTCTTTAGTTACGTTCCAGCTAAAAATTTTTTGGCTCTGCCAGCGCGACTCTTCTATCGACTGCAATGGATGGGTTCAAATCTTCTCAAACTTTTAGGTATATGGCACATCTCTCCTTTATCTTGATTATGTGATGACTCTATTTGAATTTGTTTTCTTTATTTTGAGAACTAGCTCCAATTCCTATCAATGATTTAGTTTATCATTGATAATTAGGCATCAAGGACATATATGAAATGAAATTGTTGCATGTTCAATCCCTTGAACTCTTGAGACGCATGTGCCAAGTGATCGAAAGAATTTCCGACAAGAAGCTACTCAAACAAGCTGGAGTGCCCCATGCTCTCGCCGCAGCTGTGTGGGAAGGGAATTTTGAGTTTATCATCAACATAGCAAATGCGAATCCTGAACTTGTGTGGAGTCCTTTTACTGCAAGAAATCTATTTGCACTTGCTATTGATCTTCGTCAAGCTAAAATCTTTAGCCGCATATATGGGCTTCATGATAAACAATCTATCGCAAGTGATCTTGATAGCACCAAGGAGAATATGCTACACAGGGCAGCTGAAATAGCACCTCCAAGTCTGCTTAATCTCATCGCAGGACCAGCTCTACAAATGCAGAGAGAACTACAATGGTTTAAGGTAACACAAAAATATAAAAAAATAAAAAGGAAATAGAAGTGTTCCCGGTATTTCATTGAAAATTCTACTTTTCTACTATGAGTTCGTGGTAATGCAAATTTTATCTATTGATTTTTTAAATTAAGCAAAATAAATACTTTATTTTAATTTTTAGTAAAGTTATTCTTATTCGTCTCCTCGAGTGGCCTAGGGGCATCAAAGAGAAAATATATATATAGCTTGTGTTTGGGCAAACCATTTTTGAATGGAATGGTCAAAATGGTTTGAAAAAAAATGATGTTGAATGATTTGACTTTGCGAATTTTGAAGTGGTATAAATGGTTGAGATTTAAAGATATTGTATAGGGATTTGGAAAGTTGAAAAAAATGGTTGAAAAAAAATGAAATGGAATGGTTTGGTTTGTAGGATTAGAAAGTTAAATAGATTGGAATAGTATGGAATGGAATAGAATGAGTGGAATGGTTTGCCCAAACATGAGGGTAGTTGTTTATCGACGAAAGTTATCCCTTGTTTAGGACCCCATTTAGATGGAAACATTCTATTATTTTCATTTAAAATGATTTTGACCAAAACATTGTTTTATGCATTCAAATGATTCATTTTAATGAAAATCATTTGAAGTTAAACAGTCAAAATTGATCATTTAAGTGGTTTGTTAAGAAAATTTTAACATTTCTATAACCATTTAAAGGAGGTACCTTGACTTCAATGGGGACCTGGCCCACGCACCACCTCCCTCCAAGCCTAAATAACTTTCATACTTAAAAATTCCATGAATACACTTTCGAAAACGCTTAAAAGAAAAAAAAAATTCAAGTTATTAATAAATAAATAAAAACTAATAAAGACTTTTAGTTTACCTCTTTTCAAACTCTTCTCCTCTTTGGTAGAAGAGAAGAATAACGGTAAGTTTTCTTAAGAATAACAATAAGTTTTCTTTTCCGCTTTTTTTTTTGTCTTTTTTTTTTTTTATGACTACATACATACAAAACTCAAAAGCTAGAAAGTTAAGATAACATAAATGCATAAAATATGTACACATATTTCTTTTCGCTTTTCTTACAATTTTACTAAGTGTTATGTACTATTGTTCAATTTTTTAATATATAAACAATCAAAAGTCAAAAAGTCAACACGTTGCATATAGAGAATAAGAACTCACATAATGTGATTCTAACCCTGTCTCTGCATTTAAATACAATTTAAATGGTCTACTTGTTCTCCGAATACAAATATTTTGGTCAAATTATTTTAAATAGACAAAAAGTTAAATTAATTGAAAATTTTAAAAGATAAAACTTTGTATTATCAAAAATTCGATAAAAATTACACAGTAATACTTATTATGATATCTTCAAAATAAAGTTGGTGAGTGTTACAATTTATTATATCGTAATAGTTAATGTAAGGTTTTATTTTCTTTTAATTGATTTTGTTGACCATCCCTAAGAGTTTGCTGACAAAAAAAAGAGGCTTTTAGTTAGTTTAGAGACCACCAAGTCTAAATTATGACCTGCATTATTGATGATAACTGATATATTGATATATATGTAGGAGGTGGAATCAATTGCAACCCCAGAAGCCCGTGAATGGTTGAACAGAGATGGTCTGAAACCACGCGCTCTATTCACAGAAGAACACAAAGACTTGGTCGTTCAGGGAGAAAAGTGGATGAAGGACACATCGAGTTCTTGTACCGTCGTCGGTGCTCTAATCGTTACAGTCACATTTGCTGCGGCGTTTACATTTCCCGGAGGAAACCATCAAGATACAGGTTTTCCAATGTTTATAAACGAAAAGTTGTTTAGGGTTTTCATGATATCAAACGCCATAGCGCTATTTACATCAACAACTTCAGTGTTGATGTTTCTTGGAATCCTGACATCGCGTTACGGTGAAGATGATTTCCTTAAATCGTTGCCGAAAAAGTTGATAATAGGCCTTTCCACTCTTTTCTTATCTATAGCAGCCATGATCATTGCCTTCTGCGCTGGCCTTTCCCTCATGTTTCATCGACAATCATGGATCGTCATTCCGGCTATTTGCCTTGCGAGTATTCCGGTTGCCTTGTTTGTGTTGATGCAATTTCCTCTTTTGGTTGATATCTTCATGTCCACTTATGGGCCAAGTATTTTTGATAGGAAAGTCAAACGTTGGATATAGATTCAGCTTTTATAAATATGACAAGCTTAATATACAACCAGCACAAGTGAGCTTTTTTCCTTTCCCTTCCCTCTGCTGAAACTCATTTTCTATGGTTTCTTATATTCTCTTGTTTGAGCCGTGAAAGGGGCCAGAGTCACTGGACACCGTTGTGCACTTCCTCCTGATTCTCAACTCAATGTCCCTCCGTATATTCTTTCATGGACGGCGCTCTTATTCGAGTTTTCTTCTTTTGGAGTTCCTTGAGATGAAAGTTACTTTTCGTTGATTCGGTGTGTTTGTTGGAGGTGATGGTGTGGATGTGGTTGAATAGGTTGGTGGTTCAACTTCCCTCTTCCGTTAGGTTTGCTTGTCGGCTTTGATGGTGGTGTACTCGACGGGGTATGCAAGTGTCACCACTGTGGTGTCTCGTGGGGCTTCCTCGCCTTGCTTGGTGTTTCTTTCGACGTGCAGTGTGCTCCAATAAGAGTTTGGCGCTGGTTGTCCGTGGGTTTTACGTGTCTCTAGACCCGAGCATTCGTGTTATCTATTCTTCATTCCATTTTGTTGTTCATCTCAGCCTTGGAAGTTTTGGCTCTTGTTATCCTGTGGCTTTGTGGGTTTGAATAATGGTGTTGTATTGTCAGTATTTGTTTTTAGTTTCTTTTGTGTTGAGTGTTTGTATTGGAACAGTGGAATTGATTTTCCCACTCTCTTTTTCTAATTGTTTATGAGGTTTGTGTCTATGTAGTTTTGTCTATTACATTGTACCTTTGATATTCGATCATAAAAATTATGTTGAAAGAACTAGTATTGTGCTCGATATGTGGTGTACTTTTTTTCGGTAGTCAATCACCATCGGAAAATTGAACTTTTTGTCATAACTTTTTTGGTAAAAAAAAATTGTGGTTAGATGGTATTTTAGTCACAACTCATTATATATTAGTCATTAAGGATTTTGCTAAGCACAGACGCGGTTGATCTCAGCCGTCCGTAGCTGGTGGACCCCACGTGGGATCCACAGTCATAGATGGCTGAGATCACACATGCGTCTGTGACTTTGTGCTTAGCACAGCTCAGTCATTAATGTACTCATAGTCAAAAGAATTTCATTTAATCATGAGCAACTATTATGTTTATTAAAATAATATTAAATTATTTAAATAGTTTATCCAAACAAAACATTATAAAAGCGCGGGTTTTTCTGTATTGGGGAAACATAGAAATACAGACAGGTGGGCCAAGAAAGAACTATTGTAATTGGCTCTAAGAAGAAGCGCTTAGAATTTGATGTCACCTTCCTCAGCAACAAATCAGTCGAATTGAACGTCGCCGTCGAGGTCCACAAGATCGAGGCCGCCGAGGTTCATGATGTCACCTTCCTCAGAGAACATAAGCAATTGGATTATTGGTATTGATTTGTTGATGTTGATCGATAGATAATTATGAGGAGAGTGTGTAGCCCCCACTGCCATCTCTTTTTAAGGGAGAGTTGTAAACCAAAAAATTATTCTTATTATGACTTACCCCTTGTTTGGAGTAGTTATTTTGGTCATTCTATCCCAGTTTTTAGTATGGAAAAAATGATTTAAAAATTATTTGGAATGGCTTGAAAATGATTTGTAAAAATAATATAAAAATGGTTTGATTTTATTAATTTCGAGATGGTATGAATGGTTGAGATTTAAAAATATTGTATAGGGATTTAAAAGGTTGAAAAAAATTGTTGAAAAAAAAAGAATGAAATTAAATGGTTTGGAGGATTAAAGAAATTGAAAAATGAAAAATAAAATGAAATAAAATAAATGAAATGTGTATGCCAAATAATAAATTAATAATTTATATTTTAAATAATATTTTTATTTTACACTTATAATATAAAATTTTAAAATATAAATTAAAAATATAATACAAATAATCTATAACTATCATTGTCCTCGAAACTCCCCCTCTTTTGACAGTGGCCACGTTGGCCGCTGCAATCACTATCCTATAAAACCCTGCACATGTAGGCCTCATTGTCGTATCACAACTTAATTTATTAAGTGTTGTAAATATTACTTGATTGCGAGTGGGCAATAAAAGCATTTTCAATGCATAAAGTCACCAATGAATGATATATGTTATATGTATTAGGTATGTTTATAATACTAAATAATGTATATAGCATGTGAATTCTATCGTTTGTTCAATGCTATCGTTGTAGTGCACCCAAAAACAAAAAAAAAAAAAAAAAATTGCTATCATAATTGTAAGTGAGATGCTACTTTTCAATTCACTTTTTTAAATATTACTTTATCTTTAATATTGGCAGTGACAATATAGTAATTATATAATTATCCGTTACAAAAACATTTATTGAAAATAGAAAAAAATTTGAGAATTTTTAATGGTCAAAGGATTGAGAAAATAGGCATATAAAATAAAAACACAACAATAAAATAAAAATAAAATAAAATTTATTTGTATTAAAATAAATATATCACTATGTGTGTCAAAAGGCTCGAAAAGAAAAAACATGATTAATCATGATAAGAGAAAAAAATTTCGAAGCAAAATCAGAACAAAATAATCGCATAAAACAATAATTTAAAATGTTTGAAAAAAAATGAAAAAGAAAAAGCAAAAACGGAAGAGGGAGAGGGGAAGGGGGAAAAGTGGGGGAGGCTAAAATAAATAAATAAAAGTGGGGGGGGGGGGGGGGGGGGGGGGGGGAGGGGGGGGTGCATGCTAGTCGCCCCCACGTGCCCACAATGGGTGAGACGAGACTGGCGTATGCGAGCGTGAAGAGAGGGGCCTCATGCGCACAAGCCCCTTTTTATATTTGCAATTGAACCCTTTCTTTTTGCAACCATGCCCCTATTAATTATTATTTTTGACCTTAAAACTTATATTTTTCATACTTTGACCTAAATTTTTAAAAAATATTTTCATTTTAACACACCCTAAAAAGTCTTTTTTTTTTTTTGCAAAAAAATACGAAAAAAATGCCATGAAACCGCTTTGAACAAAAAAAGGAAACGAAACTTTAAGAAACGGTCTACGCACTTTATATATATATATATATATATATATATTTATTTATTTATTGTCAAACTTATGACACAAAAAAATAGAACATTATTAAGATTATGCGAAACGTTTTACATAGATTGTATTAGAGCTAGGGATGTTTAAGAAACTGACGAGATCAAATCAAATCGATTAAATCAAATTAAACCAAACTAAATCAAGTTCATACCGATTATTATTGGTTTAGTTTGATTTGAAATTTTTAAAATTTTATTTAGTTTTGTTTGGTTTATGTTCGACCCTCTTAAAAATCAAACCAAATCAATACTTCGATATATATACATTTTAAATATTATATATATTATACATATATTTTATATACAACTTTTCTACAATACAATTTTACAAATATATAAATGATTTACGATAAATTAATAATTGAGAAAAAATAATTTGTTATTTTAGAATTAATCTTTTTAGTCTCTTTTAATAGATATCATTCACATTAATATGAGTTTTAATGCCACCTTTATAGACCGACTTTTGTTGTGTTGAATTAATTCATTGTTGAAAGAAACTTGCATTTGATCTGTCCAAATGTAGGATCTTATCTTATAACACAATCGATCTTATGAGTCACCTTTCTTATTCTTTCCAAAAGAAACAATCTCCGCTATCTTAAGAGGTTCTCTTCTTATTTAGGACATGAAAAACAAAATTTATTCTTGCTCTTTATGTCTAATCAATAATTGTTCCTTATTATAATTAGCAACTACAAAACTCTTTGTTGATCATTCATGTAAATTTTCCAGGTTTGGATAAATCAGAAACAATAGGGGATGTAGGTAGTAGAAGTTTTTATCTCCGAAAGAGCGAGAGCGGTAGAAGCAGCAAAAATGGCGCGACTACATCATTTACCTCCGAAATCGTTCCTGTTAGAGGCGACTCTCAGACTCCCGTGTTCTTGCTGCCGTCTTTTATGGCTCGTTACATGCAAAAGATTGTCCGAAGAACGCGGAAGCTTTGGAAGATCTTGGTCTGCTCGCAATGATTGTGAGGAGACCGTAAGGAATGCAATTCTTAGAGCAAACACAACATATTAATCAGTGTTTGCTCTGTTTCTGGCATCATTGTATCATTCTAAATCATGTTTGCCATTGTTAAATACAAACACGAGATGTTGTACATGTATCAGTATCTCTACTTATTGTCTTGCCGTAATTCACTTTGCAATGTTGCTCAAGCACAAAAGGAAATCCAATTTTTCATGTTGGTTTCTATGCGCAAGTCCTTCAAAGTGTATAGCTGAAGTTT
Source organism: Boehmeria nivea var. tenacissima (assembly GCA_018132145.1). Classification (NCBI taxonomy): domain Eukaryota; kingdom Viridiplantae; phylum Streptophyta; class Magnoliopsida; order Rosales; family Urticaceae; genus Boehmeria; species Boehmeria nivea. The sequence continues at coordinate 15,165,798 of CM030875.1, read as the reverse complement.
GTAATGTAATGCCTTGTATTTGATTTTTTTATTTTTATTTTTATTTTTGCTGGGAGATGCCTTGTATTTGATTATTTTTTTTGCTACTGCCTTGTATTTGATTAAACGATGAAAATGAGAGTTTACTCTCAAAGCCTTTTTTTTTTTTTTTTTTGCGCATTTTGTATTAATTTCAAATTTGTCAAATAGCGGCTTAATGGAAGTCATCGCAACACGGTAATAGGTCTAGATTTTGTAAACACGGCATAATTTGGGGTCCTAAATTCCTAAGTTAAGGCTTTGAGCTTGAGGTCTCACAAGCATAAGTTGACTCTATTGCCAAACTTAACTAAAAATAAAAATCGATGCAATTGTATAGATATTATAATTGTTAATAAGCAAAAGTCCTGCATATGATATGATTATAATTATTTTTGACTCAAATAATTAAGTTGCACTATAAAAATAACACTTGACTAATACTCTTATCTCACTATTTCGCGCTAATCTATTACCTTCTTTCAATTTTTTTCTATAAACACTTGACTAGGTTAGTATTTTCATTTTCCTCCTCCAAACAAATATACCCAACATAAATATTAGAATAAAAAATGCCCCACACATTTTAATTCGGCGTCAAGAACAACCTGTGTAGCGTTTTAGAGGGAGTAGAATCCGCAAGCCACATAAAAGATCAAGCAGGATTTAGTAGGACCAAGCTGAGCAAGTCCGAGGAGGACCACGTGGAAGAAGGTTAGAGAAGAAACAAGCCGAGCATGCTTGAGTAGGATTGAGGCTAGCAAATTCGAGTAGGATCGAGGCAAGCAAATCCGAGCAAGATCAGGGCAAGCAAGTCCAAGAAAGATCATGCTGAGCAGGATCGAGGGTAGCAAGTCCAAGCAGGACTGGGCTGAGCAAGCCTAAGCGAGATCGAGCTGAGCAAGTCCAAGCATACACATGCATGCCGAGAAGGTCCTAACCTGCACGTACCAAGTAAGACATGCGTGGTCCATGTTAGATACGGACTTAAGGATGATGGTCTCCTCTCGTGTGACGGGTATGCAGACCTATTGATGACAATTATGCATGTTCGAATGCGGCACCCTAGCAGCTGCTTATGACACTGAACAAACAGACAAATAGTACAACCAGAAAGTACAACCCATACACCCCTCTCTTTCTCTCTCTCACTTTATCAGCTTTATTTGTCTCTCTCTCTCTTTATTACCTGGGCTCACCTCCTCCCTCCCCCTATCTTTATCAACTTTCTTTCTCTCTCTCTTTATTACTTAGGTCTACATCCTCCTTCCCCATCTCTTTTTTTCTCTCTCTTTATCAGTTTTCTTTCTTTCTCTCTCTTTATTACCCGGGCCCATTTTCTCTCTTTCTCTCTCTCTCTTTATCAGCTTTTTTTCTTTCTCTCTCTTCATTACCCGAGCCCCACCTCCTCCCTCCCCATCTCTTTCTCTCTCTCTCTCTCTCTTTTCCTTCTCAGCAATCAGCCCCCTGAACAATTTTTTTTTGGGTGAAGTAGGCAAATACCCAGAATTTATATAACAATAAAAATAAATAGCCAGACTATTGAAGTAATTGAGTTTCTAGTCAATTTGTGAATTACTTGCACATGCTTTTGGTAACAAAGTGAATTACCACCACTTACCACTGTGTAAATAATTGCATTTTTGGGTAGTTGATCACATTTTTCAAAAGATTGGGTAATAACTTACATTAAGTTTTAAAAATTGGGTATTCACTATAATTTCTCTTTTTTTTTTATATATAAAAATCCATGTAATTACCCGGTCAATTCCTCTGGATAAGGTAAAATTACTCGGATTTGCTTGCTTATAGTATCCCTTAGATGAGGGAATTTCACAGCACCTCCATTTTATGATTGCAAAAGGGCTGTAAAAGCATTTTCAATGTTAAAGTCAGCAATGATATGTGCATTAGGTATGCTATAATACTAAAATATTGTATATAGTATGTGAATTCTTTTGTTAATTTATTTCAATGCTATAATTGTAAGTGAGATGCTATATTTTCAATGCACTTTTTAAAATAGGGTATTTGGCATTTATGGTCTTTAGAGGGAGAAAGTGAGAACGAGAAGAGAGAGAAAGTTCAGAAAAAAAAAAGAGAGGGAGAGAGAGAAAGAGAGACAAAGAGAGTTTTTTTTATTTATTAAAAAAATAGTAAAAATAAGAAAATGTTTAAATAAAAAGTTAATTTTATCAAAGATTAATATTGTTTTTTCTATATATAAATGTTGATCCCAAAATAGAGTCGGAGAATATTTTTAGATGGATTTGAACAATTGATAGATTGTTTCGGAATTATAAAAAACACAAAAATGAAACTAGATTTTAGGTAAAATACTATTTTAGAATTATTCCTGAATTAAATTATTATCAAAATTACATATATATATATCACGTGCATTAGGTTCTAACTGCATGAAAATAAAATTAGATAGGCCAAAATCACATTAATTTTACAATTAAAGGAAAATTTTTAAAGCTTTTTGAAATATATTAATCTTCAATTGAATAAAAATAATTATATGATTTTGACTTATATGACTTACTTTTACGTAATAATTAGAAACAAATCCAAGTGATGTATATGTAATTAAACTTCTCTAAAGAGAAAAATTTAGTCAACATTGATGTATCAAAAGGCTGTAATGCTTCTTTAAAAAGAAAAAAAAAATTGTTATCTTTAAATGCGGACGTTTCTAGATCATAATCTTTTGTCAAATTTATCAGATTAAGCTATTTGGTTCATTTAACAAGTACATTAAATGAGTCAGAATCATTCTTACCAATAAATGCATTCGAAAATCTCCCAATTGAAAAAGCAATAATTGAATGCTACAAACGAAAAAAGCGACTAAGATATATTTTAGAACCTCTTTGGATAACAATTCGAATAAATTTTTTTTTTTTAGTTTATATCGTCTTGTTATAGTACTAATATTAACAAAAATCATATTTAAATTCTCTTAGTTACAATAAAATATGGGTCGGATTATTCAGAAAATTTAATCTCATGCCACATTTGAGATTCCTGTTTACAACTTATATCACTATTGTATGTCGTGCCACTTTTGTTTTATAAATAAACTACTATTTTGCTCTTATTATCTTTTATTGTCTTCCTCACTTGCAAGAAAATGAAAGACAATTTGATCACATTTACTATTAACAAGTGACATAGACTTCAATTTTTTTTTTTTTACAATATCATATTTCAAAATAAATTGTTAACGGACCTTAACTTTTCTTTCCTACAACTCAAGACTACAAATGAGAATAAAATATACCTTATTCTCCTTTAGTCAATAGTCAACACTAGTTAAACATTTGGAATGTGCTAAAAAGTAACAAATGACCGGTCACAAGAACTCTCTCTCTCTCTCTCTCTCTCTCTCTCTCTCTCTCCGATCCCTTAATCTTAGTGTTAAACCAGTTTGCTTAATCTATGACGGTTAATCTCAATATTTATGTCCAAAGAGGATTGAAGACCTTGTAAATTTTGTGCTGTTCTCAAGTTGGAAAAATCAGGTTTGCTCATTTCTCTTTTACTTAGGATCTCTCTCTCTCTTTTATATATATATATATATATATATATATATATATATATATCTCTCCATTTGGTGTTTCTGATAGATTCCTTCACCAGTTTTGGGCTTCTTGTTGATTTCTGGCTTTTGGGGTTTCATGGGTTATTCTTTGTGGACATACTTTCGTACTTTTTTTTTTTTGGTCGATTTGATTGTCTTTGTTTTGTATATTGTGATTTCTTCGCCATTTTGTCCAAAAGGCGGTTTTTTAATTGAACTGGGAAATGTGGTGATTGACTACTTGATCTAAGAAAAAAAATTATTGTTGTCTTCAGTTAATTACGGATACAAAGGACGTTGATGCTATTGCAAATTAATGCTTGAACAGGTATTGGTTGGAGCTGATGATGAATATATTATTCTTTCTTAATTTTTTTCTTTTGTTTTTTAAATTTAGGATCCATGGTTTTTAAATATAAATTTTCAAAATAGCTCCTGAACTTGTGCTAATATTGTATCGGTTTTACCACCCTCGTACAGCACAAGTTGTACTTGTGAAAACATTTTAAACAACCTCTTCTATCATGCTTCATTTGTTAAGCATCGATGGAACATTTCATCGATTGATCAAATTATTTTTGTTGGACCGAACTTCAATGTTTCCCGATCTGAGGGAAACACGGATGTTACACTATATAACAAATATCATTGGATCTGGATGGAAGTATAATAAATTATGTGCGCATGACTTCACCTGATTATTCACACAATAGTAAAAAAATAAAAATAAAAAGGAAAAGAAACCCTCACGTCACCGATTTCTTTCTCACAATCTCTCCATTTTCATTTTCACAATCTCCCCCAACCTCCTGAGGGTACTCACCGATTCCCAACTATAACAACATCAATTCTAAATCATTGTATCAGTTCAAAGCTTGTAGAAGTGTATACACAAATTCAATAGATAAAACCCATCACAACATATATCAAAACTTTTTCTCCATCAACCTCCATGGATTCAAACAAGAACTTGGATTGCTTTGGTTTCGCTCGGCTCTGAGCTCGACGAAGTCCGACAAAGAACGATATTTGGAGACACCACCTGCAACAACCCACCAGTGTTCAGCGCTCGGTTCTACGCACCGCCGCCGTCGCCGTCTTCCCCGGCGGCTGCTGCTGATTCATTTATAAAATTAAAAAAAAAATATGGTCATCTGTTCAATATGCTTTTTATCATGGAGTCTACTTTCAAAATTACAAAAAAATATATATATATATATATATATATCCTCAAAATTAACTGTTGAGAAAAGTTATATATATATATATATATATATAACACTGGTGGAGTAGGATTCAAACTCTACTCCCCGTGGATGGGGTGTGGAAAGCTTGCAAATGCAAGCTTAATTACAACTAAAAGTATATTTAAGGAAAAATCTTATAGACACTCCCTTAGTTTTGTTGAAATGCCACTGGCACCCTTTGTTTGAAATTAATACCATCAACATCCCTTTTAACAGATTCTATTAGTTAACTATCTGAAAAGACCTAAATGCCCCTTAAATCTCATCAATCTACCCTTATAGGAGACTATATATTATTTTTTTGAAAAGATAGGAGACTATATTATTAATAATTAGATTTAGAATAAAAAATAGATAGAATATCATGTGTTAGGCTATTAGGAATAGGGAAAAAATTAGACTAAAATATATTCTCTTATTTCTCATTTAGGCATGCACCAACATAACAAATAAATAAAATATATTTTTTAAAAATTTATGATACATTAATTTTACAATTTAAATTTTTTATTTTTTTTTAATAAATGATATATTTTAAACAAAAATGATACAAATAATGATTCGAGTCTAAAATAAAATATTGAAAAATAAATATTTGGTGTAATTTTAATTTTTTTTGGCAATTTAAAGGGTTTGTCATTTTTAAATAATTAACGGATTTGTTTAAAAGCCTTTTAACGGAACTTTGACAGAGGGGGTGTTAGTGGTATTTTAATAAAATTTTGGGGGTGTTGATGATATTAATTTTAGTCAAGGGGGTGTCAATGGCATTGCAGCACAACTTAAGGGGTGTTAGTGAAATTTTCCCTATATTTAATGCAAGTATAAATGTACATTTCGGGCCATAATAGATTTCGGTGTCCTCTCAAATTACTAGCCGCTTCGTGTTGCATTAAACTAAACTTATAGTTCAGCTGTTTTCCTATTTATTCTTTTAATTTTTTTTTTCAATTAATTTTAGATAATATATTATTCATGTACATCTTCTAAGTTGGAGTACTGTGTGAAATTAAAGAATCTACGAGACCAAGACTTTCTATATATATAAAGCTAATGTTAATGCTTCTGATACTAATTATGTACTTTTGAGTAGTAGCACTAGCATGGAAGGAAATGCAATTGTTAGCGAGCTTCTTTCACCTAATAACTATAAGAAGTGGAGCGTTCAACTGAAGACCTACTTGCTTAGGAAAGAGCTATGGGAGATTGTGGAGGCCGATGAACCTGATTCTACGACACTCGGCCAAACCGAACTCAATGCTTGGAAGAAAAAGAATGCTGGCGCGCTTCACGCCATCCAGATTTCTTGCGGACCCGAAGCTTTTCGAGTAATTGAGGAAATGAGTTCGGCCAAAACCGCTTGGACTACTTTGGAGAAGATCTGCGTCTGGAAACCAGACACTATAGGTATTATTTATGCAACATACAAATGCCTCTTCATGAATCAATTATTGTTAACAAAAACTAGGAAAAGTATTTAAAGTTACGAAAATTTGAGTCTCATAACACATCACTTATAATAAAATTAGTTTAATACATACGTACATGTATGTTTAAGAACTCCTAAGAAGATGTCAAAAGCCATTCCATGGAAAGCTACGCAATTCTTGGCTTTATGAGCTCTCTCTAGCCAAACAAATCAATGTGGTGGTCTCTCATATCTTTCGAAGCGAAAGAAACGATGGCGAACAAGCTTGTTTCGTTAGCTTCTTTGCCCCCCTTAATCTGATGGTGGTTTTCAGCTTCTTTGTCTATTGGAGAATTTATTGCTAGAAATACGAATGGCCTTCCTTATTACCGTTTGTCAAGAGATTCCTGTTCTTGCTTTTTCAATACCCATACACTTTTTCCTCTAGGTTTGCTGATAGAAGGTTTTTTTTTTTTTTTTTTTTTTTAATGAGAACTCTATTGTGTGTTCTTTGCAAAATGTGAATTTCCTTTCTATAATATGAAAGGCAATCAGGCATGCATCTTTTGGAGATTTATGTTACTCTTACATCTTTTTTTGTTGTCTTTCCATTGATGGATTTAGATGTGTAATTGGATCTTATGTACTTTCTTTTTATATAAGTAGTTATGTACATTAGCCTTATAAGAGCTACTAATGCAATGATAATGTATTTTTGGCAGGGAGTAGTGATGCCCATGATCCTGAGAACCAGCCACTCTTCAAAGCTGTGTACCGCGGTGACTGGGAAACAGCTCGGATATTTCTCGACAGACATCCTCTTGCTGTGAGCGCATGCACAGGTGGTTTGGGCAAAAACGCCCTTCACATCGCAGTCTCGGAGGGACATTTGCACGTTGTGGAGAGACTGGTGGAACGAATGACAGAACAAGAGCTCGAAATGGAACGAAAGGACAGTTTAACAGCTCTTTCAGCCGCCATTGAAATCGGCAACTTATCCATAGCCAAATTCTTGCTAAGGAAGAACAGAAGACTAATTAGCATTACCAATAAAATTTATGGCCTTCCGGTTGAGCATGCTGTTATCAGTAATCAAAAGCATATGGTTCCTTATCTCTATTCTGCTACGCCAGCTGAAGATCTAATATCTCGAAACGAAGGAAAGCTTGGCGCGTCACTTGTTTCCCAATGTATATTTGCGCAACAGTTCGGTAATATAACCCCTCTCTCTTTAGAAAAAATGATAGGCAAATTGGCACAAGCTTTTAATTTTATAAAATACTTTGTTTAAGAAATATTTGAAACGTGCCTGAAACGCTAGGCGCATTTGACTGCGTTAGAAAATATAAAAATTAAAAATTAAAAAAAAAAAAAAGAAAAATTCCAAGCAAAAGATGACTTAGGGGCGATTATTGTCACTTTATTCATTCCTTCAACCAAATTGCAGCCTCCGGCTTCGTTTTGGTAAAAAATTTCTAAGAACCAAGTTGCTCTTGTCTATATTCAGGATTTATATACTAAACAAAATATTTTTAATCCTAAAAATTTGTAACTTTGATAGTATTTTCAGGCACAAATGATATATTGTCGTTAATGTGCTTTTAGTTATATATAACAATTTTTTTATTGATGAATTTGTGGGGACTAATAGTACTTTTTGTCACAAAGATGTAATTTTCTTTTGTTTCTAAATTTTAGCCGCACATTGAAAATTACTTTAGTCACAAAGTGTTTTTTTTTTTTTTTTGTAGTGTATTATATCTTAATATATTGAGTTCTATTTCTTTCAAAAATTTGAAGTAATCTTATAAAAAATGTTATTCGTTGACTTCCCTTGTTACTCATTCTGTAATTACACAAATATATGTGACTGTTTTTTTTTTTCATTAGGTATTGCCTTGCATTTGCTTGAGCGTGCGCCAATGTTGGCCATTACTAGCGTTATTCCTAAGAGATCCCCTGTGTATGCATTAGCACATGCCAAGGTATTTCTTGGTGAACGCTCTCTAACATTTTGGCAACGATGGATTTATCGCTGTAAGTACTTTTACTTGATTATCTTCTTTAAACCACATCTGTACATTGAAAGAACTGTTTTGTTACTTGGCGTTCTTTACAAGTGTTGGAACACTTGCAATGAACACCACAGAGAGATGAAACAAACTAATTTTTAGTGAACTTAAAAGTGCAGAAAATAAAGTGAATAACACAAGAAAATCGATAACTCAGTTCGACTACGCCTATGTTTGTGGGGTCATGTCTATATAAAAAAGATCTATTAGTAAAACTCAAAAATAAGAACACCCGGTCTTATACAATATAGGACTCCCTCTTATTCTAAGTCGCCGTTCGCCTTGCTTACCTAGTGATCTACCCAACGACATCCACTTGTCTTATAATTCACACACCCTTGAAAAATACTTATCAATTTCCCAATTACTCTAATGAATACTCACAAAGTATATAAAACTCTAAATGCTCCCAATCTATATTTCTCTTCGTTCAAAAAGTTATGCAGCAGTTCTGCATATATATATATAGATGTGAAGCAACCGGGAAACTTCCACAAGCGAATTACCAAGTTTCCCATAAGAAACATGCCTAAAATCTTCCAATAGATTCGAATAAGCATCTTGCACATAAAAAGAAACATTCTTTTAATCGAGCAATAATAATTAATTCCAAATTGCAACAATGAAGAGTCAACAGTTTCGTGAATCGAACTTGTCAAATATAATCGGTGTTGGATCATCGATCAAAAACACGTCTGTAAACACCAACCAAGTTCTAAAATAGTAATAGATCATTTGTTGGCCAAATAATAATGATTATCCACTATCTAAGCATAGCAATAAGACCAATTATCAAAATCAATACACAAAATGATTTTTTCAAACAAAATGCCAATACAATAACAATCACTCTGTATAATTTATTATTATTATTATTATTTTTGAAAGCGCTAGTGTATACAAATTTCATTGACCTCCTATAATTGTTTTCTTGTAAAACCGGTTTGCAAAATTAATTGGTGAACTACGTTCCTTTCTTGTGCTGGCAGGTATACACGTCCCTGATAATGTTACAGATCACATATCATTAGATATCCAAGACACAGAATATAGCCAAAGGGATATAACAGACATCAAAACAAATAGCTCAGGGATCTTTCTAACTTACAAGAAAGGTAGCGTTACTAAACTAGTGATTATAATTTGTTTATACTCTAATCGGCATTAGCCATGATTCATGGTCATAACTTTTTCAATTAAACAATCGTGTGACTTTAGCACAATCTCTATGCAAAGTCGGTTTAATTCTACCGAAAATCTCAAAGATAAAGTGAGAAAGCAAAGTTTAATGTTGGCAAAGCCAAAAAATATAAAAAGAATAATAGTATATCTAACAAGTTCATATTCACTGCAGCGCTGTTCGGTATGCTACGATGGGCATGGCTATATCTTCTCAAACTTTTAGGTATGAGACATCTCTTTATTTATTTATTTATTTTCTCTGGTTAAAAAATATTGTCTTTTATTATTAATTTTTTTCTTTTATACAGACTTAGTCACATTTATTGGTCTCTAAGTTATATGTAAGTTTTCATTTACTCTATGACTTCTAAGAGCTTTCTTCAACTGGACCTACGAAATTGTCGAGTTCATCTATGTTGCCAAATATTGTTGTTAAAATAGTGATTGAAAATTTATAAGATCGACATGGGATGTAGTTGTTCATAAAATATTAAACGCATAAAGGTAAAATTACAACATCATGTAAGCATCATGCGATAAGTAGATGTTCATTTAAAATATGACTCAATAATCTCTATTATTATTATTATTATTATTATTTAAATATACACATAGGTATGCAGTTATATATATCATATATGTTTGCAGTATACAAGGATGGATAAAGGGGGCAAGCGAAGCCATCTCAAGTTTTTATTTAAAGAAAACTCTCCATATATATCACTGAATTTTTTTTAATTCACTACATTTGTGCCGTCTTCTCTCTCTCTCTGCTTTCTTGCTTCTTTATTTACGTTATTAAATTGTAGATATCAAGGGACTGCGAGAAGCGAAAGTGAAGCATGCTCAATGCTTTGAACTGTTGAGACGAATGTGCAAAGTCATAGAAAGTAGTTCGGATGAGATACAACTCATGGGTGCTGGAGTACCCGATTCTCTTATTCAAGCTGTAATTTCCGGGAACGTTGAGTTCATAAAGAGCGTAGCAAGAGCAAATCCGAGTCTTGTTTGGAACCCTTACGTCGCGAAAACCGTGTTCGAGGCTGCGATCGCGCTTCGTCAGCACACCATCTTTAGCCTCATCTACGGCCTCCGAGAGAAGGCGGCAATAGTAAGTTTCCGGGATGACGACCAGAACAACATGTTACACAAGGCAGCTGCAGTAGCGCCTCCGAGGCTGCTGAATCTCATCCCGGGAGCGGCTCTACAAATGCAAAGAGAACTTCAATGGTTTAAGGTAAATATTTTCTCAATTCCAAGTTTTAAACGAGTCCAAGTCTTCTGTTTGCCACATAATTGTGCTAATATGTTTACAAGAATTCCACATCTCAACATATATAAAAATTATATATTAGCTTCTGTTTATCACTTTTTTTTTTTTAAATGCGTTTCATTAGCATTATATGTCAAATCTATTATTTATAGAATTTTTTAATCCATTTTTCATCCTTACAAAAACTAGAACAAAATTCATTATCACTGCATTTTTTTCATTGTGAAGCAAAAAAATACCCAAATTGTACAATACAATTAAAATAAATACCTAATTATGGGTGTAATCGAGCCGAGCCAAGTTTGGAAAGCTCAAGCTTGGCTCACCAAGAAAATTTCGAGTTTGAGCTCGAGCTCGAGCTCAGTAAGAGCCGAGTTGAGCCGAGCTTTGGAAAGCTCAAACTCGGCTCGTTACGAAATGTTTGAACTCGAGCTTGATTTCGAGCTTGGTAAGAATTCATGAGCTATGGAACTTGAACTCATTTGAACTTGGCTCGATTAAGAAGCTTATTCGAACTTGCACTTTAAATTATGCTACAAATCGAGCTCTAAATTACATTTAAAATATGATAAATTTAAAATTACATTTATAATAGGATAAATTTAAAATTACGAAAAATATATATAGATACAAGCTTTTAAATGAGCTTATAACCAAGCTTTTAAGCGAGCCAACTCACGAGCTCTGAAATGAGCCAACTCACAAGCCTTATCGAGCCGAGTACCTATGAGCTCAAGCTTGGCTCATTTGTTAAACAAGTACTGAAATGAAGCTCAAGCTCTTCTCATTTACATGACGAGCCGAACACAAACAAATTTTCATCGAGCCAAGCCCCGAGTACCTCGTGAACGACTTGGTTCGTCTACACTCCTATACCCAATCATTATTAAAGTAATTAGAAAAACATAGATCAATTACTTCTATATTTTTTTGACGACTCAATCAATTACCATCAAAACTACCATGTAATGAATCACTTGAGTATTTTGTTATAATTTTTAAAATGTTAGGCATTTATTTAAATTTGGAAAATTTTGAGAAATCTTCATTTTTTGACACATACTAATAATATATGCCTCGTTTATGTTACTTTTTTAACTTGTACACATGTTTTTATACTATAAGCATAGAATAGAAATCAATGGAGCACACATAATTATTAAGTGGACTTATAACAACATTTTTTTTGCAATTCCCCCTTTAAATATGGTGTTAGAAATTACGTGTTTATTATAATTTTTCTTTATTTTCTTTTCTTTTAATTATTATTTTTGGTCGTTTCTCTATTCTACTATCTTTTTTCTTATGTTGTGGCCATTTCCTTCATTTACTAACGTTTTTATGTTCCAGAGTCGTTTTCCAACATATTATGTTGTTTCCCACTTTCGCTGTCGTATAATACCATAACTTGTCGTTTTCTAGCCTTTAACTATGCTGTCGTTTATTATTTTCACTGACGCTTTCTAAATTCTCTTAGCTTTTCATCCGAACCAAACTACCTATACCAATCCCACAACAACATAATTACACCAAAACTAGGTATAATAACGTAAATATGCCAAGTTGCAATTACTATATATATAAGAGTATCATTTTAAGGTCAGTTAGTGTGCAAAGGGCCCACCTCTCTTGAAAGATAATCGTCAAACTTTTCTGTTCTTATTTTATGAATTAAAAGAAAAATAATGCCTTAATTCTCCATAAAAAAAATGGCACCTAAACCGTAGTTTTTCTTGCCATTTATAGCACGGTGTGATATCAAATAAACTACATGCAATCTTGTTAATTCATGTAAAACTACACGTAATTTTACAACCATAAAACTTGTTGTAGGTTTTTTTTTTTTTTTTTCACATAAACTGTAACACATTCAATCATCATCAAAATTTTATAATTATCCACTATAATTCTTTTTCGGTACAAAATGTCAAATTAAACATTGCATGAAATAAACTCTAAAATAATAGAGGAATTTAATAATAAGAATATATATTAAATATATTTGGAAAATAATATGAACATGAAAAATTGAGATATCACAGTTCCAATTAAATAAATATGATAATTATGGTATTTTTATCTTTCTTAATCAAACAACCAAGAACTCTTTAACTAATTGAACTTTGATGCAGGAGGTTTATGCAATTGCATCCCCATCGGACCGCGAATGGACAAACAACCAAGCTCTGAAACCACGTTCTCTATTTACAGAAAACCATAGGAATCTAGTCCTTGCTGGAGAAAAATGGATGAAGGACACGTCGAGCTCTAGTACCGTTGTCGGTGCTCTTATTGTCACTGTCACATTTGCTGCGGCATTTACATTTCCCGGAGGAAACCATCAAGACACCGGTTTTCCAATGTTTCTAGCGGAAAAGTTGTTCGAGATTTTTATGATATCAAATGCCGTAGCACTATTTACATCAACAACATCAGTGTTGATGTTTCTCGGAATCCTCACGTCGCGTTATACAGAGGAAGACTTCCTCAAATCGTTGCCGAAAAAGTTGATAATAGGCCTTTCTACCCTTTTCTTATCCATAGCAGCCATGATCATAGCCTTCGTTGCTGGCCTTTCCCTTATGTTTCATCATCGATTATGGATTGTCGTTCCATCTATTTGCCTCGCGTGTATTCCTGTTGCCTTTTTTGTGTTGATTCAATTCCGTCTTTTGGTTGACATTTTCATGTCCACTTACGGGCCAAGTATGTTTGATAGGAATCTCAAACGTTGGATATAGATCCAACTTTTGGTATGTTTGCACTGTCATGTGCGGTACTTGGTATTACTAGGGATGGTTGAAGATTAGCAAAACTGCAAATTGATAAATTTGTATTTATACATTCAAAGAATATTTATGTATTGATAATTAAAGATATTATATATATCCATTTGGGTTAATTATTCTTTGATTTATTTTCCTGGAATGACTAATTATAACTACCTTATAATATATATAGATGTTCGGGTTCTTAATATATACGGTTTCTTAATGAAACATCTTAATATCTTATGACTACCTTTTCATGATTTCATCTCAAATTTCAACAAAATGCTAATCCAACATTGTTGAACTTTATCTGTGATATTCAAATTATGAGATCCTTCCAATAATTTTACCTACCATCTACCTTAAAGAATGAATTCAGCCAATAATAATAAGCGGAAATGAAACGTATTACATGTTTAGCAACAAGGAGACTAAAAAAAGGACGTGATGAAAGTTTAAGACTAAAGAGTAGATTAAGTTCTTAATAGCCGAGAACTACCTTGTCAAATGTACTTAATATATATCTTATAGGTTATAACTACCTTGTCATGATAATCTCATATATTTCAAGCAAATGTTACTCCGCCTATATATCACTGAACTTCATTTTGCAACAAATTTACCTAGCTACCTTGCAGAATGAGGTGGATCATTACTATATAATATCGTTCTAAGCTAAAATGGGAACGCCTTGTGCCATACACAACTTAATTCGCTCATAAAAATCTCAATGAATCTAAGAACTTTGGCTAAGACAAGAAAAATCCTCTTTGAAATATTCTCTCTTAATTTATTGTCTTAAATTTATTCTGAGTCGAAAAGTCCTTTTCTCTTTCAATTTCCTTCTATATATGTGTTTCGATTACCTCTGGTTGGGAAAGTTTGAATTCTCTTGGGGTGTTGAATTTTTCGCCTTTTTTTTTCAATTATTCAGCACGTATTCATGTGACTTATCATTCGAGATCTGTCTTCTAAGTTGGTGAGACTTCCGGTTGGGATTTTTCCGCCAGAACACCTATTGTGTCTGCTGAGTTGTCTTTTTCTATATGCCAAATAACTTTGCTAAAGAACAGCTAAATTACTACAATACCTTATAGTCGCCGAGAAACCCATTTTGCATGCATTATCCCACTTTTACGATTTTACATTATTTTCAATATACACCCCTTGCTTATATGAACAAAACCATTTGTACAGATAAGACTCCATTTGTTGGTGTAGCTGTTCTTTAGCAAAGTTATTTGGCAAATAGGAAAACATCTAAATATTCAACAAGTTACCGGTTACCAAAAAGTCAAATAGATAATAAAGCTTAGGCGCTGGAGAAGTGGAGGCGAACAACTCCAGAAAGCCAAATAAAAAAGCTTTGGTTCTTATACTTATCCAACTTCAGAAAATTGATTTTGGAGAAACGTTGGCGAGAGCAGCCATGGCCAAGTCAAATAAAGATCCATTGGTGTGTTGCCCTCTGAAAATCCTCTTCATGGCAAAGGTTGCAAGAGCAGCCATGGCCACAGTTCCGCCGGCAGCGGGCCGATTCTAGTCCCGTGGGCCGGCGTGAGAACGTCAGACCAGGTCCGCCGCGCCAAACGAGAGACGGTCGCTTTTTATTAATTTTTAATAATAATCGTATGTGGCAATAACTACACTAGTTATTATGCACTTATATTAAAGTCCAATAAGAACTCTTAAAAATCGCTTCCTATCGGTCTATTATTTTTTTTGTTTCCCAATCCAAACAAAACGTTATAAAAGCACGCATTTTCTGTATCGGGGAAATGTAGAAATACATACCGGTGAGCCAAGAAAGAACTATTGTAATTGGCTCTAAGAAGAAGAGCATAGAATTTGATGTCACCTTCTTTAGCGACAAATCAATCAAATCAAACGTCGCCGCCAAGGTCCACAGAGGCCGCCGAGGTTCATGATGTCACCTTCCTCAAACAACACAAGCAATGTTAATATTGGATTATTGGTATTAATTTGTTGTTGTTGATCAATAGGTAATTACGAGGAGAGGGTGTAGCCCACACCGCCATTTCTTTTTCAGTTAGAATTTTAAATCTAAAAAATTATTCTTAATATCATTTAATAATTTATATTCTAAATAATATATATATATATATATTTTTTTTTATATTTATGGTACAAAATTTTAAAGAAAATTTTAAGAAAATAGCCACCGTTTACAGAATAATTTTAAAAAATAATCACAGTTTCAAAAAATTCAAAAACTAGCCCATTCAGAAATTTTTGATACGTGTCAAAAATTTTTTACAACACATTTATGTGTAATTTTGTTATTGTCAGAAATTTCTTACAGTGTGTTATGATTAATTTTAAAATTTTTTCAAACTGTACTTATTTTTTAAAAATACACAGTCCAAAATAATTATTTACCCAATTAACCTAATTGTAAAACATAAATTAAAAGTATAATAGACATTTTAAGAATTTTGCTAGCGTCAGACGCGACTGACGCGTCTGACGCATCGCGACCGTCCATCTCGGTGGGCCCCACTGTGGGACCCACCGAGATGGACGGTCGCGATGCGTCAGACGCGAAGCCTCTCATTTTAAATACTATCATTGTCCTCGAAATTCCCCCTCTTTTGATGTTGGCCCCGTTGGCCGCTGTTTAAGTTGTTATAAATATTACTTGACTGCAAGTGGGCTATAAAAGCATTTTCAGTCTCCAATGAATGATATATGTTATATGTATTAGGTATGTTTTTAATACTAAATAATGTATATAGCATGTGAATTCTATCGTTTGTTCAATGCTTTCGTTGTAGTGCACCAAAAAAAAAAATGCTATCATAATTGTAAGTGAAATGCTACTTTTCAATTCACTTTTTTAAATATTACTTTGTCTTTAATATTGGTAGTGACAATATAGTAATATATATATATTACTATCCGTTACAAAAACATTTATTGAAAATAGAGAAAAATTTGAGAATTTGTAATAGCCAAAGGATTGGGACAATAGCCATAAAAAATAAAAACACAACAATAAATAAGAAATAAAATAAAATTTATTTGAATTAAAATAATTATATCATTTTGGGTGTCAAAAGACTTGGAAAGAAAAAATATAATTAATCGTGATAAGAGAAAAAAATTTCGAAGCAAAATCAAAACAAAATAATCGCATAAAACAAAAATTTAAAATGTTTGAAAAAAAAACGAAAAAGAAAAAGCAAAAAAGGAAGAGAGAGATGGGGGGGGGGGGAAGTGGGGGAGGTTTAAAAAAAATGTGGGGGGTGCGTGCTAGCCGCACCCAAGCGCCCACAAAGGGTGAGACGAGATTGGCGTATACGAGCGTGAAGAGAGGGGCCCCACGCGCACAAGTCCCTTTTTATATTTGCAATTGAACCCCTTTTTTTTGGCAACCGTGTCCCTATTAATTATTATTCTTGACCTTAAAACTTATATTATTCATACTCTGACCCAAATTTTAAAAAATATTTTCATTTTAACCCACTAAAAACGTGTTTTTTTTTTGTGAAAAAAATACGAAAAAAATGCCAAGAAACCGCTTTGGAAAAAAAATGTCAACGAAACTATAAGAAACGGTCTACGGACTTTATATATATAAAGATATATATTGTCAAACTTATGACACAAAAAATAGAACATTATTAAGATTATGCGAAACGTTTTACATAGATTATATTAGAAGTAGGGGTGTTCAAGAAACCGATGAGATCAAATCAAATTAAACCAAACTAAATCAAGTTCATACTGATTATTACTAGTTTAGTTTGATTTGAAATTTTAAAAATTTTATTTGGTTTTGTTTGGTTTATGTTCGACATTCTTAAAAATCAAACTAAATCAAACATACTTTGGTATATATATACATTTTAAATATTAAATATATTATACATATAGTTTATATAAAATATTTCTACAATACAATTTTACAAATATATAAATAATTAATGATAAATTAATAATTGAGAGAAAATAATTTGTTATTTTAGACTTAATCTTTTTAGTCTGTTTTAATAGATATCATTCACATAAATGATACACTTTAAGTTTATAACTATTCTATTTGAGTTTGTATTATGACATAGAACTTTTGACTCTGACCAACAATGTAAGTTTACTAATACTTGAAGAAGCGTTATCTCAAATATTGAGAGAAAATAATTTGTTATTTTAGACTTAATCTTTTTAGTATGTTTTAATAGATATCATTCACATAAATGATACACATTAAGTTTATAACTATTCTATTTGAGTTTGTATTATGATATAGAACTTTTGACGCTGACCAACAATGTAAGTTTACTAAAACTTGAATACGTGTTATCTCAAATATTAAAAAAAAGTTCAAACCGAATATGACAAACCAAACCAACTATAACCGGTTTAGTTTGGTTTGGTTTCGATTGTTCAGTTGGTTTAGTTTGGTTTAAAATGAGTAGTTTGATTTGATTAGAACTGCAATTTGACTCTTATACTATATTTTAATGTTAGCATGCATGACTTTTAACTCATACATTAAATGTTGAATATAATTCTAAACGAAAATTTTCGTCATACAGTATGATGTTTTTTTCCCTAACACAAGTGAATAAACTAAAAGGATGAGACTAAATCTTATTTAAAATGAGACCTACAAATAATTGAGTTGCACTAGAAAAATAACACTTGACTAATACTCTTATCTCACTATTTCGCGCTAATCTATTACCTTCGTTCAATTTTTTTCTACAAATACATGACTATGTTATTTTTTTCATTTTCCTCCTCCAAACAAATATACCCAACATAAATATTCGAATAAAAAACGCCCAACACATTTTAATTCGACGTCAAGAACAACCTGTGTAGTTGATTGGCGAAATACGCAAGGTAAGTGCACGTGCCGTTTAAGTAATAAGGTGTTTAGAGTACAGGAATATCGTTCCCACAAGGACTTGATTTGAGTATCAAACTACTAAATCAACGTCACTATTTGAAAGGATTATAAGGTTTACTATTGCAGAATAATAAACTGTTTGTGTATTGGATTATTAAATGTCAAATATAACATTTTTACTTTTTTGAATGTCAAATTAAACATTAACATTAGCATTTACATTGAAGATGATCTTAGTTTATATTACTATAATTAATAATTACACCAATTAAAAAATCAACCTTAAATCATGTTATTATGGCCCATAAAATAAAGGGAGAATTACAAAACAAGGTCATTCTTAGTGTCACTTAATAATTTATATTCCAAATAATGTGCTTAATTTGTTTTCGCTCTATATTTATATTGTGAATTTTTCGATATAAATTAAAGGACACAGCTATAATGTTTCTCATTGTGGAGGAACACGTGCATGTTACCCAATTATAAACAGCACGATTAAAATTGAACCGCTGAAAATAATTGAAGTGCACTCTAATAAAGTGCACCTTACAACACATGAACATTCCTCTATCCATTTTTTTTAACTTCACCGAGCTTCAGAGCATTTCGTCTTTTTTCCCCTCTAACAGCACACCCATTGAACACAAGTGCGCCCCTTCGCTGCAGCGTGGTGGAGAGGCGTCCGTACGCCGCCGTCGGCACTACCGAGAGGAGAAGCTATAGGGCTTTGATACGTTCGTATCTCTCCGTGAAGTCAGCTTTTCCGAATCGCGGCGGAGTTGACATTGGTACGGCCGGTGAAGCGCTCTTGCAAGACCTTGTCAATGGACTTTTAGACTGCACATGCCATCAAAATCTTTTCGATTCAAGTCGGCGCAGCGAGGGTAGGCGGCGAGGCCATCTTAGTCTACGGGTTATGCTCCGCAACTCTACGAATGAGATTTTCCCTTGGAATCATTCATTTCCTTACCTATTTCTAGGCTTTTTTTGAATTCGATTGCTAATTCTACTTACCAACTTAGTTAATTGTCAGTTGGGATTAGGAAACTCTCGACTCAATCAAATCAATGGTTTCTTGGTTCTTAAACATAAATTGCCAAATCTCAAGTCTTTGGCAAAGTTATATTGGTTCAATAGATGGATCTTGGATCATCAGTGCTGTTTATTCAATTGAATGAATTTTGTTTGTGATCTGATGGACTTTTTATTTGTGGAGGTGATGATAGCATGTCGTGTAGTGAGGAAGATGAAGGCATGGGAAAATGACAGTGGGGAAGAGGGTTATATTTCTTTCTTTTTTTTTTTCATTTTGAATTTTTTGGTATTATGTTACTTTATCTAGTGCTGTAAGGTGCACGATAGTTTTATGGTCTTTTACTCTGTATCCAATAATATGTGTTAGAATTGGGTAACATGCATGTTTCCTCCATAATGGGAAACATTCGAGCTTTGTCCTTAAATTAAAATGCAACTCACATAAAAAAGTATAAATTATCATTATTACAAGATAGGGACGTTTCCTCAAAATTGCCCTAAAATAAATTATACGCCTTACCTGCCCCAGTTCAGCTATTTCCATTAGTCAATTGTCAATGCTAGTCTATTAACAAACATATTTATAATGTGCGCAAAAGTAACAAATGGCCAGTCCTATGGAATCTCTCTCTCTGTCTCTCTCTCGAGTTAAGCCAGTTTGCTTAATCTATGAAGGTTAATCTCAAAATTTATGTCCAAAGAGGAGTGAACTTGTAAATTTTGTGCTGTTCTCAAGTTGGGCAAATCAGGTTTGGTCATTTCCTTTTTAGGATATATTTCTCTCTCCAGCTATATGCATATCTCCATTTGGTGTTTCTGATAGATTTCTTTACCAGTTTGGGCTTCAGTTTGATTTCTGGCTTTTATGGGTTATTCTTCGTGGATATACTTTTGTATTTTTTTTTTGTTGATTTGATTATCTTTATTTGGTATTTTGTGATTTCTTCGCCATTTTTTCCAAAAGATGGTCTTTTGATTAAACTGGGAAATGTGATTGACTTTCTCTTAGAGAAACAAATTATGGTTGACTTCAGTTTCTTGTGGATACAAAGGACGTTGTTGGATATGCTGTTAATGCGGTGCTTGAACAGGTTTTGTTGGAGCTGATGATGAAAATAGTATTCTTTTTTTTTTTTTTTTTGGAATTTAGGGTCCATGGTTTTTAAGTATAAATTTTCAAAATATCCCCTGAACTTGTGGTAATATTCACTTATACCCTACACTTTATAAATCTCAGCCAAATAAAGATCAATGGTTTAAAAAAAATTAAAAAGCCAAATCTCACTCTGATCCAGTTACTCTCTTAATTTCTCAATCTCTTCTCTCTCATCAACTCCCTAATTCTCAAAATATTCTAACCAAGACACAATTCTCAGTGACACCCTCTGAAGATCACAAGACAAAATTTTGGTTTCGTTTTTGTTTTTTGCTTTTGAGTTTTGGGTTTGGGTTGATTGATTTGTTTCCCCATTTGCGAAGTTGAGGAAGTAGGCAAAGTTTTTCTCTTATTCGTGAGAAGAAATCTTGTGGGCTATAACATGACAGCTGTGAGGATAAGACAATTTTTTTTTTTCTAAACAGAATTTTGAGTTTTTTTAACCACAACATTAGGTTGGTAAGAAAATGAGTGAGAGATCGGAGATAGAGGGTGTGTTTGATGGATTGGATTAGAGGGATTGGCTTGAATTGTGCATTTGTGCTAATATTAGTCATAATCTCATATTTGATATATGGTGGGATTTGATAATTAAAAGTGGGACTTACAAAAATAATCACATGGAATAAATAATCCCATTGAAAATGATTGGATTATTAATCCCATATAAAAAACTGTAGGTCTCACAAAAAAAATTATTTACTTTTTAATTAAATTAAAATGTAAATTATATATGTCTAATTATTAATTATTTTATTAATTTTATCTTGTAATTTACTTTTATAATTTTAAAAATATTATCGTAATCCAATCTAATACCAAAACATACATGTCATAGTATTAATTATAATCCAATCCAGTTCAATAAAATTTATCCAATTCAATTCTATCCAATCCAAAATACCAAACGCACCAAGAGTGTGTGATTTGGCTTTAGAGTTTGAAGCTTGAAGGTAAAGAAGGAATAAGCTTGGGAAAAATATCCTCATGGAATTCAAATTTAAATAAACTAAATCCTAAAGCATGAACTTTACGGAAATTATGTTTATGTTCAATAAAAAGTGGTATAATATAGTGAGATTGGGACCCAAAAAAAAAAGTTGATTTATTAATTTGGGTATAAAGTGAAATTTTTTTAAAATTAGAGACTGAATTGTAATTATTTTGGTTAGAATACAAATAACGGAATGTGATGGAAATTTTTTGTTCTTTACACACTAACAAGTAGCAATACGAAGTTGGGCAATTCTGCCTGGGGAAGATAATTTGACGAACCGGTGGGATAAAAAATCGAAGTATTGATTTTGGACCATTGGATTTGAGTCTAAAGGCTAAGAAATACGCAAGTTTACAAAACTATACATGAGTCTTAGCACACTGTATCATTCTACTTCTTCTCCTTCCTTGAATCACTCTTATTCACAGAGTACTGAAAAATTTATGGTATTCAAGTATCAAATATCAGTTCAAGTGTGACTCAGCTTCTTACTCATTAGAGTAAATGCAGAGACTAACTAAACTGCGAACTTAAAATTGAAATGTAATAAACCATTTTAACCACAATGCGCACATTCGGATAGTAGTCAATATAATAAAATTAGATTTGTGCTTTGAACTCATTCAACTTGATTCAAAAAGCTAATAAAATTATCTGGTTTTTAACTTCGCACCTCCGAAATTTTAAATAGGGAAAGTACCCTAAAAACCAAATCTTTATGAAATACTAGATCTGAGAATTCCATAGAAATATCAAAATCCCAGTTTTTTTTTTTGGGTGCAAAATCCCAGTTGCAATTCTATATTCTTGTCGTTTTTTAGTTCATGTCGTGATTCTTGTCGATCGCTTTTTTCATGTAGCTTTATTCTCTTACAACTTGCTTATTTGGCTACTGCCGATTCATGTTATTTTGTAGACTTGCCAAACAACGATACCATTTCTGGCATTACTTTATTTTCAACTTACAATACTATATATTAGATGAATAATAATAATCTCTAATAGTAATAATAATAATAATCTATCAATATTATTAACTATTAAGAGCCAAGTGCGTTTCCCGCGGGCGTTTCGTTAACGTTTTTGAAGGGCGTTTTTTTAGGGGGCGAAAATGAATTTTTTTTTTTATAAAGTTGGGCCTAAGTAAAATAATAAAAAGTTTAAAGACTAAAACATAAATTAATAAAGATATAATGGCAAATACACAGGGACTTAGACTCAATTAGCGGAAAAGCGGGCCCTACAGCGTCAGTTCCATCTTAGTTCATTTTTAATTTTTCGTTTTCATTTTTTTTTTTACTTTTTCTTTTTCTTTTTGTCTCACTTTTTTGGACTTTTTTATCAACCAATTTAATTTAAATATAATTTTATTTAGATATATTTTTTTATTCATCTATCTATATTATTAAGAGCCAAGTGCGTTCCCGCGGGCGTTTCTTTATCGTTTCGCGCGTTTTTTGAAGGGCCTTTTTTTGCCTTTATTGGAAAAAAAAAGCGTTTTTAGGGGGCGAAAATTACTTTTTTTATAAAAGTTGGGCTGAAGTAAAATAATAAAAAGTCTAGGGATTAAAAAATAAATTAATAAAGATATAATAGCAAATATGCAGGGACTTGGACGCAATTAGCAGAAAAAACCTGACGCGCGGGCTCCACCGCGTCAGTTCCCTCTTCACTCGCTGTAGAGGCGCATGCTGCGTTTGGTTCAGTTTTTTTTTCGTTTTCATTTCTTTTTTACGGGAATTTCTTTGGTGAGTTTTTTTTTTTAATGGGAAAATCGTCAAATTTACCTTTTTAAGATACAGGGCCCATTAAAAAGGTATATCTGACGATCCAGAACTGTTTCCCACCACAAAAATTTCCAACCACAGAAATACCCTTTTTTTACTTTTTCTTTTTCTTTTTCTTTTTGTCTCTCTTTTTTGGATTTTTTTATTGGGAAATTCTATAGTGGGTTTTTTTTGTGGTGGAAAATAATTTTGAATGGTAAGATTCACATTTTTAAGATGCGGGACCCACCAAAAAAGTGAATCTGACGGTCCAGAATTATTTTCCACCACAAAAAAAAACCCATTACAGAAGTACCCTTTTTATTTATCAACCATCTAATTTAAATATAATTTTATTCAGATATAATTTTTTTTATTCCATTTGCTCCCATTCCAAAAAAATAAAATTTTGTTGTTTTATCTTAATTTATTGTTTTTTTGTGTGTGTTAGTTTATTTGTATTTTTCTAAAAGGATTAATTCTTTTCTTTTCTTTTCTTTGTTTTAGATTGTTAAATTTTGTTTTTTTATTTGTTTTACTATTTTAACAATAAAAATAAATAAACATATCTTTTTATTTTATTATAATTATTTAAAATTTTAAACAATAATTTTATGAATATATCAAATAAAATTAAAATGGGCTTCACAAGCGCAAAGCGCGTGAACTCAACTAGTAATAATAATAAACGCACATGAAGAAAACAACATGAATCAAAAAAAAAAAAAGATAGGAATTTAGACTCAAAAACGTTTCAAAAATATTATAAATACATTAAAAAAAAAAAGGAAGAAAAAACGACATTAATTCAATAAACAACACAATGACATAAACAACCAAAATGTAGGGAAAAAAAAAAAACGACACGCATTCCATAACAACATGAAATTGATAAACCACGGGAACTAGTAATGCAACGTGAATTCAGAAATGACATGAATACAAAAACAACATGAAATTGAAAAAACGACCATAAGATGAAAACTTGAAGTAAGTAAACGACAAGAATTCAGAAACGACATGAATTCAAAAGCCACACAAAATTAGAAAACGACAGGAATCAACAAACAACATGAATATAGAAAGCGCAGTCGATCTAATAAACAAACTAAAGTTTTAGATTTGCCATAAAACTTTTCAGATTTGTTATAGTCCATTATATATATATTCTTTCTCAAAACACACGGAATTTCATTTTCCAGCCTAAAACTAAAGATGAATCTTCTAGTTATTTTAAAAATCTTTGCCATAAAACTCTTGAACTTTACAACGATTAGTTATACTTTTTTTTTTTTTCCTAGTTATTAATGCTTCTTCTGATACCAATGTACTAGGAATATACTAGCATTAGTCTAGCATGGCTGGAAATGCAATAGTGAGTGATCTTCTTTCAAAAGGTAACTATGAACAGTGGAGCATTCAGATGAGGACTTACTTGTATGGTCAAGAGCTTTGGGACATTGTGGATCCTGATGCCCCACTTGACTATGCAACACTCACCGAAACCGAAATGGCAGCTCGCAACAAAAAGAATGCTATTGCTCTTCATGCCATCCAGATTTCTTGCGACCGAAACGCTTTTCTTGTGATTAAACAGATAACTTCAGCTAAAACCGCTTGGATGGCTTTGGATGACTACTGTAGATTCAAGCCGGACGCCAGACCTCAGGGTATTTAATATTTACTACAATTGACTTTTACATGAATTTGTTTTTTTTTTTCCTTAAAGTAAACGGGTGAATTAAGGACCAAATCATTTTTGCTATCATCTACTCAATTATAATTCGAAGTAGAAACGTGCAACTGTAAACATTAATTACTTACTGTCTTGCAACGTCCAGAGACAATCTTTTACACATGAAATTATATATATAAGTTTAAAGGGACGGATGTATTTATAGATCCAACAAGAGACCTAGTATCCACAAATTAATGAGAATTGTTTCCTCATCTTTATGTGTCTTTTTTTAATTTGTTTTTTGTGGCAGTATTAACAACTTCAGATACGTATAGTATGCATTACTCTTGGAACTAATAATGCAACAATATCATTTGGCAGTAGCCCATGATTGGGAGAACCAGCCGCTCTTCAAAGCTGTGTACGATGGTGATTGGGTAAAGGCTAAGTTATTTCTCGACCAACATCCCGGTGCTGTGAGAGTAAGGGGCCCTGGTCTGAGAAAGAACGCGCTTCACATCGCAGTCACAGAGGAACATCTGCATATTGTGGAGAGACTGATGGAGGAGATGACTGAACAAGAGCTAGAAATGGAACGGGACGACCGTTTCACAGCTCTTGCAGCTGCCATAGAAGTCGGGAACTTATCAATAGCTAAATGCTTGCTTAGGAAGAACAGAAGACTGATTAGCATTGCTCATGAGTTTCACGGCCTTCCGGTCGTACATGCTGTTACGAGTGGTCAAATGCAAATGGTTCCTTATCTCTATTCTGCTACGCCAGACCAAGATCTAACAAATATACGCGAAGGAAGGCTCGGCGCAGCCCTTCTTGCCCAATGTATACTTGTGCAACAGTTTGGTAATACAACAGCCCTCTTCCCTTAATTTATTTGTCGTTGATATGCTTGCTTATCGAGTTCTGTTTCGTTCAAAAATTGTTAAACTTCTTTATTCCTCTTCTTACTCATGCTATTTATATAATTACAAATTAGATATCGCGTTGCATTTGCTGGAACGAGCCCCGCTTTTGGCCATAACGGACGATGCTCCTGGGAGATCCCCTGTGTTTGCATTGGCGCATTCCAAGGTTTTTCCCAGTGGATGCTCTCTGAAATTTTGGCAGCGATGGATCTATAAATGTAAGTACTTCCTGCTACTTGATTCTCTTCGTTAGTTTACGTAAGATTTCATTAGCCTCATTGTTTCTTGTAAAACTTTGGTTTGCAACAATTGAAGATTTATACGTATGTATTTTTGTTTTTGTAGGTATTCACATCCCACCTAGTGCGACAAAGTTCACATCTTCAAATACCCAAAATACACAAGATAGCCAAAGGGATACGAAAGACATCACAAGAAAGAGCTCTGCGATCTTTCGAACTTACAAGAGAGGTAATTACATGTCACTAAACCAGCAGTACTGGTTATTATACTATATATGTAAATACTCTCACTATATTGTTGTGGCCTAGAAGTGATATTGAATATTCTAGAATGAGTTTGTGATTAAAAATAAATAAATAAATTTTAAGAAAATAGCCACTTTTAGAAAATGATTTTAAAAAATAGTTACAGTTTCAAAAAATTTAAAAATTAGCCCTTTCAGAAATCTTACACGTATCAAAAATTTTCTTATGGCAATTTTTATGTATAATTTTGTTATTGTTAGAAATTTCTTACATGTGTTATAACTAGTTTTTAAATTTTTTGAAACTGTGGCTATTTTCTTTTTTTTTTAAATACACAGTCCAAAATGAGTATTTACTTAACTAACCCTAAAAAATACAGGGTTGGATATACTGCCTTTAAAAATTAACCTCATAAACGAGAAAGGCATGTGCCTTCTGGCTCACTTGATTATATTTATCTTCAATTCAATAATTTAAATGGGGATTAAGCAAGGATAAAAGATAATATTTTTAGTGATTAAAATAGAGATAGATGATATATATATATATATATATATATATATATATATATATTTGAAAACACACGATATAATAGCATATCTAACAAGTACATATATTCACTGCAGTCTTGGGTCTGCTGCGATGTGTATGGTCATATCTTCTAAGTCCTTTAGGTAGGCTTCAATACATCTCGTTTAATTTATTTATGAATTGGTCGAAATTTTTTTTTATATTTCATGTTTTATACAGCGTCAACCACATTTTAGTCCCTAAATTATATAGGTAAAATCTTGTTTTTACCGAGTTGAAAAGCGTTCTTAAATTAGATTGTTGAATATGTCCACTTTTATCATAATTTGTTAAAATTATAATAACAAATTCACAAGATCAGTGGATAGATGGTAGATATGTAGTACGTTTATATAGATTATGTTTTGTGTTGACATTATATAATGTACTAATATCTCATGAATTTCAACTAAATATAGGCAGTTTCGCAGCCACTTAGAAGTACTGCTGAAGTAAAAAATAAGATTTGGCCTATTCAATTGTGGGTGAGTTGGTTGAATAAGTCACATTGAGAATGAGCTTTTAAACAATAGTCAAAGATTCACAATAACATGCATGAAAATTTAGTACCGTATTAAAATTTAATAAGAGAAATTTTACAGTAGTAAAATTAGTTACCAAGTAAATTACTCTGTTTTAAACTTAAAATCTTGAACTTGTACCATGTTTCTTCATATATGTACGTTTGATGCGTTTATAAATGGTTATAACGTCATTGCATGTAGATATCAAGAGCATATACAAATTGAAACTGCTCCATGTTCAAAGCCTTGAGCTCTTGAAACTCATGTGCAAAGCCATTGAAGGTACGTCCGACGAGACGAAAATAAAAAAAGCCGGAGTGCATGATGCTCTTATACAAGCTGTAAATGCAGGCAATGTCGAGTTTGTTACCAGCATAGCAAAAGCGAACCCGAGTCTTGTTTGGAACTCTTACGTTGCGAAAAGAGTGCTTGAGGTTGCTGTTGAGCTTCGTCAGCCCAAAATCTTTAGCCTCATTTTTGGGCTCCGAGAGAAAGTGGCAATAGTAAGTATCCGCGATGGGAATGGTAACAATATGATACACAAGGCAGCAGCGGTCGCGCCTTCGAGGCTGCTGAATCTCATCCCGGGAGCGGCTCTGCAAATGCAGAGGGAACTTCAATGGTTTAAGGTGACATTACATCTCTTCTTTGCTGCATAATCTCTTAACTCTAAATTCTAAGAGAATTCAGGTATTTCTGTACTTTTTGATGTCCCATCCACACTATGTTCTGCCAATATTTGCTTTTTGACAGGATAGAAAAACACTTAATTTATTAAATAGTAACCACAAGTCAAGTAACTGTCTGTCCGCGAAAACCATTAATCACAACGTATTCTGCTACTAAAAACATAGCACCTCAATAATGAATTCAACATTGTTTTTATTTTGTTTTTTAGAAAACATTGTTTTTAATTATTATAGATCCAATCATGATCCGGCAAATTAATGTGACACTGGGGTACATTTATAAGTTTTCAAAACATCAGAGAACATAGGTGCACGATTTGAAAAATCACGCTTAACTCTCGCATATATTTAGCACAATATCAAGGTGGTGGGTTTTTTTTTTTTTTTTTTTTTTTTTTTTTTTGCGGCTGAAAGAAAAACATTGGTATTTATATATATAACTGAATTTCAAAAACTTAAGATGACAAGAAAAGGATGAAAAATCATTAGCGGTAGCTTATTTAAATTTGTTTCAGATTGACCACAATGCCACGGTAACCAGATTTGCGCATCCCCAGCTTAATAAGCTATTAGATCCATAATTTATATACGGTACAAATGAAAATGGTCTAATTTCCGTAACTTAGCTAGCTTCAACCGTTCAACATAATTATGTATGAATATGGATATCATATTTAGGCCAGTTAGTGTGCCAAGGCACATCGTTTATGTTGATAGAGTTTGTAATATT
Source organism: Boehmeria nivea var. tenacissima (assembly GCA_018132145.1). Classification (NCBI taxonomy): domain Eukaryota; kingdom Viridiplantae; phylum Streptophyta; class Magnoliopsida; order Rosales; family Urticaceae; genus Boehmeria; species Boehmeria nivea. The sequence continues at coordinate 15,136,806 of CM030875.1, read as the reverse complement.
TAATATACCACTTTCTAATATGTGGAATTGTTTTTAGTCAAATGACGGAAAACTCTTGACTAATAATTGATCCTTGAAATGCCTTGGTTTTTATGAAGGAGGTTGAAGCAATTGCGTCCCCATCAGCCCGTCAATGGACGAACACACAGTATCTGAAACCGCGCGATCTATTTACAGAAAACCACAAACATTTGGTTGCCGAGGGTGAAAAATGGATGAAGGACACTGCGAGTTCTAGTACCGTTGTCGGTGCTCTCATTATCACAGTCACATTCGCTGCGGCATTTACATTCCCCGGAGGAAACGATCAAAATAACGGTTTTCCAATGTTTTTAGGGGACAAGTTGTTCAAGGTCTTTATGATGTCAAATGCCGTAGCGCTGTTTACATCAATAACTTCGGTGTTGATGTTTCTTGGAATCCTCACGTCGCGTTATGGAGAGGACGATTTCCTTAAATCGTTGCCAAAAAAGCTGATATTAGGCCTTTCCACACTTTTCTTATCTATGGCAGCCATGATCATAGCCTTTTGTGCCGGCATTGCCCTCATGTTTCATCGAAAATTGTGGATCGTCATTCCATCCATTTCCCTGGCGAGTATTTCAGTTGTCTTGTTCGTGTTGATGCAATTTCCTCTTTTGGTTGACATCTTCATGTCCACTTATGGGCCAAGTATTTTTGATAGGAAAGTCAAACGTTGGATATAGATTCAAATTTTATAAATATGACAAGCTTTATGTACAACTAATAACGTACAAGCAAGCTTTGATGGTGGTGTCGTCGACGAGGTATATATATATATATACATATGTGTCACCACTGTGGTGTCCCGTGGGGCTTATTTATCGCCTTTGCTTGGTGTTCCTTTCGACGCGCAATATGCTCCGATTAGAGTTTGGCGCTGGTTGTCCGTGGGACGTTTCACGTGCCTCCAGACCCGAGTCCGGGTGTGTATCGATTCCTCATTCCATTTTGGTGATTTTGTTGTTCATCTCGGCCTTTTGAAGATTTGGCTCTTGTTACGGTGTTGCTGCTTGTAGTTTGGTTGGTTTGAATAATGGTGTTGTATTGTCAATATTTGTTTTTAAGTTTCTTTTGTGTTGGAACAATAGGAGGTTTGGGTCTATGTAGTTTTTGTCTAGATCTTGGTCTTGATTGACTTGGTTTTTCCATCGATCATAGAAATTATGTTGAAATTAAGAACTAGTATTGTGATCCATATGTGGTGTACGTTTTTCTTTAGTCAACCATTACAGAAAATTTTAACTTTTTGTCACAATTTTTAGTTACAACAAATAAAATTATGGTTACTGACTATAATAGTCACAACTAACTATTTTATGCTAAAACTTTTAGCCATAGGCTTTAATCACAATGAGTTTAAGTCACAAAATATAAAGTTGTGACTAAAATGTTTTCTTTCTCTTTTGGCTGAGAATTTGCAGTCTCCAATTGTCGGAAAGAAAATTAGAACATATTTTAGTCGTCTTTCTCCATTTGTTGTCTTCAATCGTTGCTTTTTGGCTGCCATAATTGTTTGTCATTTTTCTTGTCAAACCAGTAAATGGCAATTACGGTTGTGGTAATACTTAACCATTACTGATATATAACGTTACTATATCCGTTACCGTATTTCTTTTTTTTTTTTTTTGAGTTAAATGAAACTATATTAAAAAAATAAATTTAAAAAAAAAACTTAAAATTCGGATAAATAAAAAAAATATAGAAAACGATTAGCGATTACGATTTAACTGTTAACAAAAACAGCAAAAAACAGTTCGGGTTGGGATTGAACTGACCCATAATTGTTGTTGCACACTAGGTAATGATTGGTCGAGGGAGGTAGTTTAGGGTTTATACTTTATAATAGAGTAATTGGCGCTTTTCATTCCTTTTTTTTTTTTTTTTAAATTCAGACTATGGTCTTTGATGTATTTTAATGGATAAAACCCTCTTATTTATTTCTTTTCTTAGTAACGGCACTCTAATTAGTAAAAAGAACGTTAATCTTGGACAGAATTTTCTCACCCACGCTATTAATGTAATATTCCCTTAATGCCCCTTTTTTTTTTGTAGACTCTTTTTTTTTTTTTTTTTTTTTAGGGATTGAGACTCCCATTTTAATTTAAAACAAAAAATAAAAAACAACTGTTCTATTTTTTTCACACGTGCAAATTTCACATACTGATTTTTCTGTATCCATCAACTCATCACTAACCCAATCCCCAATTATTTTTCTACTCCTCTCTTCCCTATACTGAAAAGTTATTTTCTAGAGCAACCAACCTACGTAATTGGATGATGTCAATAATAATAATGTTGTTCATTAATTGTCTTAATTCTTGGAGACATTACGGGAATGTATGCAATTTTCACTTGCTTTTATTAGAAACCCAAGTTTGTCTTTCACTTTGAAGACAATTTTTTTTTTCTTTTTCGTTATGATCTGAAATTGTATAATAATTGGAACGTCTTATGCATGTATTGATCGTGTTGGACTATAGAGAAATGGACATGGAGATTGTGGCCAAGCTGAGACGAATAGACATTAATGGCAAAGAGCAGTGAAGAGCTATTTTAAACGAAGTGGGTCTTAATTCTTTCTCTTTTCCAACTTCTAGCTGTGATTGGAGTTTAAATCTATCGGATAAGGCAAAAAAAGCAACGCTATGGTATATCGATCGGCCGAAATCGCAAAATTCGGAGCTGTTAGATATTGTGATTTTTTAAACTTTATACTTTAATTCTTGATCAATTTTAATGGGCAAAAATCTCTCAATTTAATTTTTTTTTTTTTTGAGGTTTTAGATTAAATTTCTCACGTGTTGCTTATGTGTTGCATCGATTTATACAATTTTTCCTTAGTACCCCACCTTTTTGGAGACCTAAGAATTAAATAATAAAAACAAATTTAAAAAAAAAAAGATGAAAAGAACTAGCTTCTCTCCTTTTAGATCCCAGAATTTGATGGCACCTTCCTCAGCGACAAGTCGGTCGAATCGAACGTCGTGTCAAGGTTCGTAAGATCGAGGCTGCCGAGGTCCATCAGATCAAGACGTTGCTGCAGAGGTCCACGAGATGGGACCCGCCTGAATAATCCCTTGTTTAGGGTGGGCATTTTACCCATTCTATCCTATTTATTGGGATAAAAAATAATTTGAAAATGATTTTGAATAGTTTGAAAAAATGATATAAAAATAGTTTGACTTTGCTAATTTCGAGGTGGTATGAATGGTTGAGATTTAAAAATATTGTATAAGGATTTGAAAAGTTGAAAAAAATGGGTGAAAAAAATAAAATTGAATGGAATGATCTGGAAGATTAAAAAAGTTGAAAAAAAATGAAAAAATAGAATGAAATTGAATGGTTGAAATGGGTGGGGCAAATAAATAGTAAGAATGGGGTATTTTGTTAGCCCTTTAGATCTTATCTTATTATATATAGAAGTGGTGAAGAGAAATGGCTCACCACGAGACAATACGTGGCGTCTTTTGCGAACGACACGTAGTATTTTTTTTCTTTTAAAAAAATTATATTTAAGGGCCTATTTTTGAGGTTTTTGAAAAATTTTAAAGGACTTTTTTTGTAAATTCTCTTTTTTATTTCATTAAGAGATTTTTAGCTAAATGACCTATTTTTAGTTTTAGTTTTAGTTTTAAGGAATTGACCTGAGTTTGTCATAATTAAGTTATTAGCCTCCAGGCCCATTCACATATATCCAGGCTGCCTAAAATACTCATGTTCGTCCAAATTTTATTACAATATGTAACAATATTTGTTCCAGATTGTAATATTTTTTGTTACAATAGGTAACAACTTTTGATACACATATATAACAAAATATCTAATTTTTACACATTTGTCTGTTACGATTTGTATTAACATTTGTTACTTATTATAACAAATATTGTTACAATAGATTATAACAAAATTTGGGTAAAATATCTCATTTTTATCACACATTTATTTTTTATGATTTATATAAATATTTGTTACATGTCGTAACAAGTATTGTTATAATTCGTAACAATATTTGTTACAGATTGTGAAAAAATTTGGGCGAATAAGGGTATTTTGAGCAGTCGACATGGGCTTGTGGCTAATAACTTATTTTTTGAATAATTAGGTCGTTTTCTTAAAAGATGTTATTTTAACAGGTTATTTTGTTAATGGGCCCTTTAATTTAATCGCTTCAACATTTTTTTTACGTAATGATCTCGAAAAAAAATAAATTCTTGACACAGTTGGATTCAGAATATTTTTCTCAATCTTTTGACACCTATTGTCATATACTTTTTTTACCATAATTATTTTTTATTTTTTATTTGTTCTAAGCTTTTATTTTTTAAGTTTGAAAATTTTTAAAAAGCCCATCTATTTATATTAAATGATAAATTTTACCCCTTAATTATTCAAAATAACAAAAATATCAATTTTTAAAAAAAATTAACAAAAATATACTTTATTATTTTTTCGTTGTGTCATATCTTTTATTGGTTTTATTATTTGACACGTACTGCACATGCATAAAAACTAGTTTATATCTAATGATTCAAAATTAAAATTTGGATAGTTTATATTTAATGATTCAAAATTAAAACTTGGATTTTTTATTTCCCACCTTTCTGTAATATTATTTTTTCTCATGGCAGAATTGGCGTTATAAAAGAGAGTGGACTTAAGATTTACGCAAAGAGATAAGAAAAGACTAAAAATAAAATAGAATTTGAGCAAAAACAAAGCAATATCGCACCGGCATAAACAATGTTAATATTGGTATTAACTGGTTGATGTTGATCAATAGATAATATAATAGGGGTGTTCATAAAAAAATTGAAATTGCACGCCCATCTAAAAAATATAAATACTTGTAAACCAAAAATAATTTAGACCGTTTTGGGTTTTATCGAAAAAGATTTAGGCGGTTTTGAATACTAAAATTAAAATTTTGGTTTACCAAAACTGCCGAAAAACTTAGGTCATCTCCAACCCTACTCTAAAATAGAATAAATAGAGAACAAAAAATAGAGTTGGACTACTCCAACCCAACTCTATTTTCATACTCTATTTTAGAGTTGTGAATAGTGATACTTTATATATATAGTATCACTATTCATACTCTATTTCTTTTTTTAAACCTTTTTAATACTTATAATATTTGTATATTAGTCCTTTTGGCTTTTAAAATGAATAAAATAATACATATTTTTAAAAAATATAAGAATATAAAGAGAGTATTCTTTTTTAGAGTAAAAAATAGAATATTAGATTGGAGATAAAATACTGTTTGATTGTGATATTTAATCTATTTTATAGTATTGTATACTCTATTTTAGAGTTTTAGATATGCTCAAAATATTATTTTTATTTTATTTTTTTATTGTCATTTCTTAAAAAAAAAAACATCATTAATGTTTTTGCTTATTAATTTATGCTTAAATCTCAAATTTTATGTAAATTTCATCATTTTTTGCTTTTCACTTGTAAAAAATTGTCTAAAAATTATCTTTTATAACTATTACAATGTTACAAAATAATTATATTTTTTGATAAATCGCTCAAAATCCATCCAAGATGGACATCCAAAATCAAAACCACCCAAAATATTAGATTTGAGATTTTAATTTTTGGTTGCTCTACCCAAATCGAAACCACCCAAATATCTAACCCCCCGTTTGGCTCTCCTATTTTATCAATTCTATTCCGTTTCATTTTTTTATTTTTTTTTTCAACTTTCTTAATCCCACAAACCATTATATTTTATTTTTTTTTATTCAATCATTTTTTTCAACTTTCTAAATCTCTATATAATATCTTTAAATTTCAATTATTTATATCACTTTAAAATTTATAAAATCAAACTATTCTAATTATTTTCTAAACTATTTTTTAAACTATTTTCAAATAATCTATGAGCAAAATAATTTTCTCGAACGGCCCCTAAAAAGTAAAAACTGCCCGAGGTTCACCCTAGACAATTATGGGGAGAGGGCGGAGCCCACGCTGCCATTTCTTTTAATGGTGGCCCCGCTGGCCGGTGCAAAATGTCCTCTATCACTGTTCTAGAAAAGCCTGCACATGTAGGTCCCATTATCTTATCACATTTTTTTTTTACTTGAAGTTGATTGCAGGTGAGCTGTAAAAGCATTTACACTGCATAAAGTCACCAATCATATACGTTATACGTATTAGGAATGTTATAATATTAAAATATTGTACATTTTTTGCAAACCTTTTTATTTTTTATTTTTTTGCAAACCATATTGTACATATATTCTATCGTTTGTCCAATGCTATCATTGTAGTCTGTAGATATGCTTCTTTTCAATTCACTCTTTTTTTTCTTTTCAAAATCAAGCAAAAAGAATTCACCTAAAATATTATTTTATCTTTAAAATTGGTAGGGAAAATAAAGTAATTATAAGTTTATAACATGGGGCTTTCTTCTGTACAACACTTATTAAATTGGAGCACTATACGACAATTATTTCATGGAGCGTTGGATCGGATGGTGTGGGATTATTTGAAATAAAAAATATAGTGAACGGTTGATTATAAATGGTGTGTTTGTAGCCTGATAGGGGCCTTAATAGACCAAAGAAATTGGCAACCGGTTGATTAAAAGTTTAGAAGAACAATTCTAAAAAATGAAGAAATATTACTGTTTATTAAAGGCACAAGGCCGTGGAGAGAAATCATGGTGTAGCTTCTTTCGTTTTTTGTTTTTTCTGTAAATGGCTAGCTAGAGTCCCTTCTCCGAAATACCATGTTTTGGGTGATTTTAGGCAAAAAGTCCCAGTTGTGGCGTCCTAGGTCTCGCTCTGCCATATTCAGTGACAACACAAACACATTTGTTCATTTAGATACTAAAGATAGTCATCGACTTATTTATATATGCTAGGAGAAAGCATCCATAATTCAACATCATAAGAAATAGCTTTGTGTTAGAGCAAATCGATTTTGGTACTTCGACAGTAAAAATTATGTTTCATTGGATTTTAGTTTTTTTTTTTCCTATTTTTTGCTCTATTTTCTCTTGGTGAGTGGATTTTTAGGCATTGGCTAGATTATCATGGAGTCTCTGATGGATAAGTACGAAATCATGGAGTAGATCGGACGGCGGAGCTTTTGGAGCCGCCATTCTTGTTTGTCACAAGGCTGAGAAGAGAAAGTGAAAAAAATAAAAATAAAAATATGACACTGCATTCAACTATTCAATGCACACCTACTAGTGTTACTTTAACACCTAGTAATTACCTTCTTCGTTCAATCATTTACAATCCTCTTTAACACTCTTAAGAATAGAATAATAATTTCACGTCGCAGACCTAATAAGGCCTACTGACAGCTCACATGGGGTAGATTTTATCCAATTATAATAATCTTCAATTACAATTTTAACCATACATATTGTACCACTTTCATGACTTTACCTGCAAAAATTATTCATAAATACGTCATACTACTTGACACATCAGCAAATAACCGGTTAAACCGGCTGAGCAATTTGGCGTATGCTACAACATCTTTTACATTGGAGGACAGTAGAATCTGCTTTATAACATTATTGGGCATTTATTAAAATTAAACATATATTATTTTTAGTGTCAAACTTATCCGTACAACGTATTAAGCGGAAAAGACGTTTTTTAGAGGCGTTTTGTTCCCATTTTTGGTGGTTTTGGGGGAGATTTTTTATGCATTTTTCATGGGAAAACGCATTTTTAGAGGGCAAAAGTGAAAAAAATTTCCCAAAAATTAGGTTTAAGTATAAATACAAAACTTAAGGGACTAAAAATAAATTAATATAGATATAATAGTAAATAAACAGAGACTCAATTGCAATTAATAAAAAAACTGACGTGTGGGCAGGCATGGATCCAGAATTCTAATTCAGCGGGGCACAAAATTATATAAAACTTATAGATAAACAGAAATAAAAATTTATATCATATTTATTAATTATAAATTAAATTGGGTGAAATTGAAATTTTTAACAAAAATATGGACAAAATTATAAATATAAAAAATTAAAAGGGGACACAAAAAGAATTTATCTGAAAATTTTCATTAATTATAAAGGTGATATATAAATTTAAACTAATTTAGGGGGGCCTATAAAGGATTTATTTAATATATTTATAGTTTATTCTACCAACCTATTTTGTTTCAAGTTCGACTAAGAAAAAAATTATAATGAAAAAACTTTTCTTAATATGGTCGGTTATATTTGTTTTGTTTTTTTGTTTTTATTATTCTTTTGACAATCATTATGTTATGTTTAATTTGATTTGAGTAATTTTAATTTTTTTCTTTAATTTGATTTATTTTTTCTCCTTTTGTGTTGTTATTAATTTCATTTTTTGAAAATTATAATTTTATAAAATTATTAGATAAAATTAAAATGTGTTTCACACTTCCAAAGCGGATGAATTCAACTAGTAACACAAAAAAATAGAACATGATTAAGATTACGCTAAACGTTTAACTTAGATTGCATTAGAAGTGTAATTTTGACTCAAATGTTATATTTAACGTTAGCATTGCTTTTACCACATACATTAAATGTTGGATATAATTCTAAATGAAATTTTTTTGTGAACAGTATGATGTTTTTTTTTTTTTTTTTTTTTCGAAGGTAGTGAATAAACTAAAGGATGAGACTAAATCTTATTTAAAATGAGACCTACAAATAAGGCTTTATTGTATTGATGCCCCTGAATTATACCGCTTTGTACACTTTGGTACCCCCAATTTTTTTTGGTAAAATGCTCCCCGAACTCACAAAACCGTTACAATTGAGCCCTTCCGTCTATTTTTGGACGAAACCTAAACGTGCTTATCATGTGAGGCATTTTCTAAGGGCATTTTATGTCCTAAAAAAAAACTACAACAAGAATAAAAGAGAAAACAAAAGAAAAACGAAGAATACATAACATTTAAACTCAATTTCCATAATTTCTTACAACAAAATCCCAAATGGTCTCAAATGGGTTGAAGCTCTTCTTGATTTGTTTCAACAAAATCCCAAAATCTCATTCCACTGCAATGAAAAAGCTATAGACGTTGGGGAGGATCCGAAACCAAGATGAGTTTGAGCAAGAAATAGGACGACTTGGCAACCTTCAACACTCCGCGGGTCGAGGTCGAACGTCGGCGGCTGGTGGACGTCAATCAGCGGCACGAGCAGCGGAAACCAACTCTGATCATATACAAAAATTGCTCATAAATTCATAATCATCCATGGAAAGCCAACCTGTCTTGCATCTCTCACTTACTCACTCCTATAATCTACATTATTATTAGTCCAAAATAAACTAGATTAATAAGAAAAAGCTCAACCAAAACACACAAAGTCTAGCCCAAAAAACGAAGCAAACTAATCCAAAGCCTAATCAAGAAAGCCAATCTTCGGGCACCGAGAACGTCGTCTTCGGCGACATGCAGGAGCCTCGCGCCATAATCTCGTGAGGCGGCAACACCTCGTCGTCGTCGTCTCCACCGCTGCCGTTCTCGGCGTCGAACTTCCTCCGGCTCGCGAGCGCCGGGACGTTCACCGGAGCCGAGGATTAGAGCGAGAGCGAGAGCTTCGCGGCCGGCACGGACTAAGAAAGCTCTCTGAGGCCGTATCGCTCCTGATTCACCGTCAGCGGGCTCAGAATCGCCGGAATTATCCTCGACGACGACGACGGAGAGATCGAGGCTTTGCGGCAGAGGACCTGCGAGACGCGATCGGGCTCGGGAAGCATGGTGAGGATCCCGGACTTCTACGGGCGGGCGAAGGACGCGGGGCTAGGGTTCCGGCCGGAGAAGACTCCTGCGACCGTGACGGAGGACGATTTCGCGCCATCGCTCGTAATCCGCTCCGAAAAATCGCTTGTCCAGAAAACCTCGCCCTCGATGAGCTCGCCGCCAATATCAGGAGGAAGAAGAAGAAGAAGAAGAAGAAGCTGCCGTCGCTGCCCATCTCGCCGCCCTCCGTCTCCCCCTCTTCCTACTTCGCCATCCCCGCCGGTCTCAGCCATGCCGAGCTCCTCGACTTCCCTGTCCTCCTCAACACCTCCAACATATATACATATACATCTATATGTGCAATGCCTATATATATATATATATACATGTTTTTCTATCTTCAATTTTTGTATTAATCAAATGGACTTTTTTTTTTCCTTTTTTTTGGGTTTGGCTTCCGAGAGGGGTTTGTGGGAGATCAGGAAGAAGAAGAGGAGGAGGAGAGAGATAGAAAGTGCGTTTTTATTTTTTGTTTTTATTTATTATTTATTGGAAGTGTTTTTGAGTTAGGAAAAGACTACCCTTGCCCTCGTTGAGTGTTTACGTATTAGCCACGTGCTTTATTCTGTTTAAAATTTGACGGACGTTTCCAATTTGGGGCAAATTGTGACGGGTTTGTGAGTTCGAAGAGCATTTTATCCAAAAAAAAAGTTGAGTGCCAAAGCATACAAAGTCGTATAATTCTGGGGGCACCAATGTAATAAAGCCTACAAATAATTGAGTTGCACTAATAAAAAAATAGCACTTGACTATTACTCTTCTCCCTCTGTTTCGCGCTAATGTATTGCCTTCCTTCTTTCAATTTTTTTCTACAACACTTCGAGATATTTTCATTTTCCTCCTCCAAACAAATATACCCAACATATATATATTAGAATAAAAAACCAGCCCAACACATTTTGATTCAACGTCAAGAACAACTTGTGTGGCGTTTTCTTCTTTTATATATTGGCAAAGAGACCAAACCCTTCTCCTTTCTTCCTCCTCCTCCTCTTCTTCTTCTTCTTCTTTGGTGCCACTGTTTATTACTAAACGATATTCGCGTTGATGTACGAGCCCAAGCACATTTCATCGCAGATTTCAGACCCATCTTGCAAAGTCGTCGTTTAAAGCCATGGATAAAGGCATTTTGAAATCTTCAAGTCCATTTTATGACTTGTAGAAAGATAAATAATAATAATAATCTATACAACTATTAATCATTTATTTGTCCCATCCATTTCAACCATTTCATTCTATTTTATTTTTTTATTTTTTTTTCAACTTTCCTAATCTTCCAAACCATTACATTTTTTTTTCAACTTTTCAAATCCCTATACAATATCTTTAAATCTCAACAATTTATACCACTTTGAAATTAGCAAAGTCAAAATATTTTTATATCATTTTTCCAAACTATTTTTATACCATTCAAAACCATTTTCAAACCATTTTTTTCATCCCAATAAATAGGATAAAATGGGCAAAATACCTACCCCAAAGGCCCAAACAAGGGGTAAAAGAATCTAGGGGGCCTAGACATTTCGTCCAAGCAAGGCCGAAATATTTCGGCCTCCGTTTTTTTTCTTCGTTTTTTTCGTCCGAAACTCTGAAAAACGCATTTTTTTTTTGGGTAAAATGAATTTTTTTTTCTCCAAAAATAGGGTTATTGTATAATTTAGTAAAATAATAGTGACTAAAATGAAATTAAATGGCATTAAAATGTAAAAAAAGAGACTTTTGTGCAAAAAAAAAAAAAAAAACAGTCGTTGACGCGGGTCCGTGTAGGTAGGGCCTGCGTGTAAGGGGCTGTCCCACACTCTCTCTTCTGGCGCGTGAAATACACGCGCCAGCCATTCTCCGCCCTTTTTCGGTTTTTTTTTTCTCTTTTTTTTTTCTTTTTGTTTCTTTATTTTATTCAATTATTTTTTCAAACATTCTTTTTGTACTTTTTTCCTCTTATATTTTTTTTCTTCATCTTTTAATTTCTCAAATTATTTTTATTTCTCTTTTAATATCACAATATTTTTATATTTTTATTATTATCTTGTTTTATAATTTTTTTTATTTCGTCTTTTAATTTATAAAATTATTTTTACTATATTTTTTAAATGGTAAAAAGTTTTATAATATTTTTTCTTTAATTTTCATTTATTTCACAATTTAATAAGTTAAAAATAAAAAAAAGCCTTACTATGCACGTGCCCAAAACTAGTAATAGTTAAAGAATAAGAATGAAAGTGTATATATGGTGTCAAACCATTTAATGTTTAAATTTGTAAACCAAACAAGAAAGGAAAGAGAATAAAAAATAAAAAAGTAAGAGTGTGGTGGAGTTTATGGAATATTTCATAGAGCTAAACTTATTTTAACCATCACATCTAAATCTGATAGTTGTCTTTTATTATTGGAAAAAAGAATACTACCATACCATATCATTTTCCAATTTTAATAGGTAATTTGCTATGTTATTGGTGTAAATTAATTGTGGTTATTGGAGAAATTTTGAATTTCTTGACTTAAAATTAAACTTCTCTAAGAGAAAATTTTAGTGGATGTAACAAAAGGCTGTGATGCTTCTTTAGAGAAAGAAGAAAAAGAACTTGTTATTATCTTTTTCTGGGGGACGTTTCTAGATCATAATAGTTTGGCAAATTTACTTTTTAAGTTGTATGATAAATTAAAAAGAAAATATTAAATGGGTCGGAAGCATTTTTACCAATAAATTTTACTTGAAATGAAAATCTCACTCAAAAAAGCAATAATTGAATGCTGCAAACGAGATGGCCACCTAAGTCACTCAAATCTAAAATATGTTTTAACTTTTCTTTCCGACAAGACACTACAAATCCAGAACAAAATATGCGGTCAGAAAAATTTAAAGATTGCTTTGATTGATTTGATTTAGAATATTATATTGTTATAATAATTATATTAGTAAAAAAATTAAACTTAAATCATGCTTTATAGTAAAATGTACTTTTAGCCTAACTCTATGTTTGAGCAAACCATTCCACTCATTTCATTCTATTTTATATTATTTCAAATCATTCAACTTTCTAATCTTATAAATCATTCCATTTCATTTTAGTTTTTTTTCAATTATTTTTTTTCAATTTTCCAAATCCCTATACAATATTTTTAAGTCTCAATCATTTATATCGCTTTGAAATTTACAAAGTCAAATAATTTAATATTATTTTTTTTCAAACCATTTCAAACTATTTTCAAACTATTTTGACCATTCCAAAAAATGAAAAAAAATGGACAAAATAGGCTGCCCAAACATACATAAGGTAAATGTACTTAAATCATGTTTTATAATAAATGATACACCTTACCTGCCTGAGTTCAACTATTTCCATTAATCAATAGTCAATGCTACTCTATTAACAGACATTTGGAATGTGCGAAAAATTGAAAAAGTAACAAACGATCAGTCCTAATAAGAAATCTCTCTCTCTCTCTCTCTCTCTCTCTCTCTCTCTCTCTCTAATCTTAGTGTCAAACCAGTTTGCTTAATCTTTGAAGGTTAATCTCAAGATTTGTGTCCAAAGAGGAGTGAAGACCTTGCAAATTTTGTGCTGTTCTCAAGTTGGGCAAATCAGGTTTGTTCATCTTCTTTTTAAGGATATATTTCTCTCTCCATATATATGCATATCGCCATTTGGTGTTTCTGATAGATTTCTTCACCAGTTTGGGCAAATCAGGTTTTTTTTGGTTGATTTGATTATCTTTATTTGGTATTTTGTGATTTCTTCGCCATTTTGTCCAAAAGATGGTTTTTTAATTGAACTGGGAAATGTGTTGACTTGCTCTAAGAAAAACAAATTATGGATTAGTACTTCAGTCTATTGTGGATACAAACGTTGATGGATATGCTATTAATGCAGTGCTTGAACATGTTTTGTTGGAGCTGACTATGAAAAATATAGTATTCTTTCCTTTTCTATTTTTTTTTTTCTTTTTTTCTTTGAATATTTAAGTATAAATTTACAAAGTAGCCCCTGAACTTGTGGTAATACTTACTTAAGACCCTAAACTTTATAAATCTCAACCAAATAAAGATTAAAATTGACAAAAACAAAGAAGCCAAATCACATTCTGATCCAGATACTCTTTTAATTTCCCTATAATCTTTTCTCTCTCATCAACTCTCTAATTCTCAAAATATTCTAACCAAGACTAAATTCTCAAAGTGACACTACCCTGTGAAGATCACAGCACTCAAAATTTTAGTTGATTTCGTTTTTGTTTTGTTTTTTTCTTTTGAGCTTTGGGTTTGGGTTGATAGAGTTTGTTTCCCCATTTGAGAAGTTGAGGAGAGATGGCAAAGATTTTTCTCTTATTCGTGAGAAGAAATCTTGTGAGCTATAACATGACAGCTGTGATGATAAGACACAAAATTTTATTTATTATTATTATTTTTTTCTAAACAAAATTTTGGGTTTTTTTAATCACAACATTAGATTGGTAAGAAAATGAGCGAGAGTGTGTGTTTCGGCTTTAGAGTTTAAAGCTTGAAGCTAAAAAAAGAAGGAATTAGCTTGGGAAAAATATCCTCCTGGAATTCAAATTCAAATAAAATAAATCTTAAAGTATGAATGAACTTTACGGAAATTATGTTTATCTTCAATAAAAAGTTGTATAATACAGTGAGAATAGGACCAGAAAAAAAAAAGTTGATTTATTAATTTGGGTATAAAGTGATTTTTTTTTTTTAAATTATAGACTGCATTGTAATTATTTTGGTTAGAATATAAATTATAAATTACGGAATGTGATGGAATGGGCTTTTAATTTTTGTTAATTTTACACACTAGCAATACAAATTACAAAGTTTAGAGGTAATTAGAAAATTTTATGTGGTTTTTAACTTTGCACGTCCGAATTTTTTATATGGAGAAAGTACCTTAAAAACAAAATCTTTATGAAATACTAGATCTGAGAATTCCAGTGAAATATCAAAATCACAGTTGCAATTCTATATTCTTGTCGTTTTTTAGTTCATGTCGTGATTCTTGTCGCTTCTTGTGATTCTCTTACAACTGGCTTATTTAATTGGCTATTGCCGATTCATGTCATTTTGTAGACTTGCCAAAGAACGATACCATTTCTTGCGTTACTTTTTTTTTTCAGCTTACAATACTATACGAAATATAATAATAATAAACAACGCACGTGAAGAAAACAATATGAATCCAAAAAACGACAAGAATGTTATGTAGAGAAAACATAAAAAAAGATAGGAATTTAGAAATGACAAGAAACTCAAAAACGATCCAAAAATATTATAAATACATTAAAAAAAAAAAGAAAAAGAAAAAACGACATTAATTCATAAACAACACCATGAAATAAAACACCAAACTGTAGAAAAAACGACACGCATTCAATACCAACACGAAATTGATAAACCACGGGAACTAGTAATGCAACATGAATTCAGAAGTGACATGAATACGAAAACAACATGAAATTGAAAAAAAGACCATAAGATAAAAATATGAAGAAAGTAAACGACAAAAATGCAGAAATGACACGAATTCAAAAGCCACACAAAATTAGGAAACGACAGGAATCAATAAACAACATGAATATAGAAAGCGCAGTCGATCTTATAAATATAGTTATAGATTTGCCATAAAACTTTTCAGATTTGTTATGGTCCAATATATATATTCTTTCTCAAAACACACGGCATTTCAATTTTCCAGCCTAAATTAAAGGATTCTAGTTGTTTTAAATCTTTGCCATAAATATGCTCTTGAACTTTACAAAGATTAGTTGTACTTTTTTTTTTTTTTTTCTAGTTATTAATGCTTCTTCTGATACTAATGTACTAGGAATATACTAGCATTAGTCTAGCATGGCTGGAAATGCAATAGTGAGTGAGCTTCTTTCAAAAGGTAACTATGAACAGTGGAGCATTCAGATGAGGACTTACTTGTATGGTCAAGAGCTTTGGGACATTGTGGATCCTGATGCACCACTTGACTATGCAACACTCACCGAAACCGAAATGGCAGCTCGCAACAAAAAGAATGCTATTGCTCTTCATGCCATCCAGATTTCTTGCGACCGAAATGCTTTTCTTGTGATTAAACAGATAACTTCAGCTAAAACCGCTTGGATGGCTTTGGATGACTACTGTAGATTCAAGCCGGACGCCAGACCTCAGGGTATTTAATATTTACTACAACTGACTTCTACATGATTTTTTTTTAAGTAAACGGGTTATTTAAGGACCAAATCATTTTTGCTATCATCTACTCCCTTATAATTCGAACTAGAAACGTGCAGCTGTACTGTCTTGCAATGCCCAGAAACAAACTTTTACATGAAATTATAAGTATGATATATAAGATTAAAGGGACAGTACCAAAGAGTAGACGGGTGTATTTGTTGATCCAAAAAGAGTACTAGCATCCATAAATTAATGAGAATTGTTTTTTCATCTTTATGTGTCTTGTTTATTGTTTTTTTGTGGCAATATTTACATCTTCTGATATGTATAGTATACAGTACTCTTGGAACTAATAATGCAACAATATCATTTGGCAGTTGCCCATGATTGGGAGAACCAGCCACTCTTCAAAGCTGTGTACCATGGTGATTGGGTAACGGCTAAGTTATTTCTTGACCAACATCCCGGTGCGGTGAGAGTAAGGGGCCCTGGTCTGAGAAAGAATGCGCTTCACATCGCAGTCACAGAGGAACATCTGCATATTGTGGAGAGACTGGTGGAGCAGATGACTGAAGAAGACCTAGATATGGAACGGGACGATGGTTTCACAGCTCTTGCAGCTGCCGTAGAAGTCGGGAACTTATCAATAGCTAAATGCTTGCTTAGGAAGAACAGAAGACTAATTAGCAGTGCTCATAAAGTTCACGGCCTTCCGGTCGTACATGCTGTTACGAGTGGTCAAATGCAAATGGTTCCTTATCTCTATTCTGCTACGCCAGACCTAGATCTAACACATCGATTCGAAGGAAGGCTCGGTGCAGCCCTTCTTGCCCAATGTATACTTGTGCAACAGTTTGGTAATATAACATCCTTCTGCCTTCATATAAAATTCTTTCTTGACTACTTTTAGACACAGCTGATATGCTTGCTTATCGAGTTCTGTTTCGCAAAAAAAATTGTCAAACTCCTTTGTACCTCTTGTTACTCATGCTATATATATATATATAATTATAAATTAGATATCGCGTTG
The DNA here is from genome assembly GCA_018132145.1 of Boehmeria nivea var. tenacissima. Taxonomy (NCBI): domain Eukaryota; kingdom Viridiplantae; phylum Streptophyta; class Magnoliopsida; order Rosales; family Urticaceae; genus Boehmeria; species Boehmeria nivea. Next base: position 15,119,818 of record CM030875.1, on the reverse strand, counting down.
CATTTGCTTGAACGAGCCCCGCTTTTGGCCATAACGGACGATGCTCCTGGGAGATCCCCTGTGTTTGCATTAGCACATTCCAAGGTTTTTCCCAGTGGATGCTCTCTGAAATTTTGGCAGCGATGGATCTATAAATGTAAGTACTTCCTGCTACTTGATTCTTTTCGTTACTTTATGTAAGATTTCATTAGCCTCCTCATTGTTTCTTGTAAAACTTTGGTTTGCAACAATTGAAGATTTATTTATATGTATATATACGTTCTCTTTTTGTTTTTGTAGGTATTCACATCCCTACTAGTGCGACAAAATTCACATCTTTAGATATCCGAAATACAGAAGATAGCCAAAGGGATACGAAAGACATCACAAGAAAGAGCTCTGTGATCTCTCAAACTTACAAGAGAGGTAATTAAATGTTACTAAACCAGCAGTACTGGTTATTAATTATTATACTATATATTTATCTTTAATTCAATAATTTAAATGGGGATTAAGCAATGGTAAAGGACAATATTTTTAGTGATAAAAATAGAGATAGATGATATATATATATATATATATATATATATTTGAAAACACTCGATATAATAGCATATCTAACAAGTACATATATTCACTGCAGTCTTGGGTCTGCTGCGATGTGTATGGTCATATCTTCTCAGTCCTTTAGGTAGGCTTCAATACATCTCGTTTAATTTTTATGAATTGGTCGAATTTTTTTATTATTTATTTCATGTTTTATACAGCGTCAATCACATTTTAGTCCCTAAATTATATAGGTAAAATCTTGTTTTTACCGAGTTGAAAAGCGTTCTTAAATTAGGTTGTTGAATATGTCCCCTTTTATCATAATTTGTTAAGATTATAATAACAAATTCACAAGATCAGTGGATAGTTGGTAGATATGTAGTACTTTTATATGATTATGTTTTGTGTTGACATTATATAATGTACTAATATCTCCTGAATTTTAACTAAAATATAGGCAGTTTCGCAGCCCGTTTGGGAACGAGATAAAATTTATTCTATAGAATTACTGCTCCACAAACTACTTAGAAGTACTGCTGAAGTAAAAAATAAGATTTTGCCTATTCAATTGTGGGTGAGTTGGTTGAATAAGTCACATTGAGAATGAGCTTTTAAACAATAGTCAAAGGTTCACAATCATGGGCGGAGGGACATAAGATCGAGGGGTACCTCTGAACTTTTTAATTTTTATTATATTGCAGATAAATTTTGTGATTAGAAAAAAATTACATGTAATTTTTAATTTTTATTATATTGTAGATAAATTTTGTGATTAGAAAAAAATTACATGTAATTTTTCCTCATTTGCCTCCCCTCAACACAAATTATTTGGGCCAATTGGGGATTTTTTAAAGACTTTATGCTGCCGCGCCCCCCCCCCCCCCCCCCCCCCCCCAAATGAAAAATCCTAGCTATTGTACGTAAATTTTGTGATTAGGAAAAAATTACATGTAGTTTTTCCTCGCTTGTCCCTCCTCAACACAAATTATTTGGGCCAATTGGGGATTTTTCAAAGACCTTATGCCCCCCTCATGAAAAATCTGGCTCCGCCCCCTGTTCACAATAACATGCATGAAAATTTATTGCCGTATTAAAATTTAATAAGAGAAATTTTACAGTAGTAAAATTAGTTACCAAGTAAATTACTCTGTTTTAAACTTGTAAACAAAAATCTTGAACTTGTACCATGTTTCTTCTTTTATGTTTGATGCGTTTATAAATAGTTATAACATTGCATGTAGATATCAAGAGCATATACAAATTGAAACTGCTCCATGTTCAAAGCCTTGAGGTCTTGAAACTCATGTGCAAAGCCATTGAATGTACGTCCGACGAGACGAAAATAAAAAAAGCCGGAGTGCATGATGCTCTTATACAAGCTGTAAATGCAGGCAATGTCGAGTTTGTTACCAGCATAGCAAAAGCGAACCCGAGTCTTGTTTGGAACTCTTACGTTGCGAAAAGAGTGCTTGAGGTTGCTGTTGAGCTTCGTCAGCCCAAAATCTTTAGCCTCATTTTCGGGCTTCGAGAGAAAGTAGCAATAGTAAGTATCCGCGATGGGGATGGTAACAATATGATACACAAGGCAGCTGCGGTAGCACCTTCGAGGCTCCTGAATCTCATCCCGGGAGCGGCTCTACAAATGCAGAGGGAACTTCAATGGTTTAAGGTGACATTACATCTCTTCTTTGCTACATAATCTCTTAACTCTAAATTCTAAGAGAATTCTAGTATTTCTGTACTTTTTTGGTGTCCCATCCACACTATGTTCTGCCAATATTTGCTTTTTGACAGGATAGAAAAAGACTTGATCTCTCAACAATCATGCGTCTATAATGACTTAAGACAATTGGATCAAAGGGGCATGCTAGGGTCAGACGCGCGTGAGGCGTCTGACGCATCACGACCATCCATCGCGGTGGGTCCCACGGTGGGGCCCACCGCGATGGACGGTCGTGATGCGTCAGACGCCTCACGCGCGTCTGACGCTAGCAAAATTCTTGGATCAAAAGGAAAAAAAAAAAAAAAGCATACATTTAGGGGATAAATAAATGAGATTAAATCAAAACTTTCTAGGTTGTCAAAAAAAAAAAAAAAACGCTATATATATCTAGATTCAGATATTCATTTAGGCAAATATATACGGAAAATTTATTGTCTTTTTTTTTATTTTTTTGTTATAACATTTCCGATGAAGTCTTTTTTTTTTTCCTTCCATATTTCAAATCATGTGCTATATTTTTAAGAGAACTTCTCTTATGGATTTTTTTTTTTAATAATTTTTCCCAAAAAAAAAACTCATTAGAGTATTCCCCTATCTTAAAAGGCTCATTTAATCTCACTCATTTTTACAACTCTTCCTAATTGAAAATCTTTTAAAAAAGTAGTGTAGGGATAGCAGAATTTTTATTAATTTACCAATTAACTAGTAATCACAAGTCAAGAACTGTCTGTCCGCGAAAACCATTAAGCACAACGTATTCTGCAACTAAAAACATAGCACCTCAATAATGAATTCAACATTGTTTTTATTTTGTTTTTTAGAAAACATTGTTTTTAAGGGTCAGTTAGGTAAATAGCCATTTTGAACTGTGTGTTTTCAAAAAATAGTCACAGTTTTAAAAAATTTAAAAACTAGCCATAACACAATGTAAGAAATTTCTGACAATAACAAAATTACACATAAAAATTGTTGTAAGAAATGTCAGAAATTTCTAAAAGGGCTAGTTTTTAATTTTTTTAAACTGTGGCTATTATTTAAAATCGTTTTGTAAACAATGACTATTAAAATTCCCTGTTTTTTAATTATTATAGATCCAATCATGATCTTGCAAATTAATGTGACACTAGGGTACATTTATAAGTTTTCAAAACATCAGAGAACATAGGTGCAGGATTTGAAAAATCACGCTTAACTCTCGCATATATAGAGCACAATATCAAGGTGGTGGTTTTTTTTTTTTTTTTTTGCTGAAAGAAAAACATTGGTATTTATATATATAACTGAATTTCAAAAACTTAAGATGACAAGAAAAGGATGAAAAATCATTAGCGGTAGCTTATTTAAATTTATTTCAGATTGCCACAATGCCACGGTAACCAGATTTCACATCCCCAGCTTAATAAGATATTAGATCAGGAAATCCATAATTTATATACGGTACAAATGAAAATGGTCTAATTTCCATATCTTAGCTAGCTTCAACCGTTCAATATAATTATGTATACAAGTATGAATATGGATATCATATTTAGGCCAGTTAGTGTGCCAAGGCACATCGTTTATGTTGACAGAGTTTGTAATATTTAATATACCATTTTCTAATTTGTGGAGTTGTTTTTAGTCAAATGACCAAAAACTCTTGACTAATAATTGATCCTTGAACTGTCTTGGTTTTTATGAAGGCGGTTGAAGCAATTGCGTCCCCATCAGCCCGTGAATGGACGAACAAACAGTATCTGAAACCGCGCGCTCTATTTACAGAAAACCACAAACATTTGGTTGCTGAGGGTGAAAAATGGATGAAGGACACAGCAAGTTCTAGTACCGTTGTCGGTGCTCTCATTATCACAGTCACATTTGCTGCAGCATTTACATTCCCCGGAGGAAACGATCAAAATCACGGTTTTCCAATTCTTCTAAGGGAAAAGTTGTTCAAGGTCTTTATGATGTCAAATGCCGTAGCGCTGTTTACATCAATAACTTCAGTGTTGATGTTTCTTGGAATCCTCACGTCGCGTTATGGAGAGGACGATTTCCTTAAATCGTTGCCGAAAAGGTTGATAATAGGCCTTTCCACCCTTTTCTTATCTATGGCAGCCATGATCATAGCCTTCTGTGCTGGCCTTGCCCTCATGTTTCATCGAAAATTGTGGATCGTCATTCCATCCATTTCCCTGGCGAGTATTTCGGTTGTCTTGTTCGTGTTGATGCAATTTCCTCTTTTGGTTGACATCTTCTTTTCCACTTATGGGCCAAGTATTTTTGATAGGAATGTCAAACGTTGGATATAGATTCAAATTTTAATATGTTTACTCTCTGTTTACATGGTACTTGGTGTTACCAGTAGTTGAATTTTCAATTATTTATGTGGTAAAACTGCAAATTAATCAGTTTGCATTTAAAGAAAAGTATGTATTTTATATGTTTAAAGGGAACTTTTCTTTGGGAGTTTTGTTAGCTTAGATTGTATTTTGTTTATTAGTTGAAACTCAAAAAGCTAATGGGATATTGTTTTCTTGATTGTGAGTATGGATGACGTGTTGGGCAAGTTAAAAGGTTTTCACGGTGAAGACTGGTTCTTCCTCTAGCAATGGAAGGAAATTGTTTACGGACTGCTAATACGCCCAATGACATTTAAAGCCTTTATATGGAAGTGCTTCTATGATTGTATTTCCCACTCTATGCAATCTGTCGAACCGGAAAATGACTAGTGATCTGCAAAGTGCAAGCAAACATTGCAGCAGGCTTGATGAGACCTCGACCCGTGCCCTCTTCTGGCGTAGAGATGTTCGGCGGGTGTGGAAAGAGCTCTGTATTCTGGGATCCCATCCGAGCAAAGAAATAGCAGCGGTAGGGGCTTCTACAAGCTGAATGCAGACATCTTTGTTTTCGCAAATCAAGGTGGCGTGGGTAATGAGTTTGGAGCTCTCTCTCGTCGCTTCACCAGCCCATATCCCCCGCTAATTGCTGATGGTGCTGTGCTGCTATCAGAGGAGGTTTGATTTGAAATACGCTATCCAAATTGGCTGCCGTTATTTGCAGGTGGAGAGTCATTGCAATGAAGCAAACATGGAAGTGCAAATTGGTGCTCCGTCATTGGCAATAGGCTTTTATTTTTATTTTTTATGATGTTCAAGTGTCATTATATGAGCTGAGCGATGGTAATTGTAAATACGTTCCTCGGGGAACATGTCTGCCTATCCGCTTGCTCAAAAGCCTATTGCTTTCGTATCTGATGCTGGTACTATTGAATGACACATTTTTACCTTAATAAAGAAGCACACTATGCATTGATGAAAGATATTGATATATATCCGATTGGGTTGACTATTCTTTGAATTTTTTAAGTATACTATTACTACCTTGCTATCATATCATCTCAAATTTCAAGCAAATTTACTCCAACTAGTATATAGAACTTTTACCTTGGAAATTGAATTGGACCATTAATTGGTGAAAAGCTCAAATGTAAACGCTATACAGGCCATTTCTATGCTTATATCAATTAAGGAAAGGAAGAAAAAGACTTGGTATAAGTTAAATCTTAAAAGAGCAAATGAATTTCTCAATAGCCTAGAGCACGCATAGTTTCAAAAGGCGCTGAAAAGTTGCAAAAATGTCTACAATTACAAGATGCTAGCATTTGTATTCATCCAATTTGATATCTGTACATACACCTCCAGAATTCCATGCCAAAGATGATATGAATCATGTGTAAAATACACCCCAACAAACAAAGTGTCACATAATATGAAAACCTATATACCAAAGAATCCCAAAATTGGGTAATGATAATTCACTTCCACCACCAAAATTGTCGAAACAAGTACATCCTTCTCATCCGCGCATTGTATGTCAAGAAAGCTCTGGCCTTAATAGGGTCGGCGTTCAAATACTCGAATGCGTACATCTGCTTAGCCTCTTCCAAGCCGTCGATTTCCATCACTGCCTGCAACAGTTCGGAGGGATCAAAAGAGCATCTGCTTCGTTCCATCGCATCAGCCAACCGCCGAATGCTTGAGGCCACCGCCAGCATTGCATCCTGGAGAGCCTCTGAGCTACGAGGCCGTTTTGGAATCTGTCTTATAGGGTGGGCCAGAGGAGGGTCTTGATTGTCATCTGGCATCTGGCTATACTCTGGTGGTCCCGTGTATGATTCTGTTCCATCGGTGTCACTTAAATCTTCTGAACTAGGAGAAGCAAATGACGTTGAGTCGTCTTCACAATTCTTCATCTCAGGTTGAAGGCCTCCATCCTTCAACTTAGCCCAGCGGCTAGGGGCTTGATAATTTCCACAGACGATCTTCAGTTCATCATACATCTCTATTTTCTTTCCTCGAAATTGTCTTGCATCAGGATGTGCCTATTGAAATATATCAACCATTAAGCCCATGATGCAAGCAAAATGACCACAAATAAATGAGATAAAAAAGGGTAAAAGATTTACTTACTGCAATGTATCTCTTCCAGAGTTCATCATGTTCGCACTCAACCATCTTTGTATGTGGGTTCCACCTAAACCCATCTTGACTCAGTAAATCCCTCATTACCTTGTATCTCTTCTTTATCGTCTTCAGACGATTTACGACTTTTTGATTGTTCAAGTTTAAGCTAAAACGAGAGTTCACCGCGATACAGGCAGCAGTATAAGCATTTTCATTAAAGCATTTGTCGATTTTGTTTCCGTTTCTTGCTTGAATGGCAAGGGCTTGTATCAAACATTTGTCCATTGCAATGGACCAGACCACATTCCTTCCTTTGTGCTTCATATCCCTTCTCTGTCCATGCAGATCATAATGATCCATTCCTGTGGTAGAGAGGACTTTAGAGTCAGAAAACATGATACGGTGGACTCGAGGAAAAATTGCTACATTATGCTAAAAAGAAAATCTGCAGGTGAGAGATCATTCCCTCCAGCCCTACTTTTCCTCTTGCCAACAAATTTGACACAAAATCAGTGAATTATAAATTATACGCCTCTCAATAATAAACATGTTGTCATCCACGATTAGAGAAGGGCATTTTTAATCACATTAAATATGTGAGAGATAACCAAATCAAAGATATTATCATTTAGCAAAAAATAATGCAAAGTACGCACTTCAGTTAGCTCAAGAGAAAAACACAACCATAATCAAGGTTTTCAAATGTTCTATTAGCAATAGTTTCCACATCATGCAAAATTCACAATCCCATACCCACGCAACAACTAATCTACTATAATAAAAGGATAGACGATCTATTTAACTGTATAAGTATCGATCCAATGTTCCACCCAGTCTGTAACTATTCATATTTGTGCCCCTAAATAATGTTTATGATGTAAATTTTTCCAGAAAGTATCTGTTGGAAAAATTCCTACCTCGCAGCAGAATTTCAAGCCGATCAGATGTCAAAAATAGCCTATACCGAACAGTTCTAAATTATTATGTTCAATACTTTAATATATACAGCAACAAGCTCCTCAAATATATAGGAAATGGTATTTTCAAGCATATATATATTGGAAATGGTATCGAGTGGATGGGGAAATTTGGGAACCAAAAGAACGTACAATACTATCTAGTATGCTGGACATATGTAAAGAATACATCAATTAATGAAATGTCATAAACAACTAACACAAGACTAGCTTCATTTTTACTTCCTTTTTTTTTTTTTTTTTGAGTAATGAGTAAAACAATGACTGGGTTTACACTAGCTATTTGAATCTTCACCTACACAACTACTACATGAAGAAAAGTCTCAATCTGCATGAGAGGTAGTGTACAAACAGTCAAAACATTTTTTTTTTTTTTTCATATTTGAAATTCTATATCCTGCATGAGACACTTCAATGGAGATGCACATTGAAATACTGAGCAATAAGAGTTTACAACAGATAAGTCTGTAGTCGCAATTACCTGACTGACATTCAAATTAGCATTATAAAAGGAACATTTATTTGTGACATATTGCAAATTAGCTCTTGAAAGACCAACTGTTCTATGAATTCAAATTTTATACAAAGTACTAAGTGCTGCATTAATAACGTCTTACTAGCAACTATTCAAAAAGAGTGCCACCCCTTGCAATCCAGGGGAAAAATGAGGAACTAAAGACAGATAATGAAACTACAGTTTTCGTTATTAAATCAGTTCAAATTTGACCAACTTCAAATATCTTGTAAAACATATAGCCATACCAAACCTGAACATACAAAAATGTGAAGAAACAAAACCTACAAACATGATCAGCTCCCGGTACACATATATATACATAGTACATATGCATGTGCGCGCATGCATATATATATATATATATATATATAGAGAGAGAGAGAGAGAGAGAGAGAGAGTGAGAGTGAGAATGAGATACCTTGGTCCAAGAAGACACACTCAGCTCACAAGGCCAATTAGATCAAAAGGCACACAGTGCGCAAAGGATGGAAGAAGCAGCCACGGTGTCAAGACAAGAAATGAGGACTCCTACAACATCCTGTTTCCAAGTATTTTCTCGGCCAAACCGGGGACTTCTCCAAACACGCTGTTTCTTCAAAAACAAATGCTTACCTGAGACAAAGTGACCAATAAGTAACCAATATTGTTAAGATCATCATGACATGACAGAAAAAGCTCAGAACTGGATTCACAAGTGGGTTTCAAGATACTAGTTAATCGATTTTTAGTATGATACTTCTTATCTGAAATTAATCTATACAAAATTACAAATTCCCTGGAAAAGCATTTTCAAAAAAAAGCTAGCCATGAGGTTTCATAAGCTACTCTCAATTACAGATTTCAAAAATTTGGCATCTAAAGTCACCGAACACCATATCTTCACTAATCATTTCCTATTCAAGTTGTCACTGAAATGTCCGTACACAGTACCAAAAAATTTCAGGTCAAAGCTCTAGAGTTCTCATCGATCACTAATCTAATTCCATCGAACCTCACTCGATTTTCATTCCAACTAAGAACCCCCAGATTCAAAGCCCTAAATAAGTTGCTCTCTAGCAGAAATTAGGGCTCGATGAGAAGCTACGTACCTCGAAGAAGCAGCTAGGGTTGAGCTGTTCCGTTGAAAAATGAGAAATTATGACTGTTTAGCCACTTCGAAAGAGTCTTCTTCAACCTCTCTCTCTCTCTCTCTCTACTTTTCTCTGTGTTTCTTTTTCTTCATTGTTGGGAAAGTCGCAGAAACGACGTCGTCGATGATTGGCTTGTTAACAAAGACTTTAGGAACTCTCAAAATGACCCACTAAAGTTTCCGAAACTTACATATGAACCCCGTCTTCATAACATTTCAGCATTTAGAACCCTTTCTAGTGACTCTCCTCTCTTTTTAGAGAAATTATAGTGAATACCCAATTTTTAAAACTTAATGTAAGTTATTACCCAATCTTTTGAAAAATGTAACCAACTACCCAAAAGCATGTGCAAGTAATTCACTTAGTTACCAAAAGCATGTGGTGGTAATTCACTTAGTTACCAAAAGCATGTGCAAGTAATTCACAAATTGGCTAGAAACTCAATTACTTCAAAAGCTTGGGTATTTATTTTTATTGTTATATAAATTCTGGGTATTTGCCTACTTCACCCCTCTTTTTATGGTTGAACAAAAGAAGAAAAAAAAAACATCTGATGATTCCTAGGATAGTGGGATTGTATTATATAGTCCAAGTCTTCGCATGGAATATTTAGAATATATATATATCAGGAGAAAAAAAGATGCTTTTGGATTCAATTATTTTTTCAAGATTATTTTATGGTAATTGAATGCCGAGTTTTTGTTTGTATATGGCCATGATGTCCCTCATAAATAGTAAACAAATTAGACTGCAATTTGTATATTTTAATATTAGTAAACAGTAAACTAATTGAGTTTGATGACTATTTATCAGAGTTAGTTTTACCCACCAATATGTTAATTGCCATGAGGATTATTGCAAAATATTTTGAAAATACAAGAGCCATATCCGATATGGCCTTACCTAAAGTTCAAAGAGATTTGAAATAAATCATAGTTGTTACTATATACTAGTTCTACATATAATGACATCCAGCATTAAAGTATGCATTGATTTTCTAGTACTAAACACAGCTTGGATTTCCAGTACTTATATATATATATATATATATATAAAGTTTCTAGGAATCTACTGAAGATGAGAAATAATGACTTCCTAAAGAAAAACCATTGAATTACTGCCACGTTTGGATTGTGAAAGAGTAATTTTCCATTGGTTCTAAGCATATCTGCTTTTTGCAATATTGTAGCAATTTCAAATTGGTAACAAAGTAAACAAAGCATAGGACTAAAGAATAAAGATACAAGATGAACTATATCATATAACTGTTCACAGTGCTACATCTTCAATCATAAACAGAAAATTAGTCACCAACTTTCAGTATTTTTGGCACTACATATTCCATCCCTAAACATATTCAAAAGACATCAAAACCTCCCCACTTTTGGGCATCATTGAAGATTCAGATTCTGAATATTTATATATGATCAAAGTCCAACTAACAAAAAATTGTTGCAGCTTCATATCACTAGGTTTCCATTAGAAACCTGACCTTCTGAGGTTTCTTCTCAACTTTACCCTTGAGGGCATCGGAGTTTCGAAGACAGGATTTCAGACCAGGTACCGAGGTTTTCCTCGCCAGCTTGGCTCCTCCTCTCTTGTCTTCAAACGGGTCAAGCCAGTAGTGGACATTCGGTTGGCCAGGCAAAAGCTTCTTCCCTCTAGCGTAATGGTAAGCGGCCATGGCAGCTAACTGCTTAAAGAAAACCACTTGGGCAGATCCGGTACACCCGAAGATTTTAGTTTTCGAAGAATCAATAGGGCCAAATTGCCGAAATTTTCTTACCAGCTTCTCCTTTGATGGCAAGTTCATATCCCTGGGGAACTTAATGTGCAAAGATGTTGAACCAGAGAAACTGGAAACTGCTTTTAATTGCTGAGCTTCGCGAGAGTTTGATAACAAACGAGAAGTACAAGGACCAACATTATTGAGCATCTCTGTCTTGTTAATTCTGTCTTCTGAAGCTAAATTCAAGCTCACTACTTCTCTGTTGGATATAACAGATGTGGAGTTCTCGCCACCACCAATAAGTTGCATTTGGGCTTTGTTACCGCCGATATTTGCAACATCACTAGCATTAGCTTCAAGCTGATCACATATCTCACAAAAAGTTGATTCAGTTGCAGAAGGTTGCAAGGAATTGTAACTGTAATTGCTCTTTGTATCTGCACTATGAACCCCACAATTTTTATTTTCAGCGATATTATACACATAGGACATCCTATTATCGTTTAGAACGCCAAAACTCCGATCATGCAACGTGAAATGAAGCGTCCTTGTATCCATCTCTGTGAGATCCTGATCCTTACAAATAGTATCGACAATGTTACTCAGATACTCTGATTCTTCGCACAGAGAAAAGTCAGACATGTCGGGGGAAAAGTCCGATAAGACAACATTACATCCATGTGTTGATATTTGGGCACCAGAGTTTTGCATTTCTAACTTCAGAGGATCGCCAATTGAAGCCTCCTGAGCAATGCCACTCCTTTCCACGCTAGAGTCCATGTCATTGTATGACAAGAATTTATTGGATAAATCTACCACATCTTCATTTCTGCCCATCTGCAGATAATAACCAGCTCGATCAATCGAGAAGACAGGCATTGTCTTGCTTAACTTGAAAGCAGAAAGATAAACCTCAGACTGGTCTAGTCGTCTCTTACAGCCTAATCTTCTCACAGGCGTTTTCATGCAAGGCACAATGGAGCCAAAATCTTCGCTTTGACATTTTTTCTCATCATCCTCAATTCTATGATGAACCTTGAAATAACTAGGATTGGCAAAGTAAGCTTCTCTAGTTTTGAGAGGAGAACACTGTCGGATATATGCCTCAAAACCTTTCTCGAAAAGAAAACTTCTAAATCTTAAAAAGGCTTGCTCTGCGGCATTCAAGGAGTTTGCTTCTAAACAAGATGGATCTGATCCAAGGCATTGCAGATTGACTAACATTTCATAAAATGATTGTTCCTCGCATTGCTTGTCCTTAATCACACTTCTCACTGGCCTTTCCACATAAGGCAAAATGGAACGACAGACTTCACTCTCACATTTCTTTCCGTCATCCTTGATACTGTCATAACAAGGGTCGAAAAAGAAAGATTCTCTGGTTTTGAGAGAACACTTGTGGAAATCAACATCAGAAACTTTCTTGAATAGAAAATTTCTGTACCTCAAAAATGTTTGTTCCGTGACATTTAAGCAGCTTGGTTCTAAAGAAGATGAATCTAATGCAAGGTATCGCAGATTAAGTAGCATCCCATAAGCTGACTGTTCTTCTTCCTCACATTCGGTATCCATGGTAAGATTTTGCTCAAATTTCTCGTCACGCAAGGGTTGATCAGATTCCTCTAAAAGAAAAATAGCTGGGTTCACTCCGATCACCGCATCAGCTTTCATGTTCTTGTTTAACTGGTTATGTGTTACCTGGTCTCCGCAATCCAGATCCATATTATAGGATTCTTCAACACGGCTATCAGAATGAGGTTGCGAATCCACTAAGTGCATACCTTAAAAATAGAAAGAAATCACAAACAAAAAGTTCTGGGATCATGTGGTTTTCTGAGCAAACATAGGATTCTGCCTCAGATTACTAATTCATCTCAAGAAATGAAAAAAAAAAAAAAAAAAAAAAAAAAAAAAAGAATCCATAACATAGATTAACATTCCAATTAACTTCAGCAACTCTCGAGACCATTTTACAAAAAGCAAATGAAAAACTGAAAAATAATGGTAATCCAAATAATTAACACACTAACATGATGAATGAACTAATAAATCATACTCTCGGAATGAAAAAAGGTAAAATAAGGAACAATGCTAAATTTAAAATTGTAGCTTGCGAATTAGCTATCACTATCAAGTTTGAGCAACATATAGTTACACAGATTTAAGCATTTTCCTTTTCAAATTCCCAAATAGCTTATATTACACTACAATACTTGACTAAACAATCAAACAAATGGCACAGCAAGAACTACCTCTCTTCGATCGCCGCCGTTTCTTCCGATAAGCCAATCTCTGTCCGGCGGCATTGTAATCCCGAAAAACCTGAACCTGAGCGACCGATCTTACTGCAGCGACGAAATCTCAACCTCAACCCAAGGCGAAACCGCCTTGCTCCGGACAAACTCCGCCACCGCCTCAGCCCTAAACGCCTTCCTCGCCTCCGCGGCCTCGCCATCACCGACAACCGCCGCCGCCTCGACCGCCATCTCCGACCGGACCAGGCACCGGCACCTCAGGGTCAGCGCCGTCCTCCGGCAGAGCCGCCGCAACGCGCGGTCCAGCAGCGCGTCGCATGCCGCCACGCGGTCGGCGAGTGGCCGGAGCTCGGAGGTCCGGAAATAGTTAGGGTTTTGGCAGTCGAGGAATGAGACCAACACGCCATGAGAATCTGTGATTCCCTGAATCAGACCAGGCCGATAACTTGTCGACGCAGACCCATCGTCTCGTATCTTCGCCCATACGAGATCGCCGATCTCCATATCTCTCTCTCTCTCTCGTCTTCTTCTTCTTCTTCTTCTTCACAGTGAAGCTCTGAGTTTCAGAGCTCGCTTGAGTCTCTGAGGGGATTTTTTTTTTTTTTTTTTTTTTGATATTCGAATAAATTGGGTCTGTTTGATTGGCGGCAAAACGGTGCTAAATATTAGGTGAAAAGTGAAAACGAAAGTAGAAAAAGGCGGGTAAAAGGAGAGTTAACCGTGGTCGAACTAAAGAAAGGAGGGACTAGTAACCATTTTGATCATTTTTTATCATTTTTGGATGGTTGAAAAATAGTTAGAAAAATAATTAGAATGGTTTAACTTTATAAATTTTGAGGTAGTATAAATGATTGAGATTTAAAGATATTGTATAGGAATTTGAAAAGTTGAAAAAAATGTTTGAAAAATAAAATGCTTTGAATGATTAGGAATGTTGAAAAAAATTTAAAAAAAATGGAATAAAATGGTTAGAATGGAGGATGCCAAACGGGGGTTGATAATTTTATGCTACATGCAAAAATTATTATTTGCTGTGCTGTATTGTATTAATAAGTTATTGCGATAATAATTGAATTTTTTTATAAAAACTATCTAAAATGATTTTACAAAATTAATATGCTGACAATTACAATAAAATTTAAACTTTAAAGTAGTTTTGGGTTGATTTTTTAAAACGGTTTAAATTATTAAAAAATAAGTCAAAAGTTGTTTTTATCAAACACTCAAATATTTGCAAAAGGGAAAAGCTGCACTGCCTCTAAGTACTGACATTTATAACCTCTTGTTTGGCCCCTACATTCCAACCATTTCATTTCATTCTATTTTTTTCATTTTTTTCAACTTTCTTAATCTTTAAAACTATTTTATTCAATTTTTTTTTTCAATCATTTTTTTCAACTTTCCAAATCCCTATACAATATCTTTAAATCTCAACCATTTATATCACCTCGAAATTCGTAAAATCAAATAATTCTAATCATTTTTCTAACTATTTTCTAAATTATTTTCCAAACCATCCAAAATGGTCAAAAATGAGCAAAATGTTTTGCCCAAGCAAGGGGTAAAATTTTACCAAAAAAATTTAGACAATAATAGGAGCATAACAATGTGGTTAGTGAAAAACAAAACTCAAGAAGTTGTTTGGTTTGCAATCTAATCAATTTTTTTTTATTTAAATGATATTACTATAATAATTATACTAATAAAAAAATCAATATAAACCATATAACAAAATGTTATTTGGATTTGTATTCAACGAAAATACATGATTAGGGGGTTGAAATACAGCCAATGCGCCAAGCATGGATGCATGCAGTAAAGAAAGGGACCGGGGCAAATGCCCCTTACTTCTCTATAATTGCATTTTTTCTGATGAGTTTCAAAATGTTTTTAAATTATTTCCCTTTCTGCACCTATTAACTTATTCATATTTACGTTTTTATATATAATTTTATTTTATATTACAATGTTACCTCAATAAAATTTTGTTATTTTTTATAGTTCACCTATTAATTCTTAATTTTTCTTTCAGTATAGTCTTCTAACAACAAACATTTCTCGAATTAAAAGAAAAAATAGGATTCTTCAATCTTTCACACCAATTTATATTTTTTATTATCAACACATCTTGAAACATGAAAGCTATGCAATTATTGCACAGTATAGGATCTTCATTGTTGTATACTTTAAAAACACAACCATGTATAATCATTTGTAAAAGATACAACATACATGTATATTAATTATGCTCACTGGTCGTAGCCAACGTAAAGCAGAGGAATTATAAAATAAATCTAGACACTTAGAAATGTCCTTGTGGACCTCAAACTTCAACTCAAGTAAAAGAAAATAAAAATAAAAATGAAATAACCATTGCTCATGGTTATGAGTTGGAATGTATCTTCCAAAGAAAGGAAAAAAATAAAAAACTCTGTGGTCTTGTGGGGTTTCTCTAATTTTTTTTTTTGTTTTGTTTTGTTAAGTTTAGCATTATGATTCGAAATTATTGAACATTCACACTGAACACAACGCGAACGGAATGTCGTCCATCGAACCAAGTGACGGATCCAAAATTGTAGCCTTTAGGAGCATCCTTGCCATAGAATGAGACTTGGAAAGCAAGTTTCCTTTTATCCTTGGCGAACGAGATCTTCGCCGGGGTAACCTTCACAACAAGGCCCGGAGGAGAGTCTACCTTAGCCACGTAGGTCGAGTTCGAGGGTCCCAAGTTAGTAACAGTTCTTTCGACGACTTTCGCCGCTTGGTGCCGGTTGAGCTGCCTAATTGAAATGGAGGGATAGTTGACGTTGGAGATGAGCTCTTCAACTGAGAGTTTTGGGCAATTGAACTTTCTGTTTGACATGGATCTTATGTTCTTCTCCGAGTAGCCGTAGAAACAAAGGAATTCGAGATAGTTTTCGGTCGTTGTTTCGAAGACTAGCCCCGGGTTCAGGGCTTTGATTGGGTTTATTTCTCCGACTCCTGTCTCGTGTGGATTTGCTATGTAGTTTGAGTTGTTAGTCAATGGTTTTTTCATGTTATTGTATACTGTTGCTGCAAGCCAATACAAAAAAAAAAAAAAAAAAACATTGGTTAATTGTAATAAACAATTCGAGAAAAAGTGAAATATTACGAACCATGTCTCTTTTTGTTTTTATTTCCATTCAAAATATTTCTCTTAATAAACTATCATAGGCACAAAGTGCTCGGGCCAATTCGTAAGAAAATTGATGGAATATCATCATTTTAGCTTATGCTTCCATCTAATATCTTTAAAATCTGATATGAGATGCAAAGATGAATTCAAAAATAGTATAAATCTAAACATGACTCCTAAATGTGGCATCTCTCTGAATTTCCTTATTCTAAATTAGTCGGCCATTCGACCAATTGACACCTAGCAAAGGACCATTTCGGACCATGTGAAATTAGTTCAGCAACAAACCTGTTGTCATGAGTGCCGATCTGACCATTGAAGAAGTCCACCCGCGTCGCAGTGACTTAACGAATGCAGCCGCTCCCGCTACATGCGGGCACGCCATCGATGTTCCTGATTTCACAATAAAGTTCGACGGCTTCATTCCAGCCGGTACTGTCCCCAGTTCATCACTCTTTGGAATCATAGCTCCTAAAATGGCCACCCCGGGAGCCATTATATCTGGCTGCATTTTCATCAATTGTTTCGCTTGTCATACAAAACATTTAAACACTTGCTAGAATGGAGATTCAATTGTGACAAAATGTTGTACAATTGAAAGGACTAATTAATGATAATGACCTTGAGAATATTTTCTGTGAGCTGTGCAGGACCTCTTGACGAAAAATACGCGACGACCGGTGCAGGCCTATTCCTCAAGACTTCAGCTGTTGGAAGAATTGAAGCTGTTGGCTTCCTATTACGAGGGCAAAGAATAGTAAGCACTTCACACATTGCCAATTGAATGAAAAAAAAAATTGCACTAGAAATTAGACTAGATTGTTCTGTGTGAAAAGCACTATATATGATTTGGTTGGTTGCAAGTGTAGAGTCAAAGCTTACTTGGTAGAGTTAAGGTAGCGAAGAATCTCCGAACCTACAAGAGTCCCAACTTCTACAAATGAGAAGACCCCTGAATCAAAAGGCACTCCAGTCTCATCCTCATCGATCAAAATCAACCCTTTTGCCTTGGCATCTTCCACAACTAGCTTCTTGATCCGTCGCGTAATGGTGGGGTCATCGTTTGTGCAGACGACGATTTTGCCCGCGACTTTTTTTGGGATCCAATGATCCTGGATAGCAATTTCTGCAAGACCATCGTGTGTGATCAGCATAAAACAATACTGTCCTACAATGTGTGTAAAAATGCAAGCTCAAGTGTCAATAGAATTGGTCAACCTTGCTTCTGAAGCAGGAGTGAAATTACTTGCTGCATCCTTTCCGAAAACAAGCGGGTAATTCTTCGAGCCCGTGTGGTTTGAGAAATTGATGCTAGATCCCTAATTAAAAGATGCAGATATGTGCACAAAATTTAAACGTCGCATCAATCAAGTTTGTCTATCAAAATGTTCCAAGAACACAAGAAAAACAATAAATAGTTCGACAAAATTTGGCTAAGCCGAGAGAGGAAGTGGGCGACACTATAAGGCCTGCTTCCTTTTGGCTTAGCGGCCCCGCCTTTTTTTTTTTCATTTTTCATTGCCACATGGTATTGTGTAGTTGGTGCACTTAAAAGTCGAATAATAAATACTAAACAAAACTACCTAGAGAATCTACAATGTAAGATCAAGAAATTCACCTTGAATGTTTTTCCATTTCCAAGTAGCACTGTGGACTTGAAATCCCTATCAATGCTAGAAGCTGCAACGGTCAAAACCCACGGGGCAGTGTTGACAACAGTGTAAGCATCAGGCCCGTCGTTCCCCGCAGAGCAAATGACCATTACGCCCATCTGTTCGGCATGGAAAGCCCCAATGGCAATAGGGTCATTCATGTAATCGGATTGGAAGATCGAGCTCATCCCGATAGAAATCGAGATGATGTCAACGCCGTCCTTGATCGCATCGTCTATCGCCTTTAGAATGGCGGAGCCAGAGCAGCCCTCGGGTGAGCAAGCCTTGTAGCTGGCAATCCTAGCAGAAGGAGAGCCCCCTCTGGCCGTGCCTCGGGCCAAGCCGTAGTAACTAGCGTTGGAGACTCTCGACCCTGCTGCGATGGACATCGTGTGGGTCCCGTGCCCCACGGCATCCCTCGGCGAGCCAGTTGCTTGAGCTCCACGGCTTTTGTTGCTGTTTGAAATCAGTGGGGTATTGTAGTACCTTGCGCCGATCAATTTCCTGTGACATAAACACAATGGACCAAAAAATAAACTTTGAAGTGTTGGTTTAGAGCTCTTTCTTTAATAATTGAATAATGCTTAAGGAATACCAAATCCCGACTACCTTGATTTATTAATTGTAATTTAAAGGTGACATGACTTCCCATCATAATTACAAGATTGAAAATTAAGATAGACTTTAATTTAAAGTTAGTGCTTTATGTTGTATCAGGTCAAGAAATTATCCCATCAATTAATTCATTAAACAATTTCACTTATTTAGCAGTAACTTTCGGCTTAAAAGCAAGACTGGATTTTTTAATTTTCTAGTGCCTACACTTGCAATTGAAAACACGGTGAAGAAAAATTCTTAACAATTAGTGAAAATGAATGAGTAAAAAACTGCTTACATTATTATTATTATTATTATGAAATAAGAGAAAATATCGTCACCTATTACAATGGGATTTTTTGAAGTCAAATCCCTCCATACAAGTTCCTTTCCATCTTGAAGGGACTGGCCCAATTCCCTCATCATTGAAACTTGGAGACTCTGGCCATATCCCTGAATAAATTAAACATTTCCTTTAGAAATATGATTTAAATTTCTCACTAATTATGCTAGACAAACAAGAGCTTATAATTAGATCTACAAATTAAAATCTGAACTGCATAATTTTTTCAATTTATTTGTGAAGCATCGACTTTGGAATAAAATGAGGCATACAAAAAATATGGCAACATAGGAAATTGGAGTGGAAATGATCATTAAACCATACCTGTGTCAATCAATCCAATTATGACGTCACTAGGTAAATATTTATCAGAAGTCCATCTTGATAATCTTCCAGCTTTTCCTTCCAAGAACTCCCATGAACGTGTTGTGTGGAGCTGAAGCATTGTGTCGGCAAATATGGACACAACTTCACTATGTTCTGATAATTCACATATCACATTCAATTTATTATTACTTTTTTTTTTTTTGGATTCAGTCCAATTTATTATTTTGCTAAACACAATTTGTTATTATGGTTTTATACAGTCATATTGTTCGTCTTGGTTACACAGTAGGAACTAGGAATTGGGTGATACATATGATTACTGGACTAGAAATGAAGGTCTTATGGCTAGGCATAAATTACCAATTTGTTATTTTAAAAATGTGGATCCCCAAAAAGTTTCATGTACCAGACTTTGCACATTGTCTACCAATAATGATCATTATAAAAGAGGAGATTTATCTAACCACAAACATGTCAAAAGGAGAAGCTTTGAACTTTAATTTCTTTTCCCTTTTAATTTTCTCTTAATGCTCCTAAACTTTTGCTTAGGTTATTACTTTGAAGCGTTCTTTAATATTGCATTTTGCACATTAGGGGACAATTCTAAATTGTCACTTTTTTTTTTTTTGTTGTAAGTCATATAATTAAAAAGATAAATCTGACAATAAAAAATCGATAAATCTGACAATCGAAAATCGTACACTATTATCGTGTATACATCACTGAAGCATTTTCTATTATTTTCAATAAGAATTTATAGCTAAATGGCCTAATTTTAAAATTTGTTTAAGAAGATGTCTACAACATTTGTTTTTAGGCATATGATATGTATTCTATTAGTAGACAATATACGAACCATGACTAGTAACTAGATAATATGCCAGCACTATTTTTTGTTACTGTATGATCTACTAACAAAAAATTGACCATTCATTTAATAAAACAAAAAAACAACTGTAGATATTTTTTTTAAATATAACTTAAAAAATAAATTACTTACCAAAATTTCTATTTTAACGTTGATCACCGTAAAAAAAATAATAAATAAAAAAACTCTTTTTTCACTTTGGGATTTGAGAGGAATTAATAGTAGAAACAAGAGCTTAGGCATGGTTTGAGGATAACGAGTAGACATCACATGAGGTGCACATTGTTTTACTAATGGACCAACGTGATTTAGCAAACAAACAACTCAAAAAGTGTCATTGACAGGAAAAGGAATTTGGTTTATTTGGTATGGACAAATTGTGGATTTGCATCTACATTATTTCCACAAATCAATACAAAAAATTAGTTAGTATAGTAGATCTACAATATTTCCACAGTTCCAAAACTAAATCATGTCAAAAGGGTTTTTATTTTTTCTTTTTTCTTTTTCTTTTAGAGGGGAAAATACATGACCATTACAAATAAAATTGTGAGTTGGCAATTGTATTCGATCTATCAAGAAATGTAGAGTTCAAATCCTGCCACTCAGAATATTAAAAAGAAAAAGAAAATTACAATGAAGTTGAAATTATTTCTCCTAAGCTTAATCTTGAAATGGTTTCATGTCTTAATAATTAGCCACTAAAGGGGTGCCAAAGTGAATGCTATTTTAGATTTTTATTCAATCTAGTTGTGGGGTCCATCTCTCTTTATCTAACCGAGGCTATCTAATTTTAAGTCAAAATTCAAATACGAATCCGATACAAATAATTCAAATAATCAACTTTGCATAATTAGGTTACACAATAATCTTATCGCACGTCTATTATATAGAGCTCGGCGAATTGGCTTTGGTGGGAGCCTCATCCGATATAATTATTAGTCAGATATAATCTAATATTTTTCTTCTCTACATAAAGAGATATTATTGAATACTTAATGTTTTGAAAATACAAACAAATACTCAAATGATTTAATTACTTATAAAGTGATAATTGGTGATAATTAACTTAATTATCAAAAACATGTGCAAGTAATTAATAAATTGAGTAATTGTTCAATTACTTAAAAATTATGGATAATTCCTTCTATTACTTTATAATTTATAGGTATAATCCTTCCTCACTCTGCCTCTCTAAATAAGTGATACGAACCTTGCAAAATAAAGACTTTAGCAGAAATGCGGTTCTAGAAAAGGTAGACGGCGGTAGAAAAGAGAAGAAAGGAACGGCAGGCAAAAAATGCGCAGAAACGGGTTTCGAACCGCGAAAAAAATCTTACGAAACTGATTAACGAATCGCACACGGCAAATTATATATAGTTAGATAAAGTTCACTCAATTACTAAAATACCCTTTCGATTTTACATTATCTACACCCGATTCCTCGTATAATAATAATATAATAATAAATGTTGTTACATCTGGTTAATAAGTTTTTTTTTTTTTCTCACTTTCTCAAATTTGTAAGTTAATGTACCGTTTAAAAAGAAACGCCAATATTGAACAGTGGAACATATGGGAGGATAAATAAAAAAAACAAGGAAGATATAAAAGAGACAATACAATAAGACAAGAGAAACTACCAGATAGAACAGAAGCTTCATGGTCTGTGAGCATGGCAGAGAATCCTCTGAAAGCATGACTGTAGCTGTGTGTTATAGATACTCTTTCACTTTCTTCTCTGCCAAAAATAACAAACACAAAAAATTAGAAAAAAAACCCTTATACCATGTTGTCGGGAAAATTAAAAAAAAAATTTATAAATATATTCATGTGAAAATGAACCTGGGATTAATAATGGAAGACAATAATTGCTCATAAGCAGATTCAGCAATTTGATCATCTCTTGCATTTCCATTCAACAATGGATCTGAAGCTCCCATATAAACAACATAATGCTGCAAAATATATTTTTATATATAGTGAACATATAATAATTTATGTTCTGTCTCATCAATATTTTCTTGGCCGACACAATATTAATTGACTGGTCAGGAAAATTTATATAGGTAGAGAAAAATCCAACAGCTTTGTGTCTCATTCTCATTTCAGTCATTGAATTCATCATAGGTTGGTCATTATTTGATTCATTTTCTCAGCAACCAAACAAGAAGGAAAAAAAAAAATTGAATTATGACATTTTGATGAATACCCATTTCAAGAACTTACCTTGGGAGTCTCTGGATTTGAAGCCATGGAATGGAAACGTTGATGAGAATTAGCCATGGCAGAGAGAGCAGAGAGATTAGTAGAACAAGGTTGGTCATATGGCTAAAATTTGGCTATCTTTGAGCTTTGTGTATAGATATATTATGTATTGCTATAGAGAGAGTGAAGATATGTGTGTTTTGGGGTGTTTTGGTTATGAAGCCAACAAATAATATTTATAGGTATAGCTTTTTTGTGTTTGGCTCTGGAGTGAGTTAATTGACTACCACAAACATGAACCATAAGGGAAAAAGGAAAAAAAGATGGTTGATTATTCTCTGGCTTTTTTGTGCACCATAATCATTGCTTTTGCAGTTATATTTTCATGTTATGTTCTTCAAATACATGTGTGTATGTCAATTATAGATACATTTGTCTAATTATTGTATTGGTTTTTGGTCTATTATGTTCATTAGAGAGACTTTACAACACATACCTTTCTTATGTGTGTCTCTATTGACTGATTATTGTCACTAACTAATAAGTGATTAATTGGTGCATTTGTTTTACTATATTATTGTATTTTATCCAATTGTTGATAGTGTTTGTAATTGAGTACTATTCTGACTTACTTCATCCATTCTTTTTGGTCCTAATAATATAATCAGTATTAAATAATTGTATTTCTGTCAGAAAACTATATTCTTATTCCTTCTTATTCCTTAGCCAAAAAGATACCAATGTATTGTCTAAGTAAGCCCTTCATTATTCTTCCATAAGCTAAGGAAAAGTAACTAAATTGATAGACTAGACGTATAAAAAATTTACAATTTTTTGAAGTAAATGTCGTTTTTGTTAATAAGTTTTTTTTTTTAAGCTGAGACATTTTTGTTAATAAACTATTTGATTATCATGGTAACAATGATCAATGAATTTTCAAGGAAAGAATGAGTATGATAAATTACTCATTTCTTAAGTATATCTTCCTAAAATTGACCCCAAAAAAATGTAATTCATGTGCTTATATTCGTACAAGTATTCATAACGTTACATCATCAAATAAAGTTGTATAATAAGCCTATCAAATTTGTCTGCAAATTACTTTTTGAAAATTAAACCAATGCAGTATTTTATTAGTTGGAAATTACTTATGAAATGTGGTAAAAAAAATTTATCATATTAATTGCTAAAAACTTGGTAAGTATTTGCTAAACTAATCACGGTCAAATGTTGCACTTTCATGAAAACAGAGTCTTCTCTTCCTTGGGGTTCTTTCATCTTTGTGCTCATTACATTTATTTTTTATTTTTTGCTCAAAAATATCTTAAGACATCCAAATCTCTTCTCTTTTTTTTTTCATTTATTTATTTGTGTAGACATTTAGATTCCATTGCTTATGTATATTTCTCACTTAGCCATCGTCGGCGTGGTAATGGACAAAGCATATCATTGACTTGAATTGCAAGAAAACCCATTTCTCTTTTGCCACAAAAGAGCATAGAGGAAGAGTTACACAAACATTAATGGCCATGTGCAATTTTTTATTTTGGTTTCCTTTATTCTCCTCTTTACCAGCTATACTTTCTTTTCCTTCACATGATTTTTAGTTTAATCTATCATTTTATGTGACTGCTTTTTATTGCTCTTCTCTTTTGTCAATGTTTATAGTAGTGTTATACAGACAAGCGACAAGTGTGTACGCCTCAAAACCTTGCTTTGTCAAGACTCCAAGAACAATGACAAACCCTTAACCAAAATGACTAAAGTGGACTACTAAGAAGAGTCAGTCTCCTTTGTAATTGTAGGATAAAAAAAAAAATTAAATAGCTTTTTTATTGCAATATTCATGAACACGGTTCTTACATATTTTTTATAGGTTATTTGGGGTAAACATCTCAACCATTTTATTTTAGAATGGTTTGACTTTGCGAATTTCAATGTGGTATAAATGGTTGAGATTTAAAGATATTGCATTATTGAGATTATGAAAGTTGAAAAAAAAAAATAAAATGTGGGGATGTTTACCCCCAAACAATGGGTTATTTTTCAAAGATTAAAGCGGTTTGGTAATCCCTTGACTATTGGTTCCGATATGGGGTTGGTCGAAATGTAGAAAATAAAAATAAAAATGCTTTCAAATGTTCATTATTACATTATAAGCAAATGATATGTTATACATAAATCGTAATTAAACAAAAGAAAAAATGATAAGGCTCTGTAATAATCCCTTTAAATTTTGTGTTCAACAACGAAAATCAACCCTCTAAAAAAGGAGAAACAAATTATTGAATAACCTAAAATATCATATTTTGAAAATTTTATTATACGTGCGTCAATTAAATAAAACAAATACATTTGAAGAATTATGGCGTGTGGTCTCTCTCTCTCTCTCTCTCTCTCTCTCTCTCTCTCTCTCTCTCTCTCTCTCTCTCTCTCTCTCTCTCTCTCTCTCTCTCTCTCTCTCTCTCTCTCTCTCTCTCTCTCTGGTGCTAGTAAAAACTAAATATGGTGTTTCATAGTCATAGTCATTGTACGTCATAGAGCATTTTATCATTTTCTAGCTCTTAGTGGTGTTAGAAGATTTTCCTCTTCCAATCGATCGCTTCTAGCTTGCTTTTTTCATGTCTCATACGTCGAAGTCTTGCCATGTAATAAGCACACATCACCACCACCATCTAAAGCAACAAGAAAACATACGACAATCATATGCATGCACTCTTTTGAAACTATACCAAGCTAATTTGTTCCATTTTTCAAAAGCTAATCTTGATTGAGATATCAGATATGTATGTATGAACAAATTCGTTGAAATTGTCTTATAGACTCTTACTTAGGAGATGTAAGAACAGTACTAAAAACGTTGTGTGATCGGAACAATATATCAGATCCTATTTATATACATGTTGATAGAATAAAATTATGTACACTGACAATTATCTTTAACGAGATCAATATAAACAATTGTACGTTCCAATAATTATTTTTCTAATTATGTAGTGTTTCTCTTACGTTGATCAAGTTATAACAGTCAAATAAGAAAGCCCCTATGGTACGTTACAACTAGGATATTAGTCTCAATATGTGCAAAAAAATTGCAATATTGTTGAATTGGAAAGCAAAAATCACTCCTCCTTGTTTGCTTCATATATTAGGATCAAATTACTATATATGTTCCTGAATAATTGTGAAGATGTCTCAAACAGGATAAGATGGCTCAATCGAAGAGCAATGTATACTACATGTGAATTTAGGATGTAGATGTTGTCTTTATCTCTTTCCGTCCTTATTTTTAAGGTTTAGCAAAATTTTATGAGATATTTTACGATATACAAAATAAAATTTTTAAAAAGATAAATATTTATAGTTATTAAATGGTCTAATTTTCAAACTTAAATATTATTAGGAAAAATTTCCACAATTTTCGTTTTTTGGTGAAAAGGGTTTTCTTCAGGTACGTATTAAATATACCATAGTCAGTTAATATTTTATATTTCAAAATACGACTATTCATCTAATAAGAAAAAGATTATAGATTTATTGACTAACTTCATGTTTTTTTAAACTTTTTACTAACAAAATAAAGTCTCATCAAGTATAATGGAGAAAACTTGCAATTCATGCGACAATTGCGAATCATGTCACTTTTTTTTATTATCAAAGTACTATTTTACTCTTCTTTTTGTCTCCCTCGTTAGTAGAAAAAAGACGCAATTGGTTGATTGATTAATTCAATGCTAAAAAGTGACATAGACTACAACTTTTATTTTAAAATGACCAATTTTAAAAGATGTTATCCAGAAGTTGAATTTTTCAAAATTTTCTTAATAGATTTTGAAGAATGCCCCTAATTTCGACACACAATTAATCTACGCCTCTTTTGTATTGTTAGGAATTTTGACAACTAGCTTGTCAAATATAGCGTTTTGTCAAACAAACATGTTGGCAACCTTATCATGACAATTGAAATTTTTGATTTATGCATGTGTTAGTTAGATTATTTTAAATTATATTTTGTAATATTCTTATGAAATTATCTATAACAAATTCAACTTTATTAGTTTGAATAAAGTTGAATTAGTTTCACAATCTATTTTCTGTTTCAATTTTCAGAATATTCCTAATGCCTGCCATTCTACTCAAGAAAAAAAAAATTTAAAAATAAATAAAAAGCCTGCCATTCTATTCATTCGTGCACTTTCTATTGAATCCGAGAGCCCATTTCCAAAGGCCAAGATGAAGCAGATCAGCGCATACTCGATTGGGTGGACTAATAAACATCTAAACGGGTTTTTAGGGAAAATGTCACTCCAAGTCCAAGTGTTTGTAGTGTAATAATATATTATAAAGGTGCAAAAAAAAAAAAAATGTGTAGTTCGTAAAAACAAATGAGGACTTTTCAAAATTAATGATTTTCACAGCAGATCTGTCGCATGATTGTATTATGTTTCAAAAAGCACAAAGAATAATATTGCTAAGTAGGTAAATTTTTAGAAGTTTAGGAGCTCGCTTAGGTTAAATTTCTTAAGCAATTTGAACCTAATAGAAGTTCTAAGAACACCCGTACATTAGGATACAATCATGCAAAACACTTCAAACTCTAACAATACCTTATTATCAAAACAACATCAAACTGAAATAGAACCTTCTTAATCTTATTCGAGCTCACAAATTAACCCTAATTTTAACTCGAATTATTTCCTAATTGCACACGCATGCACCTTGAGTCACACAAGTCCCACAAATACGGTTGCAAATCATTCCACATTCACTGTAAACACAACACGAACAGAATGTCGGCCATCAAACCAAGTAATAGCCCCGAACTTGTAGCCACTAGGAGCTTTTTTGCCATCGAACGAGACCCGAAAAGAGGCTTTCTTCAAGCCCTTGGTGAACACAAGCTTCTTTGGAATAACCTTCACAAGTAGGCCTTTGGGAGATTGAACCTTAGCAATGTACGTGGAGTTTGAAGGTCCCAAATTGGTCACAGTTCTCTTGATCACTTGCGATTGACTCCGATTAAGCTTGCCGAGAGAAATGGACGGATAATTGACGTTCGAGATGAGCTCTCTATTAGAATTTTTAGGGCAAGTGAAGTTTTTGTTTGTAATCATTGATCTTATTTTCTTCCCTGAATAGCCAAAGTAGCAAAGGAATAGGTTGTAGTCTTGTGTCGTCGTTTCGAAGACTAGGCCCGGATTCAGAGCTTTGATTGGGTTTATTTCTCCAGAACCGGCTTCATGTGGATTTGCTATGTTTTTTGAGCTGTTTGTCAATGGCTTTCCTGTGTTGTCGTAAGTAGTAGCTGCCAAATATGGAACAATAGACTTTGAGTTTCTAACGACTTCATTGTATTTATGTGGTATATTTCTCTTATAAAATTTTAGTATTTGATTGATTGTGTTTTGAAACTAACTATTGTTGAAGAATTGAGTGAAATATATTATTATATGATATGTTATTTGTAGATATCGATCTGATATTAACAAATCGTTTAAATGTCAATGTCAATGTTTTTTTTTTGTTTTTTTTAGGTTGGTATGGCCCCGTACTAAGCATAATAACGTGGAACTGGTAAATGATCTCTAATACTTCCAAAATTTGCACTAAATGTCATACGTGTGAAATTAATAAAGGCATATCATATGAACTTCATAGTTTTATCTTTCAAATTCTTAAAAATGATGTGATATCAATTTGTTTATGCGTAGTAAAAAAATGAAAAAAAAGGAAAAAGAAAATACAACATCAAGTACAAATAGAATTATATAAATTTGTTTATTACATTAACTAAATATTACTATTTAGAAATTGTTAAATAAGTTGATATATGTTAATGACTAAATTAATATTTTTTTTCCTCATTTGCGTGCCCACTTAATCGGGATACATCTTAAAACAGTTCATTTTCATGAAAAGAAAAAAAAAAGTTGATATGTTACGCTATGACTAAATTAATAATCTGCTTAGAGCCTCTAATATTATTACTATATAGAAATTGATCGAAAATAAATGCATACCTGTTGTCATGAGTGCGGATTTGATCATCGAAGACGTCCATCTAGGGTGAACCGACTTGACGAATGCAGCAGTCCCGGATACATGAGGGCAAGCCATGGACGTTCCAGATCTAAATGTAAACTCCGGTGCCTTGTTTCCAATTGCTTCGCTTGTTTTCGGGACAATGGCAGCCAAAATGCTCTGCCCGGGAGCCATTATATCCGGCTGAGCCACAATTTACTTAATCATAGACTTGTTACCAAATTAACATGACTGCTGGCAAAATTCATATGCAAATCTTAGTAGCAAATGTAACCAAAATTGTGAATGCTTGTTTTAGCGAATGTAACCACAGACTTAAACTAACCCCCGTTTGATACAGTCATTTATATGTATTCATTTAAATGATTTTTTACTTTTTCAATCTTAAGGTTAAATGCTTAAATCTAAACTATTTAAACGGTCATACCAAACGGGTGGTAAGAGATTTATTCTTTTTTTCCACAGGTATTTATATGTTGTATATTGGGTTATTTGGGTAGTTTATCAGATTGTCTTATCAGACGCTCATTCAAAATTAATATTTTAGCCCAGTCATATGAAATTGTAAAGTTAATAACTATGGTATCACATTCTGAAAGTTCCAACAACACTTTGGTAATTATTAAGGTTAATTAAATTTTTTTGGCTCAAATTATAGGTGGAATCTCATTTACGTCAATGTCTTTTGAAACGTTCCGAAATTGGTCTTCTATTTATGAAACTGTGTAGTTTTAATTCATTAGTCAACAATGAAATTGTTGATAAGAAAAATTACAAACTCACTCTTAAATGTGACACAATAATTAATAGAAAATAGTAATGAAAATTCAGGCCAATTATCAACTATATTTTGATTTCATGATATTTTCTTTTCAAGATTCATCAAATATGCTTTTGACAGACGGACTAAAAGTCAACAGTTTCGTGAATCGAGTCTCAATTTATTAGGACCATTTGAAAAGATCATTTGGCATAAAATGTGCTCAAACCCCAAAAAATAAAGTGATCATATGTAATACCCAAGAATGAAGTGGCACTAATTAAGGGATAAAAGTAGTGTAAATTAGAAATAAAGACCTTGATAATATTTTCTGTAATCTGGGCAGGGCCTCTTGATGAGAAAACGGCCACAACTGGAGCAGGTTTCTGTGCTTGAATTTCTACTGTTGGCAGGATTGTTGCTGTTGGCTTTCTGTGTAAAAACGCCACGGCTTTGAAAAGTGAGCATAATGTATAGTATAGATAAACTATAGTATATACCCAATTTTTAACGCTAATTAAATTTAAGAAAATACATGATTTTTTTTATAAATAATATATGACAAAATTCGCAAGTGATTCAAATATTTATTGGTAATTGACTGAGTCGTCAGAAATTTGTGTAAGTTATTATTAATGAACTGATTATTTATTCAAATACATTAAAAACTTGAGTATTTATATGGGTCATTTTGCTGTCTACCTATTTTTTAGTTCATGTTTCGAGAAAATAGTCATAGTTTCAAAAAATTAAGAAATTAATTATCAGCCAATACAAAATTAAGGGTATAAATATAAAATCAATATATAATGTAGTCAAGAAAATAACTATTTTCTTAATTAATTAAAACATGGGCTATTTTCTTAAAATAAGCTTCAAATATGGCTATTTACTTAATAATATATGTATGTATATGTGTGTATTTATACAATTTTTTTTCTTCTTTCAAACAAAAAATTTACATATAGTTAAGTTGCTAAATAAAGTGACTCACGTCACACAACTTACTTGGTGGACTTAATGTACTTGAGAATTTGATATCCTGCAATTTTGCCAACTTCAACATATGAGAAAATCCCTGTAAGAGCAGGCATAATCATCTCATCTTCCTCTATCATAATCAGCCCTTTGCTCTTAGCTTCTTCAACATCTAGTCTCTTGCCCCCTCTTGATTTTAGAGGGTCCTTAGGGCTATCGGCGCAAACAACAATCTTTCCGGCAATTTTCCGGGCATCCAAAGATCCTGGAGTGCACTTTCTACACAATAATGTTTGTATGGATGGGAAAATTTTTATAAAAAAAAAGGTGATAGCATTTTAATAAGGGACGGATCTAGAAATTTAGTTGGCAAAATAATAATTGAGTTATTTGATAAATGATTTATTTTAAAATATTAAACTTTACTCAAAATAATATTATATAAAAAAAATAGTGAGCTAAAGGATATTGAAGAAAAATAATTCAGTTATATGTGAAGTAAATTTAATATATAATGCAATATTATATATATATATATATAATAAAATATGAAGACTCAGTATTTAAATAATCACCTTGCCTCGGAAACAATAGATGAGTTAGCAGCTACATCCTTTGCATATACAAGCGGATAGTTTGCCGAGCGAGAAAGCTTTGAGAAGTTAATGCCAAATCCCTAAAATGTAAATCAAAATAACTAAAATATCAATTTAGACACTGTTACGAATATGCCTTATTAATGAATACAATTTGTGAATATAAATAAAAGAAACAATTATTTTTAATTTTGTTTTATTTTATTGTTAAAATGGATGTTCATTAAAATCCGAAATATATTGCTACTAATTATAATTTTAGTATATAATGAGTTTATGTATAAGAGAATTAAAGTTATAAGCCAAAATATATAAATGAGTCCGTGATAAAGAAAAATAATATGAATCTTTTTTATTAGTATTCATTAATTTGGTTCACGACATTATTGATGACCCTAAGTAGAGGTATTTATATAATGAAGATTATATATATATATATATATATATATATGATTATGACCGACTTTATTCTTGAGTCTTTATTTAAGTATTGTTATAATGACTCGAATCAAGGACACAAGATGATTATATGAAACTTAATCTCAATCCTAAGTAGTCACATATTTCTCCTTTGAATCTTTCATTACATCTCCTACTACGGGTTGGATTAACGGATTCTTTGATTTGCTTGTTATAGCCCGCAAGCACCTGGGCATAGTACTTTCATTTTGGGAGTATGTAATTCAATGATGCAGAGAATGTGATTTAAAGACACATAATTCACAATTACTATAAAGTTAGAATGGTTCCAAGTGTTGATTTCTAGAACTAAACACTTTGAGCACTCTAATTCGTAATTTGATAATAAATTAACTAAATTAATAGTAATCTCAATGATACTTAAAGAACAAAGTATAATTGAAGGATAAAACAACAATTCCACATATAGCTCTAATTATGAACTATTAGTGAAAGATTGGACTTCATGTACTGATTACATTAATGGACTATTCATATTGCTTCAAATAAATAAAATGTGTAATTTGAGAGTTTGGTATTCAGTGGAGTAACATTTGAGATTAATAAACTAAAAAATTAATGATGACTATCATTTTATCATAAAGTTTTGATTATTGATTGGTTGACTTTTAACTTTTTTTACAAAGTAATGATGACTATCATTTTATATTAAAAAAGTTATATTATACCAAAGTGTAATCATTGTTACATGTAGTTTATTTTCGATTGGCTATGATATTTATCTTTTATGAATTTTGTTACTAAAAAATTAATAAAATAATAAATGACATTTAGAATAGCAAATATGCTTGGAGCACTTCAAGTCAAATATAACATCTTTATCTTTTTTAGTGTCAAATTTAGCATTGGCGTTGGCATTTGCATTGGAGATACTCTAATGACTAGTTTCTTAATTTTTTAAAACGCTAATTATTTTATTAAAACATAGATTCGAAAATGGCTAAATACCAAATAAACTCAATAATTGAAGTGTGTCCTTATAAATTAATACTTATATGTGAGGGTCTATTTAGTATTTAGCAATTATAGTGAATACCCAATTTTTAAAATTTAATGTAAGTTATTATCCAAAAGTGGTAATTCACTTAGTTACCAAAAGTGGTAATTCACTTAGTTACACAGTGGCTATTTTCTTAATGTTTTAAGAAAATAGCCAACGTTTCCAGAAATTAAAAAACTCAGTCATTAGTCCCTTAAAAAACTAAGAGCGTAAAGGTAATATCACACCATCACATAATTGAAAAAATAACTATTTTCGTAGTAAATGAAACGTTGACTATTTTCTTAAAACATTATCTAAAAAATAGTTATTTACTCAATAATCTCTATATTTTATAATAGTTAAAACTATTTTAATGGATTCTTATACCATGAAATTATAAGATTAACAACTAGATTGCCCATATCCAATTTCGAGAAAAAAACAAACTAACCTCGAGAACCTTCCCATTTCCAAGCCGCACGACGGATTGGAAAGCCCTGTCGATAGTAGAAGCTGCCACCGTGAGAATCCACGGCGCGGTGTTTAAAACAGTGTAGGGTTGAGGGCCGTCGTTCCCGGCGGAGCAAATGACCATCACGCCCTTCTGCTCGGCGTGGAAAGCCCCGATGGCAATGGGGTCACTGAAGTAATCGGACTCGTCCTCAACCGAGCTGAACCCGACGGAGATAGAGACGACGTCAACGCCGTCCCTGACCGCGTCATCGATGGCTTGCAAGACGTTGGAGCCGTAGCAGTCAGCGAGAAAGCACGCCTTGTAGCTGGCGATCCTGGCCCAAGGAGAGCCGCCACGGGCGGTGCCGCGGGCGAGGCCGAAATAAGAGGCGTTGGAGACCCTCGCGCCGCTCGCGGTGGAGGCGACGTGCGTGCCGTGGCCCATGGGGTCCCTTGGCGAGTCGGCTGAGCCGGGCTCGCTGCTGTAGTATCTTGCACCTATCAACTTTCTGTACTCACAAATTGTAGAACGTACGCATTAAAATATGGTTTGATAAGATGTAATTTTCAATCGGATGAGCGACGTATGTCGTTGTTTTCATAGCAGATTTGATGGACGCTTGATATTGGAGACATAAATCCGCCGTTGAGGCCTGCGCCTCGGCTGAGAGGTAATATGTTTAGCGTCGGAGGCGTAGTTCAGGCGGTAAGTATCAAATAAATCCAGAGTTTTTAATGGCCTAAAAATGCTAATAATAAAAAAAAATTATACTTTGTCTCTTGAACTATGAGCCTAATTTCACCTTAACCCCCATATTTAAAACTTAGCATTCATTTCCTTTTTTGACGTATTATTTGTGTTATAATTTCAATTTTTGCTTCTATTATTACACTACAAGGAAATGGTAGAAATTAACATTATTTAAAGTATAAATTACTAATGGTCGATCAATTGATGGCATTATAGATCGTTTAAACCCAATTTAAAATAAAGGTCTACTCGTAATGCTAGTTCTTTATTAAAGCAAAAGTAATGAAATTAAAAGTGATTCTAACGAATCAAAAATATATTCAATTATAACAAAATACTTTATTATAATGATTTATTGATTATATTATTTTAACTTCACGGTGTAAATAAAGACCCTTAAACAATTATATAAAAAATAAAGAAAAAGAATTATGCGATCACCTGTTACAATTTGTTTTGTTGAAGTCTGGTCCCTCCGTGCAAACCCCTTTCCATCTTGAAGGGATTGGCCCAAATCCTTCGGCACTGAAACTTGGAGACTCTGGCCATATACCTTTATAACACCCACCACATTGAAATTACAATATTAATATAATTATATTTATTCTAAAAAGATACTCTTTATCTGCAAGATAGAACAATGCTTAAATATTCTAGCATCCTGAGAATTTTTTTTTTTCTTATAGCTCTAACTAATAAGATTTTTTTATTTATACCGTAATAACATTTAATATAAATTTTGAGGTAAGATCATTTATTTGATAATTGATCATCTTTTAGCTTATATTTCAAAAAAAATGACTAACGTTTTAAAAAATAAAAAACTTCTCATTAATTTATTGAAAAAAATTAAATTAAAATTAAAATTAAATTACAGTATCGTTTAATTAAAAATGATTCTTTAATAAATTAATTAACTGAAACACTAATTATTTTCTTAAAACATCTTTCAAAAAATAATTATTTACTCAATAATCTCAACTTCTTGAACATGGCTATTTCATTCATCTTTAAAACATAAGCCGTTATGCCGGTATATAAGTAAAACGAAAGTAGAAATGCAAAGGATATATAATTCAAAAAAGATAATGGACATTATTATATGAGAAAGAAGAGGCAATAATTAATGATACCTGAGTCAATTATCCCAATGATGACATCACGATTGCCACGTGTGAAATGCTCATGATTATTATTATTATGATTTGAAGAAGCCAAACTGATTGATTGCAAGTCGCTTGATAATCCTAAGAAATCCCACGAACGTGTTGTGTGTAGTTGAAGCATCTTATCCGGAAATACCGACACCACTTCACTATGACCTGCTTATAACTCCACTATTACGCCATTATTCCTCAATAATCTGTTTAACTTAATTAAGAGAGTTTGATTTTCTAAATCTAAACTGGTTTTGGTTCTGTGTAAGCACTTTTAATTAAATCGCAAACATAATGTCTAATTAAAATCTTTTTAGTAGACATCAAAACCTGTACATGTTAAAAAATCATCACTACATATAAGCTTGAGAGAGAGAGCGAGAGAGAAGAGAGAAATTTATTACTGGATAAAAGTGAAGCCTCGTTCTTGGTAAGCATGGCAGAGAATCCTCTAAACGCATTATTGTAATTGTGGATTATGGATATTCTCTCACTCTCTTGGCTACCAAAAGTAAACAAATGTCCATAAAGTATTATTATATATTTTGGGCACCAGATGATAATGAAGACCAAATATGTAAAAAAAAAAAAAAAAATATATATATATATATATATATATATATATATATATATAGCAAAGAAATGGAGACTTTGATGAAGATAGGAAGAACTTGAACCTTGGAACAATGGAAGAGAGTAACTGCAAATGAGCTAATTTAGCTACTTGGGAATAATCTCCTTCAATATCCCCATGACTTGGTTCAACTAGCTTTGGAGCTCCCATGTAAACCACATAACGCTGCCAATTAATTTGTACAAATTAAGCATATATATATATATATAATAAGTTAGATATATATAAAAATGCGTATATATACATGTTTGTAACTAGTATAAAGAATTTTGATTTAAGAACGTTCAAAATATGCGCTTATAATAAAACAAAAGGGTTTTGCGAGCATTATCGGCGACCACGTTACATCACTAACTGAGGTTGATACTTTGGTCGAGATCCCTACGCTGCATAGTCGCCGGTACTCTTTTATATCAACGAATAAGTAATTACGAACACATGAATAATCGCTGATAATTATTAACGGCCATATAAAGTGCTGATTTTTGTAATGATGACCTACATATATCTTGTTAAATAACAAATTACAGAATATAAATTTCGTGTCGTTTCCAATTAATTTCTTACTACATTAAGAGTGAACAAATAAAAATTGCTTGTAATACTTGAAATTAGAAAAAGAAAGTAAATTCGAACAAACAACGTGGATATATATATATATATATATATATATATATATATATATATATATGTATAGATAAAGAATTACCTCGGTGATCTGATGTGAAGAAGTAGCGCCACAAAGAAAAGCCATGGTAGAGAAAGGCAAAGGAGTAGGAGAGAGAGGATAGTACTCATGGAATGTATATGTATATGGGAAGGGATATATAATTTAATTATTGGCTACAATAATATTACTAATATATGTTATGATCATATGGTAGCTAGGGATGATGAAGATGATAGGTTAGCAATACTTCTCATTTTATAGGAGCTGATTTTGGGTATCAGTGGGAATGTACACATACTCTCAAGAAATTAGTTTGGCATGATACACGAGGTAACTATTATATAACAAAGTTATTTTTGAGGTTCAATTATTTGACAATATAACATGCAGCGTGTTCGCTTTGACATATATTATGATTATTTATCTTTATTATATATAGTATATATATATTAGTAAAAAAGAAAATTGTTATGCAATGGAAAAAAAAAAACTGCCCAAAAGTTTATTCTGTTATAATGTATCATATCTCTTATATTCTATTGTGTGATCATATCTCTTATATTCTATTGTGTGTATGTGTGTGTATATAGTAAGCTTTTAATTTATTAGATGTGCGCGTCTCAATTTTGTTGGAATATGTTTCTAAAAAGTTGAGACCTTTAACAAAAAAATATCATTACGTTTTCGTTTATAGTCGTTATTTGATGCATGAAGTTGTTGCAACCATCGTATGAGTGATTACTGCTTAATAATTTGTAGTAATCATTTTCTTGAATATCAACTAATTGTTAGAAGTGCTACGAATTGAGTATAGCTAAGACCCTGGACAACTGGACTAATGGACCAATTATCAATTAATATGAGGACTGGGAAACAAAATTTGCTTGAATAGCAACGTGAAAAGTACTGAAACTTCCTTTGTTCCCTTTATTCTCCGTACTTTTTCCGCTAGATTATTTTCCTTTATATCACTTTATATTAGTTTATGCTCAACTTTAATCTTGTTTTATATATAAATATATATATATATATATATATTTTTTTTTTTTTTGGGGGACATATACAGTGGAGAACAGGCTAGCAAGTCCAGCTTCCAAATCCACTATTTATAGAAGTACATACCTTGTCCTTACGATGATCCGAATAAATAATAGGGTTATCTACGTAAACGCCCCCCAATGTTGTGCTATTGTTACAGTTTGCACTCTAATGTTTAAAAACTATCATTCTTGCCCCCTAAAGTATTAAAAACTTATAGATATGCCCTATCTGTCACAATCTGTAAAAAAAATAGATTAAATTAATAGCATAACATTATTCTGTTGGCACCTGTACAATTTTTAAAGATCAACTGCCTTCAAATTAAGAAAATTATAGTAATTAATTCTATATTTATTTTCACAAACACCCCCTTATGTCGTCTTTTCTTCTCAAAATGCACCTCGATCTTTTAAAATTTTGTATTCATACCCTTAAAAAATTGTACAGGTACCAACAGATTAATATTACGTAATTAATTTAACCCATTTTTGTTACAGATTATGACAGAGGGGGCATATCTATAAGTTTTTAATACTTTAAGGGGCAAAAATGACAGTTTTTAAACATTAGGGTGCAAACTGCAATAATAGCACAACACTGGGGGGCATTTGTATAGATAATCCTAAATAATATTTAGTACCCATCATTTTAATTCTTGAAAATACATGTTTGTTGCAGATAAGTCATTGGAAGGTTTTGTGTTTGGGAAAATCATTCTAGTCATTTTTTACCATTCTAAATGGTTTGGAAAATAGTTTGAAAAATGATTTGGAAAATAGTTTGACTTTGTAAATTTCGAGGTGGTATAAATGGTTGAGATTTAAAGATATTGTATAGGGATTTGAAAAGTTGAAAAAAATGGTTGAAAAAATTGGAATGGAATGGAATGGTTTGGAGGATTGAAAAAAGTGAAAAAATGGAATGGAATGGAATGGTTAGAATGAGTGGGGCAAACGTAATAATAATACATTCGTATCACTATATTAGTATATTATATGTCGAATCTAAAAAAAAAAATCTCATTTTAGTCTCTGTTTTTTAAAATATTCCAAATTGATCTCTTAATTTATGACCTACTTGTTTTGAACTGTGGATTGTAGAAACCCAGATCAGCGCGTTAAACTATCATGAGGAAAGCATCATGTGATTTGCATGTACTCATTTTTGTCTAATTACAAATACGAATTTTTATTGCTGGCCTCGCATAATAGTAAAATTAAAAAAAAATGGTTTAAAGGCTCTTTGAAATACAAAAACTAAAGAGACTATTTGGTATTTTTTTTTTAGTCCACGTTTTATGAAATTATCAAAATTTTAAGAATTAAGAAATTACCCATTAGTTCATAAAAAATTAAGAGCATAAAAGTAAAATCATAGTATCATGCAGTCAATAAAATGTCTATTTTCTTAATTACTGAAAATGATGACTTTTTTTTTTTGTAAGCATCATTCACAAAATTGACTCTTTTGCTTAATAATATCATGAAAAAAAAATTATATATATGGTCTATAAGCTCTAACCAAAGTGGTCCAAACTTAATTAATCCGTACTTATTTATTTAACTATGTGAAAACCAACAAAAAAAAAAATTTCTTATTGATTTACTATCTCTATTTAATTTTGTTACTAATAAAAAAAAATACTAGGCATCGCTTGATAACGCATGTAATGTTGAATTTACACCCGCAGATCTTTCAAATATAACTACACGAGAAACGACAGGTGAAGTTGTTGTGCTACTGGGGCTTGTGATGTGCTTGGTTTTGTGAAAAATTATTATTTGCTGTGAATTGTTTCTCAAATGTTTGATTTACCAAAAATAACTGATAAATAGTGAGATTCGATTTGTTTAAAAAGTAACCAATTCGTCTATAAAGCAATTAGGTGCTTGAGGTTAAAAATCAAAAGCAGCATATGCATTCAAAAAGAAATATGAATTAAGCTAAAGTAATCTAATTAAAAAACAATTTTTATTTTTGGGGCCCGGAATTCACGATTAAATTCTATATATATATATATATATATATATATATATATATATAAAATATTCCATTCTCGAACGACCAGATCGTATGTGCCATGCATGCAATCTTCTCCGCATCACCAAAAGTATGTTTTATTAATGTTCCAGTTTTGAGAATAATAAAATTTAATATAATGCTTCAATATGTTAATTATTTTCAGTTTATAGTTGAGTCTTCATGATATCAACAGTTACTTGTATCCTTCTAATAAAATAATACACTCGTTATCACGTTGGCTATATATTAATAATTGCCTAATACACAAGTTGGTTCGCTGATGAGATATTAATTCTATTTGTTTCAATATTAGAGGATTTTCTTTCAAAAAGTGGCGTTGCTCCGATATTACATGTAAAATAAATCATTTCTTAATATGGACTATGGAGTTGGTGGATTCTTCATTTTCCATGATTAGTGTTTTTTATAGTAAAGTGGCATTAGAAATTAAGAGCAACTTTTGTTCTTTTTAATTTTAAAATTGAAAGCTTGAAAAAGAAAAAGAAAAGATTCCTCTTGTTGACGTTTTATATTAAAAAAAAAAAAAAAAAAAAGACAACCTTAAATCCATAAATTAGAGATTATCTCATGTCTCTGATTAGTTCTTGTGTTTGGAAAAACCATTTCGGCCATTTTTTACCATTCCAAAATGGTTTGAAAATGGTTTGGAAAATGGTTAGAAAATGAGTAAAATGGTTTGACTTTGTGAATTTTGAGGTGGTATAAGTGGTTGAGATTTAAAGATATAGTATAGGGATTTGGAAAGTTAAAAAAAAATATTGAAAAAAAAATGAAATGGAATGGAATTGTTTGGAGGATTGAAAGTTGAAAACATAGAATAGAATGAAATGTAATGGAATGGTTAGGATGAGTTGTCCAAACGAGGATGTTTAGGCTGAAAAATACTCTATTTAGCTGTGTGCTTCAGTGTTAAAACTTTATAAAGGACAAAGATCTAGATTTTTTACTATAATGTAATTCAATAACTAGCTTGCAAGTAATTTATGACGTGATAGTTTAATATATTTAAATAACGTGGAAATGTGTCATGGATGAGAATAAAAAGTGTTCTAATGAGACTTTAGATAGATTTACTATACATATATGAGAAAATACCAAACATATTCTCTGAAGTTTGGCGAAATTTAAAAGTCTTTTCTAAATTTGTCAATATTCTAAAATATTTTCTCAGTTATCAATTTTATTACCATGTGCTGATTATTAAACACGACAAATCTCGCTTTCTTTAACTAACAACACGACTAAATGAAGATAAAATCTCTTTATTTGTTTCAATATAATGTTGACACAAGGTATATTGGCCTTTTATTATGTCATGCTTTGATAATTTGGCCTTTTAATTTCTTTTCTTATCAATTTGAACCCAGACTTTAAGATCTAGGCAATAACCATCCCCGTCCCCCTTAAATTTTCATGTGTTGGCGCTATAGTCCTTGAAAAAGCTACTTATTTGGTAATTAATTCCTCAAATGTTCCAACAATTTTTTAGAATTTAAACTTCGTTAGAGTTTATTGCCAAAAAATTTTAAGGGAAAATTAGTGAGGTGACCTTCCCGCCTTCGAAAATAGAAGATTTGGCTATATCTTTGAAAATTTAAATAATTGTCTTTCTCCTTAAACTCCTCTGTGTTTATAACGATACTGTCCCTTTGTGATTGTAGCTCTGTAGCTCAGAAATAAACATCGGAAGAGGGACTGAGGAAAGAACGCAGAGCAGGAAGAAAGTTATTGTTATGGGGCTTTTTTTTTTTTTTAATTTTTAAAAGCTATTGACATATAGCTGATGAAGCCAAATACCAAGTTATCCGAACAAGTCCATCACAAGGGAAATTGCACATGTGCTAAAGCTATAATTAGTTTGCACTTTGTTTTTTCCCTCACCTTTTTCTCCTCCACCAAACAAAAGCAGCTTGAGGTGTTAGAAAGCTTATCTTGGGGCTTTTTGAATCAAGGATAATCCTAAATAATATGAATTTCTAATACAAACCAAAAAAGTGACCGAATTCTTACTAATCCAATCTTTTAACGAATGGTAGTTCTATTAGTACACCCCTTTTATCTCTTCAAATACTTTTTAAAATTAAAATTTATTGTTACTAAAAAGACCTGTAAATTGATTTTAAAAAAAAAGACAATTAAACTAAACATATTACATGGGTGAAAAATAAGAAGAAACACACAAATATTTTGCCTACAAACTTTTTATATATATATTGTTTTATGTAAACTTTTTTCTAAAATAGAACAAA
The DNA here is from genome assembly GCA_018132145.1 of Boehmeria nivea var. tenacissima. NCBI lineage: Eukaryota > Viridiplantae > Streptophyta > Magnoliopsida > Rosales > Urticaceae > Boehmeria > Boehmeria nivea. Next base: position 15,078,526 of record CM030875.1, on the reverse strand, counting down.
TTTATATATTTTGTTTTTACATTCGTTTTTGCGTAATTTCTTTTTATATTTTATTTTTTACTCTTTTACTTTTAGTAGTTGAAGCCTTTATGTGGGGTTTATTTTTTATATATAAAAATCTTTATTTGTTTATACTCGTAGTATAATCACATAGAAGAAAAAAATATTTTTAAATTTTATAAGATTAATATCAGAGTTAGTGTACTCAATTTAAAATCTTTAATTTGCTTCCATAGCCTAAAAAATACATATGTTACACTATATAGCATAATCCACTTTATATGCTAGTTATTCATAAAATAAAATTTGAAAAGTTTTTTATTCATATTTTTGCTTTGTGTTTATTTATTGAAAAAAGAAGAAACATAGATTGAAGAAAAAATGGGAACTTTTTCGGTGGGTTTTTTTTGTGATGGGAAACAGTTCTGGACTGTCAAATTTATCTTTTTGGTAAGTCCTACATTTTAAAAAGGTAAATCTGATTGTCCAGAATTGTTTCTCACCACAAAAAAAAAAACCCACCAAAGAATTCCCCAGAAAAAATAGATTGGTGAATGAAAAAGCTATTTTAAAATGTTACAGTAATTTGATATAGTAAAATATTTATGGGCAATTATGAAATTTGTAGGGGTGTGTAATAAGTAGTTTTTTAATTTTAAAATTAAGTAAAGTGTGTTTGGGGAAAAAAAAATGTAGAGAGTTAAAAAGAGGAGTCAATAAAACCACTATTTATCTAAATGGGGCACCACGTTTGATAATGCATATAGATACCGCTCTTAGATTTTGCAAATATATGTTTTTATGACTTGTGAGTCTGCGCAAATTGATAGTTACTAACTAGTTTCAAGTCATCATATTATCATAGTCTCGAGAGTCAATACAACACCACTTTATTATAATTTTGGTAGATCATACGACATGGAGTTTATTATGAGCTATCACGGAAAGGGCAATTATGAAAGGCTCAAACAAATCCATAAAAGTGGAAATTTAAAAATTCATGTTCTAGCCGTGTACAAAAGGTTTATGCTTGCGCTACTTATTATCTTCAGGTCACACTGGTAGGTGATACACTTATATACAACAAGTTGAGAGACAATTACAGAGCTGTAGAAGTTGCTAGAACAATACGGCATTGCAACATCAGCTTTATTTGATTTATACTCACCTTCCTCCACAGAGAGCTTAGCCTTGTTTCTCTGCAAGTTGACCTTTAAGGAACTCTAGCACCGAGACACGCTGCATTGAAACAAGTTGTCGGATCAATATTCAGGTCAAAAAGTGTGAATAGAATAACACAACATGCTAAAAGGAGACCCTACCCGTTGTTCAAGTGCAGTTTCTTCGGGTTTCAACTTCAAAGGCTCCACCAGTTTTATGGCTTCTTGAAATCTGTCAACGGCAACGTTCTCATTGCCTAAACTCCTATCCACATCAGCAACTTTTGCCAGGGAAACAGCTAGGTCCAGAACCTGCAATCAGAAGCAAAGGGAGCGAAATGAGCAAGGCCAGAGTTAGAATCTTGTAAGTAAAGAAGGTTTTCGAGATGTCTCTTCTCAGGCTGATCAACAAGTCAGTGATCCAAAGAGATAGCATCAAATTGCAGTTTAATCCTAGCTATGGAACATTTCTTTAGTCCAATTATAAATGTTGAACACAACTAACCAAGTCGATTAAATGGATATGGTGGCTCACAAACAATATGCAACTAGTATTCCAATTCCAAGTCATTAAACACAACCCGAAAAGAAAAGGGACTAGTAACATCTAGTATTTCTCAAGTCAAACAAACAAGAAACAAAACAAAATTATAAGTAACAACAATGATGACAACCATAAGCTAGAAGAAGTAACTAACCTGGGAAGAAACATCCGGATTATCCCTCACAGCATCACGCCGAACATTTAAGGACCGAAAATAGTAAGATCTTGCTGCATTCAGGTCTCCGTCATAATATTTAAGATCTCCAATTTTGTTGAGTGAAACAGAAAGTGTATGTGCTAGCTGTAAAAGATAGAAAACAAATTAACATAAACAGTGATTTAGTTACAATGTCTAATGCCACATCACATAGTAAAGGTTGTTAGGTAATAACCTCCGGATCATTTCTTGGTAGTTTTGACAGAAACTCAACACTTTCTTCAAAATAAGAAATGGCAGATCCAGCATCACCTGTTGCTCGGCTGCACAAAAATGCAAATTAAGAATATTAAAGCTGAAATTTTCAAGTATGAACAAAAAAGTACACTCAATATGAACATATAGAAGCGTTTATGATCGTTTCTGCATAATCTAAAGTAAACTAGATGTACCATCAATGAATGTATGTGAAATGCATTGAGAGCGTTATACATTAGGCTAAAGGATCAGCTTAAGATACCGAATAAATCTTGCAAGCTGAGGTGGATGTGTTCAAATAATTTTTTTTTTCCATGCACCCAGAACAAAACAAATCCTTATTTACTATTTCCAAAAACATACAGTAAAAATGAACTTTGATATATAAGAGAGAATGGGCACAAGAGCAGAATTTGAGCCTGTTAGGGTAAACGGCTTGGAACTGTCCTTGTAAATCCATTTGCCCAAGCTTGACTAAGTTGAGTGCAATGAATAAATAATAGCATTATATAGCAAGGTCTAATACTACAATCCTGTTAACAAAATTAACTCATTTACGTTACTAAAACACATTCGGTATTTCAACAAGCCTAAACACAAATCTAATTTACAAGCTCCAATTCAATGAGAAAAGAAAGAGATCAAACAGAGGACACACCAGCAATCACCAAGCATGCCAAGAACAGCTCCAAGCTGAGAGCATAACTCAGAGTTATCACCCACTGTCTCTAGCTGATCTCGGATGTCTTCTGCACAAATACTGAGCCTTGACTTTGCACTTTCCATATTCTGGGCCCGAAATGCCTGCAGTGAAGGGAAACGACAGTTTAACTACAGCACCAAGAAAATGCAACACAAATGAAGTTAAAGAAACAACCCAATGCCACAAAAAAAAAAAAAAGGCTAAATACACGGTTAATGTTACAGAAAATCAATTAATCAACCAAGAGAAATTAGGAATAATGCAGACAAGATGAGCAATAAAGCCAAAAATTCAAATAGCGTACTGACCCTCATGGCATGTTGAACCAAGAAAGCACCCCTCTCCAAAGAGACATCCTCATAAATCACCGTCTTATTTTTCTGAGACTCAGTCGCTGCGTCCTCTTTACCCTCTGCGTTACTATCAACTTGGGTTCTCTTAATCCTAGCATGACCTTCGATAAACCGATCAACAATGCTCTGAATTTTCTCGTCCTCTTCAGTCCTCTCTATATCAGCTCCACACAGCGGACAGTCTTTAAACCGTGATATACACGCTCTATTTCCCATTTAAAAAGCAATAATCAATCTCAAAGTGATTGGAGTTTAAAACAACAAAAAAGTACGCACTAACTCTGTATACCTCGAGGTTTTTTTTTTGTTTTAATTTTTTTACTATAGATGATAGATATCTTGAACGACATTGAATAGGTAAGCTTAAATAGTATTTCTACTTATCCGATTAGCAAAAATCTTCCTGAAACTAAAACATTTTTGGTGCTCAAGTTTCAACTGAATTCCTAGCTTTCATATTCGATTCTGGATAAACCACACTCATGATAAACAGACCTTTCTAAACATAACAAAACCTAAGAAAGGCAATTCTTTCATTTTCACTTTTCGAAAATTTCCAAACCAAACAAACAAACAAAACCAATCAAGAAACTGACTTGCAAAAGGCGTGAGAGCAAGGCACGCATCGACTGCACTGAAAGATGAGCGCTTGGCATATCACGCAGCTCAGTGGGCCCAGCTTGAACGTCTGCGAATCGTACCCAAACGGGCATTTCGCCTCCAAAACTGCTCTCTGTTGTTGCTTTTGCTCTTGCTCTTGTTGCTCTTGCTTTTTGCCATTGCTATTGCCATTGACAGAGCTAGTGGTTGTGGAGTTCGGAGAATCGAACCCAAAAGGGCACTTCTTCGGCGAAGCCTCGTCGGGCCGTGAGGCTTTGACGAAAGGGCAAACCGGCGTTGTCATCTCCGAGACCGATCGATTATCCTAAACCCATCAAAATTTTCCAAAAATAAATCAGTATATATGTAAAGAAATTGAACAAAACTTTTCCCAATTGTTTATTCGGAGAAAGCGATCTCCATCGCCAAAAGGTCAGTCTCCACTGAATTTAATTGAAAATTAAAAAATTAAAATAAAAATTCTTGAGGATCAAAATGCGAAATTGCCCTTACCTAGGGTTTGGTTTCGGCTTGTTTGTTTTTGGGTTTTTTTTTTTTTTTTGCCCGATCTAGGGCTGAGATTTGGAAGTGAATTTCTTGTCTCTCTCTTTCTCTTCTCAAATGTGTAGAATTGGGAAATGAGATGTGGATGGACCTGAAATATCTATTTGGTCTTTTTGTTATTTAGGAAATACACCCTCTTTTTTCACTTATTTGTCTTTTTTCTCTTTTTGTTTTGGGCCCCAAATTTAAGGTGCTGTCTCATTTTAGCCCCAACTTTGAAGATCTGTTGATTCATTCTAATTTCAAACTTCAAAGGACCAAAGTTAAATCGGTCAACCGGAATAAAGATTTTTTTTTTCTTTTCTTTTAGCATAAGGCTCACAGATTACAGTGTAGAGACAAGGCTGACTGTTGGGAATTCTTTATTGATCAATTTGAAGCAATGACAAATATACCAAAATTTCATAATTTTATAGGTCCGTAAACGTTTTTTTTTACATGTTGCACAATTTCTGTAATATCGGTAAATGTCAATATCAATGAGACGTTAGTGTAATTTTAGAAAAAAATTTGAAAAACATTGTTAGAATATCGGTTGAATACTGGTAAAATATTGGAATATAAAAAAATATATAATTTTTTAATTTCATATTTTAATTCTATAGTTATGAGATTAAAAAAAAAACTCTATGTTTCTATACTAAAATATTCATGATTATATTTTAATGAGTCAACACAACCGTCATTAAACTTTTAATGACGGAAAAACTAAAATTTGATAACTTTGTAGATCAAAGACTAATTTAAGAACGTGTCGAAAATCGAGGACTTAAAATAATTGAAAGATAAAATATAACGCTCATTTTTTTAAGGAGAAACCGTCTCTTGGTACAAAAACAGAATTTGAGGGACAGTGCCACAAGGATTTAAAATATATTTCCCGTATCTAATCTTCACCTACGATAATTAAGGAAAGAAGTCTATTATGACTCGATATCAATATTCCATGCTCCAAAACAACTATATGAATAACTAAAATAATAAAACCAAAACGCCAGAGCCACTAATTTGCCTACTGTAAGACTAGTATCTTAAAGGATCTTAGATGAACCACGTGGCATTTAGGTCCCACATTTCGAATTCCAACTACGGGCCTATATACAAATCTTAAGCCTTGATGGACACGAATGGTTATAGTAGAACATCAATAATCTTCTTGGATTTCATAAGCAATTAAGCACATGTTGACACTCAGAGCATATGTTATCATTTTCATGATCCAGAAAAAAGAAAAGAATGGCATTATATGAACAAAAATAATAATAGAGAGCAATTCAACAAAATTTACCTTTTTTCCAATGAGATTACACGAGAGACCCTTACAAGCAGAGCTTAAAAAACATGAAAGAGCAGATTTCGAACACGCGAGAGAAGGAACAAAGAACCATTACTTAAATTCTTTTCTTCTATTATAAACAAATACAAAGAATATTAGATGTTAATGTACAAAAAATCAATATAAAACATTGATCCATCCGTTAGCACAATTCAGATGGCTAAAATTTACATCTTTGTTTGAATCTAAAAAGAATCATATGCTAAAAAACGAGGAATCATATGCTAAAAAACGAGCACTACCAACCCCAACTAATTGTCAAACCGACCACTAGCTTCTACAAATTTGAGAAACCTTAGTATTATGGCATCTATGCTTTTCAGCTTCCTTTCGTGTCGCGCACAAGAACAACTGTACATTTATGACCACACAAAACTTAGCGTCCACATTTGTCGTTCCAAAAGATCTAAGAACATCAAAAGTTACAGCTTCGCTTCCGTTCATCCAACAAAACCAAGCAAAACCAAAGTACAAAGACGTGCTCCTCCCCGGACAATAGATTCCAAGTTTCACGACTTGGAAGTGAAGCCGAGTCTTTGATTCTTCAAACACACACTAATGACTTGCAGAGAGTATAGTTATTTCACACGGAATTCATGCCTGAATACAGTCAGATTCTGAGTGAACTTGTCCCTGTTCTTTGAATCCAAGCTTCGAGTAACATCGGCCATTAGTTTGTCGAAGCACAAGAATAGCCGTTGATGCTGATCTGCTGGCTGTAAGACGGTGAAAAAAAAAAAACAGCTACTTATGTCAAGGACAAAAACATACAAAAAGTAGAAAAAACAAACTGATACTGATCATCTGGAACATATACTAATTAGATTTAATGTTTCACTGATTTAAATAGACAAAGTGACAAAACACCTAGGGTCATCCGAGGATCACCACTCAGATCCTTAACCTTCTCCTGCACTTTTACAGAAGAAACATAATTCTACCACTTGCAGTCGCCAACTTCGAGAATAGGAAAATACGAAGAGGAAGGTGAAAATGCACATGCCACAGAAGCTTACAACCCAACAGTACATATGTCCAACCTATAACTTTATCTTCATATTTATTTTTTAAAAACTAGTTAATTAAAAAAGAGAGAGTAACTTGCCTGTGAAGCCAAAATTTGAACCTTCAAATCAGAGAATATCTGCAAGTTAAAAGGAATTCTTACCATCAATGAACTTTCAAATCAGCATTGACACAAGTGAATTCAACAAAAATATTAGCGCAGTAGAGACAAATTAGTGACAAAAGCAACGAGCTAAGAAGAGCAAATCGATTCAAATATCTCACCATAGCCTTTGATTTGTTTTCAAAACAAACCAACTCAGTAAGTAAACGAAAAAATTAAGTATGCTATCAGGATTTCTGTAATTTTGGGAGGTTAATCCTTACCACACTTATTTTCATCATAAAAGTTGGGCAGGGAGAATTCAGAAGAAATCACATAGGTAATGTGTAAAATATCATAATTCTGATATGATATCCAAATAAGAAATAACAAAGAAACCCAAGGATTGAAAATAACCTGCTCACTGATCAGGATCACGCTCAGCATTGGTCTGCTCAGACTCCACTGGTTGCCACAATCCTCAAATAGAACAATTTCAAACAGGGTCTTCAATATCTGAAAGAGAGAGAGGAAATATATTTATAACTTTAAATGTCCAGAATTTAAATTCCAATGAGTGCAAAAGAGAACTAAAAGAAGATGCAAACCATTTCAAGGAAGAGAACTACAAATTGGCAGCTAATCAGATATCAAGTCACTCTCAAACAAACAAGCTATAACAAAGACCCACTCCACAAAACACAGAAACATGTAACAATCAATGTAGTAGTTGCAGTTCCCTTACTTCCGGAAACAAATTGGGGCAGTCGGCTATGTGACGAGCAAGATTAGATGCAGCAGGCATTGTGGGTGCTTCTCCCATTGTAATGTTGTTGAAATAGAAGGCAGCCAAATTATCAACAGCTGACGCACACTGAAAAGAAAGAAAATTTTGAACTTAATAGATCACAAGTGGAAGAAAGTTAACAACAATGGTGGTGCAAAACTCAGAGAGAATAAATTATCAGTATATTGATTTCTCATGCAGAAATTTCAAAAAAAAAAAAAAGGTGTTCTAAGATGGTTGGCACACCTGTGAGGAGATGTTTGTATCCAATCCTTTTAGGCCAGATTCAAGGGATCCAACAATATGCATAAAGGTGCTTGTATCCAAGTTCAATATAAAACTAATATGGCTGTTGAACAAAACCTCCAGGAATGCAAAGTATGCCCTTGTTAACTGCAAAACCAAAATTAAGTTTAAAAAAATTTAAAAAAAAAAAAACACTAAAATATAATGTAGTAAAAAAGATTAAATAAACCATCTAGAATATATCGAAAACCTAGCAATCAAGTCCACCAGTTTACTGTTTATCTTTACAAAGACAATTCAAACAAGGCATATAAACTCAGCCAATAATCAACCTAGCAATTAAAAATACGGAAGCCACAACTGTTCCAATTGATCAAATGAAAATAGCCAAAATTCTTTCACCCTCAATTCATTGATCTTTTATTAAACTTGGTATTTAATATTCCTCAACAACTAGATATGGTCATTCCACTATTCTCTGTTTAACCCTCCATAATTTCAAGACCACAAGAATCCAGAAACAGAATTTTGGTATCAATGCTTGATCAAATTCAATAAAATTTTGATTTCCAGTTGTAAAATTGAAAAGGCTAAAATCAGTAGAATAGACATATAAAATTCATTCAGCTAGCTGTAACTAAACCAAGTCCAAAAAGACTTGCAAACAAAGAACTGTGTACCTTACGAAATGCCAATACATCGGCCAAAGGTATTGACAAGGTCATCTTTAGTGCAATATCAAGTACATCTGCCAGCGCTCTATCACCATACAGCTCAAACACCCCAAAGTTGACGTAATTTCCAGAAAGGGCTACCAGTTGAAGGCAATATACCAAAATCAGATTATCCCAAATATTATTGTACACGGCTATTCATTTCTTAGATATTCAACCAAGACAGCCAGTGAAAATTGCCATGTCGTTATTATCAATATAAAGCAACCTCAGTAAGTTTAAAAAATCTATTTCAGAACAGTATTCAAAAATATATCGCAGGTAACAATCCCAAACCTAAGAAGAAACTTAACATCTGTGCTAATGTTTGAAAACTAGATTGGAGAAAAGCTACAGAAATCTACTTGGATGTGCTAACAGACAATAACAAGGGAGGGGTATTTGGAATGGACACACAGAAACTTGACAAAAGAGTTTTAGAAAAAGCGTGATGAATATCAAAGTGTTCTATAAACTAAAGGAAAAGAGGTTTAGGCACCCACCTCTTGTGAGAATGGTTAAGGAAATCCATATCCCCTTGTACTTGAAGGCATATATATCAGCAGCATTTGGAAGAGCTAAGATTCTTGAGCCATATGCTACAACTAATTTACTCACTTCTCGGAAAAGAAGAATGCCATTGGGAGACGATGAGTCAAAAGTCAACCTTTGGGCTTTGTTTAGAACAAATTCAGACATGAACTTCAACAATGGGGTGGTCACCTGAAGATTTGAGCACAAAGAGCGGAATAAACAATAGAGCTTACAACCAATAAAAATAAAGCCATATATAACATGATACAACTAGATCACAAAAAAAAAATATATATATATATATATATATATTACAATTAAGAAACTGATGAACAAGAAAGAGTCCTTTGGTCTGACTATAATATATGGTGCAATTTTTATGAGAGAGTCACAAAGGCTTTGTTTGTTCTAATAACAAACGTAATAGTTCATCTCGGATGTGTTCTAATCATCGTCATTTTTTTTTGTAAAGTCTTTCAAAAGTTATCGTCATTGTATTCCTATAATTAACGTTTTCTCCCATGATTTTTGAAAAATTATGGTGTTAGCTGATCATTAGTCTAGCTAAACCATCCAAGGCCAAGAACCAGGTTCCTAATTTAACTTGAAGTTCTATTACAGCTGCATTTGGAATTTTAGTGAATTGATTTTCATTGTAATATGATGATTAAGTGTTGCAGCTGCTAAAGTATCAACACAAACAAAGATAAACTTCAAGCATAAAAATCAGCATTCTGCTTCTCCATATCTATCTAACTAGTCTTACTTTTAGAACTTAAAAAAGTCTTTAACGAGTTCACATATTTAGAACTTTGTGGGTACAGATTTTAAACAGAATAAGAATACCTAACTAATTTAAATGTTCACGTTGTTATAGTTTCTTCATAAAGGGCAACAGTATCGCCTACCTCCGGTGTGTCAGACCAGTGTGAAATGCCTTTCAAAAGAAGTGGCATATGTGCAGGATAGAGCCAATCAAACAGCATGCCGTACGTTCTACGACTGCAATGCATTAAGGGGGAAATGTGAAAATTAGTATAAGATAATTAGTTCGTGCCAATCGAGATATATGCAATAATACTTGCCTATTAGTTGCCATGGTAATTCCTCTAAGGTCTCTCATCAACCCAATCAATGCATACTTCACTGTCTCCGTGCGGAACATTGAATCAGGAGTCGATTCCAAACTGATAAAAACCTAGCAAACCATGTATAGTTCTTTAATGGTGAGTTGCAAAAATACGCCAAAATTAAATGTGTCTTTTCAATAATAGTCTATGTTTCAAAAAATTAAAAGAATAGCCACAGTAAATAATTTTGTAACAAAAACTGTCAAACAGATATTTACACATCTGTAAACATTTGTAAGATATTTTGTAGCACTTCAAGTTTTACTCATATATGTTTTGAAGTGCTACAAAATATCTTACAAATGTTTACAGATATGTAATATTTTGTTTGACACTTTTTTGTTATATAAATCGTAACATGGCTATTTTTTTTTAATTTTTTGAAACATAGACTGTATTTTAAAAACGAAATCAGTTAAGGATTTAGCCATTTTACAGTCTATGTTTTAAAGATATAGCCCACGTTTTGAAAAATTAGCAAAATAGCCATCGGGTCAACATCTAAAAATCTATGACTAAAGAAATAAAATTTGTGACTAAATAAATAAAATACACAGTCATAAAATTTGTGATTATAATCACAAAATTTCAGAAAATTTGAAATAAACACAATAAAAAATTTAAACATCCATTAACAAAATAACTAACTCACAAATAAATGATTGCCTATACAACCAATTTCATAAATTTTATTACTAAATAAAAAATATCTTATAAATGGCAAAAAAAATATGCAACTAAAGAAGTCACAAATTTCATGACTAGAGACACAAAATTTTAGACAAAATTGTCTGTAACAAAAAATAAAAACAGAATTCAGAAAATTAGTGACTGCAGTCTCAAAAATCTAGACGCGAATGTATGGCTACTTTGCTAATAAAAGCAAACATAGGCTAATTGTTAAAAACATATATAAAAATATGGCTATTTATTTAAAAAACCGATTTTTTTTTGGCTATTTCGTACGATTTCCCGTTCTTTAATATCCATGCTAAAAAGAGAGCAAATTTATTTTTATTTTGCTAAAAAGAAATATGAATAACAACTTCAAGCCATATTTGTTATAGTGCCAGATATCTAGCTGATCAATCTATCCTAATCTAAAGAACCTACACTTGTGAAAAAGCTGTGAAAATTGGACTCCTGGACGTAGTCATTATGGAAAGTGTTGCTCAAACAATAAAAAATTAGGAAAAAGAAAATCACTAAATAAAACTAATACTGAAAAGGACAGCAATAGTATCATCTAGAGTGTGGGAGCTAACAAGGGAAATTTTAAATTGTAAAAAACAAGTTGTTATAAACCTTCTGCCAAAATCTCATCAGCTGACCATTAGTAGGTTAATCAATTGGTTTAGATCAAAAGGGGAAAAATTGAAAAGGTGATTAAGTGTTGAAATTTGAAGGCACAAAGCAAAATAACAAGTGACATGAACCATAAGCATGCAAGTGATAGAGAGGAGAGAGAAAGAAAGTATACTTGCAATAGAGGATCCATCGAGGATTTAAACTTCACGGGACTGTCCTCCATAAATATTAGCCACCCAATTATGTAATAGAAAGTTGTCCGGCTACGAGAACATCTATATTCCTCGAGGAATGGAAAATGCTCCCTCTAGATTTACAAATTCGAGGAGACCAAAAAGCTGGATTAGTGGAACCACGAAAGGAAGTAGACCCAACACAAAAGAAATTTACTTACAGTATGATTGGCAATTATGAATTTAACAGTGTCCAACTTCAAAAGAAGCTTGCCAGTCATGTATCTGCCAAAATATAATTACACAGGAACAATTTTGTCAACGGCAATAAGTATACACCAAAAAAGAAAAGGCTCCAACTTCCAAAATTCCCAATAAAAAAGAGCAGCAAAACTTACCCAGATGCCAGCTCCAAGAACAAACTTAAAGTGTGATCAATGACCTCCTCACTCTGACATGGGAAAAGTACAACAATAAATATTATAAAGGAGCCGAAATAACATAACATGAAATTGAGCGAGCACTAGTTTTTACCTCAGTGTAACACTTGAGATTTGTAGCAATCTTCCCAACAATTACATTCAACATGAGCAGATGATCGTGGAGTCCAAGAAGCTCAGACAAACGGGCATATAGCTGCTGCAACAGAAACCAAAGATAATAATAAAATTCTAATAAAAGATGACAAACAGACAAAGAGGAAATACTACTTAGGAAGAACAAGGAGAAGGAAAACAGAAGAAGATGATGAATGAGATTTGTAGCAGGAAGAAAAAGAAGATTTACCTTTGAGGAATGCATGGCCTGATCACCCACATAAGACTTCCTAAAATGTTGAAAGAAGGTAAGAATTGCCCGATCAAGCCTTTGCTTGCTCAGTTCACCGTATCTCTGCCAAATCAATGTTTGATGGCTCAATAAATTTAATTGAAAATTTTCAAAGAGAAAAATAACTGATCCAAAGGGAGAGGACTAGCTTCACATTCACAGTGGAATTAATAACTTGCTGCTGCTTTACCTGGCTATGTAGTCCACTGTCAGTAACATTTATCAATTGCAGAACACGGGCTGAAAGTTCTGCATCAAGCACTTCCTGTGACTCGGAACTGCAAACAAGAGATTGGAACAATTTGAAATTTAAAACACAAAAATCAATAAGAAAAGGGACGACAAAAATCAGCAAGTAAAGGTGGTCCTTTACCTACAACCAGTGCATTGTTTTATCTTAAGAATTGCAGCAACAATATGAACAATCCATGAAAGTTTAGCCTCGATGACAGAGATGTCATCATTATTACTGCTCCGTACTCGAGCTCTTTCCTATTTTACAAAAAGAAAAGCACAATCATCAAGTGAAAGTCAAAATATTGGTAACATTACTGCATTTTGTAAGAAACTTGTCACACACATTTTAGAAGCATACCGTATATGTTTGCAGAACAGGCTCCACTATGTTTATGATAAACAAACTACTGGTTTCATACTGCATGAGGAAAAACAAAGCAGCAATAACATTATTAAAGACAGTAATTATGCTTAAAGAGACTGAGTCCTGTATAAGGAAAAAATAAGCAAGAATATCTTCAAAACTAAAAAGAGAACATATCAATAAACTGATTTAACCTGAAATCTACAGAGGTAAGGGAAGCAATCTAATTGATCCTGAAGAAGTTCAACATTGTCTAAAGGGTTCTCTGAAAGATCGTCAGGTAATCCAGCCTGCAAAACACAGAGAAGAAATTAGAGAAGGAAAAAAATATTGCCAAAGTTTCAAAATAAAACAACAGAAGTCCTCAGAGAAGCATTTCATGTAGTACCTGAACAGAATTAAATCTTGATGTTATAAAACCTTCAGTAATCTTAGGCACAAACTCATCCAATAAGCTGGGTGCATCGCCTTTTAAATATGGTACAGATGACACCAATCTGGACCATAGTCCTAGCAGATAATACACACTACTGCTAGCCCACTGGCAGAACACAAAAGGCCTGGTCAGTGACTAAAGTTGAAGCATTTTTTATGACCCTTTTTTTCCTTGGACAATTTTATTAAAAAGAAACAAAAATATGTCATTGGAAACTTAAATGCATAATTAACTTTGGGCTGGAAAACTTGATCTAATGCTTAAGACTGACAAAACTAACCTGCCAAGATTGCAATGACTTTAAAGTGAATTCTGCAACTAAGCGTATCCAATCACTATAGCCTTCCACATTTACAAGCTCTGACAACTGCACGAGTTCACAAACTCAATCAACAAGAGTAACCAGATTCCATAATCCAAAACCACGCTAGACTCAATCTGAGAAGTTGCACACGCATAAAAAGCCAAGTAGCCACATGAAGGAAAGTTGTACACTACCGAATATGTCTGACAACAAGATAGAAATAAGTTAGCAAATGTTCTTGAAAGGAACATAATATATACCCCCTAAAACAGACCTACAAAACTCGCCTGATCCAAAAATATGGTGTTACAATTATAGCATGCTGAAGAAAATTATATCTAAAAATGTGTAGATGCAAAAGATCAAGACTATATCACAGTACAAAAATACAGAACGTGCCCATGAAACATCATGCAAGGCCCATAAAAATGTAAAGCTACTGAAGATTTGTATTCCCACAGAAGACACACTGAAACAACTATAAGCTTATAAAAAGACAACCAGAAATGACAATCATCTAAGATAGTACCTGATAATTCACTCTGAATCGACCAAGAAGACGGCAATACTCATGATAATTATCATGATCAGCAAGACCTGATTACAGAAGCAAACTAATAATCATAAATAAAAGAAAAAAAACTAAAGAAAAATAAATATCCGCAACAGCGTATATTTCCACATGGGAATTTCCAGCAACAAGTCTACATGAAAACTAAAATGAAAGATCTACAAAGTGGCTTCCTAAACTTTTTGGTTATTTTATCCTACTTACTGACATTTTAGAAAAACCTTACATAAAATCACATTCTCAATGGATACAGAATATTAACCTGCTAGGCTTAAGAAGCATGCCAGAACAATAGTTTGAGGTCACTAGATGTATACCATAAAACAAAAAAGAAGGCGTAGAACAACAAATTAACTATTCAAGAAGGCTTATACTTGCAACTATGCACGTCCACTATACAAATCCCAAACATTGCCATTTGACGTGAGATGGATAAGCCTACCTTCCCTAATGCAATAAATAAAGACAACGTGATCTTTACAAATTTTCTGATATCATGTTGGATCATAAAGATATGAGTGGTAATTTTTGAATGTTAACTCTTATATTGCACTAGCAATCATCATTAGCATCACACAGAAGGTAGAAAATTATATCCGTTTCACATTATTACAGAATTAACAAGATAGAGTATATGACAAGCCAACAACACCTTGCCCTGTTTGTAGAATTTCTTTGGTTCCAGTCATTAAATGGGCCAAAAACTTAGAACGGGCAGCATCATTTGTAAACAAAGAACGTCTTACAGAAGCTAGTCGCACCAAGCACTCCAGTGCCTAGAAACAACAATAGTGAAAGCCCTAAGAAAAAATGTTTAGAAGCAATGACACCAGAAAATTAAACTGAAAGTTCAAATCTGAAATAATGAAGAAAGAAACTTTCTTTTCTTAAAAAAAAAAAAAACTAAAAACTAAAAAAAGGGGACGATTCAAAACTCTTTATACCATACAAACACTTTGTAGTTAAGTTTGACGGACAATGTAAAAACAATTAATTCGGTGTAAGTGAATACAAGACGTAGCCGTGATTTTTCAAGTTTAATTCATTTTATATGAAGAATTCCAACAAGATAAGTCGGTTAGAAGAAGACAATGAACCATTTGTGCCGCAACTGGCTAAAAACAGTAATGTTCTCCTTCAGAAAGTAAAGTTCCTCGAGGAAAAGGCCCAATCCAAGTAAAGGAAGAATAAAATAAAGCAACCTTAAAAAATAAAAATGCGCGGACACACACATTTCAGATGCATGCACGCACAAAAAATTAAAACAAGACAATCACAAATCCAAAATTATAAAATTAAAAAAATTTTAAAAAAAAGTACTCAAGAGCGATGTATATCCTCTCTCTCCAAAATTGAAACAAAGAAACTAAATCAGTTGCCCTGTAAACTCTTTCTTAACAAAATCCCATCAAAGCTTTATTGTTAATTTCTAAACACTCAGGAAAGGACCTTACTAACTCTTCCTAGAAATTCAAGGGCCTAAATCCATCATTATACTTTTACACGGAAATGGACGAAGATCAATCCACCTACCTTCTCCCCCACTGAAAAAACCAGAAAGTTAATCCCAACTGAATTTACTAGCACACACTTCCGAATCACTTTGAATTAATCTTCGATAAGATCCAAGTAAGAGTAGATATTCCAGAGCTATTCATCAAGATAATCAAACTTGACCTGTGGCTGAAGATGGCTTCAAGGAATAAAAGCCGTAGTGAAGCTACCCATCCTAACTTCCGCATCATCAGAACCTCTGAACTAAACAAAGAACGTCTCCCAGGAATGCAACATTGACCTGAAGCTACCCCCAAAACTCCATGCAGAGTCCTAGCCTCTAAGTGTGCTAAGCCTAATCATCTATCCAGTTGTAGGATGTCAACAATTGCTTTAGATTTAATAACATTACAAAATCTGGTGTCTAGGGTAGGAAGTGCCTAGCCAAGCAGACATGGCTGAAGTTTGAGAACAGGTCCACCATAAATCGAATACCTCTATGCACCAGTTGAGCTAGGAATTCCTGAAATCAAGCTTGGCCATGATGACCTTTTTCAAGCATATAATTCAGACTCCGAAAGGGCAAGTGGCAAGATTCCTCAGTCTTGGTAGAACTGAAGGGATTAAATAACACTCTTGAGACCTAATTTGTTCAACTAATTAAAAAGCCAGAGCTCAAGCAGAATCAAACTACTGCTATCCACATATACCACAGTATGTATTATTGCAGTGGGGTGCAACAAAGGCACTGTAGAAGTGTCTTACACGCCATAACCCTAAGTTATTGAAACCAATAAACAAATTTCATAATACCTCCTTTGAAAGAGGTGCCTTTGTAATGGCATAGTAGTCGAAGAATATTTGTAGTGTAGAAGGGTCTTCCAAAACTGGCCTCCAAGAAGACGGTATCTAGATCATCGTCAAAATACATGATTATTTCACAATGCAACACTGCAGGACTTGCAATAACTTATCAAAGAAAGTATGATTACAATCAAAAGATGCAAGTACCTGAACAGTACCAAACTCTTCAGAACTTTCATCAATTGAGGTGCCAACAAAATCAAAGGATAGACATTTAAGTGAAAGAGAAAGAGCCAGCTCTTGCAATCGATCCACAACTGCACATGGCAGGATATAGAAGCATCAGAATTTAGCAAATCTGCGAAGTCTATTAAAATGTAGCATAGAAACATAGAGAAGGAGCACAAAATTTAAACACTTATGTGCATAATATGGTGTACTACCATCATTCTTCAGCTGGCTCAAGGAAGTTAAAGAAATTTGAAATATTTGGAAAAGTGATTGATCCCTAAAGTTGCAGGCGACCCTTCGATGATGTGTTGAAGCCAAGCCGGGATTAGGCTGAAAATTTAGCAATTCAAAAACATACAAGCAAAGTTAGATGGCATATGCATGTGCATACAATCTCACACATCAAAGTTTCTTAAACAAGGTGAGAAAGAAATCAAAACAACCCAATTCCATAGCGGCATTGTCTACTAGCCAAGATCAGCAATTAGATGTAGAGAAATCTATGAAACATGACAAAATTGGTCCTGGCTCAAATCATGCTGTTAAAATTTGTTAATATGAGGACTATTTGAACTGCAAATACAAGTTTCGTGTCTTTAATGTCATACGTTTATAATTGCATAATACTCTAAAGGTGTTATGAGAAAATAGAATTGGCAGCGGTTGGATATGTGGCAAAAATTTCTCAAAAGGTACTTTACCTCGTGAACCTTTCAAGGAACTCTAGAATCTAGAACCAGTATAAACAACTTTCGCACCAAATCACGATTTTGCAGAGTAATGATGGTTAATGACAACAAATTGACAACTAACCTGATTCATTTCGGACACAAGCTGATTTAATATCTTCAAACCGATGGTGTAGTGATCTGATGTCGCCTGGTACAACAAAATGTTCATATGCTACATCAGTTCAGAAGATTAAATGACTTTTATAGTCTATACTATTATAAGAGGCAATGCCAGTTGAAACTGTCGATGAGATCACCTTAAAATTATTGTGATCGCCAAACACATTATAAGACTAAGTCAGCAGTTTCAAAAGATTTTGATAACGTGATTCTACATGAAATTGGGAAAAAAGTCTCCTCTTAAGATTTTCAAATTGTGAAGGAAGATAATGAATAGCGAGGACTACTCATTCTCCTTTGTAATCGTCTCTGAAGTCTGAATTATGTTTTGAATTTCCAGTTTCTTAGGATAAAAAAATAAACTAGACATCATCATAACCGCAACGCAATTTTCAGCAACAGTGACTTGTAGGAACTATTAGTTAAACCCATCAGTTCATTTACGAATACAACAGAGGGTAATGCTAAGGTCAAATTGTATAGCAAGTTAGATACCAAAAGATGTGGCAAGATACTAGTCAATTTATGTCAAACAAAATTTGCATAAATGACATAGATATAAACTACAAATTACATTAAAAAACACGTTCATTCATATCATTCGATATCGAAAACTTGGTAAGCAATTTGGTGCCCATAGAATTTTCCTACCCAATTATATCCATCAACCACAATAAGGATTATAATGCATCAAATATGAGCAATCTAAAAAGAAATCAAGTTGTGTAACAGCAAATCAAGTATTTTCAAGTCTATAACTCCTACAAAGTTAGCATTCTTTTCCAGAAGCAGGGTATACAAGCTAAGCACAAGAGAGAGAGTAACAACATCTATAAAGCAATCATAAGTGAGGCATCCATGCGAAGCAAGCAAGTCACCTGGCTCAAGAAGTTCATTGTCTCCTTCACCACATCTCGGAACCGGTCATCATCAAACCACCCGAACTTTGTGACTCGGCATAAAAGCTGGATTAACGATGCAGTCACGAAAGGCTGCAACTTAGGACCTCTGGTGGCCAAATAGTTGATAAGGTAATTCCCTGCAGTAAGAATCCATAACATTTCAAATCGATAGCGAAACTTGAAATACACACACACTAGCAAAAGATTTATTTAACACAACATCAAATGTATTGAAGAGATCGAAGATTACGAATATCAAGACGGAGCTGTAAGGCAAGGCTATGCTCGGTAACTTGCTTCAACAAACTCGAACTCGCCAGCATCAATGCGTACGGAGTCAGCGCATTGTCAAGAATGAACTGGCACTGCGAGATGTAATCCGTGTTCACCGAGAAGCACTTCAGCGTGTTCTCTGCGTGCGCTCGCTCCACCGAGTCCTGTGAATTGTACAGCCTCTCGCACAGAGCCTCCAGTTGCGCCAAGCTCTCCATGATCGCGAAACCTGGCATTATCACATTATCAGAGAAAAACCTAATCACCAATCCTGCAACGATAATCTCGAAGAGAACACACTTTGACTTCATTGATAAACTCTATCTATATTCGAAATTCGCATCACTTCCGATCAAAACCAATCGCTGAAACAAACAGACTAGATAATCATATTTTAGATTTTCTCGGCAAGCAAACATAACAAAGAAAATTCACAGAATCATCTTCCTCCAAAATCGGCAAACTTCTCATCGGACTGAAGATCAAACAACCGAAACAAAACCAAATCCGCACCGATAATTACAAAAGAACAAAATTCGCAACAAAAAAAAAACGCAAATTTTCCGACAAATCATAAAACCGCAAGAAAATATGATTCAGAGACGGAAGGAAAAATCACCGAAACTCACAAACCGGTGCATGAAAAAATTCAAAAAAAAAAAAAAACAACAACAAAGAAAGAAAGCGAGAAAGATCGATTGAGCTCGTCCGCAAGAAATCTATAGAGAGAAAGAGTGAAACACCTGAGTTCGATCTGAGAGAGATCGAAGAGCGGTTTTGGAGAAATGTTCAACAGAGAAGAGAGTGTTGTTTGATTGCGTCTTTGGGTTTCGTTGCCGAGTTGGCTTTGGCGTCTTGGGCGAGACTGCAATTACCATGGCCAAACAAAATCTCTCTTTTTCTGTCTTTCTTTCTTTCTTTTTTTTCTTTTTCTTTTCCTTTTTTTCCTTCTTCTTCTAGATTGGAATTTTTTTTTTTTCTTTTTTTTTGAGTTCCTCGTTATTTTATTGAAAATTAGCTGTGGTGAAAGAAACACCACAAAAGATTCTTTCCCTACAAGTAACCAAAAAAAAATTTCAAGAATGTGTTGGATTTTTTGGTGAGATGCGTGATTAACTTTTTTCCCTCAAAAGTGATAGATTATAATATAGATTATATGTTTTTTTTATATTATTAATTAATTTTTTATATTTAGAATTAAAATTGAACCAACAAGAAAATGAGAAAGAACAAAAAAATAATAATAATTTTTTTTTTCATCTTTTTTATCTACGAATAATATAATTTTAAAATTTGATAAATGAATCATAACATATATTTTTTATAGAATAATGCTAAATATACTAATTTTTTTACCAATTTTTTAATGCAAACCTATGTGGCAATTAAAGTGTCATATTTTGATTGGTATCATAATGAATTAGATGATAAACACTCATTAATAATAATATGACACACGAGTTTGTATTAAAAAATTTGTAAAAAAAGTTGGTATGTCACTACTCTTTTTTAAAACTAAACCATATTTTATTAATGAGGCATAAAATCGTTATTTGTCGTATAATTTTTACATTCATGCAATACTTTTTTTAGGACATTGAATATATAATAAGGTAATAATATGTAGGGTAATCTATACAAATACCTCCGATATTGTGATATCTTTGTAAATTGCACTCTGACGTTTCAAAACTTGCACTTGTGCCTCCTAATGTTTGAAAACATTATAAGTTCACCCCTTTCACTTTAATTCTTTAAAAAAATAGATTAAATCAGGGGATATGAATACAAAATTTTAAATAATCGCGGTGTATTTTGAGAAAAGAAGACAAAATAAGGAGGCTATTTGTGAAAATAACTATAGAATTAATTATTATAATTTTCTTAATATGAAGAAGTTTTATCCTTAAAAAATTATACATGTGTCAACAGATTATTGTTACGCTATTAATCTGATCAACTTTTTTTTTACAGATTGTGACACACGAGGCATACTTATAACTTTTTAAAACATTAGGAGGCAAGTTTAACAATTTTAAAATATTAGGGTGCAACTTGCAACAATAGCACAAAATCTGGGTACAAATGTATAGATAACTTTAATATGTAAGACTTAACTTGAATACGGTTCAATCATACGCATAAATATACTTTATGGACGAATTCTATTCACATGTAAATATTCACTTATATTTGATTTGAACTCAATTTATTACACATTGATTCTAATAAATTTTACATGTATTTTTTCGGAGTTCGGATAGACAAACAATGTTTTGATAAATATTATCGAATTTAACTTCAACCTTGACTGACCAAAAACATAAATGGACTCAATAAGTACTAGTAGAGGTGAGTTTTTTCGTTTGGACAGTGATTTGAATAAATAAAAAATTAGATTCATCATATTATAATTCACAATACAAATTTTTAGTCTTATAATTTCAATTCATCTTTTACAAATATAAATTTAAAGATAATCTATACAAATACTCCACCGATGTTGTGCTATATTCGCAAGTTGCACCCTGATGTTTTAAAACTAGCACTTGTGCTCCCTGATGTTTGAAAACATTGTAAGTTCACCAATTCCACTTTGATTCTTTAAAAAAATAGATGAAATCAGGGGAGTCTGAATATAAAATTTTAAAATATCGATGTGCATTTTGAGAAAATAAGACAACATTCATGGGTGTTTGTGAAAATAATTATAGAATTAATTACTATATTTTTTTTATTTCAAGACGTTTGATTTTTAAAAAGTTATGCAGGTGCCAACATATTATTTTTACGTTATTAATTTAATCAATTTTTTTACGGATTGTGACGAATGTGACATATGTATAAGTTTTGAAAACTTTAGAGGGCAAGAATAATCGTTTTGAAACATTAATGTACAACTTGTAACAATAGCACAGCATCATGGGGCATTTGTATAGATAACCCTAAATTTAAACTCAAAGTTTCACCAAACAATAACTCAATTTTTGTATCTGATATTAATATCCAAACAACCCTAACTTATCTCAAACTCGGTATGAAAAATATTAAATATATCCCCTAAATTTTAGCGAAATTCCAACATCCTCAATCGAGTTTGTCAATATTCTAAAACCTTCTATCAATTTTTAATTTTATTCCAAAAATATGTCATGTGTTGACTATTGATTAAGACAAATCTCGTCCCCATCTTCTTTTTTCTTCTAACTCAGGAACAACACAACAAAATTAAGATAAAACCTCCTTTATTTGTTTCAATATGATGTTAGCGTATAGTATATTTTGCTATAAAACTAAAAATTGAAGGAAAGTTTTAGAATATTGAAAAAATTTTGGGTGGATATTTGAATTTTGACAAAACTTAGGGAGCTATATTTGGTATTTTCACAACTCAATAAATACATTAACATTTTAACCATAAACAATTAACTCGTATTAAATTTCTTTAAGGGTTAATCTCTATAACAATACATAATTATTTCGTTATTCTCTACACTCGTATTGCTAACTATATTTTCTATATTTCTAACTTCTATTAAATTTTCCTAATGAATAAAAAAAAAAAAAACAGTTTACCACCCTTTTCTTTTCCATTATTTGAACAGATTTCTATATTTATTTATTTTTTTTAGCAATTAATCATATTCAATTATTCATTTCATTTATCTAAACAATTACTTACTACATAATAGTAAGTTATCACTTACTTGCAGCATGACATAATGATAGGCATTGAAATGTAAGACCACTTTTTTTAAAAAATAAAATAATACCAGCACGTTAATACGATTCACATGCAATATTTTATTTCAAGTGATGCTAAACAACATGAATATTGAATACAATATACCACCCGTTTATTACAAGAATTTTATCTGTCCGATCAAAAAAATAAAGGAAATCATAGATTGATCTTGACCGTTGAATGGTCTTACTTTCTCAATGCTCTGCATCGCTGTCACACGCTAGTTTTTATTATTTTTTTAATAATAAAATGACAACAGAGAGTGTTAGGCACAGAATTAATTCTGACAACGACATGGATTAAAGTAGAATAGTTAACGTGGCTTGTGCAAGTGTTTATGTCATTGCCACTCAAAAAAAAAAAAAAGAAAGAAAAAAGAAAAAACTCTGCTTTTAATATGTC
Source organism: Boehmeria nivea var. tenacissima (assembly GCA_018132145.1). NCBI lineage: Eukaryota > Viridiplantae > Streptophyta > Magnoliopsida > Rosales > Urticaceae > Boehmeria > Boehmeria nivea. The sequence goes on along the minus strand of CM030875.1, from coordinate 15,055,410 downwards.
ATTGGACATGGATTCTTGTTCTCTACGCATGTTGTGAGCTTAAGATTACAAATGATATGATAATTGTTGAAATCTCGAAATTGAGACAAACTAGTGTTTTGGTAACCAAGATTAACACCATAAATATATATTTTTTCTTTGAAATAATCGAGAGACGCAGTTATTGTTGTTGTTTTTTTTTTTTTTGGGTACTTCTGTCGTGGGAAACGTAAAAAAAACATATTGATGGGAAACAAATTGACAATGGTGATTGGTCATTAATAAAGGTGCATAATAATTATATGAGCTACAATTCACTAAATATTTTTTCCTTCTTTCTTCCTTCTTTTTCTTTTTTCGTTCCAGCTTTAGAAATTGTTTCTTGTACTTCTACAACCCCACTTCTATGACCTACACAAACACTCTTGTACTTCTACAACCCCACTTCCATGACCTACACAAACACTCTGAATCAAAATCTCATGCTGAATTTATTATTTATTTTTAATTATCTTCTCAAAATCTCTCTAATACCCAAGCTTAATATTGTCGGGGCTTAGTCGGTGTAGTGGGGGTGGAATTGGAGGCTTGGACGGTGGCGAGGAGGTCCGGCTTTATGCCCGGCTCGGTCAATCTCATATGCATCGGCAAGGTGCTCAAGGATCATTGCCGTCATCGCCATAGATGAGTATAGACTCTCTAGAGTCAAGTGAGAATTTTGACAAGCATATGATGAGGATTTTTTTTTTAATGGGGTTTTGAGTTTTTTGTGGTGCTTGGTGAGGTCTTTGTTTTTCCATTGATGTGGTTTTGATGAGCTAGTCATCGGCGGCGGCGAGGTCACATACTCCGATAACTTCATCTTTTTAATCCAAGAAAAGGAAGAGTAAAAGGAAAAAGATAAAAATGACAAATAATAATAATTATTATATATTATATGTGTGAGTTTATTTTAAGAAAATGCAAATCATGTTTCATCTACCTTTCATTTTTAAATCAACGGTCAATATTTATATTTCCCATCAGTCTGTTTTTTTGACAATTTCCCATGGCAGAAGTTGCGTTTTTTTTTTTTTATGAGAGAGAGATGCAGATATTCCAAAACAAAAAAAAAGGGTTATTAGTTCTATTAGTCCCTGAACTTTTGGTCGGGTGACAGTTGGGTCCCCGACCTTTTTTTATTAGCAAGAAATATCCCTCAATTGTTTTTTTGTTGCTGTGCCGTTAAATTTTGAAAACGTCGTTTGAATCCTAACGGAATTATTACGTGACTTGCACATGGCTTGAGCTCTAAACTTAAATACCAAAAATACCCTTAAAATATTTAGTGTATAGGTTGAGTTTTGGTATAAAAAAAAAAAAAAAAAAAACTTCAAAGGTCGGGTTCGCGGAGGTTGGCAGATATCGAGGCGGAAGGTGTCGTCGAGGGCGGCGGGGGTCGTCGTGCGTCGTCGTGAGAGGCAAGGGTCGTCGCGCTGGGGGTCATCGTGCGTCGTCGTGTAGTTGGTCGTCGCGGGGTCGTCGAGAGTCGTCGGGGGCAGAGGTGGAGGGTGTCGTTCGGGGCGGAGGCCGTCGTCGGGGGCAGATGGGGTCGTCGCGGGCGGAAGGTGGTCGTCGGGGGCGGAGTGGGGTCATCGAGGACAGAGGGCGTCGTCGGGGGCAGATGGGGTCGTCGCGGGCGGAAGGTGGTCGTCGGGGGCGGAGTGGGGTCATCGAGGACAGAGGGCGTCGTCGGGGGCAGATGGGGTCGTCGCGGGCGGAAGGTGGTCGTCGGGGGCGGAGTGGGGTCATCGAGGACAGAGGGCGTCGTCGGGGACAGATGGGGTCGTCGCGGGCGGAAGGGGGTCGTTGGGGACGGAGGGGGGTCATCGAGGGCAGAGGGCGGGCGGAGGGCGTCGTCGCGGATGGAGGTGGCTCATCAGGAGCGGAGGGGGTCGTCGGGGGCAGATGCGATCGTCAGGGGCAGAGGGCGGGCGGAGGGGGGTCGTTGGGGGATGAGGGGGGTCGTCGGGGGCAAAGGGCGTCGTCAGGGTCTGAGATAAGGCGGAGGGCGTCGTCGGCGTCTTCGATTTTTTTTTTCTCTTTTACTTTTTTAACTTCCAAACAGAAAAAAAAAAAAAAAGATTTGGGTTCTTAAAGCCTAAGTCCCTCTGCCGCCGCCGACCCCCGCCCCCTCCACCTCCGCCAACCCCGATGCCCAAGTCCCTCCGAACCCACGACCCCTCCCGACGGCCTCCGACCCCCCACGCGACGCCCCCGGACGGCCGAGCCCTCCGATGCCCAAGTATACTTTATGAATTCAATGGTATTTTCGGTATTACATGTAAATACCACCCACGTGCAACTCACGTGCTCCTTTTCTGTTCCAAATAACGGCAGAGCAACAAAAAAATAATTGAGGGATATTTCTTGCTAATAAAAAAAGATCGGGGACCCAACTGTCACCCGGCCAAAAGTTCAGGGACTAATAGAACTAATAATAATGCTTTGTTTGGGACAAATATCCCAACTATTTTATTTTGCAATGATTTGATTTTGTAAATTTTAATATGGTATAAATGATTGAGATTTAATAATATTATATTGGGATTAAGAAAATTGAAAAAAAAATAGAATGAAATGTTGTGAATGGTGTTGGCAAACAAGGGGTAAATTAAACGCGTCTACACTAATGATTGTCAATTCATTTAGAATAATTATTAACTTTTCAAATTTTGAAGTTAATTAAATGGTTGAGATTTAAAGCGTATTGCATTGAGATATTAGAAAAATAAAAGAAAAATAAGAATGAAAATATGTGAATGAAAAATGCAAACAAGAGGTAAAAGACAAGGTCAAAAAGTCAAAGTTAAAAATCTAAAGCATAAGAATATTACAATATTGAAAAACTTTTTTTCCCCATCCAAAAGAATGAAAAAAAGTTTATTTGTGTACATTATATAAGCTCTTCTTTTTATATTGGAAAATATAATACGATGTAATTTAATTTATTTAAATTATTGTCTTATATAATACATATAAATTTAAGATAATGAAAATTTTCATCTAAATTATTTTGTATTATTTTTATAAAAGATCTATTGGATGAAGCTAAATTATGGTGAATACTCAATTTTTAACACTTAATTTAAATAAATACCTAGTTTTTTTTTTTTTTTGTGAAAAATATAACGAAATACTGGAGTTTTTTCATGAACCAACGAGTCTTTAAGTAAGTGAGCGTGTTGCGTAACCAAGGGAGTGGAGTATACATTTTTTTTTTCAAACTGTGATATAAAACAAATAATATACTGATTCAATTACTTACATGATAATAATTTATAATAATTGACATAATTATCAAAAATATTTACAAGTAATTAATTAATTAACTAGCTATTCAATTACTTTAAAATATTTAATATTTATTTTTATTATTATATAAATTTTGAGTATTTCACTGCCTCCCCCATCACATCCAGTATATACTATAGAATACAGTGCAATAAACCTGTTCTCATTGTATTGCTTTATTTCTCCAAATTTTATTCTTTTTGAGATCATTTTACGAATTAAAAGAAAGCTATTAATTAAGGGTTGCCCAAAAAATCTAAGGTGGCATCATTTTATTCCACGAGATACTTTCAACACTCCAATACATTAATGTTTGATTATAAAATTAAGACGAGGAAAAAAAGTATAATTATATATTGAATTTCGCTTAAATGTTAAAGCTATTCTCGATTTTGTAAGAAGTGAAAAACCATTCAAGTCAAAGTACCAAATCATTTAAATCTCTCTCTTTTGTACGTAACCTTGTTTCTTTTTCTTTTTTGTTGCTGGGAATGTACGTAATCTTGTTGACCATGAAATGGATATGGAGCTAACATTTTTCCAAAAATAGTTATCTCTACTCTAACTATACTTTAAAAAGACACGTTTTAAATAGGATGTTTTAATTTATTAAGCAACCCTAAAAGAAAAATTTATTACAGGTTGCTTCAAAATATTAAGCAGCCCTAAAAAAAAAAAAACCCTTAGGATGTTTTAAATTATTAAGCAACCCTAAAAGAAAAGTTTATTAAGGATTCAATCAACCAAATTAAGTTCGTCTTCTCGAACTAAAAAACCCACCATAACCCTAAAAAGCCAATGAATCAACACTCTGAATCACCTTTTCTAATCTCCCCGACCTCTTCAACCCCATTTCTTAGACCCTCCAACTTGCAAATAATTGTAACATTATTGACGACTATGGTGGAAGAAGTATTGAAAATGTTGACATATCCCGAGTCATAGAAGTACGACTCTCTAATAGTCCCAGGCCCTAAAGAAAGTCGGCGACTATCTCCGCAGTTGTGAGATTGCGCTTGCGATAAAAAATTAAAATAAAATAAATAAAATTACTGCAGAACACAAAAATTTGCCTTTTTTAGGTCAGTAGTTTTTTTTTAGATGGATAAGCTTAAGAAATATCTGAAGATGCTGGACAATCAGAAATTTTGATAAAATAGGCAGAATGACAAGAGATTTGCTTATTTGATATAATATGCACTTAACAATCCACGTGGTTTTATTATATCTAATAAATAATTGGTTTTTTTTTGACAAAAATTATAAGTCATTAGCATTTCTCAAAGTATAATAACATAATAGAAATAACAAAAATGTCTAGAAAAACTGTTTTTTTTATATTTATTTTAAATATGTGGTGTATTCATGGGCCTTAGTGACTAGGACAAATTTGGAAGATTCGGTTGTCGATGATATGGGCCTCAAACTGCACTTGTTGATCCAACTCCGGCTCTACTGCTGCTGTTGCTTCTTTTATTATTTAAAATATTGCTGCAGTTGCTGCTTTTTTTTTTTTTTTTTTTTTTGTTTTTGAAATACTGCTGCTGTGTTATTGTTGATAAACTAAGTATTTAAAAAGATAATGTTTAATTAGCAAGTATTATCCATCCTTTTGCTTAAAATAGAAGTCGTAATTATGTTCAGAGAATTTTGATGAATATTATTTTTTTGACACACTATTAATCCCTGCTCATTTTCATGTTGGGTATTTCGTTTGTTTTAGTATGTAAATCAAAATTTTGAAATTGATAAAATATAGTTTTTTTCAGATACAAAAATTTCTTTAAAATTTACTTTAATCTAGAATCTACCATATGTACTTTTTTTTCTCACCAAAATTGAACATTAAAAATCATTCGTTTTTATATTTTCAAATATCAAAATACACTGATTTTGAGCATTGTTTTAGAAATATTTAAAGAAGAACCATATGCAAAACTGTCTAAATACTTCTAACATTATTAAAAAAAAAAAACAATATGTCAATCTATGTTATCCGTAGTTATGCTTGCCCGACATAGCTTCAAGTGAGTTGAGTTTACCAAACTAAACTAAACTAAATAAGAAATTTTGCAATGTCGTAGCGACATATAAGTCGCACATACGATGAACTTCTTAATATAATCATTCTCTAATTAACTTGGCTTCCCAAGTAATGTGGAACTTTTCTTCTCTCTTACTTTTCCAAAAACCCAACATCAACCTGGTCCTACTATCAATCTCCCAAATAAACAAATCATTGACTGCAAGTAACTTATTTGATCTAATTGAGAAATTACCAAACTAATTATACCTTGGTTTAGCTTATTATTTGGCTGCAATAATTTGGTTAATTATAATGGGCACTACTACATTGTATATAACTAACACAAATACATTAGGTGATTATATTTTGGCAAACCAAGTATTACATCTTGATTATTCAATTCTACCAAACGAAGGACTTAGATCTCTATACATTTTTCCATCTTGGTCTATCAGAAGTATCTATCGATTGTAGAAATAGAATTAAAAGAGTCATTTCTTCAATAAAACGTATTGAGTTTTTGGAACATTTCTAATTTATTGATTGATAGAGTAGATCCGATATATATTGAGATTGAGTCTTCTTATATTTCAAGATGGATCAGTCACGTCTCTTGTAATTTCTCCTTTTATTAATTAGAAGAAAAGCGAGAGAGAAGGTTGACACAGATAGTCCCAAAAGGCAATGCATACGTAAGAAAAGCAAAAATATTCCATTGCAATGGGTGTCTATATGAGAGACTTACTAATATTAGCCAAACACGTCGCATGAAGGAAAAGGGTTGGCGGTGAGACTGAATCCATCCATACAATGCCCAATCTCTGACAAATTGCTTTCCTCATTGCCTGCCAACTTGAACATATATATATATATATATTCTTTATATTGCATTTACATATATATAATAAATATTCATTTCTTTTTATATTCGCTTTTGGCTAAAAGATAAAATAAAATAAAATAAATTAATAAAGCAAAATCCCTAAGTATGGGCTTTTCTCTCCTCCCACGAGAAGATTGCCACCGGATATTTTGTGTGTATCTGGCGTTTTCTTAATTTTACACAATTTCAAATGTAGAAATAATGTCAATATTATAGTATATATAGTATATTATGTATACATGTGTTTTATCTCTGATCGATGGATTCAAGATAATGTTTATATGTTTGATTGAAATGCTTAATTTCTAGAATTACTTATCAATTAGAATAGCAATAATTAGGATTAGTATTGCTAGTTTTTGTTGATGTCAATGGCATTAAGCGAGGTTCTTTTAAGTTGGATTTCTTTTTTTCTTTTTCATTTTCTTTCCGAGATTGGTTTATTTAAGGTAAAGAATCACCTATATATATATATATACATCTTATTATATAATATATGAGTAGAGTTAGGAAAAGAACAATATTATAAGTAGATAACTTATAAAATAGAATGAGTTTTATACCCTGCCCTTAAACTTCATATTATTTTTTGTTCTTACGTTTTGAAAATTAATGTGATATGTTATTTTCAAATGAACTTATCTTATCCAGGGATATATATTTAATCAATGATGTAAAGCAAAGTTCAAAACGCATTTAATCCATCCAAAAAAAAAAAAACACTTAACATGCCACACAATCACTTGTGTGGATAGGTCTGCCCATATGTTCCTTTTTTCTTTTCCTTTTTTTTTTCTTTTAATTTTTTTTTCTGTTTGCAATTATGAGCAGCCTTCTCAATAAATTGCTTTTGGTTAACGAACTTATATAAAAATCCAAAGAAAAAACAATGATTCATGCAATTACGTCATGTTTCCTCTAGTGTTTCTCGTTCCATATGCATAAATATTGTATAAAGATAATTTGGTATGTGACGATTACTCTTTGTTTGAATATTGGCATATATGAATGTTTGTGCATTGTATAAAATTTCAAAGATGCAATTTTCACTATATCAATAATCTTTCTAGCGTCCATCATTGTCATTACGTTTGATAGTGTATCTGTATAATCTATAATAATATATATAAAAATTTTCATCACTTTTTTTTTCCGTGTTTGAAAATGCTTGGCGAGTTATTTTCTAACTGATCACAAACATATATTAGCGAACTATGATTTTATTTTGTTTCTTCTATTGCGATGTTTGTTTTTTTAGCAAATTAACATACTTCATGGAACAAGTAGTACTGGTACTACAAGCATGACAAATTGCCCTTAACATGAGTAAATTAGAGACATATATAAAACAATTCCATCAATCCCTATTTAGATCCGCAAAATTGAAAAGACTAGACATATATATCTTATCGACATTTAATAACCACATTACAAATTTACAACCTAAAGCTTGATTCCTCAAAGTTCTTCGTCAGTCATTGTTATTAATCCTTGTCCGGCCAAGAGTTAATAAGGAAATTAAGAGGCTTGACAATTTTATTCTTATATTTGTCGGATCACTTTCGCCAAGGTTCAAAGTTGTACTATACACGTCCACGTTCTAATACATGTGCTCTTAAAAACAACACTATGTTTGGTTCATCGGAGGATAAAGGGTTGGAAGGATGGAAAGGGAGATGGAAATGTCCAATTTTTTAGTTTATTAGAGGAGGAAAGGATGGAGGGAGAGGAATTTAGGGTTTCAGGCTTAAAATATTTTTTAATTAATAATTTATTACCACCCATGAAAATAGAAAAAATAAATAAATACATATAATCATTCTCTTTATCATTCTAATCTCCATCCTTATTATCAAATAGCTAGAAGGATTAGTAGAATCATCTGAATCCCTTAAGAGAATTATACTACTCTTTATAAATTGTTTTGAAAGGTGAAATGGTAAAATTACTATATTGTATATTTTAATTTATTGTTTGTTATTAACTATTATAGATGATAAAATAGATTTTTTTTATCAATTATAAGTGACAGAGAATATACATGTATCAATTAGTGGAAGAATATAATTTGATAGGCCGACAATATCTATCCTTCTTCTTCCTTCTTTTTCCTCTGTAACCAAACAAATTAAAGTTTAAATCTTTCCCTCTACATTTATATTCGCCGATCGACTTCTACCCAACCAAACATAGAAGAGTAGCAGTCTTATAGAATCGTAAAAATTCCTGGAGTCGAAAGAGGGAAGAAAAGATAAATAATGGAATATGACAATTTTAAAGTTTTGATTTAACTCCTTATTTGTTTTCTCCATCCAGATGTTTCCATTGCATGTTTTTTTACAATTTTCTTAATCGCAATACAATATCCTTAAATTTCAATCATTTATACCGCCCTGAAATTCAAAAAGTCAATAACCATTCCAAATGACTTATTAATTTGGATATTTTTCCCAAACAAGCCATAATAGTTTGTATGTGATGGGCTGATTTTTCAATGGTTCAAGTCATTTAAAGTAAAAGACCACAAAAAACGTTATAAGAGACTAGCATCTCCCATTCACCATTCTATTTTTTCACTCTAATTATCTTTTATTTTTAAATCTCACTATAAAAATATAGTATTTCATCTATAATCCATAATCTATTTTTAACTAAAAATAATTTTCTTTCCGTATTATCTTTACCCTTTTTAATTACTTTTTAGTTTTTATTAATGGCAAAAATCATAAGGCTTATAAGCAAATAACAAAATTATAAAAAAAAACTTAAAAAAATAGAGCATGACATACTCCTAATTTACAACTCTAAATATGAAGCTGAATATAAAGTTGGATTGGATGAATCCAAGATCTTTTAGCTCAACCCTATCTAAATTGGATATTAGATCAATATATCTGTAGCCTAATATTACGTATTATGTAAAAAAAAATTCTCAATTTTGGAGCAATTCGTCTAATTATATTACATCCAAATAGAGCCAACTTTAATAAAGAAAATTATGAAAATGCCTAATTTTTTAGGTCTAATGTTATAGAACATTAATTAAGTTTTGTTTCTTCAATAAGTGTCCATGTATCATTAGATTAATAATTAACCATAATTTATGGAAACTCATCAAGTCCTCATGCATGGCATTCCTATTTTTATTCACTAGAAAAGATGGAATATTCTTAGATTAGTAATCTAAGCTGAACCATAGATGATATCCCATAGCCACTGATGATATAAGCTTCTTCTTTAATTGTTGAATATAATAAGGCTTAAGATTTACTCAATAAATTTGTAAAGTTTGTCATTGGCGCTTAGAGATTGACTATTTAAACTACACAAGTAAAAATACCATTATTTGGCAACGTTGCCACTTATATTTGTCATTATATTCAAGTATGTAAAATAGTGATTGAAAAAGAAAGGAAAAAAAAAAGTAAAATTAACTTGACAATGTTAAATTGAAAAAAGAACCCTACTATGCTCAAAGACCAATTATAAACATGGACATTTCTGATATAAAAGATGACACTTCATACTGCTAGTGATAGGACAAAAAAGAGCAAGAATATTTCTATTTTTAAGGTTGCCGAGTGCCGACCACTTGTGCCTTTTCCATCCAAGCATAATTTCTAGTTAAACTTAGATTGTGACAAAGTAAAACCTGGAAATTGAAAAGTGATTTATTAACTTACTAATTTTTTTTAATTTTTTTTAAACCTTGCATACTAGTTTCATCGATCTCCTATAACAATTGATGGTTTCTACAAAGTAAACCAAAGTACTTTGATCTTTTGCAAGGAGGAAAAAAAAAATATTCAAAGTACTTTGATTATAAGCTTTGTACTTTTGTCCCATATGCCATATGTTTGCCCCTTTCCAATTTCCATAACCCTCTCTTATAGTCTAGCGGACAAACAAGTGCCCATAAGTACAAAAACAACAAAAACTTACCAATTAACATCCAAAATCCTAAAAGAGAATGAAAATTATACAATAGGTCATAATTTTGTGCTTTTTTTATTATACATTTTTTTTTGCCATCATTACATATTTCATTTTTATGTTGTCATTCATTTTTTAAATTTAAATTTAAAATTTATGTCAAGATAAAAAGAAATTTATCTTTTTTGTTTTTTTTAATCTTTTTTTAATATCTTCATATCTGATTAATTTTAATTTTAAATTTAAAAAATGAATCGAAAACATAAATAAAAAGATATAATATATTAATTTATAAAAACAATTATATATATATATATTTTTAAATATTATAAATAATATATTATCGATAATGTACAATATCATAACCTATCGTAGAAGCTTATTAAAAAAAAAAGCCAATCTGAAAATTGTTTTAACAAATAAACATTCAAAATTCAAAAAAATAAAAAAAAAATAAAAATCAAACGCGTACTCCTATTATTTGCCCTCCAAAAAAAAAAAAAAGATTTTGGCAACATAAATATCAAGATAGAAAGGAGAGAGAGAGCCAAAAAAGAGAGAGAGAGAAAGTGAAAAGCAAAAGAGAGGAGAGAGAGAGAAATGGAAGAAGAGAGTTTAAGCAAGGTGGTATCTCTCTCTCCCACCTTTATCTCAGCCTAACATCGCTCTCCTCTTGCCATTTCGTCCCCTGAAAATCCCATATTATTCTCTCTCCCCATTTTCCAACTCCACTTTTTTTTTTTTTTTCCCTCTCTCTCCCTCTCTCTCTTTCAACTCAAATTTTTTCCCCCAAATTTTCCACCTAATTTTCTCTCCCTTTTCTCTCTCTTTTCTTTTCCTCCTCTTTTCTTTCCCTCTCTATATATATACACTAACACACCTTCACAATATCTTCTTCTCCGCTGTTCTGCGCGAGCTGTGCGCGCGTGACTCGCCGATCGCCGATGTGTTGCTCGCCTCTCTACGCTTGGATTCTCGCGCTCCTCTATCGCAAATTGAGGTTCGGATCTGAATTCCTCTGTTTTTGTTTTGGCGAAGATTCCTAGGGTTTCTGTGGATTCCGATCTGTTGGACTGGATTTCGTTTGGCGTGTCCTTGGTGCTGTTGAGTCGTGGTGTTTTAGGGTTTCTGGTTCAGGATTTTGGTTTTTCCGAGCTGAATTATTGCGGAAATTCGTCATTTTCGAACTCTTGAATTGAGATTATGTTTTTGTCTTATTTTTTATAATTTTTTTTTTCAGGTCTTCGATTTTTGCGATTTTCTCAGCTCTCAGCTCGTTTGGCGAATTCCCCTGAAGATTATTTCCGAGATACTTTAATTACGCTTCCTAGTTGAGAGCTTTTAATATCTCGCGGATTTTCGCACTAAATTCAGGTAATTAATTTCTTTCTCTGCGTTGAAATTTATGGCTTTTTTTTTTATTATTCTTAAAAAAAAAAACCTACCTGGGTGTGGTTGAAAACCATGAATTTGGGCTCCATGTTTTGAATTTGGAACAAATTATTGAACAGTATTGCCAATTAATGACAATCACTTACTTTCCATATCTCTTTGGGGCTATTTTAGGCTACTGAATGAAATTAATTCCCTCGAATAAGATAATGAATGTATTAGCTAATAAATTTTAGGGTACGGATTTTCATATTGTACTGGTCGTTTTGTTCCCTTTGTTGGGTCATTGGATTAATAGTTATCAATTCAATCTTCGCATGGGAATATCTGTCGAGGAAGATCTATGTTTTTGGTTCGAAATGATCATTTATTTGACTGTAGTTACTATCTGCTCATAGTTTTCTAATTACGTTTGAAAACATGCAATTTAAGACTTTGAGAGTTTATTCTTTGAATCTCTGAGTTGCAGGGATTGGGCAGGATTGTTATTTGTTAACTTTCTTATGAGCATTATCGGTTAATGAATTCAAAAGGAGTTTCTTCTTCTTTGATCTTTCTTTTCTGGAATGATTTTTTGTGGCACATAAATGTTGTGTTTTTGCTTCTTTTGCTTTCAAATCCTGTTTTATGGCACATGAATGCTGTGTTTTTGCCTCGAAGACTATCTATCGTTTACTTTTTCATCAAGAATATTTCGCTTTTTATTGAAGATTAAACAAAAAAAAGATCTCTAGGTTGTTTACATGCTTCTTATATTTCTTCTTTTCCCCTTATTTTTGGGTCGTTATGATAGGAAATAGGAATCAACATATGTGTCTTTACATGCCACACAAGAATATTTATGGTTCTCATTAACTGAGTAGTTGGTTGTGTTGTTTCGATCTTCTTAAGAATTGAAGCTAGATGAACTTTGTTTGGACTTATGATATCACTTCATCACAAGATTTTGAATAAAATAATTTTTGAAACAAGTTTCAAAAAACAAAATGACTTAGGATCTCTGAAATTGATTTTTGTACCTAATAAGCACTAAAATGTTAGTTTTCTTACAATTGGGAATATTCATTTCTGCTAATTTGAGTAATCTCTTTATCTTGTTTTCCCTTTTTATTGGTTTCTTATTTCAGAGTAAGAAATTTGGGTATATGTTACATTTCGACGGGCTTAAATTATGCAGTCCTGTATCGTAACTTACACTTGAGAGATTAAAAACTTTGGTTTGTGCATGAGCTGCTTGATTTTTTGTGTAAAGTAATGGCATAATTAGTTGGTAGATTATCATAATCCTTGGTTTGTTTGGTATCTCTTTGTAGCGTGTTTTTTTATGTTTGTCATTCTTTTGGATTGCTTGTATGTATGGTAAACAACAAAGCAAGTAAATTTTTGCATATTTCTATGTAATAATTCTTTCACATTTCCAGGTTGTCAACCTACCATTTGCTTGATTTTTAGCTCTTGGTAGGCATAGGTACTTAGTGACTGCAGATTTAGAGATGAGTCGGACAACAAATGAGAGTGATGATGGAATGTTCTCCAAGTATCATAGTGAGTCACCATTAGCTGATGAGAGTAATGGAGGAAGTTCAGGTGGTGGAACTATGCTTAAGAAAGGGCCATGGACATCCAGTGAAGATGCAATTCTGGTGGATTATGTCAAAAAGCATGGAGAGGGTAACTGGAATGCAGTTCAGAAGTATTCTGGGCTTTCTCGTTGTGGAAAAAGCTGTCGACTACGGTGGGCGAATCATTTGAGACCAAACTTGAAGAAAGGTGCATTTACTTCTGATGAAGAAGCGCTGATTCTTGAACTCCATTCCAAGATGGGAAACAAGTGGGCACGTATGGCGGCACACGTGAGTATCTGTTTTCATTCATTCTTTCTATGGATATAGTACATACCATGGTCAGTATTTTCTTTGCCCGTGTTTTTTTTAGGGTATCTTTATGAGTCTTTAACCGGGGAAGAAGTGATAATTTTAATAATGAAGAAAGTGTATCCATTTCTAATTTGAAACTTTCTTGTGATCTTATAGACTCGTTGATGTTGCATAAATTAGTAATTAATGCTTGTTGTACAGGAAACAACTGGCGTTCAATTTATTTAGCCTAGAAAAGGTCTTATCTATTTATTCTTTGAGTCATCTGAATGTGGTTATTTTGTGGGAGGGGAATAAGTGCTTGAATATTGTATCTTTTAACCTTGAATCTAGATATCAGTAACTAACTGATGAATAATTTATGCCCAGTTTCAGCATTCAAATTTAGGTTATTGTTGATAAGTAGTCACATTCTGTAGTTGGACCGACGTCTTTCATGTATTTATGAAAGGTAATGATTTTTCTTTTCTCTTAGTTGCCTGGTCGCACAGATAACGAGATAAAGAATTACTGGAATACACGGGTTAAGAGACGGCAACGGGCTGGTTTGCCTGTATATCCCCATGACATGTGTATGCAAGGTTTTCAAGGTAATCAACTAGGGCAAAATCCTGGTGGAATTAATTCAGGGGACATAGGACAGCATGATCCCTTGCAGTCTAGCTATGAGATACCCGATGTTGTATTTGACGGCTTGAAGGGGAACAGTGATGTCTACTCTTATGTTTCTGAGATCCCGGATATTCCCATGAGTTCCATGTTTGTGAAATCTATTGCTTCTCCTCCATTTTACAGTTTCCCGCCACAAACAATTCACCGCCAGAAGCGTCTTCGAGAGTCATCTGATGTGTTTCCCGATGCCTCTGGTTGTGTCAATAATGGGTTTCCCCAGTTTGACCAGTTTCAAAGTGACACTTGTCATAAAGTTGCTAGTTCATTTGGGCCGCCTTTTCCTCATGATCTTGATCCTAGTCAGAACCTGCTGTCGTTTGATGCATCTCAGGGTGGCCATTCCCTTCCAAATGGTAATTCCTCTGCTTCCAAGCCCACTGATGGGTCTGTGAAGTTGGAGCTCCCTTCACTCCAATATCCCGAAACTGATTTAGGCACCTGGGGAACTTCTCCCCCTCTTCCTTTACTTGAATCGGCTGATGCTTATATCCAATCTCCTCCACGAGTCGACGCATTTGAGTCAAATTGCTCTTCGCCACGTAATAGTGGCCTGCTCGATGCGCTGCTTTATGAGGCAAGGCATCTCGGCAGTGGTAAGAAACACTCCTCTGAGAAGAGTTCAGACTCACCTAGTTTTGCACCTGGTGATACGGCTGATGATGGCTTGTTCAACATGTGTGAAACTGAATGTGAAGGCTACAGAGAGCCTACGTCTCCGTTGGGTCACACGGCCACTTCACTTTTCAATGAGTGCATTAATGCCAGTGGAAGATCCTTAGATGAACCGCCACGTGCTGAGACCTTCACTGGTGAGTGTGCCTCAACTTGATTGTGGATTGAAAGCGTGATTGGTTTATGAATTTTTTAAATTTACTACAGTGAAGAAATGATTATATAAGTTGATGAAATAAGCTATGCATTTTCCAAAAATTTTGAATCGTATCTTGTTATTATTCATTGAATCCTTAATTGGTAGGACCCCTTCTAAGGTATGTAATTGATGCCAAAAACACTTAAAAGTTCATTCAAATGTGTTTAATCTTATTAAATGCGAAAATTTTGGTTTTAACTGGATTTTACCGTACAGCTATTCATATTTCACTCGATTTACTTTCTCTCTTTCAGAGAGTCATGTGAAAACCGAACCAGTTGACATAGATTTAGTCTCTGACAAAGAGAAAGAAATCAAGAAGCCCACGGATTTTGTTCGTCCTGATGCTATGCTTGCTTCAGACTGGTTTGAGCAGAGTTCGGGTTTCGTTACGGACCGTGGTGTCATGACTGATGCGATCGCAACACTTCTTGGCGACGATTTGGTGACCGACTTCAATGACATGGCTTGTGCGAGTTTATCGAGTCAAGAATGGGGCGGCTACAGTCATTGTGCGTGGAACAGCATGCCCTCTGCCGTCTGCCAAATGTCGGACCGCCTTTAAGATTTGCTTCGTCGGACGCGTGGGATCTGAGACTTCTATCAACCTCCATTCGTGTTCATGATTTGTTTAATCAAGACTCGTCGAATCCCCGGGGCTTCTCGCCGAGAGGCCCCGGTGAGACTTAAAAATGGTTTATTTGAACGAGAGGCATTTGTTATTTTTCTTTGTAGCTCTTTTCTGTTATTATTTGCTATTTCAAGCAGCTATGAATGTAAAAAGAATACCAAAGCAGAACTGTTTCAAGTGTCGGATACACTTGCAGGCTCTGTGTTGATTGTGGAATAACTATGCATTTGGAACATTGAACATACTCATTGAATGGATTCTATTCTGGTAATTTGATAGACTTTATATGTCTATGCTGTGATATGTAATAATATTACTTGCGTTTTTATTTTTTATTTTTTTTAATAAATGAATTATTTTCTTTCTTTTCCCTCGAGAGTAACACCTGCTCACTCAATAGCTAAGCAACTCCACTATTTATCAGGAAAGAATGACAAAAAGAAAATTAAAAAGAAGAGAGGAGTTTATCCAATATTTTTTAGGCGGCGTCCCAGTTGGGGAAAGAAAAAAAAAAGAGAGAAAAAGTTATTGACAAAATCACTTTATAGATTCAAAATTTAAATTTTCTATGATTTATTATTATTGTTATTATATTAAAGATTTTATTCAAAAATTTGCAGATTTCATGTGATTTTTTTTTTGTTGCCCATTCAAATTTTATTATCTAGAGGATCCCTATTTTTCAGCAATCTACAAATTTTGATTTTTCTTATTGTCTATCAAATTTTAAGTTGGCAATATAGAGGTCTCTAATATATTTTTTTTGAACAATATAGAGGTCTCTAATTTTAATTGGTAAACACTTTTGCTTAGGATATAACTCAAGATTGTTAAAATAAGACATTTTTTCCACATTGCTCAACCAAAATAATTTATCTCACTTAGAAATTTAATAATCTTCTTTTTAATTTTTACCTAACTTCAACATGCCAATATCATTTGAGAATAAAACAATAAATAAAATAAAGAATCAGCCTTAATTATAGGTTTTCGCTTGATTTACCGAAAAATTTATTAGAACATCCATATTTTTATTTTATTTTAATTTACTTTCCCTTAGTTTCAAAAAGATTAAAAATGAAAACGAAAAACAATGGTAATTGAAAAATAATATGTCCTTGCAATTCTTTTCTTATCAACGAACCTTCATATTAAAAATAAATAACGTCATGTGGGTAGGGTAAATATTAGTATCCATGATAAACTAGAAAAGCTCTTGATCTATCTTGCAACTATGACTTTTTGACTGACATGTTTAAAATCAATGTAAAAAAAGATTCTCTGGTGTTTTTTTTTTAATTTAATTTTTAAAATTATTTTGAATGGTTAAATTTATTTTTTTAAAATGTGACACCCATTAAAAAAATAAATCTAATGATCGAACTTTTTTTATTCCACCACAAAAAAAAAAAAAAAAAGACCACCAGAGAATCATCCAATAAAAAAGAGCTGAACAAGTTCCCAAAGAAAATATTTATTTTTTTAACTACAATGTAGAAACTTTAAAGAAAGATTTATAACAAAAACTACAACCACGGTAGTACATTTATTATACATACAGTGAACGACCCGGATTTACAATAACATGGTACCACATTCAACTATACATATAATTTGTATATCCGATTTTGTGTGTCATAATAAAACCACCAATGTTATTTATCATCGGCAGTGATTTAATTCCATAAATATAACAAGAGTACATAGACGATTATATTTACACAAGCGGGGTGAAACTTCGGCAATAATCACTACTGGTGATAAATAGCATATCTGCTCGACTCTGCTTTAGTAGATGAGTCCATTATCCAAAGAGAAGAGCTCGGACACTGTGGACATGCTTGATCTTTCTGATGAAATGCTCTGAGACGAAGAAGATTTCGAAAGTCCTCCGCTCATCCCATCATCATAATCACTACTCATCGTATTTGTCTCTTTATAAGGTCCTAATTTGACACGGCTTGCTTGATCATAGTAATTGTGAACGTTATTGTTGTTGTCGTCGACGTCGTTGTCTTCGTCTTCGACGATGGCGTATTTGTCGGGCGATTCTAAAGAGCTGCGCGGCGACGAGTCCGAGTGTTCCGGAGAAAGCTTGATTTGGCAGATTGCATCTGCTTCGGTACTGAGGTATTTCAAAGCATACACAACCTGCAATGAAACAATACATGCTTTTTTATTTTTCAATTCATTGTGATACACGTTTTGTGTTATTCTTTTACTATGTTTAAGAAAATACCTCTTTTTTTTTTTTTTTTTTTTTTGGTGTATAGTCTATACATCATGAAAAATCAATAAAATACCTAACCAGAAATTGATGGTATAGTGTATGAATTATAGTGAGTAGCAGAAGAAGGTGAGTCTTAAAATATAGAGAAATTATAGTGAATACCCAATTTTTAAAACTTAATGTAAGTTATTACCCAATATATTGAAAAATGTAACCAACTACTTAAAAGATGCAATTACTTACACAGTGGTAAGTGGTGGTAATTCACTTTGTTACCAAAAGCATGTGCAAGTAATTCACAAATTGACTAGAAACTCAATTACTTCAAAAGTTTGGGTATTTATTTTTATTGTTATATAAATTCTGGGTATTTGCCTACTTCACCTTAAAATATAGCACATATTTTGAAGTATTAAAAAAATAGTCTTCGTCACGTATCTGTTGTAAATTTTATGTAGTCTATTTTTTTTTAGTATTTCAAAACATGTGTTATTTTTTAAAAATACATAAAAGATTACGCCATTAGCCGAAATTTTTCTAAATTATACATAAAAAAAATATACATTTGATTTGAAACGAAAAGTTATTGCCTTATTAACCTTTATTATCTTTCTTCTCTTGATCGTTTACTAGATTGGTTAAAATTTCTACGTAGTTACTGATTTATCACATATTTAATTTAAGCCGTCAAGATTTTATATTCTAATAGCGTCTATACTCTATGGAACTATACATAGTTTGCTTTTATACCTTATCCATGGCTAATCTCTTTCGAGGATCTTTGGTGAGACATTTTTCGGCCACTCGAACCATCCAAAACAGTTGGTGAAAATCATGCGAATCCATAATCTTCGGATCAATCAAATCCGGGTAGTTCTTATCCTTCAGCAGTGGTCTTGCCTGTAAGAAAAAAACAAAACAAAAAACAAAAAAACCAACCTCAGAAACAAGAAGACATTTGATGGACATGTAACATGTTACCTCGGCCGAGGATAGATTTAGGCCTCTGCTCACCCATCCCACAAGGCTCTGGTCTCCGAGGGACTTGTCGTTGGTGCCGCGGCCCGTGATGAGCTGCAGTAGGATGACTCCGAAAGCGTACACATCGGTCTTGGTTGACACTCTCCCACTCTCCGCATACTCCGGCGCCAAATACCCGAGGGTTCCAACCACGCTTGTCTCCGCCGTGTGATCGTCCTCTTGAGTTCTCGCCAGCCCAAAGTCTCCTAGCTGCGACATTGTGTTGTATTGTATTGTATTGTATTGTACCGTATTATATATATGACTTGTGCGTTGTACAAAAATATTATATAAGACAATCCAAAAATGATTGTATCGTATAATACAATACAGTAGTTTAAATATGCCAAACATCATATTATATTGTCTAATACGACGGTGAGTTTATACAGTGTACCAAGCGTACCATAAAGCTGTCCTAAATTCATTATAAGATATTTTCGTATCCCTCCAATTAGTTAGTACCACAACTCGGAGAAATTTTAGATTTTTGCCAACTTATTGAGGGGACACAGAAGAGGATACTGGAAAAGAGAAGAAGAAAAAAAGGCATCAGATAGCGTTTGGTTTCGCTTACCATGGCGTTGTAATCGTGTGTGAGAAGGATGTTGTTGGGCCTGACATCTCTGTGGACAATGTTGTTCTGATGCAGATACAACAATCCGTTGGCCGCTCCGGTCGCGATTTTCATCCTTTCTCCCCAGCTGAGCGGTTTGCGCGCGTATTCTGCCAAGTTTTACACGAAAACACGAAGTTGATGGTTTACGACAAGATCGCACCGAAGAACAAAAATAAAAAGTGAAACGATTTGAAATGATCTTGAACAACTTTAGGCTCGGAAAGTTTTTTCGATTCGTACTTGAGAGGTGAACGTCCAACGAGCCATTGCAGACGTATTCGTAGACGAGCAGCCTGTGGCTTCCCTCGGCGCATGACCCGAGCAGCATGACCAAGTTCTCGTGTATCGCCGTGCTGAGGTAGTAGACTTCGGCCTTGAACTCCCGGTCTCCCTGGTCACTTGCGCTCTTGTGTTGCTTCACCGCGATCTTCATCCCGTTCTTCATTTCCCCTTTGTACACTGCGCCAAAACCGCCTTCTGATAGGAAGTTCTTATCCGAGAATCCCTTTGTAGCTTCTAGGAGCTCCGCGTAAGTAAACTCTTTCTTCCATCCAGCCCTCGGCCGTCTGTTGTCACACTCCGAACAAATGGAGACAAGATCCTCGTTGGTCTCGAATCCTCCGATCCATTTGAGGCCAGGCGCTTTGTGCCTCGATAGGTAAACGGCATCGTGTGACTCTTTGCCAGCCCTTTCTCTGTTCGAGAGTTTCTCCTCTGCACTTTCCCACTCCATGTCTCTTTTCTCCGTCGCCGTCGTTTCTTTGAACTCCGTCAAAACGTAGTTTCTCAACAGCTGCTCGCTCGACGAGGAAGCGCGATTCGAAGCAGATTTCCTGCCGTATTGATGCGACTCCGCATTGCCATCACCAAATTGATCTTTACCTACATTGGTCCTTCCATTAGTTTCGGCTTCAAAAGCAATACAACTGTTTCAACTTTCTTGCAAATCAATTTCACTACTAAACATAAAGAAATACCTCAAAATCACACTTAATTGCATTTTTAGTCCACAGAGATTTTGAAACTTATTCTTACTAATTTTATGGTGAGAATGTCTTCCTTTGGGGGGGCTTCCTGGTATCATTTCGTGGTACTTGACGTTGCCTCGGGCGCCGGTTTCTGGCTGCAGTTTGGCACTGGCATCGGCCGAGGGCTTGGCGCTGCCTACTTCTTTCGGCCCTCTCAACAGCTGGAAGGAATAGTCTCGTTTCATCCTCGATACGCGACATGACAGTCCGTCCAAGAAGAGCTTCCTGTCCCTCTTCATCTCCCTGCATTGCGGTTTCGAATGTATAGAGCTTTACTAATCCGAAAAATATTGTTTTGTTTCTGGTTTTTCGAGCTGCGAAGTTCGGACTAATGTTGTTTAGAGGAGTTTGCTTGTATTATAGTTTGTGAAAAGAATGAAGAGATTTTGTAATTTAGAACTACATGACACTGCTTGTATTAGATAAGAGTTTTGCTTCAGAATAATCTCCACAAAACATATTTACTTGACATCCAAGAAAGTTTCCTTTTTCTTTTTTTTTTTTTTTTTTTTGTGTGTTTTCCTTAAATATTTTCAGTATTTAAAGCTCAAAATTCTAATAGTTAAACTGCAATAAAATTATTATTTTACCTTTTGAAATCAACACTAGTCAAAATAAGGCAAACTTAAGTCAATAGAAAACATATATATAAGGCAGCTTATATTGATGATTTGATTGCTATTATGGCATTGTTTGAGTCCTTTATTCACTTTGGCTCATCGTATAAGCTTATAGTATTTGACATGTTCAAACTACTGTATTGTATAATACGAAAAACACTCTTAATACAATACAAATTGTATTATCTAGTACAAAACAGTATTAGCTACTCTAATGCCTACGATTATTTTTTCATTGCTTTATATTACATTCTAGATAAAACACAAATTGTATAAGCTTATACACGTATAATATACAATATAATATAATAAGGTAAATCAGACGTGTCCCAAGGGTTTTAACGGTGCATCATTCTCTTTGGTTATAGAACTCGGTGTAATTTTTTTTTTCTTTTTTAAGTCGTTAGAATGTACTAAGAGTTCCTAAAAAAATTAGTAATTTTTTGTATTATAACAAATCAAAGTCCCAAATTTTTAGCTCGAAGTTTTGGACTTACTTATCAAGTATCACCCATGTTGCCTGCGAAACTCTTGCTTTCTCTAGAGCCTCCAACTTCCCGGCAAGCACCATCAAATGGAAGCCAATCTGAAATAATTTTGTCATAAAAAATTGCAATTAATTAGACTTTTTGCCAAATGGTTAAAAAAAAAATAAAATTGGCAACTTGTTATGTTGCTTTAACATTTATGGACTCCCTTAAAAAACATTAGTTTGTCACAACAAAATTTATCACAAAAAATGTCACTAAAAGTTAATGACCAAAAACATTTCATAATCTCATTTTTTGTGGATGCATCTAATTCCGTTAATATAAAAAAATTATATTAACACGAAAGAGGTTACAAGTTGTAATAATAACTACTATTTAGTCACAATTTTTTTAGCTAGTAAAAAGCGACAAAGGCTAAACCTTGGACAGAGAAAAATTATATGGTAGAGTATACTTAACAATTCTGCATTGTTAGATTTATCTTTTTTTTGTGTATTTCATTTATTAAAAAAGATAATATAAAGATATAGAATCGTTATTCCCAAAAATCTTCCATGATTATATGTATGGATTTAACAAGACTAAAATAGTGGTTCTAATAAGCTAAAATAAACCAGAAATAGCAAAACGGAAAAAGGATTTGGATCCATGGCATGTTTACCAAGCTCATAACAGAACTAGTTTTTCAAGTATGTCTCATTGTAGACATGATTAATATTGAATATTTTCTGACCTCCTCTTCTTCGCATTGCTCGGAAATATCGATGATCTCTTTTTTGTTATTGTACTCTCTTTCCTTAATCACACGTGCTTCCTCGACGATTTTCTCGTTTGTTCCAGTTATTGAACTAGAATCCACACTCACCCAGTATCCCACTGTAATAAAATTTTCGGACACACGTAAAAAAAAAAAAAAAATTGAAGTCAGTAATTTGAATTCGCGGTACTATGCTCGAAAAACAACACTTTACCATTTCATTTCATTTCATCATTTTGTGTCAAAGCGGCACTAGTTAATTAGTAAGGAAAGAATAATGCTAGACATACAAAATAAAATAAAATGTTTAATACACGCTTTGTGAATTGTATCAGAAGGTGTGTATTGAATTTGAATCTTACACTTTGTTCTTACAATTCCCATGATAGAAGATAACGTACTAGGACTATTAACCTGGTGAAGAACGGCGAGAACCGTAAGGTTATCGCCGGATCGGAGCGAAAACTCTTTCAGGACCCCTCCGATTGCTCTCAAGCTATCGTCCCTCGACGCATCCATAATCAATACGAATCGCCGATTATCACTTTCGTCTGACCCCATTTAATAAATATTTTTGTCCTCAAACACTTTTTTTTTTTCCTCAGTTTATGAAAAAACAAAACAAAGGAAAAAAAAAAATACAACTACACTGATATATTACTTGACAAAATTATATTTGTTTTTATTGAAAAAAAAAAAAACCAACTTGAATGCAATGTTTGGTTTGTGACAAGAAATTGATATTTGCATAAAAGAGCGAAATTGAACACGTATATAGGAATAGATATTATACAATGTGTTTGATATGTGCTAGTTTTGAAAAAGTGAAACTGAAAATTGACATGAGTTTAAGATGAAAGTGCTTTCCAAGCAAGTAGTTATAGCTTGAGGGGGTCCTGGGAGCTTTTCTCAAGGATCAAAATTGTGTCAATTTATCCTTTTTATTTAGATACTCAAAGCAATTTTGTGAAGCTTGTAAAAAAATCAATTTCATTAGTTTACTTTTTTTTTTTGGATAAAACATTAGTTTACTATTTATGTACACAGGGATTAAATTTATTACTATTTTTAACTGTTATTATTGTTTTTATTGGTTAGATTAGGTTTTTGGACAGTGTAAAGGGTGATAATAACAATAAGTCTTCTTGTGGGCAAATGGTATTGTTTAGTTGTGTGTGTGTGTGTGTGTTTTTTTTTTGGCTATATTCTGATGTCTGATGTTTTAGGGATTTTTTTTTTTTTTTGCGTTTTTTATTTTATTTTTTACGGAGTAAAAAGCTGGAGTTTGATAATGACTTTTTTTTTGGTTGGTACAACCTGTGTGTGTTAATCAAGCTGGTGTAAAATATCCTTTATTGAAGCTTCAGAATGATGTAAAACTATATATATATATATATATATATATATTATACCTGTTTGCGTACAATGATATTGGAGGAAATAACCCCCCGTTTGGGGAAACTGTTTTGGTCATTTTTTACCATTCTAAATGGTTTGAAAATGGTTTGGAAAATGATTTGAAAAATAGTTTGAAAAATGGTTTGACTTTACAAATTTCGATGTGATATAAATGGTTGAGATTTAAAGATATTGTATAAGGATTTGGAAAGTTGAAAAAAATAGTTGAAAAAATTAGAATAGAATGGAATGGTTTGGAGGATTGAAAAAAGTGAAAAAATGGAATGGGTAGAATGGTTTCCCCAAACGGGGGGGTAAATGATAATAGATTATTAGAAGATTAAAAAAAAAGAGACAATTATGAATACATATTGATATAGGAAAGTTTTGGTAAGTAGGCCATTTTTTTAGATCATATACAAAAAATATCCACAACTTTTTAAAATTAGGTAAATAGCCCGTTTTTTGTAAGTAGACAAAATACAATGGTAAGCGGATGAAATACCAGCTATTTTTAGCTTGAATTTTGTCCACTTACCATGATAAATAATTGATATACCCGTAAAAAAAAATTGGGTAAACAAATAAATTACTATGGTAAGTAGATAAAATTCAAGCTAAAAATGACGGTATTTCATCCGCTTACTATAATATTTTGTCTACTTACCAAGAACGGGCCAATCATCTAATTTGAAAAAGTCGTAGATATTTTTTTAAATAAATTTTAAAATTAGGCCATTTAGCTACAAACCTTATGATTTCTCTCCTTTTTTTTTTTCTTTCAATAATTTACCGTTAGCATCCCGACATTCCTTCACAAAACAATCATAATTTTTTAGTACCTTCATAAGATAATATATTTGGATAGCACCAAAAAACCGAAATCTCTTGGCTAGATTCTGCATTTTTCTACCTCAATAAAGAATCACAAACCTTTTTTTCTCCAACCGAATCTATATATTGATCCTTATTTATTTCATTCCCGATGTGAAAAGACATTACAAAAATTGTCTCTCCTTACAAACAAGTAAACTGCCATAAAAGGTTTTAGTAAAAATTTAAATTTTTTTTTCAAGAAAATAGTCATTTTTTTTTCCAAGAAAATAGCCATTTTTTTTCATAGAGAATTCCCCATGTGAAAAGACATTACACTAATCGTTTAGCTAAGCCAGCAAGCTCAGTGTCAAGGAAAAAAAAAAAAAAATCAAGCGAAAAAAAAGTCACCATGATTATTGGTATAGTCATACAGTGTCGAAAATCTAAGCAATTAGATCCCTCATTTCGTCGTGTATCTACGTAACATAATTTGGAATACCTTTCATGGTGTGTGTCTATGTTATTATCGATTTATATTTTTAACTGTACTATCAATTAGATTATCATATATCATACTCTTTAAATAATGCAAGTATACTTGGTGCTTGGCAAACCGTCTGATTTTTTAGTTGTTTCTTTTTTTACTTTTTCCTTTTTTTAACGTTACCATTAATTAAGGTTTATGTCGCAATTAAGAGTTCAGAATTGACGTTTGGTTATGGATTTAGTGCATCTTTTGAAATCAGATTCATTTTTTGGTCTTCATAAACAAAAAATATAAAAATAAAAAATTACGGAAATAGAAGAATTGTGTCATTGTAATCCAACACAAGGGAAAGTGATTTTTATGCCTCTTGTCATGGTTTGTCTTTTTCCATTGTCTGGGAAAGCAGAGTTATTGATTCGAAGATGAGAAATGCCAAATTATTTTAACGAAATTTTTGGCCGAAAAAATTGGTTAAAATGATGTGTTAGTTATTCGTTGGATAAGTACGTTTTATGACTAAATAAGTAAATGCCACATCAGGCTAGAATGATTTATGACTCAGTTATATATGTTTTTGGCAAATGGTCATTTCATAAATTTGATTAAAATCCTTATATATACATTAATTAAATAAATAATCTTTATTAGATAATAGGAAAGACATTGAAAAAGCCTTATATGAAATCACTGTCATAGCAATGCAAAGAGTAATATGGAATGCCGAGTTCATACTTCAGACACCAAAAATTGTGTTTTGGCCGAGTAGAATTCACATTCTCTAAGTGGGTATTGAAGGATTGAGCAAACATTAATTGCTCGGAAATAAATTGCAATGAACACTTTTAAGTGCAGATATGTATTAAATTTTTGTGCCTTTGGCTTCTAGGTCTCTTAATTAATTGGATTTTTTTATCGATAGTAGAAGTTATATTGAAAGAGCCTATTTTGTTCTTAATTTTTGCATTCCTATTTATTATTTATTTATTTATTTTTATTCTCTGAGCATTCTTATTCGAGTTTATCCGTGGTATTAATGCAGGTTGGAAATTAAGTTACTATTTGTGTCAAAATCGATCCAACTGTAATGGTGTTTGAGAGAAGTCTCCATCTTCTCTATTTTCCTCTTAAGACCAAACACACTCTAAATTGAAATACAAAATTTTGTTTAAATAAAAGGGAAGTTCTCTAGAGGATTTACATTTTGAGTGACCTCACGTCTTAAAAAAGTTTTAAAGAAAAAAACATAAGAGAAGTTCCTAAATAAAATGGTGTAGTTTCCAATACTCAATGCGACACAAATATATGTTTCTTATCAACGTCCATCGGCACAAACAAGGCCAAGGATTTGGAGAAATGAAGTGGACAAATTTGGATTCAAGCTCACATCATGCTTATGTTATGTGAGTTATTATTATAAATAAAACTCCAGCCAATACTAAATCTTAGCACTATTTATTCGACAATATAAAATAATAATAATAATAATTTACCATTGTTTAAAAAATGGTGTATCACAAGCGAAGATTTACTTCTATATGCCAACATATCAACCACGAATGCTGCCACAGTGAAACAAAGACCATTATCATATCTATATTATAATGGTCATTGAATCAAGACGTGAATTTTTAGAGAAAAATCAAATCCAAAGGACCCAACAGCCTTATAATTGAGGTAAAAGAGATCACAAGAAGATCACCAAATGGTTCAAATTTATATTCCCCAAACTACATCAAATAAAACAAAGAATCAGATTTCAAGGATTTCAAACGAGCAAGTGATTAACATTGGGGAATATAGTAGCTCTATTTTGCTATAAAAATCATGGAAATGTGAACCATAACACGCTGGTACAGAACACCAAAATTGCACTGA
Organism: Boehmeria nivea var. tenacissima; assembly: GCA_018132145.1. Taxonomy (NCBI): domain Eukaryota; kingdom Viridiplantae; phylum Streptophyta; class Magnoliopsida; order Rosales; family Urticaceae; genus Boehmeria; species Boehmeria nivea. The sequence goes on along the minus strand of CM030875.1, from coordinate 15,028,472 downwards.
AATATTATGCTATCAAAACTAAGATTATCCAAAAACAACAGAATGGAAATAGTAAAGTTTTACACCAAGGTCACAAAACAATTAAATATAAAATACTCATCACTTTTGCTCCGAAGATACAAAGCCCTTTCTATCTGCAAAAATTTGCATTAAATAGAGAACAAACCAACAGATGGTTTTTTCACCTCTTCCTTTTCTTATTTCCGGGCACGTTGCCTTTACTAAAGCTTCGGAAATCGTTGGTAGTCTCAGCTGTGTTCTGCTTCTTAAAAGCTTTTTTGCCTCCAAACCCGAACTTGGTGTTCTTGAATTCCCTCTTCTTCTGTGGCTTCCCTTTCCCGCCTTGCCTCATTTTCCCTCCGGACCGATCACCTGGAGCCACGGCCGGCCTCTTCTTACTCGATCTCTCGAAAGATTTCCCGTCCTCAAAGGAAAACTCTGTCTCCCCATCGTTGTCGCCCTTGGCGAACCCACTCTGCTGTCTCTGCTTCCTCCACTTCTTGACGGACTCGATCTCCTCCTTTTTCTGCTTAGCCCTCTCTTTCTGCTTCTGGGATTGGATCTCTTTAGACAACCTCTTCGACTCCCGAGCTTTCCTTCTCTCCTCGGCCTCCTCGATCTTCCTCTTCTCTGCCAAAAGCCGGCCCTTGACTTTCTCCATGTGGGAATCCGTCTTCACCATCTCTGCATAGTAGTCAGGGGGCCTGAGGAAAGGAAGCCCCATCGACTGAAGCTTCTCGAACGCCCGTTTCGTTCCCTCAAGAGCTTGGTTGTAGAAAGCCAGCTCCCGGGCCAGGTCATCGTTCACGTCGACCTGCTGCTCCTGTTCGATATCGACTGAAAGCTTGTGTATCCATCCTGCATTCTCTGGCCAGCTAATATCGACAAGTTTATCGAGGAGCCCATCCGCGTTGTAAGTTGCGTTCTTAGAAGGTTCAGTCAGTTTCACGTCCTCATCTTCTTCTGACTCGGATTCGGATTCCGATTCTGGCTCGGATTCAGACTCCGACACCTCTTCGTTCAAACCCTCCATTTTATCGTCATCTCGCATATTAATCTTTTCCAGCAAAGTCAACCCCTTTTTTTGTACAGCCATTTAGATGAAATCTATTGAAAGGAAAAAAAGCAACCAACTTTCAGGAAACTCGATGAACCTCATGATATGAAACACGCACAAAATAATAATCCCAAAACCAGTGGGAAAAAGAAAGAGTACACAAAATGCATATATAGTCTGGGACCAAAAAAAAAAAAAAAAAACCTTGTAATTTGCGAGGATATCATATTGATATCAAACCCTAAAAACCTGAACCCAATAAAGCTATGTACCAACCCATTAGGCAAAAGTTACTGAAACGAAAAGAATATTTCTTGAGAAATAAAAATAAATAAAGCTTGATATAACAAAATGTACAAAATCAGCCATAATCGACATTTATCAGTAGGGCTATGGAAAAATTGTGGTATTTATGATGTATAATTAATCTCGGAGACCAAAAAAAAAAAACACTAGAAAGCAACTGAAGCACGAAAGCAAGCAAACACAAAATAGCAATGAAAATAATAAGATTAAACACCCAAAAGTATGAGGAACTATTGAACCATTAAAGCGATAACAAAAGGGGGAGTTTGAGAAGAAAGAAAAAGTGCCTGAAGTGGAGATAAGCGAAGCTTCTCCAATGGCGGCGAGAGAGAATTGGGCGTCGAGATACAAGAGGAAGCGAAGAAGAGGGTTTTAGCTTAGAAGAAGAGCTGTGTGGTTTTTCGGGTGATTGTGTGTGGTACGGCACACGGCAAGCCAATTGGTACAACCAATTATATCGGCCTGAGTCACGTGTGAGGGTTTTTCCATTTCAAACTAAACAAGCGATACGTGAAAATCGTGAACGAGTATTGACGTTGTATTTGTAGTTAAGAGGCATGCTTTGGTCGACACATCCTGTCCATCCATCTTTGTAGGATTTATTGTGGGTCCCATATAAATGGATGGCCAAGATCGATCAGACGTGTCTGATCTTAGAAAAATTCTTATAAGGCATACTTTGATCAGATGCGACGCGCATCTGATCAATTAGGGGGTCTCACACAGATGGATGATCATGATCGATCAGACGCGTCAGATCTTAGCAAAGAGAAATTCTCTGATTATTAAATAAATAATTATTTTTTTAAATGGTGTTTTAAGAAAAGATAAATTCTCTCATGAATTATTTTTTAGTGCAGATAAATCATTTTATACAATTTTATCTTTTGAATGAATCTCACGACATAAAAAGATAAATTTAAGGATAAAAAATTATTTTTCACCACGAAAAAAAAAACTCACCAAAAAGTTCCCGTTTGTAACATAATTTTGCACTAATTACAATTTAGTTAATGAGATGATCATTATTTTGTTAAATTTTTTTTTATAAATTTACAATTTAGTTAACTATTAACGAAAAAAATAAAAATAATCATTTTGCTTAGGTGATTTGAAAATATGACTAATGTTTTTTATTTATTAAGAAAATAACCAACAATTAGTTATGGAGGATAAAATTCATCAATGCATCTTATACTTAGATCTCTTAATTTTTTGAAACATTGACAATTTAAAAAATACTTTCTAAAATGACCTATTTAACTAATGGGAATTTTAAGAAAATAGCCATTATTTACAAAATAATTTTAAAAAATAACCGCAGTTTCAAAAAATTTTAAAACTAGTCATGTAAGAAATTTCTGACAAATTTTTTGCTTAGTATCAAAAATTTCTTACAGTATTTTTATATGTATTTTTGTTATTGTCAGAAATTTCTTACAATTTTATTACTAGTTTTTAATTTTTTTAAAACTGTGGTTATTTAAAAAAAAAAAAAAAAGACAATCTAAAATAACTATTTACCTAACTGACATTTAACCAATTCACCATTTATTAAAACCATTAGCTGAAAATGGATACTTATTAAATTTTGTTTGTGGGCATACGTTCAATCAATTTGTAATCTTAGGCAATAACTTTGATATTGTTCTTCATTGTAAGCTTCTACACACAACGAAAGGCGGTGGAAAGGAAGTAAAACTAGTAAAATTACTACAATTCATCTATTAGTGATTTTTTTTTTCTTTCTTCTACTAATAAAACCACCACTTTTATTAGCAATAATTACAGTTCTTACTACGATTACTATTGATTTTATTAGTCAAGCACATCTAGAATAACTGCATGTATGTTTCATTATGTGAAACTGGTAGTTACTAGTTCACTAATAATTCTACTTAAGTTTACTAATTTGAATTATGCACATCGTGTCTTATCAACTGTTTTATCAGCATCCATCATCCCATTCCAGTTTAAACTATCAACCATCCAACCGGGATCGCATGGTTCAACTTAGGTCAACGGGTTCTTGTTGCGAAAGAACTAAACGAGGCCGTAATAAATCTGAAGTAAATCTTACGATAGATTGATCGTTACAGATAAATGAATTTCTCCCACTAGATTGTTTGAATGAGTTGAACGAAAACATTTGGATTTAAGCCCAAAGCAAAGTTATGGATAAAAATAACAAGATTGCCAATCCTAAACAAAACGCAACGATTGCCATGAAAGCCTGGAAACATGTGAAACACATGAGAAGCTTCGTAATAATCATCTTAAAAGACATACTACAAAAAGAGCTCAAAGAATTTTCTTGTAGTACCTGGCTTTGAGACTCGAACTTAAATTTGACGGTAAACCATGACAACCCTCTGTCTACAAATGGTGCGAGTGCAAGAGCCCTGAATACACGGTTCATGAATGTAGAATAAGAAAATTTGATATTAGAGACGACCACAGGCAAAAGTAGAAAACTAAAAAGCAACTAGTAAGATCCATGAATCATAATCGTAGAGGATTAAGATAATTGAAACTGACAGTACAAAGAGAACTCTTCTAAACACGCAAGCATTACAACATGGACTATAATGTGACTAGTCTAGCAAAATTATTGACAAGAATCAAGGCCGAAAACTCGATTGTTTGCAGGTAATGTCACTAAGTAATCTCGTACTCAAGACATATTTTAGTTTTCCGGTTTATCCACATAATTGCTGATCCACTAAACACACTGAGCCATAGATCACAATGACATGTTTACGTGTATGTATGTATCTTCGTGCTTACATATTTGTATTAAGAGATCAACTGATGAAAAATACAATTATTTTATATGGAAAACTGGCTTGGGTATAAAGAAGATATTCAAGATAATATTCAAATTTGAATATTGAAATCTCACCCGCCAGCCCTCACAATTTTAGTGACTTGGCTTCCAGCCCACACCATGGCCATGACTTTAAGAAACCTGCCAATAACTGAGGTGTTGAAATTAGTCGATAGATTTGATACTAAACTACACGTGGACTCTTACCTTTCAACAGCTGCAAGGTAACCCATTTTCCCAGGCGCTGGAGCAACGTAAAACCTAGTCAAAGAAAAGAAATTTATAGTTGTAATAGCCGTAACAACTGTGCCAATCACGCCCGTGTTAATCAGGATTACAAAAACTAGAAACCAGAAAGGCAATGGCGGTTAGAAAGCAACGCTTTCAAAATCGTCTAGTTAGTACATGATTTCTTCATGTCTAGTATAGCTACATGCAAAGCTACATAAAATCACTGAATTATCACAATTGGCTGAATACTAAAATCAGTGTCATGCTTTCATTGCTTGCTTAGAAAATGTCATAAAGGGAATTGATTGTGCAAAGTTCCATGAACAAGGGATCTTCTAGGTGAAGGTTTCCCACCAAGAAGGCACGTTTTAAAATAAATTAACATCTGACATTAACAACTTCAAGCAATGCTTTTATACAAGAGTTTAAAGATGCTTTTGCAGAAAAATGGCAAAACAATGAGCTATAACTTGAGATGACTCTTTTTTCTTTTTTTTTTTTTTTTTTCTTTTTTTTTTCTTCTTCAGTTGAAAAGAACTTGACAATATGTATATGCATACTTACCACACCACGAGAAAGGTTGAAAGATAATAGACAGTGTTTAGTAGCCCGTAGGATAATACACCAGAAATTCCGTATCTTCTCAATTTCTTGACAATCCTGGACAACGAATTAAGCACGAATCAGAAAATAAAAAAAAGCAATTTAATATACAAGTAATTCTGTCTAAAAAGCAGATTGTCATAGGAATGAACAAGGCATTTTTCGCACCCATACAATTATGTTTCGTAAAATACATCCTATATAAAAGTTATAAACTATCCGACATGGTATTATTTGTCATAGAACTAAACGCTCCATCGAAATAAAATAAAGAAGTGTGTAAACAGAATACCTTGCCTCATGCCTCTACGGATAAAAAGATCAATGGATCACCTATAGAAAGTGCAAAATAACAGAGAAATGGACTGCAAAAGTTCTTGAAATAACAAAGGGAAGAAAATGATTCGCTAGATCTAAATCCTATCTACCAAAATATGCATTGCAAAATCAAGATTTACCAAGATCAATTACCTATATGAGAAAAATCTTGCTCCACTTAACTAAAGGCACTCTTATAGTATCAAAACACACCCGTCTTAAGTACTATGTTCGATAATTCTAAGAAGATGATAATCACATTGGGTTTTTGTTATAACGACTCTGAATATATTTCAATTATTAGGACTTAGAGTGGGGATTCTTTGATTTGCCAATTTCACTTGCATTCAATCCCATTATATAAACAAAGATCATATAGACGAGGAGGGACAAATGAACATACTCACCCTCATCACTTCCCTAAAAAATTAGTAGCCTCTAATATTCAGCAATGACATTTTAAGGCAAGTAGTAGTAAGTACTCGTTGGATTTGGGCAGCACTCCTTGACCACTGGCATTACTTTTCGTCGAGCCTAAATCAAAATTGAAAACCCGGGCTTGGAAAAATCTCAAATATGTAAAATGAGACACTATAAAAGAACTAGAACACAAAACAGAACATACATTCATATTTAAATGTAACAAGTGTGTATCCTAGTCCCAATAATGTAGTTGTTTCTGCCTCATACCTTCTTGTTCAGGGCTTGAACTTTTAGCATTGGACAAACCACGGACCTAATCTCACACAATAAAATTACACATAAAAAAGGAACTCAATTATACTTTCCTCTGTAATAATTTAAGGGCACCTGTATTTGTGTTGTATTGTATAAGTTAGCAAAAAAGTAGTACCGTCCTAAAAATGGCACTAAAAGAGCAAAAATTGTAGTCTTTTAACACTAGGAAATGGATTTTTATTTTATTTTATTTTATTTATATATATATATATCTATAGCACTAGGAAATACATTTTTGTATTGTATTAAACAATGTATCTCTAATACAATCCGACAGGCTTATATTGTTGACTAAGATCACAGAACATGTATCATGATTCATGATAAACCAAGAACAATGTGTTTATTTAAATACATAATGGTCAAGAGCTTGGGCATAAGGATAGAACTAATCAAATGGTACGAAATTGTCAGTTAACGAGTTCAATCATCAATTCGTGATTGGAATAAAAATAAAAAACTCACATCAATGTCGTCGCTGTTAAGCGAGCAGAGTCGCCGAGAGCGGTTCCGATACGGCGACGAGAACCAAGCGGAAACGCCATAGCCATAGGGTCTGAGGTAGGAGAAATGGCTGTTACGCTGAAAAAAAAAATTGAAGAGAACAGAGAGTGGAAAAAAATTGGAATTCGAAGGGAAATGAAGAGTTGGGATTGCTAGGGTTTTGGTTTTACCAGATAAGGAGGAGGAGAGCAAGGAAGAGCAGGCAGCTTCAGACAGAGAGACATGGCTGAGCCTGACGAGTGACGAGACAAGGAAGGAATAAGCTTGGAATTGAAATGGGTGCTTATATATATATATTATAGTATTTACCCCTCATTTAATTTTTTTTTTTAATTTTAAATTCTTCTTAAAATGCTCATGATATTTATCTACTTGTTGCTATATTTCCGCCAATTCTATTTTTCTATGCCAACATTTTTTTTTCCGTCTACACGCCCATTCCATTACTTTTTCATACATGAGTGAAAATTAAAAGACTCTCTCTTAGATAAAAAATCGTGTGCATGTACATATGAGACAAAAAAACTTGGCACATTAAGGATTATACGTAAACACATTAAAGATGTTTTAGAAATTAAAAAAAAAAAGAGATCGATAATTTAAAATTTTTAATTATTTGGGGGGCTTATGGAGTAAAATAGGGGTGTAACTTGGTAAAAGTGTTGGTAAGTCTAGCACTACAAGGGACTTTAGAAATAGAAATTTAATACCAATGAACTCAACGTTATTAACAGAGAATTATGGGAAATTCTATGTTGCCATGTTGGGGTTGTGGAGGAGAACCATTATAAATTCAGATTTACATTATTAGCCCCTTGTTTGTTTAATCATTTAAATGACTGGTAATTGGTGAAATATTTTAAGTATTTAATCTTAGGATTAGTAAAATCAAAAACCATTTAAATTAATACATTTCAAATAGTAAGAACAAATAAGAGAAGTAAATGTAAATCAAATAAAAAAGTTATACTAATAATTTAGTCAAACTCACATTTTAAAGACGTATGATATGCTAAAGAGAATTGTTAAATATTAGTCATTCGAAATGGTTTTTCATCGACGAGTTTATTTTTTTCATAGCCCTTCTTTTCTATTAATACTTAGTTCAAAAATGTTTACAAATTTATGTACAAGTATTTTCAAGTAACATTTTGTTGTTAATTCTAACAACATTTTCAAGTAATGCCACACACATATTTGTTTGTTTTGTATGTCAAATATTAAAGAATTAAAATAAAAAAAAAATGTGATATTGACTGCAAAAATAAATTTTAGCATAAACTCAAAGTGATTAAAAGTTGACTAGAACTTCTAATCCATCAATGAAAGCATAGGCTATATCTTATAAGAAAATGACTTGGTCCACCTTAAAAAAAAAAAAAAAAAAGGACTAATGATGAGAGAATGACTTCCATGTAAAAACCTTGATAAGCACCAAACTTGACACAAAACATTTTATTTTCCAAGGTAAGAGTTCAGGAACAGCTAGAGAAACTACAACATTATTTTGGTACAAAAATTAGACAACATTTAAAATAGTAATAAGCATTATTAGATTATATATGTAACCCTGAAATCTTACAAATCCCTCAAACATAATGGGCAATCTTCATGCTCAGAAAACTCTTCGAATAAATAAATGGAGAATAACACTTGATTGACCCGCACTTGCGTCGTCTCAATGCTTGTTCCTCATGCAAAGAGAAATTTCTTTCAAGCATAACGCCAGAGACATCTTGCTTTGTTGCTTACAAGCCCTATCTAAGGATGGGAATGGTTGTTCGAGAGTTCGCTCGAGAGAATTGGCTTAATGATCTCAATCTCCGCAACCAGTTCATCAAGCCCGAGATGCTCTCTCTAATTAAGTTAAAAAGCTTAGTGTTCATTTGACCAAGTATAGCTACCAATCTCCTTCCTCTGCAGCGCAATTTAAGGTTCTCTCAAATCGTTCCGACCCAAGGAAGCTGTAGCTCTTAAACCCTTCCTTGGGGCAACAAAAAGTAGTTTGCTTGGTTGGTAATAACTTATTTCCTTCTTCATTTGTGCGAGTCTCAAGACCACAAGTATTGCAAAAGGACTCTATTTCTGATTCCTACAGCCACATAGAGCTTCCAAAACTCAAGAGCACTAATGATACGTATAACCGATAAGAGACAGGTAAGTTACAGTGAAAAGGAATTACCTTCATCATCAATAATTTGGATAGGTGTCTCAGAGGATATGGATGAAGCTTGTAACCGCAGTTATTGATAAATGAGAGAGCCAATGCTCGAACCTGCCAGAGTCGACAAGAAAAGGTCAGTTGCCCATAGATAAAGTAAATTGCTTTGAGAAGAAAGTATAAAGACTCTACAGAGACATCACTGAGTGCAGCCTCTAACAAATGCTATCAAGATGAACTAAACCGATAAAACAATGAATTTAAGGCAAGGGAAAAGGAAAAGGTCAAATAAAATATAAAATATACGGTTACCTCATTGACATAAGGTTCGATGATACAGTACTGAAGATATGATGCCTCAGCTGCTATAGCATTTAAGAATTGCTTGTAATTTCCAATCCTAAAATATCTGTTACAAAATAGAGGCATATTATAGATATGAGAAAGTCAAACCTAAATGTTGAGTACCTGCAAAAATAATAATAATAAAAATAAAAATAAAAACCTCAAACTTTTTCATCCTGATTACCTTAAAACTTGTCGCGCAAAGCGCATTTCCTTGGATCCCATAATGGAAGATGGTAAATGACGAAACCAAATAGATAATGACTCTCCCTGTGAACCAGAAACAGCTACATTTCATGTTGTAAGAGCTAAGCACAAGACGCCAACTAAAAATGAAATGAGATAACATAGCTATAAAATAGAGATCAACCATCGGTTGGCTATTTGAGCGAAGATGAAGCAGCACATAAAAAGAACGGAATTCAGCTTCATTTTCATAACCAGAATCGGAACTTCGATTGGCTTCATACAGACTGAAAAGGGACGTAAGAGCCTTAGTAAGCTGCTCCATATTGAGGTAATGGAGTGAAGAAGCATCTTGAGAGCTACTACAAGTTCGAAGCTTGTAATGAGATATCACATGAAACTTAACCTGTGCAAAGATATATATAAATTAATAAAAACATATATTCATTTATCAAAGTTGCCGTATGTTAGCAACAAAAATCCGGCAGATCAATTACAATGGGCTTGAATCAAACTGACGAAAACATAAATCAAAAGAAATAATGACTCAACCAAACAACACAATGGATCCTCAATAGTAATGTACCTTGCGATATGACTAAGGCAATCAAGAAAAATGTCAATAGGAAAACAAGTATAAACATTAATTAGCAGGGTCTGATTAGGGAGACAATTAAACGTTTCTTGAAGGAAAACACACCATTTCTTGATACATACGGATAGCTCTGTCATTGACAATATTCTGCATACTAAGATCTTGCCTTATGGATCTCGTTCTATCAAAGACAAAGTCATGAACGACTTCAAACGGATGCTCCGAAGAATCCAACAAGTTTAGAAGGTACGCCAAAGTTTCTTCTAATACTGGCAGAGGCCGAACATCTGATGCATGAACTTGCTTTGTGGTAATAGTTCTGCAAAACTGTCAAGGACAAGAAATAGCAAGTTACTTTCTGCATCCGATCATGAGCCTTTCATGAATCGCTGTTAAAATTCACAATAATGCGAGTGTAAAACAGCATAAGATTAACTTAAACAATTCAATTCCATTTGGCAAAGTATGGATATTCAACGGGAAAAATTGCATTAGAGAAACCAATATAAGTTCCGCCGAATGACGCTCTCGAAGACACTATCGAGGAAATGACAAAGAAACAAGAATCACAAATCTTAAAACACAAGGAAACTCAAACAAACAACATTATTCAAAGTTTGTGATCAAGGTTTCTCTCCAATTTATACAACCACAGAAACGCAAGTACGTAACACAACTCAACAATGTGCAATGGACTTTAAGAAAAAAAAAGCCCTTATTTACTTTTCTGGGCATTCCATGTAAACCCATCTAATTACACTACTACCCTGAAAATCAAATACTAGAAATTAAGAAGGAAAAAAAAAAAAAACCATAAAAACATTCCATACCAAAAAATTAAACCTTTTGAATTTGATCAAAACTTCATTTCTCTCTAAATCCTTCTCAAAATCAAATAAATCATCTCATCACAATATAACTATAAATTAAGAATAACCAAAAGAGCTATCTATGTATAGTGAATAGATACCAAAAAGGCAAATAAAAATCCCCAAATTATAATTATTATGATAAAAAATAAACCTTTTTGACTGCGAGGCTCGGAGACGATAGCCTAGGGTTTCCATGGAGCCTCTCGAACACAGCCAAATCTCGAAGCCGCTCGCGCTGAGATCTTTCCACTTCTACAGAGCACGAACATCAATCGATAACCGTCAAACACCGTTTGGTTTCCGGGAAATTGAATAAAGCAGAGAAATTTCGAACCTGGACACATGAGAGAGCAAGTTCCGACGATGGCGGGGAGATCTGAAGCGTCGTTGGAATCCTGTACATGTCGTTGGGCAAAGGCTCTGTCGCTGGTTCTGCTAGGGAGATTTGGTCGGCGATTAGAGGTTGAAGAAGAAGAAGGAGGATTTCGAGGTTGAAATCGCCGAGTCCTTTCCATTACCAGTGTTTTTCGAGCTTCCGAGTCGGAGTGAGTTAGAACGTTAACTCGGTGTTTGACTCAACTAACCGATCAATCAACTAAAAATCCAACATCTTCGTCTCTCTCTCTCTCTCTCTCTCTCTGTGAAAACTGAAAATTATACTTGAACTCCTTGATTTTTGTTATATTACACGTAGAACCCAAATTTGAACCCCTTAGATTTTAATTTAATGACATGTTAGCCCCGCAGTGTTTAAATTGATAAATGAATATCCTTTTATCAGAAGTGATCAATGTAAATATTTGTAGTTTGTTAAAATAACTATAGCATCCCTTCTTGTAGAATAGATTAGAATGAAATCTTAAATCACAGGTTCAAAGCAAGGGCAATTTCGTTATGGCAATAAAAATTAAAAGAAAATATACCAACTACATATATTTTTAGACGTTAGTGAAATTTCCAGACCTTTGAGTTTGTCAAAATTCTAAGGTCTCTCTTCAGTTTTTGAATTCATACCATGGTTATACCTTTTTTTGCCAGCTAATTGAAATTTTTTTGAAATCCCTAAATTACTTTTATTTATTTATTTTTATTTTTGAAGAACTAAGTTTATGTTTGGGCAAATCATTTTGCCCATCCCATCTTATTTTTTGGGATGATCAAAATAGTTTGAAAATAGTTTGGAAAACAGATAGAAAAATGAGTAGAATGGTTTGACTTTGTAAATTTCGAGGTGATATAAATGATTGAGACTTAAAAATATTGTATATAGATTTGAAAAATTGAAAAAAAAAATGAAAAAAAATAAAATAGAATGAAATGAAATAGTTTGGATTGTTTGTGCAAACATGGGGTAAATTACCTTTATTGATAGACTATCCTTGTTAGTTGTCAAGGATTGTCACGTAGACTATTCCTATTCTGAAAAAAAAAAAAAAAAGTATATGGTGCATCTATTGTCACTCTTTTTAATTGCTCTTCTCACACACTAAATTATGTAATTTTACTGAAATAATCATCTATGAAATTGTTTTATTTTGTTTTAGAAATATTTATCCTTAAAATGTATATTGATAACCAAGCAACGTTGAATAAGTCCAAACCGCGTAATGCTTATGACTAATTTGTCCTCGTCTAATAATTAATGATAGTGGACTTGTGTGTGAAACCGGGAATTAGGGAATGGCCGATTATATCAACAGAAGAGTGGCTTCTTTTTAAAGCATTTCAACCCCATTTTGTCAACGCGTTTGTATTTTGGACTAGAACTAGCTACTTTACTAATATTTGAAGTCTAGTCTCTCTCATTCGTCAATACATTATTTGGAACAAATCATGTAATTAAAAGCAAACCCAAGGAAATCACAGGAAGGACATGGCTTCATCATCATCTTCTTCTTCGATTCCCGCGAAGAAATACGACGTCTTTCTGAGTTTCAGAGGCGAGGACACGCGCGACAGCTTCACCAGCCATCTCCGCGATGCCTTGCGCCGCAAGAAAATCAACTTGTACACAGATCACAGGCTCGAAAAGGGGGACGAGATCTCCCTCGCCCTCAAGAGAGCGATAGAAGACTCGAAGATCTCGGTGATCATCTTCTCCGAAAACTACGCCACTTCTACGTGGTGCCTGGACGAGCTCGCGCACATACTCTCGTGCAGAGAATTAGGGGAATTAGGCGGGCAGCTCGTCATCCCGGTCTTTCACCGCGTAGATCCTTCGCATGTTCGGAAGCAGCAAGGAAGCTATGCGGCTGCCTTTGCGGCGCTTGAGGAGCGCTTCGCGGAGCGAATGGACATAGTGGGCCGATGGAGGGCTGCGTTGACGGCAACAGCAAATTTAGTTGGATGGAGTTCTTCAGTTACCAGGTTGGCTCTAATTTACTAATATCTTATCTTAAGATTAGTCACCCCTAATTGAATCCTAGATCGGGATAAAAAATTTACATTTGAACGTACGGGTAAAAAAAAAAGTGGGGGTAAGACAATCAAAAAATCTTTTTTTTTTCCCTTGGAAATTTCAACTTAAATTTTGTGACTGGCAAATGAATATTTTGAATTTTCACTCTGATCTCAGTTGGGGTAAGACTGCAATCAGTATATGTCATTAGTATAGTCCAGGGATCTCTGTAGTTCATTCCATAAAAGTCAATATTATAGGGTTTTTTTTTTTTTTTTTTGGCGAAGAAGAAAAGACTTAGTAGCTTTTTTTTTTTGGGCGAAGAAGAAAAGGCTTATTAGCTAGTTTTTTTTTTTTTTTTTTTATTTTAGTTTTTGCGGAATCTGGATCCTCTATCCTCATTTTCTATCTCATTCTCTATCCCTTTAATAAATTGCTTTCAATTCTCTACATATGTGATTAATACTTTTATATTTTTATAAAACATTTTGATGAGTTGTTAAGATATCATTGGGAGTAAAAGAGATATGATATGATAGGGGATAAACGATAAAAGAGAATGTGATATGATAGGGGATAAATGATATGGGCTCGTTATGTTATGATATAATTCGATAATATATAATTCCTTAATTAACAACCGAGAAACAGAAGGAGGGAGGGAAAAAAAGGGATGTGAAGTTAACTGCAAGTTTAGTTTACTAATTTGCATTATGTTGTATTACATAAGTTTATGCTGACTGTATGTCGTCGTAAGATATGATATAAAATAGTAAGAAAATAATCTTAGATATGTCATAGTAGATAATTTAAAACTTTTTTTTTTTACTGAATAGTACAACTTGCTTATATTAAGTGTATTTTTCATATATTGAACATGCCTAACATGTACATTGTATAGTGTATAGTACGTTGAACTTGTATAGTGGACCAAACGTACCCAAAAACATCTTGACTCTCTTTTTCTTTCTTTCTTTGTACTCAAGATTGTTGTGTGGTACTTCATTCGACCAGTTACATTTTATTCTTCACACATTCATTTCAGACCTGAGGCCACATTAGTTGATGCGATTGTCGAAGATATCTTGAGGAAATTGAAACGAATCCCGCTATACGATGAGTGTAAGGGCCTAGTTGGGATGCACAAGCGGATCGAGAAAATCGAATCAATATTGTCCATTGGGTCACCCGATGTTCGCATCATAGGCATTTGGGGAATGGGTGGGATTGGTAAAACCACTCTAGCACGTTTTGTCTTTAATAGACTCTCATTTCAATTCGAAGCGTCTTATTTTCTGCCCAGCATCGGGAGAAAATGGAGGAAAGGGCACTACGATGATTACGAAAGTGAGCAACTAAAGTTTCAACTGTTTTCTTCACTTTTGGATGAGGAAAAACAGACTATGGCCTCATCTTCTATATCCAGTTTTGATATGGAAAGACTTCGGCGTATGAAGGTGCTTATTGTTCTTGATGATGTGTGTGATCTAGCCCAACTAGAGCTCCTAGCTGGGGATGATGATTGCTTTGGCCCCGGGAGTAGAATCATTGTAACAACTAGGGACAGGCAATTACTCAAGTGTAGAGTCGGCGATGATCAAATATATAAAGTTGAGGCATTATATTATGATGAAGCTCTTCAGCTCTTCAGTTCAAATGCTTTTAGAAGAAAACAATCTGCAACAGATTGTGTAGAGCAAGCCGAAATTGTTGTAGATTATGCTAAAGGTATCCCGTTAGTGCTTACGATTTTGGGTTCCTTCTTCGGTTGCCTCAACAAAGAAAAATGGAAAAGCGCGCTAGATAAATTAAAAAGCATCCCAAATGACAAGATTCAGAGTGCATTGATGTTGAGTTACAATGGGCTAGACGAGATGCAAAGAGATATATTTCTTGATATTGCATGTTTCTTCGAAGGAGATGACCGAGACTTTGTAGAAAGAATATTAGATGGATGTGGTTTCTTTGCCAGCTTAGGAATAGACGACCTCATCGATAAGTCTCTTATAACTGTCAATGAAAACAAGATAATGATGCATGAGTTGGTGCAAGATATGGGGCAAGAAATTGTTCGTCTACAATCTCTTAAGGAGCCTGGAAAGCGTAGTAGGTTGTGGCTTGCTCAAGATGTTTATCATGTCTTGAAAAACAATACAGTAAGTTCTATGTCTTACTGAATTTCTCCTTCACATTGGTTGCATCAACTTTATCGATTTGTGATTTAATCATAAAATAATTACCATTACAAAAGTCACAGATTATTTCTAACTTTCTGATTTTCTATGTTTTTTGTACCTATGGCGTACTTATATACTACAATCTTCTAATATTTTTGTTATCAGGGGACTGAAACAGTAGAAGGAATAGCCGTAGATATGTCTAACCTTAGAGAATTGCATTTGAGCCCGATCGTATTTTTAAGGATGCATAATCTACGGATTCTCAAATTTTTTAATCGTGATGAACACAATAAGAAGTGCAAAGTATATCTTTCTGAAGATATCCTTTCTCTCCCCGAAAATCTTAGATATTTGCACTGGGAAACATACCCTTCAAGGAATTTTCCAACAAACTTTAGAGCTGAGTTTCTTGTTGAACTTATCATGCCTAATAGCCAAGCTGAGAAACTATGGAGTGGAGTCCAGGTATTTGGAACGGCTGCACCGATCTGATGTTGTTTTCTTTATTTTACTAGTGTGAAAAATATATTATTTTTTCCTGTATTAATTTGTTTTTCCTTTTGATTTGTCATAGGATCTAGGGAACTTAAAAAAGGTAGACCTTAGCTACTCCGAGAACCTTACGGATATCCCAGATTTCTCTCAAGCGAAAAGCCTGGAAAATGTATATCTCGAATATTGTAGAAGTTTAAGGCAAATCCCTTCACATTTTCAAAATCTTGGAGAGCTCAAGACTCTGTACCTTGAGGGTTGTTCATCTTTGGATGATTTTCCAGAGCTTCCGATGAGCATTACATGTCTTGTTTTGAATGAGACGGGGATTGAAGAAGTGCCGTCATCAATTGGTCGCCTCTATCGTCTCAAGATACTTACGATGAGAAATTGCAAAAGGCTTATGAGACTCTCAACCAACATTTGTAAATTGAAGTCACTCAATAGTCTTTCTCTTTCTGGTTGCTCAAGCCTAGAAGGGTTCCCAGAAATCTTGGAGCCTATGATAAGCCTAACAGTCCTCGAGCTCGATGGAACTTCCTTTGAAGAGATTCCCAATTCGGTTAAAAATCTAATTGGGATCAACAATAATTTAAATGTAGAAATGCTTGAACACCTTAGGTTGATCCCATGCACAAGTTGCAAATTGGACTTTCCCAAATGTTTAAGCTTTCGTAGCTCACAAGATCATCCACTATACATTTCGTGTAACGATGAAAAAGGATGCTCATCAGCAGTTGAAGTTGTGTCAATTTCGAGAAGGGAATTGATGCAAGGATTTGATCATTTTAAAATGCGCGGCCAAGAATTCGTGTTTTTTAATTGCTTAAGATTTCCACGGAGAGCGGAAAGAATCGTTGATGATCCTACCGAAATCAAATCTTTCCATACGAAAATTGAACATTCCAAAGTTGCAAGAGTACATGTCTTTTTCCCTTTTTATATTTAAGTGAAGTATATTTCTATATTTATCAAACATATGATTTTTATTTCTATGGTGCAGGGATTTCAAAAGCCAGATTTTGGTATCTTTTGTCAGGGAAATGAAATCCCGAAGTGGTTTCGTTATCTCAAAGACGATGAAGTTCCAACATGGTTTCCCAAATCATGCATTAAATCTTCTATCAGGATCAAACTTGAAAGGTATCGACTTTGCAGTATATTCGGTTTTGCATTGTGTGCTATTGTTGAGTTCAATGATAAGTGTCCTAAATGGAGGAATTTTAAGCTTCTATGTCAGCCACATTACGTACTAAGCAATGGTAGTATGTTTTCCTGGGATTTTCATTGGAATATTCCTTACTCTGAAGTGATTGATGTTCCTCATATCTTCAAAACATCCTTTACAAATTCTCAATACCCCTACAAAGATGATTTTTTCATACGGACCTTTGATGAACATAAAACCATAGTCGAGGCCGTTTTCGACTTGTGGTGCGTAGATGAGAACTATGAACCTATCAAAGATTGCATCATCACGAAGAGTGGAATCCACATTTTGTATGTGGAATATCAATTATTAGATGAAGAAGATATTACTGTTGATGATGAAGTTAATGAGTGTGAACCAAGTGGAAGAGGATCAACAGACTTTGACACAAACCAAGAGGCAAAGGATGAACTAAGCGGTAAGTAGACAGTTAAGAGTACTTATTTTGCATCATGCAATTGCATAGTATAGCAAAGAATATGGATTTTTTTTTCCTTCGGATAATGTACAGGTGGACAAGATCTAACTCATTTTTTGATCCCCCTCCATTGGATTTGAGTCTATAATGTGCAGTTATAAACTTTAGTTACGTATTTATCTTGAAAGAATCATGCATTTTCATTATCGCCTCGTACTTTAACTTTCTCTATCTTTTTTTTTTGTTTTTGTTTTTTGTTTTTGGGTTCTTGGCTTGACTTATCGATTTGCATTTAACTAAAAGGTCAAATTCACTAATTGTTTGATGGTTGTGCGTGTTAGCTTTAAAGTGTTTTTATTCTTTCCTTTTTCTTTTTTTACCATTGATACTGTTTTTTTAATGGGCTAGTTAAGAAATTAGCTATTTTAAAGGTAAAGTTGAACGGATTTAGCCTTAAAATGTCAAAATTAAGGATTTAGTCATAACATATGTGTAACATAATATGTTATGACTAAATCCTTAATTTTATAAAACTAGGGCTAATTCCTAAAAATTAGCCAAAAGTTTGGTTAAATCCTTAAAAATATCTTTTTTGAAGTGGTATAATTAGAATTACTGGCGCAATAAGTTGATATAATACAATCAAGAGTAAAATTCAGTTAGCAGGATCAACATATATAGTCCATCCTTTACTACCTTGTAAATGCATGAAAAGCACATTATTATTTAGTGTGAGTTTGCCTAGTATCACAACTCAAGCGTACAGTAGTTCTAGCTAGATGATAGCTATTTTCTTCATATTGAAACTGTATATATAAAACTTATATGCTCATTAACTCATCTAATTTTGTTGGATGTGCATCAAATGTATGGACAAAAAGGTTACATACTAGTGGAAACTATAGCATCAATTTCAAGCCAAAGCCTCGCAGAGCGATTGTCTGGTTCGACATTGCTTTTATATAATTTCGTCGAGATGCATGAGAGAGTATCCAGAGATCGAATGGCTAACGCAGATGACGAATCTTTTCCTTGCGAATACCGAGCTGCATTAACAGATCAATTTAAAAATGTACGTAGTTTCTCCCTTTTTCTTAAATATAGAACTTATTTAAAAATGTCCACCTCCTTCACCTTTTAGTTACAAGGCCCGTTTTCGTAACTAGACTACTTATTATCATTGGTAAGTGGACGAAATATATATGGTTCTAAAATAGTTGGATATCTATCCCTATTTATTACCATGATAAATAGACTATATAGTAGTTAAAAAAAAACCTTTTAATTAAAAAACAAGAATTATGGATATGTTTTAAATATGGCATAAAAAATAGATTAATTAGCACAATTTCTTTCTATTGTCTGTATTTTTTTATTGAACTACATTTCTTGTGTTAATGCTTTTCGTATTTGCTGTAAAATAACCCAGATCCTTAAATCATGTTTGTGCTTTGTAATTCCACTTCAAACTTATATATAAAAATATTCTTCCTCAAAAAACTAACAAACTATTTCTATTATGGATTTTCATATCTATAGTGATCTTGAGGAATAATTCTGAATTTTGTTCCCACACCAAATGGATCCTACGGTCTATATAAAAATATTCTTCCTCAAAAAACTAACAAACTATTTCTATTATGGATTTTCATATCTATAGTGATCTTGAGGAATAATTCTGAATTTTGTTCCCACACCAAATGGATCCTACGGTCTATATAAGAGAATCATATATGTTGTTCTCTTATGTTTTTTTTTTTTTTTTTTTACTGGTTGTCTCACCAAAAAAAAAAAAAATGATCACTTTCTTATTAGTGGCCCAACCAAGGAACACTAATTTGCTTATTGTGTAGACGCTAGCTAGTTTAATTCATGCACTCTTTACATTTGAATTAACAAATATATATAATTTTAATTCTATATACGACCCTCATCCATATGTTATAAACTAGGGATTTCTTGATTGTGATCATAAAGAAGATGTTGGAGCGTCTCGTTTAGGACATGAAATACCAAATTGGTTCAGCTACCAATCTGAAGGATCTTCAATAAGAATCAAACTTCCTCCGAATTGGCTTCATAACAACAGCCTCTTGGGTTTCGCTATATGTGCCGTCGTTAATTTTGACCATTACTATTACTTTAGCCAAAACCAATCTTGTAATTTCAAACTACTCTGTCATTTGAAATCTTGGGACTTATTCAGTGACAATGGCTGTGTCATCAGAAGTGATGTTGTCGAAAATCTCATCAGCAATGACCGGATTGTCGCAGTCACATTTGAGTTCATGTGCGTAGATGAAAATTGTAGACCTCTTAATTTTTGCACCGTCAAAAAATGTGGCATTCGCTTTGTGTATGCCGAGGAAATAATTGGTTTGCACATTGATAAAAGTATTAGAGATTCAGAAGAACATCACAATGATAAGTTTGAAAATATGTTCGGCTGGGGAAGGCTAAAAGAAGTGGACGTCAAACAATTAGCAGAAGGTATAGATACCCAAAAACTCTCTTTTTACTTCTTTTTGTGTGTTTATTAATCATTGGTTTTGAACATATGATATTATTGATTAATGTTTGAGGATGACTTCTTAATTAAACATATATAAACTTGGTTACTATATATTTTGACCAGGTTACACCATACAATTGGAGGCCGTGTGTATGTCAAGCAAGTTGATTGAACATTGGAGTGAGTTTGAGGACCGCGGGTTTCTATTTCGTAACTTCCTAGACTTACATGCGGAGATACACAGGAATAATGCAACGAGTAGAGCCAAGCTTGAATTCTTTCGAAGGGAAATCGCATCACCCAGAGAACATAAAAGGGTATGTATTGTAACATCTCATCAATGATTTATGTAATACTGCTGTATCGTCAAATTTATTTAATTTTAATGATGTGACTATACATAAAAATACTTATCTAAAATCCTACATTACTTTACTCGTCATAGAATAAATATAGAGTAAAAATATAAACTTTTATTACATGTTGTAGATCATCTTCTTTAATGATGCTCCTTTAAAACTGTTGTTGGTTTTTATTTTTTTTATTTTTTTAACTCATGGAAGCTATTTTAGACCCTTTTATGCGTTATTTATTATTTTATTTTTCGCTTAAATGAGTAAACAAACATAATTTTTCCAACTTCGTCATATCACGAATCTCATTGATGGATCATCATCAGGGCCTTCTTGCTGTGGAAGATATTGGTGCTCATCTAGGAAACGAAGTTCTAGATTGGTTCTCCTATCAACCTTCTTCAATAATAAATGTCACACTCCCTAATTCTCCCACAGAAACCTTTTTTGTGCCGTTCGCCGTGTGCGCCGCTCTCGATTTCAAGGCCATCCATCCCCGCCGCAACTTCTTTAAGTTCACGTGGCGGCGGCGCGCCAACTACGGACAGAAGAGTGGCCCTTTCTTGTCTTGGAATTTCTATTCCGACGTCGGCCGCCTCGTGTTTTGCGACGCCGACGACGACGAATCCCATCGTTTCCTAATTTCTGCTCCCAAGTTCCAGCAGTATTTTGCTCACAAGGACCCGAGAGACGTAAAAGTGCACGGCAATGTGATGCCCAACATTACTGATGTTTATACATCTTCCTCATTTGACTTGTGGTGTGTGGATGAGAACTCTCAACTTCTTCAAGGATGGGACGTTGCAAAATGTGGGTTTGGCCTTGTTTATGAAGAGCAAATTGGTTTCATTGGTCGATATATTTGGGAATCAAAACCGCAAGTAAAAGTTGATCGTAGTACCAAAGATGTGGTTGAAGCAAGTGGTAGTGGTGACTAGTACTAATTGTAAGCCAAAGAGTTTCATTAACTAATCGTGTTAGATCATTGGTTAGTTTTCCTTTCATTTGTAATCTTATCAGATATTTTATTACCATAATTCTCTTTTGTATTTATTCGAAATATGGCGATCTTCTTTTTTCCCTTGTTTATTATGTATGCATCTAAATCAATATTGACTTTTTCAATTTCCAAATCTATTTAATAGTTAAGGGTGATCTATACAAATACCCTCCGATATTGTACTATCCTTGTAAGTTGCACACTAATGTTTCAAAATTAGCACTCGCACCCCTGATGTTTGAAAACATTATAAGTTCACCCTTTACACTTCAATTCTTAAAAAAAAAAAAAAAAAAAAAAAAAAGATGATGAAACAAGGGGGTATGAATACAAAGTCTAAAAGATCAATGTGCATTTTGAGAAAAGAAAACAACATAAGGGGGTGTTTGTGAAAATAATTATAGAATTAATTACTATAATTTTCTTAATTTTAAGACGTTTGATCTTTAAAAAGTTGTACAGATGCCAACAGATTATTGTTATGTTATTAATTCAATCAATTTTTTACGGATTGTGACAGAGGGGGTTATCTATAAGTTTTTAAAACTTTAGGGAGTAAGAATGACAGTTTTAAAACATTAGGATGCAACTTGGACGGTTTATAATAGCTTAAAAAATACATTAATTTGATAGTGCAAAAAATCGTGCACTGTTGAAGAATCTTCTGTACATGGTTGTTAGTTTTTAAAATAGTAAAATACAATGCACAAATTAATTATTAGGTTATCTATACAAATACCCCCGATGTTATGATAGTGCAAAAAATTGTGCACTATTATAGTCGCTTTTTTTTTTTTTGTGTCCTTAAAGAAACACTATACTATGGGTCTTTTGGTTGTGTTGACCGTATAAATATGAAAAGCATGTATTTAAGATTTGCAATAAGGATTAAAATGTCATAAAATTCTGCGAGCTAGACGAAATGCATCAATTTTATATTAATAGATTTTTTTAAAAAAAATAAATGTATAATATTTGCTTCGATAATGATCGATCGTGTAAATTTTTTCAATATGCAGGTAAATAGAGTTTTTATTTTAATAATATTTTACGGGTAAAATAAATAAAAAAAAGTTGTACAACAAATATAGTAGACGCAATATTTACTGGATTTACATTTATTCACGAAATGAATAAATTGTGTCATTTTTCAAAATGTTTTTTAAATCTACGTACACACCTTAAAATGAGGTCTAAGACGGCTATTTCTAATCATATTCCTTTATTACATTTACGTGACAAATTAATTTGGAAAACTATGAAGCGTGAAGCATCATCAAAAGATTCATAATTAATATCATATATATTATAAAGCAAATAATCATTGTTTTGATGATGTTATGAGAAAAAAATCAATATTTTCACTAATTAAAAAAATAATCATTTATTTTAATTTATGTTATTGTGATTTTATCTTCATGTCTTTAATTTTTAAAAAACTAATAACTGATTTTTTTTAATTTTTAAAACGTGATTATTTTTTTGAAACATAAACTAATGAATGATCAAATGTCAAATAGACCCTTAATCATATATTGTCAATTTTTATATTCATAACTTATCATATCTACTCAAGCTTATATTAGGCCAAATTTGCAATTATAATAAACTAATAAAACATAAATTGAATGTTTGAGCTCTCTCCTACTTCACGCCGGCACAGTCAAAAATGGCTTAAATGTCATCAGAACTCCGATTGCCTCTACCAAATTCAGGAGGAAGAAAATCATCTGGAGGCCTACAGTAAACAAAGCTTGAGTAAGAACTTTTTGTTAATTAATGTATGAACCCTAAAAAACTTTAGTACCAAAATGTTGGCTATACATGTTGTTTGCCAGTAGTTCCAATACATGGGTTAATCACATTTCTGCCCTCTGAGTTAAAAAAATAATCTCATCTTAAATATTAGTCATAATTTCGAAGGTTTATATACTTGTCCACGTTCTATAAGATTATTTTCTATAAGATTATTTAATTAATATTTTTAGGAGAACTCTCTAGTGGGTTTTTTTTTTTTTTTTTTAAGAATCATTAAGGATCGTTATATTTATCTTTTCAGTAAACTTAACATCTTAAAAAGTAATTCTAAGGATCCATAATTTTTTTTCCACCAAAGAAGTTCCCTATTTTAAAATAGTGTTTTTAACAGGAAATAGATAAGATCAACATGTAATACTAGCTGGTATACAATTTCATTTTTTTTTTTTTTATTGATTATATCAAAATTGTGATTGATTGTTGCCTAAGGGTTGGAGTATAACAATTTCGTAGATCACGGATCAATGTAAGTACTTGAAAGTTGGAGATTGAAATATAATTAATTGGCATATATGTACCAGGCAGAAAAGAGGCATCCAAACGCTTTTCAGCCCAAGAAAACCTGTTGAGACCAACGCATAAGAAGTTAAATTACTATACAAACTAATCATAATGGTTTTGATTAGAAACTAATTTAGAAATGTTCTTCAGCCACTTTAGCAATCAAATTGAAGTGTGACTTGATAACATAACTACATTAGATCATCAACAACTTTTTAAAAAAGGGTGTGGACTAAGGACCAAAATTTTCATTCCCTACTTGCTCAAAGTTTGAACCTGAAACGTACAACTAAATTACTTATCGTTACGTTATGTCTTATTGTGCAACGCCAACAAATTACTCAAAAGAAAACATAAAAGTACATTGAAAAATATAAATATATTTTCCATACTATAAGAATATTGAAATTACAAGCAAATCAAAGCAAGAAAAAAAATTTAAAAAAAAAAAAAAAGACAAAAAGAAATCTATTAGTAGTACTTACAGTGCACCACCAGCAGCTGGACCAACAGCTTTGAACAAAGACATTCCAGTCATTGCAATGCCATTAGCAGCTCCTCTTTGATCTTGATCCTGTTGTTTAATTAATTAATTTACTAAATTTTCTCAAACTCCAAATAATTATAATAATATCAAACTCAAATTATAAGGAAGACAATTTTTTTTTTTTTTTACCACAGCTCTGTTTTGCAGGAGGAACGTGCCAGTGATAATGGAGATCTAGTCACATAAACGAAAAGAGTGTACATTAATCAAATTAATTTTGAAGATCTGTTTATAAAAATAAAAAAAGGGAATTGAAATTGGGTGAAGTAAGCAAATACCCAAAATTTATATAACAATAAAAATTAATACCCAAACTTTTGAAGTAATTGAGTTTCTAGTCAATTTGTGAATTACTTGCATATGCTTTTGGTAACTAAGTAAATTACCACAACTTACCACTGTGTAAGTAATTGAATCATCTGGGTAGTTGGTTATATTTTTTAAAAAATTGGGTAATAACTTACATTAAATTTTAAAAATTGGTTTTGAAAAGCGGATAAATTACTTACAGATAAGACATTTTTCGTCATTGATGCTAAATTTATAAGCAACCAAAGTGTGATTCCTGACAGCATAGCTATATAAGGGTAACTTGCCAATAGAGGTATGGATATAAGCTGTTAATACAAAAACAAATTACGCATAATTAGTCAGATAGCTTTAAACAACTATTGTCGAACATAAATGGCAAAAATTAATAATATATTAATATTGAGAAAAATTATACAAGAACGGTTCCAAAAAGAAAAAAGAAAAAAAAAATACCCCTCCAATCCGTGAAATCATGATGGGACCAAAGAGCTTTTCCACGTACGGATATAGAAAGGTTTGGAAGATAAGTAGACCAAAACCTGAAAGTTGAACATTTTATTTTGTAAACAAATTTAGATTTACAAGCAAAACAAAGGTGAAAGAAGACTTTATACCTACGTATATAATATATATAAGACAAATTATAGTGAATACTTAATTTTTAACACTTAATTCAAATAATATTCAATCTTTTGAAAAATATAACAAAATACCAAAGTAATTTAATTACTTACATAGTGATAGCTGGTGGTAATTAACTTAGTTACCAAAAGCATGTGCAAGTAATTAAAAAATTGACTAATCACTCAATTATTTTAAAATTTTGGGTATTTTTTGTTATTGCAGTATAAATTCTGAGTATTTCCCTACTTCACCTTTAATGTTATTAGTTTCAACTCATGTTTGACTCAATCAGACTAAAAAATGGGGCCCTACCTAAATATGCCTCCATGATTGAATGAATTGTTATACATGCCTCGCTTATTAAAATTTTCTTCTTTGAATATTGCCTCAAATAAAATCCTGGCTCCGTTAGTAGCCAAACAAATGCCTATTAATAGATGACATGAAATTATTTTCGCATGGAGAAACTATTAGAGAAATTTGAGATTGCGAGATCCCTAAGCAATATATCTTCCCAATCTCATATCTTAAATTTTGTTTTGAACAAGTCTCATCATATCTTAATTTTGATCATAACTAGATAGTGTTCAATTCAACTTCATAAACACTACGAATTATTTAGAGGGTACACGTTGTTGGATAATATTTGCTCCAACAATATAATGTACGAGTTATATATCTGCAAGCTAGTTATTGTCACCAACGCAAGAGAAGCTCTTACCTGAGACTGCAAGGACTTCACCAACACTCTCAGTGGAGAAACTTAAACCCCCGAATTTCTTGGGGCTCACCGCCCATAAAGAGAAAATCTATATCATAAATCATTTCAATCACTTTTATGCACCCCAAAATTATGAAAAAAAAAAAAAGCGAATAGTGAGGATCACAAATACTAATTCTTTTTTATTTGGAAACTACAGTTAAAGATATTATACAAAAGTACCTAACATGTAATCTCTACTCTCGAATTTTATTGAATGACTGCTCAAACAATCTCTCCAATAAAGAAGCCTTGAGACTTGAGAGTATATAAGCTCAATATACGGAGGTTTAAATCTAACGTTCTACTTCTGTTGATGATAAAAATGTAGTTAAACTAAATAAAAAAAGTTTGTAAGCAAATTACTATACACTTTTTTTTTGCTGTTTTGATAAATGTTGACAAACACATTTGAAAAAAAAATTGAAAACGATAAAAATGATTGAGTGAGAAAATTACTTATACTAGTACGTACGTAACGTACCTCTGAGTATGCCATATCATGGAGTGAGAAAATACAGTACACAATGATTGAAGACATTAAGGGCCAATTTCTCAAAAGGCTTTTCTTAGGACTTTGATTTTTCTTTTCCTCATTAGCTTCACTAACATGTGTTCCTATTTCAATCTCTGTAATTGAATCACTACTATTTGGTTTCTCATTCCCATTGTGCTTGTGTAAAGTTTCCTACCAAACCAAAAAAAAATATTGGTTTAGCAAGAAATAGCAATTATCAATTATAAAGAAAAGGAAAGAAGAAAAAAAAAGTAACTAGATATTTACCGGAATCCACAAGCAAGAAATAGCAACTACCAATGCGAAAAGAGATATACAAAGGCAAGGCAAGAAGTATGGAAACCTGCATATATGAATTTACATTTGAAAAATCATATATATGATACAAGAAAAAAATATAATTTAATTAATTTATAGAGTAAAACGAAAAAAAAGTTAATTCCACATAATGGCAATAGAGTACTCTATTTCCAAATCATATGATGGAATGTTCAAAAATGTTCCCTCAATCATATATATATCATGCATTAAATGGAATGTTAAAAAATGTTCCCTCAATCATATATATCATGCATTAGAATTAGACAAATTTATTCTCTTCGAAAAGAATCAAATTATAAGAGTACTCTAGCTTAATTTATTACCTTCCAAAGACTGAATCTTTTGGAAATATATTTGGATATTTTTCTGCTGGCTGCATATCGTAAATAAAAAACAAATGTCAGATTACAAACGAATCGATCTTATAATGTGACGTGACAACTTTAGTAGATCGTACTTGAGCTAAGAAACCTCCTAATGCTGGACCAATGATCAATCCGATGCCCCATGATGTACTTATCTGGAAATTATAAATCAATGTCAATGTTATAACACAAGTAATTCCTTTATTAACAATGTTTAAAAGATTAATTATTATGTAACAATAATCAAATCAAACCGTTGAGAGTCCTAGAGCCTGTTGATCTTCGCGGAACATTTCGCATGCATATGCCTATTGTTCATTAAGGAAAAAAAAAATTAAAAAATGATAGAAATTTCAAGTGATTTATTAATTTTTTTTATTATCAAATAATGCCGTATTATTAGATGATCAGTGGCAAAGAGAGACCAATATGTACCTTCATTGGTCCAAGTAAACCATTCAAACTTCCAAGAAGAAACCTTGTGTGACAACCCGACTTTTCGGATCGTCACTTAACATATACTTAATACTTAACTTATACTTTGGTGCGGAAAATAGAGACATTTTTTTTTTTTAATACTTATACTTAATATGAACATCATCTTTATTAATCAAATACCATAACAATATTGTCTAGAAGAAAAACATAATTATATAATAATAATTGTCTGAATATTATTTATAAATACTAAGGCGGAAATTTCTTTATTAGTGGTTCCCATTGCCCGCCTCGCATGCCTTGCACCGCCGCTGCACAATCCATCTCAAACCATAGGTTTCTTACCTACAGTACGAAGGAAAAACTTGGTGAGCTAAAGCTCAGTGAATACAATTATTTTCTCACAAAAACATATGTATGCAATGCATGACAATTTAGTCTTTATTATACATTACATAGTTTTACTTTTAACATGCTTAACTTCTTCTTCTTAGAGGATCCTCATCATGGTGTCGTACCTCGTGGAGCGCGCTCAGCCAATAGTCAGCGAGGGTAGCAAATCCTCGGTGAGTAAGGCAAAAACATACATAACATGGAAAACCGTCTCCTTAATGCCCTTTGGTCGACACAAGGAGAACGGGCGGTACGACACAGCTTTTTAACTTGGTTATCACTTGTTTAATTAAGTGACATGCTTCATGATCATAAATTTGAACATAAAACTTGAACATCATAACTTAAACATCATAACTTGAACATCATGGTCATGCTTATAACTTGTAAAAATATAAAACATGACAACATACTTGAAACATTTCAATATCATCATAACATCATCATGAAAATATTTACGTCACATAACATTGCATATCATTTTATTTTGAACTACTTCGTACTGTAGTGAGATTGTACTCACCTTAAGTGAAGAGTTCTACTACGAGCTTTTCTTGCTTAGTGTCGGGAGCGATCGGGCAAACCTAAACATAAACTAGTTGTAAGTGTCTTATACTAACGTCTCATCTAAAAGGGACGGAAATCATTAAAACGAGCTTTTATAAAATCATTTCCATATATATAACAAGTCCATGACGGTACGTTAGTAATTACTGAAACGTCCCCAGGCTGATTGGGAAGAGTGCTATGGCCCCGCTTTAAGCCCAACTTACCTAGATTGAACTCCCCGAGGTTCCTAGGTAAGTATGGAGTGGATCACAAAGCAGCTCTTATTTAAGAACCAATCTTCTAGAACAGGTCGTTTCAGCTTTCCATATCGTCCCGTTATAGACTCGTCTTTATTAAATAAAAATAGATTTTTATAAAAAAAGTAAAGTATACAAATTGATAAAATTTCGTATTCAAGGGCCTAGAGGCCGAATTTGACAAAATATTCTGAAGATACCCCATTTATTTTCTAAAAACAAGAAACTTTCCAGTTATAATCTTTTTCAGAAAACCTACCGATTATATACTTCCTTCATAAAGCCATTATAACGAATTAATAAAATCGCATAATATCGGGTCAGGGAGACCGAATCTCGAAAAATGCTATTTCACAAAACTTTCTTAAAATTAAATTTTCTACGTTTCGGTCTCTAATAACGAAATCGAATTTCGGCTTCTAAACTCATTAAAACGGCAGAACATCGATTTTTGATAAAATAAACGAGGAATTTAAATTCGGGTTTTAAATCTCGAAATTCTAACACGTAGGAAATCCTAACTTCAATATTCTAGGATTTAAAGTGACTAAAGTGCAAACCTTCGAATTCGAGTTTGAATGTTCTTGGCTTTCCTTCGAGTTCCGACGAACGTTCAAATCCTATAATCGATAACTTCGAGTTAGTCTCGATTAAAAATAAAATCGAACTTAAACATTAGAGACTTTCGATATACCTTAACCTCGGCGAAACAGAACTTCAATTCTTTCTACTCCTCTCAAGAACACTCCAGAATTTCCTAAGAATTTCTACTATTCTTTCCCTCTCTCTCTTTCTTTCTTTTTCTTTCTTTTTCTCTGAAGCTTTCAGATTTTGGTGTGAGGAATGAGTGAGGCCTAAGCCTCTATTTATAGTGGAGAATGGCGCCTAAATGGGGAAGAAAAGGGGAAATATTCTGTCATTAATTTTCCTGATATTTGACTTATTCTAGTAATCTCCTAAGTTTCCTTTTTCTGGCTGATTCTGTTGACTTTCCTATGCATTAACTGGGCTGAAAATTTCAGCCACTAAGGCCTCAAAAATGGCGCCCATATCCCCTTGATTCACCCATGATCTCTCAAAAATTTGTTTCCTAAAGTGTGCATTTGACCTATCTTGAGTTGATACAGAAATCCTGTGTGATTTCTCCTGATATTCACTTGGACATTTGAGGAAACAAAATCCTCTCCATTCACACTGTAAATGGCGCCAATATGCAGCCCTAGGGGATAAAATTTTTATTTATTTTATTGCCCCGTAATTTCCTCTCGTTTGCTTGTTTGCCCTAAACTACATGTAGTTTCCTCTAGTCAAACTACATGTCGTTTTTATTAATTAATTTGCTCCGACACTATAACATTACTTATTATTTTATGTGACGTAAAATCATATACAAAAGTTTGGAATAAAATTCCCATGCATTTATTTAATTTCATAAACATTACATGTAGTAAAAAGGTCGGGTTTTACAATCTCCCCACCTTAGAAATTTTCGTCCTCGAAAATTAACGTACATGGAAATTAAAATAGCTCAGGGTACTGAACCCTCATATCATCTTCTCTTTCCCACGTGGCTTCTTCTATCTTGTGGTTCTTCCATAAGACCTTAACTAAGGGTATAACCTTATTTCTCAGCCTCTTATCCTGTCTGTCAAGGATTTTTACTGGTTTTTCTTCGTATGTTAGGTCTTCGTGGACTTCAATTGGCTCTGAAGTTATCACATGGGATGGGTCCGACACATACTTCTTCAGCATTGAGACGTGAAACACGTTGTGCACAGAGGATAGCTCGGGACTGAGGGCTAACCTGTATGCAACTTTTCCGATCCGCTCGATAATCTCAAACGGTCCCACATATCTGGGGCTGAGCTTCCCTTTCTTTCCAAATCGCATAACGCCTTTTAGGGGTGCTACCTTTAAGAATACAGCGTCCCCTACTTGGAATTCTAAGGGTCTTCTTCTTTTGTCCGCATAGCTTTTCTGTCGGCTTTGCGCTGTCTCGAGCCTCTGTCGAATCAGCTGTACCGCTTCCGTTGTCCCTCTTGTGAAGTCTGTCTGATCAAGACTGGCCTGTCCGGTTTCATACCAGTGAACCGGGGATCGACACTTTCTTCCATATAAAGCCTCGTATGGGGCCATGCCCAAAGAAGCTTGGTAGCTGTTATTGTACGAGAACTCGATCAATGGCAATTTCTTATTCCATGATCCACCGAAGTCCATGACACAGCTTCTCAACATATCTTCCAGTGTTTGGATGGTCCTTTCAGATTGACCATCTGTTTGAGGGTGGAAAGCTGTACTAAACTTGAGCTGCGTTCCTAGAGTCCGTTGAACACATCTCCAGAACTGCGATGTAAATCGAGCATCTCGGTCAGAAATTATGGAGAGTGGGACTCCATGAAGACGTACTATGCTAGCGACGTATATCTCTGCTAGTCGTTCCACTGAAAAAGTGACTTTGATCGGTATAAAATGAGCTGTCTTGGTTAACCGATCAACGACAACCCAGATCGCGTCGTAACCTTCAACGGTTCTTGGCAAACCAACCACAAAATCCATGGTGATTTGGTCCCACTTCCACTCTGGCAGTTCTATGGGTTGTAATTCACCTGCGGGATGTCTATGTTCTGCTTTGACTTTTTGACAAGTCAAGCACTTGCTGACGTACTCAGCCACATCCTTCTTCATCCCGTTCCACCAGAAGTGCTTTCTCAAGTCTTGGTACATCTTTGTCGCTCCTGGATGGACTGAGTAGGGTGTATTGTGTGCCTCTGAGAGTATCTGTTTTCTCATCTCTTCGTCATTTGGCACGCAGAGTCGCCCGTCTAGGTGGAGAATTCCGTCTTCAGATAGGGTGAAGGATGTTTCTTTTCCTTCGCGAACTTCAGTTGCAATTTTCACCAAATCAGGGTCAAGTTCTTGAGCTCCTTTCATTCCGTCAAAGATAGTTGGCTGAATTGTCAGATTCGCCAAACTTCCGATCATAATCTCAAGTTCCAACTCGTTGATCTCTTCTTGTAGCTTTGGGTGAAAAACTTGAATAGTCATGAGCCTGGCTTCCTCCTTCCTACTTAGTGCGTCAGCAACACTGTTTGCCTTCCCGGGATGGTATAGGATTTCACAGTCGTAATCCTTGACCAACTCGAGCCATCTTCGTTGTCTCATGTTGAGTTCTTTCTGTGTGAAGATGTATTTAAGGCTCTTGTGATCTGTGTAGATCTCACATTTGACTCCGTAAAGGTAGTGCCGCCAAATCTTCAAAGCAAACACCACAGCAGCCATTTCTAGGTCATGTGTGGGGTAGTTCTTCTCATGATCCTTCAACTGTCGTGAGGCATAAGCTACTACTTTACCGCTTTGCATCAAGACGGCGCCAAGTCCAACTTTGGAGGCGTCGCTATAGATGACTAACGGTTCTCCACTCGTTGGAATTATTAGAATTGGAGCACTTGTCAATCGTCGCTTCAATTCCTGAAAACTTTCTTCGCACTTCGGAGTCCATTCATACTTCTTCCCTTTTCGAGTAAGAGCGGTTAGCGGTGCTGCTATTTTGGAAAATCCTTCCACAAATCTTCTATAGTAGCCTGCTAAGCCGAGAAAACTTCTAATCTCAGTGACACTTCGTGGGGCTTTCCATTCCTTCACTGCTTCGATCTTCGCAGGGTCCACCGTTATACCTTCGGCAGACACTACGTGTCCTAGGAAGTGAACTTTCCTTAGCCAAAACTCACATTTTGAGAACTTGGCATACAGTTGATGCTCCTTTAACGTCTGAAGTGCCAATCTCAAATGTTCCTCATGTTCTTCTGGACTCTTCGAGTAAATCAGAATGTCATCGATGAACACAATGACGAACTTATCCAAGTACTCGCGAAAAACGCGATTCATCAAATCCATAAATGCTGCGGGAGCATTTGTGAGTCCAAACGGCATAACCGTAAACTCGTAATGACCATACCGCGTTCTAAACGCCGTCTTGGCGATATCGCTGTCTTTTACCTTCAATTGATGATAACCCGATCGGAGATCAATCTTCGAAAAGATTGACGCTCCTTTCAACTGGTCGAACAGATCATCAATCCTCGGAAGGGGGTACTTGTTCTTCACTGTGACTTTGTTCAGCTCGCGGTAGTCTATGCACATTCTGAAACTTCCATCCTTCTTTTTCACAAATAGCACTGGAGCACCCCATGGAGAGTAACTGGGGCGGATAAAACCTTTATCCAAAAGCTCCTGGAGTTGGGTCTGAAGTTCTTTTAGTTCGGCAGGAGCCATACGATAAGGAGCCTTCGATATTGGTCCTGTTCCCGGTATTAGTTCGATCTCAAAAGAAATCTCACGTTCTGGGGGTATTCCTGGTAGTTCTTCTGGAAAAACTTCCACAAATTCCCTTACAACCGGTACGCTGCTTGGGTCATTCTCCTTTTCCTTGGTTTTGTCCACTGCCGATGCTAGGAAACCCATACATCCGTTTGCTAACATTCTCCGTGCTTGCATGGCTGAGATCATCATTTTGGGATTAAGTAACGATCTTCCCTTGAAAGCGAACTCTTCGCCACCATTGGGCCTAAAGGTGACCCTTCGGTGCCTGCAATCAATGATCGCATTGTGCTTTCCAAGGAAGTCCATCCCTAGAATGACATCGAAGTCCTTCATTTCGATGGCGATTAAATCGACATGTAATGTGACTCCGTTAATCATTATCGGCATTCCTTTTAGTACGAATTCCGACAATAATATTTCACCCGAAGGTAGGGCTGTTCTCAAAAGTATGGGAGTCCTATCCTTACAATCACTTATCTTTAATGCCAATTTAGTTGAAATGAAAGAATGTGTAGCACCCGAATCAAAAAGTGTATAAACTTCGTAAGAAGCAAGTGAGGTCTGACCTGCAACAACGTTTGAGGTACTGGCTAGTGCATCTGCATTGGTGTAGGCATAGAGCTGTGCCTGATGTGGGGGTGCTGGAAGTCTTCCTTGGGAAATTAGGGGTCCTTCGAGAGCAGGTTGCATGGAGTTGAGGCGCGGGGCTGTGCTCCTTTGCTGGTTCATATTCCCTTGGGCTTGGTTCAGGTTTGGGCAATCCTTGATGAAGTGCCCACTTTGCCCGCAAGAGAAACATGCTGACGACCCCTTGCGGCATTCACCAAAATGGTTCTTTCCACAGTTTCCGCATCTCGGGGGAGGATTGTCATTTCCCGTCTTCTGTTGGACCCTTCTGTTGTCCGAAGTCTGATTCCCATTGGGCTTACCCCTCTTCTTATTATTATTCCCCGTCTGGGCCTGACTGTTCCCTTGAGGTCTTGCCCCATTATTATTATTCCCTCCTTGATACCTTCGGTTACCATTCTTCTCTTTATTTCTTTCCTCCATTCGGGCCTTGTAGTTTTGAGCCCGATCTTCCTTTACCTGCACTAGGCGGTACTCCGCCCTGATTGCTCGGGCCACACAGTCGGCCACGGTGGATGGGGGTTCGGGACCACTATCAATGGCCAATGCCAACTCTGGCCTAAACATTTCCATCATCCTTCTTACTCTCTCTTCCTCAGTGGGTACTAATCGAGGGCATAATCTTGCTAGCTGATTAAATTTGGTGACAGCCTCAGACACTGTCATACTTCCCTGCTTCAACTCATTGAATTCCTTCTGTTGGGCGTTCATAGCCCTCTTGTTGAAGAACTTTTCATTGAATTCTTCTACAAATTCTGCCCAGGTCATCTGCTCAACATTTCTTCTCATTGCTACCGTCTCCCACCAGTAGCGTGCTTCTTTCTTCAGCACGAAAGACGCGCATTTCACTTTGTCCCCATCGGACACATTCATAAAGTTCAGAATGACTTGTATCTGAGCAAGCCACTCATCAGCGATTAAAGGATCGGGGGACCCTTCAAAGTCTGGCGCCTTCATTCGTCTGAACCTCTCATAAAGGTCCGAGTTTGCCATTACTACAGCGGCTGGGCGAACTGCTGGCTGCGGAGCTGGAGGTGCAGGAGGCGGTACTTGGGCTTGGGCTTGTTGCAGCTGATTTCTCAGCTCTTGCATTTCCGCCTCTTGGGCTTCCAACCTCTGTTGCATAGCTGCGAGCAGTGCAGCTACTTCTGGTTGGGCGGGTGGCTGTTCCGCTTGTGCCCTAGCGGCATTCCCTCTGCCGCGTCCTCGACCTCGTGCAGCTCTAGGGGCTCTTCCCCTTCCTCTTCCTCGGACAGCAGCTCCTTGGTTAATTTCTAGATCAGCCTCAGCAGCTGCAGCCTCGAACTGGACTTGCTGAATGTTTTCCATTTCCTAAGGTTGGAAAGTTTTATCATGTCATTTCATAATTAGCTTATAAGGACAACTTTATATAAACATAAGGAAAAATGCACATAACAGAATTTCCCAAAAAAATTATTCTTTTATTTCATTGCAAAAGAGGAATTTATACATAATAATGGCAGCAATGGCCTTATTTCAATAATAATAAAGATTTAACAAAATCTTAATTTCTTATTCTAATTCTAGTCTAAGGGAGTGTATTCTGCCACGTCTTCATCGTCATTTTCAGCAAACGATGCTATCTCAAGAGCTTCAAGGATCACTTCTTCCACATCATCGACGTTTACAGGTCCTAAGTAAAGCTCCCGTATGCTCGTGGGTAACTCCCTCCAGAAGAGCTCAACCAATTCCCGCTGGCTCTCATCGGGTGGTGCTAGGTTCAGAATTTCGGTCCTGAACCTTCCAGCGTAGTATTCCACTGTCTCGAAGTCATACCTACGCCATCTCACCCAGTTGTCCAAGTACTTCTTCCTTCTCTTTCCTTCGGGAGTCGTCAGATAGCGCTCCCTTAGTGCATGGCACATTGCAATCCAACTTTTGTGTCCCGGTGTTGTTTGCTTCCTAATCCACCATTCAAGGGCTTCTCCAGTAAGTTGCATGGTGGCTAGGATCGCGTATAAGCGTTCGGGTACGTGGCATGCTAGAAATATCCCATTCATTCGGCTTATCCATGCCGTGATCTCATCCGGGTTGCTCCCGTCAAAAGTAGGAGACTTAGTCTTCATGAAGGCTTCGGTCGCCTTCCTGTCAGCTTCAATCTCGATTGCTGATACCATTTTCTGGGGTTCCATCGAATATTAGAATTTAAACATATAAAAATATTCACATTAAAAATAAACTTACTTGAATTGTGCAGAATGGCCTTGTGCAAGGTAGCGAGTTAGGATGGCAGGAAAACCGCTCTGATACCAACTGTGACAACCCGACTTTTCGGATCGTCACTTAACATATACTTAATACTTAACTTATACTTTGGTGCGGAAAATAGAGACATTTTTTTTTTTTAATACTTATACTTAATATGAACATCATCTTTATTAATCAAATACCATAACAATATTGTCTAGAAGAAAAACATAATTATATAATAATAATTGTCTGAATATTATTTATAAATACTAAGGCGGAAATTTCTTTATTAGTGGTTCCCATTGCCCGCCTCGCATGCCTTGCACCGCCGCTGCACAATCCATCTCAAACCATAGGTTTCTTACCTACAGTACGAAGGAAAAACTTGGTGAGCTAAAGCTCAGTGAATACAATTATTTTCTCACAAAAACATATGTATGCAATGCATGACAATTTAGTCTTTATTATACATTACATAGTTTTACTTTTAACATGCTTAACTTCTTCTTCTTAGAGGATCCTCATCATGGTGTCGTACCTCGTGGAGCGCGCTCAGCCAATAGTCAGCGAGGGTAGCAAATCCTCGGTGAGTAAGGCAAAAACATACATAACATGGAAAACCGTCTCCTTAATGCCCTTTGGTCGACACAAGGAGAACGGGCGGTACGACACAGCTTTTTAACTTGGTTATCACTTGTTTAATTAAGTGACATGCTTCATGATCATAAATTTGAACATAAAACTTGAACATCATAACTTAAACATCATAACTTGAACATCATGGTCATGCTTATAACTTGTAAAAATATAAAACATGACAACATACTTGAAACATTTCAATATCATCATAACATCATCATGAAAATATTTACGTCACATAACATTGCATATCATTTTATTTTGAACTACTTCGTACTGTAGTGAGATTGTACTCACCTTAAGTGAAGAGTTCTACTACGAGCTTTTCTTGCTTAGTGTCGGGAGCGATCGGGCAAACCTAAACATAAACTAGTTGTAAGTGTCTTATACTAACGTCTCATCTAAAAGGGACGGAAATCATTAAAACGAGCTTTTATAAAATCATTTCCATATATATAACAAGTCCATGACGGTACGTTAGTAATTACTGAAACGTCCCCAGGCTGATTGGGAAGAGTGCTATGGCCCCGCTTTAAGCCCAACTTACCTAGATTGAACTCCCCGAGGTTCCTAGGTAAGTATGGAGTGGATCACAAAGCAGCTCTTATTTAAGAACCAATCTTCTAGAACAGGTCGTTTCAGCTTTCCATATCGTCCCGTTATAGACTCGTCTTTATTAAATAAAAATAGATTTTTATAAAAAAAGTAAAGTATACAAATTGATAAAATTTCGTATTCAAGGGCCTAGAGGCCGAATTTGACAAAATATTCTGAAGATACCCCATTTATTTTCTAAAAACAAGAAACTTTCCAGTTATAATCTTTTTCAGAAAACCTACCGATTATATACTTCCTTCATAAAGCCATTATAACGAATTAATAAAATCGCATAATATCGGGTCAGGGAGACCGAATCTCGAAAAATGCTATTTCACAAAACTTTCTTAAAATTAAATTTTCTACGTTTCGGTCTCTAATAACGAAATCGAATTTCGGCTTCTAAACTCATTAAAACGGCAGAACATCGATTTTTGATAAAATAAACGAGGAATTTAAATTCGGGTTTTAAATCTCGAAATTCTAACACGTAGGAAATCCTAACTTCAATATTCTAGGATTTAAAGTGACTAAAGTGCAAACCTTCGAATTCGAGTTTGAATGTTCTTGGCTTTCCTTCGAGTTCCGACGAACGTTCAAATCCTATAATCGATAACTTCGAGTTAGTCTCGATTAAAAATAAAATCGAACTTAAACATTAGAGACTTTCGATATACCTTAACCTCGGCGAAACAGAACTTCAATTCTTTCTACTCCTCTCAAGAACACTCCAGAATTTCCTAAGAATTTCTACTATTCTTTCCCTCTCTCTCTTTCTTTCTTTTTCTTTCTTTTTCTCTGAAGCTTTCAGATTTTGGTGTGAGGAATGAGTGAGGCCTAAGCCTCTATTTATAGTGGAGAATGGCGCCTAAATGGGGAAGAAAAGGGGAAATATTCTGTCATTAATTTTCCTGATATTTGACTTATTCTAGTAATCTCCTAAGTTTCCTTTTTCTGGCTGATTCTGTTGACTTTCCTATGCATTAACTGGGCTGAAAATTTCAGCCACTAAGGCCTCAAAAATGGCGCCCATATCCCCTTGATTCACCCATGATCTCTCAAAAATTTGTTTCCTAAAGTGTGCATTTGACCTATCTTGAGTTGATACAGAAATCCTGTGTGATTTCTCCTGATATTCACTTGGACATTTGAGGAAACAAAATCCTCTCCATTCACACTGTAAATGGCGCCAATATGCAGCCCTAGGGGATAAAATTTTTATTTATTTTATTGCCCCGTAATTTCCTCTCGTTTGCTTGTTTGCCCTAAACTACATGTAGTTTCCTCTAGTCAAACTACATGTCGTTTTTATTAATTAATTTGCTCCGACACTATAACATTACTTATTATTTTATGTGACGTAAAATCATATACAAAAGTTTGGAATAAAATTCCCATGCATTTATTTAATTTCATAAACATTACATGTAGTAAAAAGGTCGGGTTTTACACCTTGTGGTAACGGCCATCCAAAAGTTTACACTAAGTCCAAAGAGAGTGTTGAAAATAACCCTGACGTACCATAGATCGTCAACACAGTTATTAGAGGAAAAATGAAATTTGGAAAAAGAAATAATGATAAGAATGACGCATTGTATGTCATTAAAAGAAGATTTCCACCATTTATTTTACTGGAAATAAAATAATAATAATAATAAAAAAAAAGGTATATAATGTGCAATTTGTGTCAAAATAGGTTAGAATTACTAACACTATTACAGTCCCAAATATAATCACGGGTTTACGACCATAGCGATCGGCGATTAGTCCCCAAAAAACAGACGTCAAAGCTCTGCCAAGCATATATGAAGCGCCTTCAACATTTTTAATTAAGTCTGTTAGAATATTTAAATATAAATAAAAGAAAATTACTAAAAACTTAACCAATGAACTTAATAACTCACCTACATAACCAGCATAGTAGCCAATATCCTCCTCTCTTTTAGCAATATGCAAATCCCTAATCTACAAGGAGTAAATAGATTACAAATGAAAATAATTAACCGTTTATATGATAAATAAACGAGGATTGATTTTAAGAAATTGAGATTATATATATGACACATTTTTCCTGTAGCAAGAGCCAAATTATGTGTCCGATTCATAGTATTCTAGATTTTGTTTGTCTTTCCCATAACCTTAGGCAATTGCTTTTCTCAAAGGGGTTAATAGCTTCTTCTTTTCTTTCTTTCTTTTATTTTTATTTTTATTTTTTAACGGAGGAAGTAAAACAGCCTTTGTTATTTTCTTTATCTCTTTTTTTTTTTTTTTTAAGTATGCTATAATAGATCCATACATTTGTCCCATGGTATTAGTATCTTTAATGGCAATTCGCCAACTCCCTTCACTTGTACGAGATGACATGATAGTTAAAACGACAACTATACCTAATTTTACTTACTATAATAAATATTATTAGGTTGTCCCAATATTATTAGCCCAAAAAACAAAAACACAAACAAAAAAAAAAAGTTGTCCCACCATGAACGTGACCTCTTATAATACGCTACACAATCATAAATTTTGGCATGAAAAAATGACAAAAATAATGACATTTACTTGTTCATTATAAAACATTAATATTAATGCACTTATTTTTGTATATTGTATCCAATGATCAACCAACACATTATCCTGGTTCATGTTTTAGACAAAAAATTATAGTGATTTGGATCTTTGTATGCACAAATTAAGCCTAATAGTTTAATAATAATGAAGAAGTCATTTTCATTTTATCGTTATCATAATCTTTTGTTTTTTATTTTTGACAAAAGAACCAAATTATTAAATTATGAACAATATGATAACGGAATGCCAAATAATATTTTTTTAGGAAAGGTAAACACTCACCATGAAATAGAGGAACGGGAAAAGGGATGATATAGGAAGAGCTGAAAAAACAAATATTAATGAAAAGAAAAGAGCAAACATAGCGAGAAAAAAGATTGTTAGGCTTACAAATTTTGGTGGATAATAACTTATTATACATGCAAGTGCAATACATTTTACTAATTAAGAAAATTCTGAATCATTGGGGGATAATTTATCATGAATATTCAATGAGGTAAAGCACTTCAAAGGACGCATATATAAAACTGAAATTTCATAAACTAATAAATAGATTAATTGCGAATGTAAAAAAAAAAAACGTTGGGAAAACTCCGACCATCATGACTGAAAATTGAAATTCAACTTAACAATAATGAATATGAAAAGTTTGAGTTCTAAAGAAAATATTAGGTGGCAGTATGGACTGACGAAGGTTAAATCCGAGAGGTACTAGACACCCACCTAAAAAAAGTGTTATTTGCAAATTAAGTCTGGCGTGGGGCTTTTTGACAAATTATTTGTACATAAAGTCTTTTTTATTAAAGTCTCCTTGTCCTTTTTTGAAAAATAAATTGTTTAGACTGTTAATATATATTAGGAGATTTCCATGAATGCTCCTTTTTTAATACGCTTATAATTTATGTTCATTTTGTGTTATATTTTAATTTTTACTCATATTTTCACATTATAAATATTAAGCAAAAATCAAAATAGCAGCACATCACTTAAAATATAAATTATTAAGCGGTGCATTTAAGTTAATTTTGTAACTACATTAATATTTTTTCCTTGCAAAAAAAAAAAAAAAAAACTACATTAATATTTTATTTTTATTTTTGTTATAAAACTATCGGGTTAACCACCTCCTATAGGCTTAAATTTGGCTGTCATCTTTTTCCATAACCCTCGATACAGGGAGCATAGGAAGGTACACCATATATATGGACCCGAAATTTAGAGCCCAACCCATACCTTTCAATCATGTACAGAGAAGAGGCAAGAAAAGAAGAGAAAACATCGTAGTCTGCTTCCTTCCCTTTAGGCAAATGAAAAAAACAAAAACCATTTCTTCTTCTTATCCTTTTTTTTTTTTTGGGGAAATTATAGTAAGTAGCTAAAAAAAATTTAGGTTTTAAATGATAGCCCATGTTTAAAAAAATTTAAAAATAGCCATGTTACGAAATATATAACAGATAAGTGTCATACAAAATATTACTTGTTTGTAAACATTTGTAAGATATTTTGTAACAACTCCAACTTTCATTCATCATTTTGATATGTGTTAAATAATATCTTACAAATATTTGAAGATGTATAAATATTTATTTGACATTTTTTGTTATAAAATTATTTATAATGATTATTTTCCTTTTAATTTTTTGAAACATGGATTATCATTTAAAAGACACATTTAATTTTGTCTTATTTTTATAACTCACCCCTTTTTTTTTCTTTTTTCTTTTACAAAAAGCCTATATTTTGCTTTCACACAAGTAATGATACCTAATTTAACTTTCTAATAGAACTCACCTTATATAGTAAGAAATATTACTTAGAATTTTAGAAATATTAAGCATTCCCTATATGCTAAACTAAAAACACAACGCGAAGAAAAATGCTCAATATTTTGTCCCTGGGAATTTTTGCATTCTTTGTAATTTTACCTTTTCCTCATTTATTTTTCTGTCTATAAATATGAATATATGATACAGCTATTGTATGCATCAAATAATTATTATTGTCATCTGATATATATATATATATATATATATATATATATATTAAAGATTATCGAGTAAATAGTCATTTTTTGAATTGTATTATAAAAAAATAGCTGAGTTTTCATTAATTAAGAAATAGTCATTTTTTGACTACATTATGCTCACACAATAATGTAATTTTACCTTTTTATCTTTAATTTTTTATAGACTAATGGTTAATTTTTTATTTCTTGAAAATACATTGATTATTTCAATGAAATATGGACCAAAAAATAACAAATAAAAAATAGTTTTTTCGTATGACTTACAATATATATAACTTATTATCCAGCCAAAAAAAAAAAAGAGTGTGCCTAATAATACTACTATGATATTAACTGTTATGAATCTCATTCAAAGTTCAGATGGATGATACTCTTGACATGAGAGTATCCAAAATAAATCGGAAAACAAATGTAACTATTAACAAACAAGCAATCTAATCCATATACAACCAAAAAAATAAATAAATAATTTCAAATCTCAACTTTTTTTTATTTTTTCAAAGTAGTACTAGATTACAAAACACACAAGATTATTTGGAAAAAGAACACAAATAGTACTTAGTTAATAATTACCCGTAGCGAGGACGATAAACCATATGCGAAGAAGGCTTCGAAGCGGAAAACCTGTCTGCAATTCTTTGTATTGGTCAACCTTGCAGCCAGGGCAATCTGGGTAGTACTCTTTCTTCACTACAAGCCTCTCTCTCAATTCCTCTTCTGCCATTTTTTTTTCTTCTTTCACTTTTATTTTCTTTTTTGAAAATCTTAGGCAAACTTGAGATTGATCAAGAGCAATATCTAATACTAGCTCAATGATCTCCTAGCTCACTAGGAAAATGATTTTTTAGGACAATATTTCTTTTTTGGCCATATATATTGTTTGAAGAGTTGTACTGGTCTTTTTTTCTTCTTCTTTTTTATTTTTTTATTTTATTTTTTTATCGCCTATTACATCATCCATTGCGAAAGATTAATAATTAAAATAATTAATCAGTTATGAATGGCGATATGGAGAGATATAAGGACATGTCAGAGAGAGACCCCACAGCTCAGGATTGCTTAAGTACTAGCCAACCAGTTCTTTTTGAAGGAAGCTTTTTCTTAGTTAACTAAAAAAAAAAAACCCAAGAAACAAATAAAAAGACAAAATTTGGCTAAGTTTGGTTTTGTATGCCAAGCCAAATAGGAAATTCCGGAAAATGCCTATTTTGAGCACCACTAAAATTTAGCAAATATGTCGAGCACCATAAAACATTTTTGCCCTCAAATTTCTATAATTTTCGGGTAGGACAAATGAACAACATATCGAGGGTAATTAAATAAGGTGACTCGTACCAATGTAGTGTTGTGGCCTATCGTAACTATGGTGGGTTTGTGTTAAAAAAATATTTGAATATTAAAGATAGCATTTAGCGGTCATAAATGTGAAAGCATGTACTTGTGGTTCAAATAGTGAATGTTTAATGCATGAGACTAGCGTTGTATAATTAATATATAATACTTTGTAGCTTCTCGCTCTCCATTTGTGTTAATGGTGGAATGATACTTAATTTAATTCTATCATAAAGAGTTAAAAAGGGATGTGTTTTTATATATCTTTCCCTAAAAAGAATTACGAGGGATTCTACAAGTTGGGAAATCAAACAATATCCATTCATTACTTACTCACTTACACACCACACTATTTGTATTTGTAAAAGGAAAAAAAAAAAAAAAACCTTTTGCGGTGAATAACAAAGAAAGATGCTTCTTTGGATTTGTGGCATGTCTGATCATAATGAAGGATGTTTTCGAGCAATCAGATTTGTTTGTTCAAAACGTAGAAATTTGATGAAAATTTGATCTAACGATTGAAATAGTTTGTCCAACAAAAATTTTCCACCAAGGAATTTTCTTAAAGAAAAAAACTAAAATATGATTTATTAGAACCGTAAGGGTCATGATACAATTGGCAATTTATCTTGTCTTTTGGCAATATAAAAACAATAACAAGTACTAGATAAGATATGTGTTAATACTATAATATATTTGGAATGGTACAGGACTGTAAATTTTTTTTTTATAATATCAAATATATTAAATCTTGTAAATATATTCTTTTTTATTTATTTTAAATACTAAAATCTGATAATAAAAAAAATTAAAGTGGTATCCGCTATCCACTACGTGTGAGTGATTGAGATTATTTATCCTATATTTTTACATGGGATAGTTATGAGTAGCAATCCCATGAGC
This sequence comes from Boehmeria nivea var. tenacissima, assembly GCA_018132145.1. NCBI lineage: Eukaryota > Viridiplantae > Streptophyta > Magnoliopsida > Rosales > Urticaceae > Boehmeria > Boehmeria nivea. The sequence continues at coordinate 14,984,541 of CM030875.1, read as the reverse complement.
ATATGATACAAATACCAAATAGTGTAGTAGACATAAAATTAGGGCAAAATAGTGTAGCAAACATAAGATTAAGACGGAATAATCCAATCTCATTTCCAATCTCATGCACCAAATACCTATAGTCCTTGTATATTCTCCACAAAATATGCTTTATATATCTATATCTATATATATATATATGGCAAAATGCTAATTATCATATAATGTTACAAAGTAATTACGACTGGTAAATATATATAACTATCATCACTATTATTGGAAAACCGCACTTTCTTTCGAGATTTTGATAATTCAAAATTCACTCCTGAATTTTTGATCTGATTTTTCATTGACCACTAATATAATTTTTTTTCTTCTAAATTGTGATTAAAATGCTTTATTTTTTAGTAAACTATTATGGGAGATTAACATATATATACCAAAATAAATAGATGTTTATAAATCTAATTTGTGAGTTAGGATTTTTACAAATATATATTTTGATGGTGAAAATTACTTATATGGATATGAATATCCATTTATGGAAATAATACATAAATATTAAATCAGATTTGAGCTTAGTTTAAGAATGGAAAGAAAAAATAAATAAAAGTCTCTAAATTAAAATTTTTTAAATATACAAATTCAATATCAATTATCACAAGCGATGTACTAAATCTTCTCAAACAAAAAAATTAAAAGTTATTTCTGTGAGCAAACTACTTCCCACATAGAAATTTTGAATTTGTTCAAAATAGAATATTTCCATAGTCATAAAATATTTATAATATGATATTTCATAGTTTGTGTTATAAATAATTTCATAGAAATATGAATTTGTTGAAAATGCATATTGAGATAAAAAAAAAACGTAGAGATAAAAAAAATATACTGAGAATCGATTAATATAATCTGACACAACAAATTCCTTAACACCAGTAAGTTTATAATTAAAATAAATAGGTATCCATACATAAAAGGATAAAAGCGTAATAAAAATAATATGTAATTTAATTAAAAAAACTCTAATATTTATGAGAATATCTTATTTTCTCAAATATTTTTGTAAATATTGACTCAAAGGAGCATAGATTTTTAATTTTTCCAACTATTATCCACAGATGTAATATGAAAATTTCATATACATTCTTTTGATCAAAAGAAAAAAAAAACTAAGTTTTGTTCAATTTATAAAACGGAGAAATAAGTTTTGCACCAGTAATATAAGGGGATTACTATTTATTAATTTCTCTTATCACTAATATAGTAAGGATAATCAAGTTTAGCACCATGATGAATTGCTTTCCTACTCCGGAATTATATTTATGGCATGTATGATTAGTTACTATGTCACGGAAGTGCATGTTTAGGTATATTGCGTAACTTATCTACATCAATATTATCATATAAAAGATTAAATATTATCTCCCCACCAAACCAATAGATAAAATAAATAAATAAATAAATAAAATAAAACCAGCAAAAGCCAAATGCAACTAGTGCACCGAAATCACCTTTTTCATGGCCAAGGAAAAAAATGACATTCATGTAATGTGCAAAAAAAAATTGAGACATTAATTATGAAGGTCAATAGCGGACAACTGTCTCCATATGGCCAGATTCATTGAAACGTAAGAATTGTAATATTTATTAGGATGAAATAGGTAAATACTCAGAATTTATATAATAATAAAAATAAATATTTAAATTTTTGAAGTAATTGAGTTTTTAGTTAATTGGTGAATTACACGTACATATTTTTCGTAACTAAGTGAATTACCACAACTTATCACTGTGTAAATAATTACATCATTTGAATAATTAGTTATATTTTTCAAAAGATTAGATAATAATTTACATTAAGTTTTAAAAATTGGACATTCATTATAATTTCTGTATTTATTATTGTAATATTTGTTCAGTTCGACACGAGATCAAGATTGAACGAAACGCTTTATCATAATGCGACAAGTTTCACTTTTACTTATTTATTTATTTAAGGTATTTGGCACATATAGTCCTTTACTTTATATACTTTGATCCCTAAATTATTTTTATAGACATTTAAAGTCCTTAAGCTTTTAATTTTTGACAAATTTAGTCTCTAACCATCAATTTTAATTAACTTAATTAATACTAAAATTGTACATATATCACTTTTATTAAGTTCTAATTGCATGAAAATAAAATAAAATTTATCAAAATCACATTTTATTTTACAATTATATGAAACTTTTTAAATTTTTTGAAATGTATTCTTTAATTAAATAATAATAATTATATAATTTTACCTAACATGACTTATTTTCATGCAATTAAAAACTAATGAAAGTGATATATGTGTAATTTTGATAGTAATTTAATTAAAATTGGTGAGAAAGGACCAAAGTTGTCAAAACTTAAAAATTTAGGGATCATAAGTGTATATAAAAATAAGAAAAAAATTCATAATAGCCCATGTAATTTGACACAATTCTCAAGTTAGTATATTATGTATAAAATGTATCAAATTAACCCCCATAGTTATGTCTGTGCATTATATTGGCCCATCAAATTTTTTTTTAATTTTACTTAATACCTCGAATTTTAGAAAATAAAATAAGTTAAGGTAAAATAATTAATTTCTTTCCATTTTTTTAAATGCTAAATAAGAAAAGGAAAAAAAAAAAAAAGCAGATGTATATTATCAATTTCTTCCATATCTAAACCTTGAGATTACAATCCAAAAATTCAAATCGATTAAAAAAAAAAAAACCATTACAAACTACCAAAGAAAACAACCATAAATCGATTTCTTTGTAATCCCTGACGAAGGAGTGGCACAGTTGTACCGAGTTGCGAGGCGGCTTGGAGGCTGTGACAACTAGGCTTATAGAAGAGTTCAGGGAGTTCGAGGTAGCATTGACTTACATTTAGGTCGGAGGAACATCGCGCAGAGATTTGACTAAAAAAATACGTATTCGTATACTATTCATGTATAACTTTTTTTCTTAAAAAAAAACGTGTATTTTTAATTAAGTTTTTCAAAAATATGAAATTCTGAAGTTTAACTTAAATATATGTACGAGTAAAATTGCTAACTAGGCTACCAGTTATTAAAGAGAGAGAATAATATTTTACATATTAAAAATTTTACATATACCGTATCATATATTATAATACCTCTTGAGCTAGCACATCAGAAAGCTCCTATGTTATATATAACGTTTTTGCACTATATTTATATATACTAAATATATAGAATTAGCATCACAGCATTGAAGATGGTCTTAGACATATATATAAAGGATTGTTTATTAAAAGTGATCGAATTTTACCTTGTTTAAAAAACGGATGAAACTTTTGTATTTAAAGAATGACTGTAAGTATGCATTTGCTTTATTTTTCAAGTATAATAAGAATCTTTTATTTATTCAACTAATTTATACCGAAAGTAAATAAAATATATGCGGCCTATATGAATTTGGCATTTTTTAAAAGAAATTTAAAACCCGGTTTTCGTTAAAATGGATCTAAAATAGCTATTTCTTATCTTTTTTCCTTTCTCACCTTGACAACTTAATTTGGGAAACTATTATGCATGAAGCACCACCAAATTGATTTTCATAATTTTCTTTTGATATATTTAGTCATTACATTTGGCCTAATTCGATATTTTTTTTCTTTCTGAGATTTGGCCTAATTTTATCTAAGAAACTAATTACATGACAAATTATTGAATATGTTGAGCAAACTGGGCTTCATGGCACAGTCAAAAATGGCTTGAATGTCATAAGCACTCCGATTGCTTCTATTACAATCAGAAAGAAGAAAACCATCTGAACACCTGCTTTAAAAAAGATCAAGTAAGAACTTAATTTATTATGAGAAACTATAGTAAATAATATGTTTAACACTTCATTTCAATAAATACTCAATGTTCAATGCATTATAACAAATAATCAAGTGATTGAATTACTTAGCAATGATTGATTGAATCATAAAAAAAATATGTGAAATTAATTGATAAAATTAAATATATATTTTTTAATTTACTCCATTGTTTTTCAAGAGTAATTTGCAACAGTGGCGGCTAAATTGTTTTTTTTTTCTTGGCAATTTTCTTTCTAAACTGATAAATATAAAACAGACCTAAAATTGTCAACAAAATAAAATTAGGAGGCAACTTTCTAAACTTAACAAGTGGCCATTCAAATTCTTTTCAAAATCCATTATTGACTTGGACTAATATGCCAAATTTTGTAGGTTTATGGGGCTAATTGCTCTAAAGAAATTTAAAGAGTTGTCAATTTTTAATCATCTCTAGCAGGAAAATATTAAAATTTCTTTGAATATTCACAAAATCAACACATGATAGGTTGTTGGCGCAAATATTTAGCGCTTTACCAATGATTACGTCACGGACCGAAATAGAATTTGGCATATAAATTCAAGGGGCATAAAGGTCATTAACCCATGTCAGTATGTCACTACTATGCATACCTGGCAGAAAGGAGGCATCCACACGTTTTTCAGCCCAAGAGAATCTGTTGAGATAAGCAACATCATAATTAATTAATTATCTTAATTATAATACAAATTAAGACAATGGTTTTAATTAGATACTAATTTAGGAATGGTTTTAATCTGTTGAGATCAAATTGATATCTGACTTAATGCGAGTTAAAACATCAACGGAATACTCAAAAAAAAAAAAAACAGTAATTTTCCATTCTATAAGAATGAAATTTTAAACAGATTAATAATAATAATAACAATATGTGGTATTTAGCCATATTTCTAATTAATATTTTAAGAAAATAATCAACGTTTTCAAAAATTAAAAAATTAGTCATTAGCCCCTCAAAAAACTAAAGGCATAAAAATAACATTACACCATAATATAATTGAGAAAATGATTATTTTTTAGGGCTCATTTGTTAAATAGCCACTTAAAAGTCTATGTTTTAAGAAAATGACCTAAGAATTCAAATATTAAGTTATTAGCCTCAAATCCCTATGAAATCTCATTTTTATCCCTCGTTACTCTTCTTTCAACTTCATGTATCAAAGGGCAAAAAAGTCAATACATATTGTCTAAAGGCTAATAACTTAATTATAACAAACTCAGGTCAATTCCTTAAAACTAAAGTTAAAAACAGGTTATTTACTTAATAATCTCTATTTTTTAATTAATAAAATAATTATTTACTCAATAATCTCTAATAATAATAATAATGATAATAGTAATAATAATAATTGTACTTACAGTACACCACCAGCAGCTGGACCAACAGCTTTGAACAAAGACATTCCAGTCATTGCAATGCCATTAGCAGCTCCTCTTTGGTCTTGATCCTGTTGTTAAATTGATTAATTAATAAGCTAATAATCCAAATTATTAGATCAAATCTCCAATTAGGAATAACATATTAAAATGCATATATGAGGCCAAAAGAACAATTAAAAAAATTATATTACCACAGCTCTGTTCTGAAGAAGGAACGTGCCAGTGACAATGCAGGTCTAGTCACACACAAATTAGTTAGTTTTAGCATAATTGAAAAGAAATTGTGAATTTGAGTTTAATTAGTAGATGAATTTATTAATTAATTACTTACAGCTAAGAGATTTTTGGCCATTGATGCTAAATTTAAAAGCAACAAAAGTGTAACTCCTGATAACATAGCTATACAGGGGTATATTGCCAACAGAGGTATGGTTATTACCTGTTGATACAAAACACCAATATAATTAGTGGCAAAAAAAAAAAAAAGAGAAATTAATATTCATAAAAAATTCTACAAGGTGGGATCCAAAAAATAAAAATAAATAGAGTTACCCCTCCAATTCGTGAAACCATGATGGAACCAAAGAGATTTTCCACATATGGATATAGAAAGGTTTGGAAGACAAATAAACCAAAACCTGAAAAATATTGAACATTTTATTTTGTAAATTAAAAAGGAGATTAACAACAAACAAATTATATTTTGTAAACAGTAATAATTTCTACTTGAACATTAATTTCTTGTTTGAGGTAAACATTTGGATAATTTGAAATTATTCAAAATTATTTTGACCATTAATAGTATTATAGTGATAATAATTTTAAATAGTGTCAAATTATTTAAATGTTTATATCAAATCAAATGAGGTATCAGCACGATCAAAACGTGGAAACTCTTACCTGAGAATGAAAGGACTTCACCAACATCCTCAGTGGAGAAGCTTAAACCCCCAAATTTCTTGGGGCTCACCGCCCATAAAGAGAAAATCTGTATCATTAATAATTTTCATCACTTTACGCACAACAAAATTATGAAAAAAAAAAAAAAGAATCACAGAGATCACAAATAGTAATTCTTTTTATTTGGAAAATGTTGAAGTCATTGTATAAAATTAATATCATGCCACACCCAATATTATGTGATTCAAAGTAAAAAAATGATTTGTCATCACCATATTGAAAAAGGTCAATTTTGTGGCACAAAAGTTACTAAAAGGTTACATAAAAAAGCTCCAACTTTCCTTGTTGGCCTTAATTAATTACTACCGGTTAAAGTATAAGAAATGAGTTGTGAAGGGAAATGGAATTCGCAGCGAATTTTTGACTCATGTGTCTTTAAGTCGTCATAGAAAAGGAAAATAAAAAAGTGATCCATTAAATCTAGCAAATAATACAAAAATAAAGTGATTGTTTTGAAAAAAAAAATAAACTGAAAAAGACAGGGAAAAAAATTAAACGTGATTAATATAAGGTGGTGGAGCAATACCTCGGAGTAGGCCATATCATGTAGTGAAAAAACACAGTTGACAATGATTGAAGACATCAAGGGCCAATTTCTTAGAAGGCTTTTCTTCGGAGTTTGATTTTTCTTTTCTTTTGTATTTGCTTCAGTGACACATATTGTTCCTGTTTCAATCTCTGTGATTAATGAATCACTATTTGATTTCTCAATATTCCCATTGTGCTTGTGTAATGTTTCCTGCAACAGGAAAATTGATTTAGGTAATTTTAGTGTCCAAGTCATCGATAAATATTATTACCGTCGTTAATATATAAAGAGACCGCTGCAAATATAAAATTATTGTTAGCCTATCTCATTTACCCACCCATGCATGTCACTATTATTTTTGCACTTTAAATATAGGAGCTTTTATTCGTTATATGTATTTTAGTTGTAAGTTAATCCATGTTAGGAAGGATACACATTTATACAGATTATCAGTTACACATTCCAAAATGATTATGTACTAGTCTGACGTACAATATATAAGAAGATGACGTTATGCATATAATGCCAATTAACAGGAGAAACTAAACACATTAATAAGTTAAATACATATTTAAAGTCAAATGTTCACTTCAGTTTGTTGATTAAAAAAGATTGGTCTCTCATAAGTCACAACTAAAAATATACCTTCCAAGAAAAACAGGGGAACAAACATAGGAAAAGCAAAATAAAAATATGTATATACATCTATATATATATATATATATATATATATATATATATATATATGTCAGATTATTTTAGATTGGTGCCCTTGAATTACACGGAGTATTGGCAAGCTACCCCTTAACCTTTAATTTTTGATATTTTACACCCCCAACTTAGTTTTTTTGACAATTGCTTACAAATCGATGACAAACATCCAAAATTTGATGGAAAAAGCTCCCAATTCACGTGAATAAGTGAATTACTTCAAGGTATTGATGACTTTTTGCACTCTTTTTCAACCTCCTTTAACTTTTTATCCGAAATAAAAAAAAAGAGAAAAACAAACCAAAAATAACCTTATTTCCTCTCTCGCCCCTATTCTTAGCGACCTGCTCGTCTCCCTAAAAACCTGAAACCCATTATCGCATCGGAGATTGACTAAGGCTACCATTGAGATGTGGCGGCTCAACTTGGTAAACGATAACAACACGTGTTTAAAACAAACGGGCTATAAGGTGTAACTAATTGTCACACCCGTGTAATTCAATGCAAAATACTCTCAAAAAAATAGAATATATTATCATGTGTGTGTCACATTAACATATTAGTAAGAATAATCGACAATTCAGATATTTACCGGAAGCCACAAGCAAGAAATAGCCACTCCCAAGGCAATAAGAGATATAAGAAAGCAAGGCAAGAAGTACGGAAACCTGCATGTAAAGTAATAGTAATTTACAATTCTCATTTTGTAAAGCAGAAGATCATAATAACATATAGAAAAAAAGAAGAAGCAAGAATATATATTGCGTGTGTATATATATATATATAGTATTTTTCCGCTAGTAAGTTTTTCTTTTTCTTTTTCTTTTTCCTAAAATTTTTAATGCATTTTCACTTGAGTACGTAGATCCTATTGGATTTGTCTTTGATTTGTATTTGACTCTTGCATTATTTTATTCTTCTCTAATTAATAAAATTGGGCTTACGTTAGAGATGAGGTTAGCACATAGATGATGATCAACTAAGTTGTTAAGTCGTATTATTTGTCAATATGTTGAGATACCTTCTTAGTTTTTGGCCTTTTATTAAAACAAAATAAAAAAATTAAAAAATCCCAGAGTAGCAGTAGATCCTACTCTACAGTTTTTTTTTTTTTTTTTTCAATGGGAGACGAAAGTATTCATTATCAAAAGGGAGTAAATGAAAGTTTGAAATGTTACCCCTATCATATCTGACACAAAATTAAGACTTTTTTTTTTTTAAAAGTGAAACCGATATACGAACGCATCCCAACTCAAAATTAAGACATTAATTTCAATGCTCTTATCTCTAATAATTATCAGAGGAGTCTAGTTAAATTATTACCTCCCAAAGAAAGAATCTTTAGAAAATATATTTGGATATTTCTCTGCTGGCTGCAGAGGAAAATGACAAACAAAAATCAGATTGTAAAATGACTATATATATGTTTCATGGAAGGTATACATGATATAATTTGTAGGATTATTATGACATGACAACTTTAATAAATTGTACTTGAGCCAAGAAACCTCCTAATGCTGGGCCAATTATCAATCCGATGCCCCATGCTGTACTTATCTGCAAATTATTGCAAATCAAATATTTCAATTGTTATATAACTCCTTAATTAATAACGCTTATGTAACGTGGATATATAACTAAACGGTGAGTTATGTAAATAGCTTTTTGGGTGTTGACTGTTAAAAAATTGCTAAAGTAGTTTCAGAAATTAAAAAAATGTAGATTCATTACAATTACAAATTAATTAACATAAATTTTATAGCAATAAATTAATGAATCTATTTGGTATTTGGTAATTTCTTAGTCTATGTTTTAAAAAAATGGCCAAAATTTTTAAAAATTAAATTATTAGCCACTCATACATAAGAGAATTAAGGGCATAAAGGAAAATGCACATTATCATGTAGTTAAGAAAATGACTAATTTCTTAATTAATCGAAACATTGCCTAATTTTTAAAATATCGTTCAAAAAATGACTGTTTACTCAATTATCTCTAAATTTAATATGAATTAATTACCAAATACTAAACAGATTTAAAAAAAAAAATACGAGACTTTTATCTATTTTTTAAAGTCAAATTTAAAAATGACTACTTATTATAAATTCTCATAATTGAATCTAACCGTTGAGAGTGCTAGAGCTTGTTGATCTTCGCGGAACATTTCACATGCATATGCCTGTTTTTCATCAAGGAATTAAGCTAATTATCAGTTTAAGTCTTGCAATAAATAACGAGATTACAAGCCTAGCTAAAATAAATAAAGAAAAATGATTAAAATCTCAAGGGATTTTCTTTTTCTGAATAATTCGCGTGAATGTAGTTAGTAAATGTAACTTGTTAGAAGTTACATATACAATTAACACTTTCACAGTTCATATGCTACATTAAAAAATGAGCGCAAAATGAGCAATTATGTGGTACCTTTATAGGTCCAAATACACCATTCAAACTTCCAAGAAGAAACCTTGTGATAACGGCCATCCAAAAGTTTACACTAAGTCCAAAGAGAGTGTTGAAAATAACCCTATAATATCATACACCGTCAATACTATTATTAGAGGAAAAAATAAATTGAACAAAACGATTAGAATGAAGCGATACTGTTTGTGTTTGGCGATACTTTCACATCCTATTTTCTTTTTCCTTTTTTTTTCCCCAAAATGATAAGAATGATAAAGCTTGATCTCTTAATCAACTTATTTGTTTTTTTTTTTCTTTTTTTGGGTTCGAACTTTTATACTTAGCTAGAAGATCTCCACTCTTGATTAAACTCGAAATATTTTTTTTAAAGCTTTTTTTCGATATCAAATGTGCTATCCCCTATTTAAACAAAAAAAGAAAAAGAAAAAGAAAAAGAGAGGACATAAAATGTGATAATTAGTCACTGAAAATAGGTGAAGTTACATACACTATTACTGTTGCAAATATAATCACGGGTTTACGACCATAACGATCGGCGATTATTCCCCAAAAAATCGACGTCAAAGCTCTGCCAAGCATATATGAAGCGCCTTCAACATTTTTGATTAAGTCTGTTAGAATAGTTGAAGATAAATTTATAAAAGAAAATTACTAAAAACTTGACAAATGAACATAATATATAACTCACCTACATAGCCAGCATACAAACCAATATCCTCGTCTTTTTTAGCAATATGCAAATCCCTAATCTACAAATAGGGCATAAATACAAACAACTCTATCATGAGATCATGACATTTTTCTCATAGCTAGCAAGAGCCAAAATGTCCATTTAATGTCACATTAGTATTGTAGATATATATATATATATATATTTTACTTTACCATAAAATTTGTTTTTATTTTATTTTACTTGAAATAGCTAGCTATATTATATTTTCGATGCCCAGGACAATTTCCTTCACTGCTAGTTCATAATTGACATGACATATGACATATATATCTACCAAATTAAAATGACAATTACCCAATAAAATCACCTGCTCGAATTACGCTTTTAAAAAATGTGATTTGGTAGTCCCAACATGCACGTGACCTCTTGTGCCCAAATCTGAATTATTTCAGAATAATGGAAGTGTCATTTTCATTTTATCGTTGTCATCTTTGTTTCCATAAATTTAATACCAGAATCCTCCCCTCTAAATTCTAATTAGTTAAAATACTATGATTTTTTTTTTCTTTCAAAACACAAAATGTACCCTTTCTTATTTCAAAACCTATGAAATAATATATTTTGTCAACCAAATGATGTAAATTTTTTAATATATTTATTTTTATTCTCATCAAGAATTGTTTACATAGCAGTTTTTAAAAGAATAAGTTAAATGATAACCAGAGCATTTAAATCATTTGTAAAACATTTGCACCATTTAGTCACCATAAAGTTTATTTTTTAAATATTTGTAACAAAAAATCAGATAATTATACTTTTTAAATTTTGAAGGAAAAAAAAAGGATAAATTGTGTTATTTCAACTAAATAAAGTGGAGAATCATGATACTTCCTCCTTTACAAAAGAAGAACCAAAATGATCAAAACCAACAACCATGTAGTGCCAAATAATGTTTCTCCTTTTGGATTAGACAAAAAGATATAAGCACTCACCATGAAGTAGAGGAAAGGGAAAAGAGATGATATTGGAAGAGCTGAAAAAAACAAATATTGAAATGAAAAGAGTAAACAAAGAGAGAAAAATAAGATTATGTTCAATAAACTGCACTGAGAAAATTATAACGTTGCCGTGTTAATATGTATATTGGATATTGTAATAATATATAATAAAAGCTTGTCATTTTGTTTAATCACAGAAGAAAATAAAGAAAGAAGAAAAAACAAACTAAAAATAATAATATTTTTTTCATCTTCGATTAAATATAATTTTAATTTTAAATTTTAAAAATAAATCGATAATATAAAAGTAAAATATGCAATATGCTACTGTGTAAAAAAAATTATTTAATTTTTAAGGATACAATTGATGATGATGATAATAATAATAATAATAATAATAATAATAAAAAGTGCTGACTAGATTTTTGATCCAACTGTTAAATAATAGACAGTTGTCGTGACATTATTTGTCAGACAAACAAAAGGTAAGCCGACATAGATTTGGGACTTTGGAGTACGGTAGGAAGATAGTTAGTGGGCCATCTTCATTTTCTTATAAGCAAATAGAAATTATTTTTTTTTGTTTTTTTTAAGAAACAATTCTCCTATATTAAAAAAAAGTGAATTTGATGATTTATAATTATTTTTCATCATAAAAAAAAGAAATAATATTACACGTATCAATCTTTTTACTAATTTTTTTAATATAAACTCATATATCATATTATCATTTGTGAGTATTTATCACCTTGATAGAATGATTTAATATTTAACCAATCAAAACATGACACATCAACTACTATATAAATTAGTATTAAAAAGTTGATATGTCTAATATTATTCTAAAAAAAATCCACCAAACAAGTTCCCTCCTATCCTGATCCCTTTTTCTTTTTTCAATTGGAAAAACTTAAAATAATCCTTATATTTTATAAAAATTCTAGTTTTGTATTTGTAACTTTTGAAATTCTAAAGTTATCCTACTATATATTGAAAACTCTCAAATATATACCACATGATATTTTCAAGTATGAAATTTTGTATGAAAATACGAAGAATCTCATAAATTCACTAAAAAATTAGAAAAACTACTAATATTCACTTAAAATTACAAAACTAGTCACGAATTCACATGTGATTAAGTAAATATGTGAATAATTTTTGCAATTTTTATGAGAATATGTTATCATTTTTTTTAGTTTTTGCAGTTTAAGTGAATTTGTGGGATTTTTAAATATTTTCATACAAAATTTTGCACAAATTTTTTTTTATGAGGCATATATCTGAGAGTTTTTAATAAACTAAAAGATAATTTTAGAATTCTCCAAAATGCTGGGATGAAATTAGAATTTTTGCAAAATACAGGATTATTTGTGGTTTTTTCCTTTTTTGATTTAATAAATGTCCAAAACAAACTAATTAGGGAAAAAACAAAGCAATTAGAGAACATACATATAGAAATATTAATCACTCTCTTATCCCTAAAAACACTGATAAATCAAATAGCAAAAATGCTCGAAATTATCTTTTTTTATTTTTTGAGGGGAAACCAGAAAAACTGCATTCATACCAGAAAGGCATTACAAATACAAGGAGTAAGCCAAAAAGGCAAACACTCAACCCAAGAGATGCTATTTGCTTTTCCTTTTATTTTGTATCTGATAAATATGTAACAATTATGCATTTATTGACATTCCTATAACATTAATCACGCTTCACCAGAATAAAAAACGCAACGCATAATGCAGTTTCAGGCATTAATTTCGTTGAAGGAACACAATTATTGCCAAAGCAATGGTACCATTTACTATTTATTCATTTGATACGCACTCGACAGAAGTTATTATCGCTGCAAAATTTGATTTCCGATACCCATCGATTCATGTCGTGGCAAAAGGATTTTCATAATAATATTGGACAGTGTTTTGAGATGAGAGTACTCAAAACCAAACCCGCTAAACAACCTCTGTCGAATATATACCAAGTGAACGTATAGCGATACCAGCGAAGCGAAAAGAAAATCAATATGAAGCCAACAAACAGTACTTATTCTAATTTTTTCGATTTTTCAAAGATTGTAAAAAAAAAAGAACACAAATAGTTATTTAATTACCCGAAGCGAGGACGATAAACCATATGCGAAGAAGGCTTCGAATCGGAAAGCCTTTATGCAGTTCTTTGTATTGGTCAACCTTGCAGCCAGGGCAATCTGGGTAGTACTCTTTCTTCACTACAAACCTCTCTCTCAATCCCTCTTCTGCCATTTTTTTTTTTCTTCTTCTCACTTTTTTTTTTTTTTTTTTTTTGTTGAAAATCTTAGGGAAACTAGAGATTGATCTAATGGTTTTTCTTCGCTTGGAAAATGAGCAAAACGCTGGTCGTATAATGATTCTGTTTTGCTTGGACAATATTTGTTCTTGATTATTTATATCAAGAGTTTTATTGGCTTTTTGCTGTTACCTATTACATCAGCCATTGCGAAATGTTATTAATTGGTCAGTTGCGAATGGTGATGGAGAGATTCTGAACTGGGCAGACAGAGACCCCACAGCTTAATATAAGGCAACTTATATTAATAGTATTACATATCTGCCAAATAAAATGCCTATAAGTTATAACAAATAAGGGAGCAAGAAAAAAAAAAAGAAATACTAAAAGTTAGAGAAAATTACGAATGAATTGACTCAATATTTACAAAATTATATAAGAATATTAAATATTTTATAAATATTTGATATTTTCTTAAGGGAATTTTTTTTTAAAATAGCTATTTTTTAGAAAATAATTTTAAAAAATAGCCACAATTTCAAAAAATTAAGAAAATAGCCCTTTCAGAAAATTTTTTATACATGTAAGAAATTTTTTACATCAAATTTTTTGTGTAATTTTGTTATTGTAAGAAATTATTTCTTACGTGTGTAATAAATTTTTTATGTCTAGTTTTTAAGGTTTTTAAAACCGTGGCTTTTTTTAAAAAACACATCATCCAAAATGGCTATTTACATAACTGATCATTTTCTTATTTATAATACATAATTTTTTAGAGATATGTAATTGAGTAAATAGTCATTTTCTTAGTGATGTTTCAAAAAAATAGCCAACATTTTGATTAATTAAGAAATTAGTCATTTTTGTAACTACATAATAATGTGCATTTACATTTTTATCTTTAGTTCTTTTATGCATTAGTGACTAATAACTTAATTTTTTTATACGTTGGCCATTTCCTTAAAGCACAAACTAATAAATGACCCAATTTCAAATAGACCCAAAGAATCTACTAATATCCACGGTATTTATGATACTATATATTAAAGAATTTCCTAAAGGATATACTATATATATATCATGGATATTTTTTGACATTTCAGTGGATACTCTAAAAAAATATATTTTCTTAATATCAACACTGATGTTTCAAAATATGGATAACATGGTGAAAATGTAGAGATTGTCGAAAATTTTAATCCATACTTATATAATATAACGTGAAGCACCAATAAAATAAAACATTCTGAAAAGCCCTTACTATATATATATTATCCTTACGAGTGCTTCAACTACCATTTTTCTTCATTCCCACAATAGAATATGAAGCTCATCCACAACAGTTGCCTTGATTGACTTTTGTTTTTATTTCTATTTACTTTATCCTTGTTGTTGAAGAGCAAAACAACTAGCTAATTGGAGAAAAGTGCGTTAAAAATTGTTTTCATGGCTGGGAAAAAGTTAGGCACGTAAACAGAGAAAACATTTTTTTATCTTCGTTTGCTGTGTTTCTCACATTTTTAATTACTAGATAAGATTTTAAAAAATATATTAAATAAAAAATATATGATTTGTCAGTTTGTAACGAAAAAGAACAATCACAGGGACAGCAAATTTCTTCTCGCATAAAATGGTATACATTTATAGTTATAATCAAAAGAAACGCATATTTCATTTAATAACAGATAAATGTTACTGTAACCATAAGATCTTTTCTTACTCTTCTATTTTCTTTTTCATTTTTCTTTTTGGGTTAATTAATTTCTCTGCAAAAACTTCTTACTAAATTTTGATTCTGTGAGGCCCTACACCACAGAATTAGGAAACAAAGAAACCTGTAGGCAAGAATAAATCCTAGATCAGTACTCAATTACATGGATATTTTTAGGGGTTAGGGTTTTGTTCTTTGTACAATCATACAAAATGAATGGAGGTATGTTTCTTCTTGCTGTTGTAACAAATTGGTTCGTTTTTGTGAGTTGAATTTGGAGTTTGTATCTTCAGCAAGGTCATGGGTTTTGGAATTGGGCTATTTGTATATAAGTTTTAAAAAGACTGATGAGAGTTACGTTAGAATTTTAAAAAATAAAATAAAATTAGAGGGACATATATAATTTTCCCTAAAAACATAAAATTTTTGGGGATTTTTTCTTCAATATAATATATAATAGTTGGCTATGTCACGGAACTGCATGTCTAATTATGTTGTGATATACGTGTCTATATATATGTATATTAATATGATTGTATGCATATAAATAAGAGTTTATTTAATATTTAATCATTTTGTAGTCAATATTTTATAAGAAATGATTAATATTTTCAAAAATTAAATTCTTAGGCACTAATACATAAAAAAAAAAAACTAAAAGCACAAAAGTAAAAACATATCATTTTATAATTAAAAAATAACTAATTTTTTAATTAATTGAAACGTTAATTATTTTAAACATCATTCAAAAAATAATTATTTTCTCAATTATTTTTATAAAAAAAATTATATAATATTATCTCTACCAAGCGAAGGCCAACTGCAACTAGTATACCAAAGTACTATTCGTAAAGAAAATAAAGAAAAAAAAAGTAGTAAGCTTTCACATTCATGTGAAGTCAAGCAACATGAAAATAAATCATAATTAGCTATGGCGTAATTATTGTCATATGGCTAAATTCATTGAAACTATAAGAATACAATTCAATGTTGTACTTTGTCCAGCGTTCAACGCAAAAGTCCAAGCATATTAAATAGGAATCTAAATTGAAATAGAAAAAAAAACGTGGATAAGCATCTTCAAAAGGGAAAATAAATAAAATTTAAGAGGAAAAAGACACATAAATAAAACTTGGAAGACAAACTGTCTCGGAGAAGAGCACTTTTTGTTTAGATAGAATGCAATCACTTTCATAGATCATCATTACGATAGATAGTGTCCGTAATATATTCATAAATCCTATAAATACAAAAAAAAAAAAAAAACCCCTTAAATGATGTTATAAAACATACCAAGTTCAATAAAAATGTTGCAATAATACTTTCAGTTCTAATGTTATACTTATATATTGGCTTAATTTAAAAATTAAAATACTTTTAGTTTCTGATAATGTCACAATTTGTATTTTCAGCTTATTAATTTCAAGGAAAAACACTTTCAGTTTCTAATAATGTCACACCTGTAATGGGCACACAAGAATTTATGAAAGCAAAATGAAAAAAGTAATGCATGATTTTAAACTATAGATAAATATCATATTCATGATTACATGAGCATTATTTTTTTAACATGCCCGTAAAGGCACTGCGAAACTTACAATATTAATAGAATATTATACTATTGCTCAAACCAAAATAATAAATAAAGATGAAAAATGAAGAGTTTTTGAGTGATTTTTTTTTCTTTTACAGATTGACACATATTGCCATAATTCATTGAACGTGAGCAGCTTCAGACGTAAACAAAGTAGAGAAACGAAGGAAAAAAGGCTCTGACGCGGTGACCATTCAACTGCAGAAATTAATATAATTGGGTTTAATTAATCTTGTTTTACAAGGAAAAAAAAAAACTGCTATATGTTATGTAATGACATGAATTTAATATCACTGTGCTAATTAATTTATTTGTATTTCTACCTCAGTAGTTACCAATTTGTAAAATTGGTCAGTTTCGTCAAATCTGATAATTTGGAACTATGAGAGAAATTATGAAATTAGCATGGTTATCTTACAATCTTAAAAGTTAGACGTGTTAGGAATTTATGTTTGATTCGAAATTGATATTTAAATTCCTAAGTTTACGTTTTTAAATAACGTGTGCAATTTTAAAATTTCTCGGAAAATTTGTTGCATTTTCGTGGTCCATTTTTTTTGTCATTTTGGGCCCAATTAGCCCAAGCCCATTAGGGCATTTTCTTTCTCCCTTTCTTTTCCCCCCACAGCCGACCAAGTCCCCCCCACCTTCCTCACAATTTTTTTTCTTTCTTCTTCTTTTTTTTTCCTTTCCTCTCTCTCTCCCTCTCTCCGCCGGCCGACTAGCCTCCCCCGCCGGTGCCGCCGCTCCTCCGCCCAGCCCGCGTGCACAGCGCCGGTGCCGCCCCGCCGCCAGCACCGCTCGGCCCGAGCTCCAGCCCGCGCGCGCAGCTCCGCCAGCGCGAGCCCCGCGCGCCTCTCCCTCCCTTCGCGCTGCGCGTGCTTCCTCCGCACGCCGAGCAGCAGCGCGCCACTCCGCCGAGCTCGCCCAGCCTCTGCGCGCGCTGCCGGCGTCGACCCAAGCCTCCCCTTCGCGCCCGCGTGCGTCCCCGAGCAGCAGCGCGCCTCTCCGTCGCGCGCAGCCCAGCCGGAGCGTCGATCTCCTCCGCGCCGAGCTCCGCCGCGCCGACCCAGCCTCCGAGCACCTCGGTCCGAGCTCCTCCGCGCGAGATCTGCCCGTCGCGGGCAACCCCAGGTCCGGCCACCGCCGCGCAGCGCCGGCCAACCCCTCCCGCACGGCCGCGTAACCACGCCGACCCTCGTCGCGTCGTGGTCTCCTCCGGGCAGCAGCCGTGCCCTTTTCGCGTTGAGCTCGTCTCGTCCGTCGTCGTCGAAGCTGACGACTCTCCCTCGCTCCGCCATTGTTTGAGTTGTCGCGTTACCAAGCCGACACCGAGGTAAGCTTCGTGTCCGCCGCGTTGTCGTTGAATGTTCAACTTGGATCTTTAAATTTTAGCGGGTTAATTCCTTGTTTCCGTTGTAGTTTAGAGTTGTCGTCGCTTCGCACCGTTGCCGGGTTAATTTGTTAGCCGTTGCGTGCTTTCTCGAGCCGTAATTACTCAAGTTTGGTGAGCCTCGTTTCCTTTTTGTGGTTGTTGTTAGATACTCGATTTTCGTCGATTGTGTTGTTAACGAAAGTCTATCTTATTCGAGGCTTGTTTTTGTAAAGCATCGTATTGAGAAAAATTGTTATGTCGTAGTGGGTGATTGAAATTAGTTTGCGTTCAAGAATCGTGTTATTATGGGCTTGAACTTGTTAGACGCCTAGAGGTCGTTTTTAATTCGGTTTACCTTGAGTTTTTGACACCTTAAAGTGTGCTAATTTAGTAGCGAAAAGTTGGGAATTCGTTTTTGTGCGGCAAACTTCACGCGCTTAAATGTTTATTTTTCGCACTATATTTGTAATTGTTGAAATCCCGATTTATCCGTGCTTAGACGAGCGGGAACTAAATTTTCTCTTTTAGATGCGGTTTTGGAAAAAAATAAAAATAAAAATAAAATTTCCAAGTGATATTATTTTGAAAGTTTGATTTGGAGATTTGGTTGTCAAAAATCAAATAGTGGAAAAAGAGAAAATTATGCACGTTATTGGTTATTCAACTGTGTGAAGTTGTATTTTGACAATTGTGCCATTCAAATGTGAATGAGTGATAAATCTGGGTCACAATTCCGAGCGTTTCTCATCATGTTGCATTTAAGTTCGAAATTTGATCCGATCATTTTATTATGCCAAAATTGTGCAGGATCACCACCGAAACACTCAAGGACGCACGACCCCTCACCGTCGTATACTAAAGGTATAACCAAGCGGCCAAAAATTGAGTTTTTGTCGTAAAATGTTACGACATTGGAAGCGTGACTTGAGTTAGGATATTGTTGGAATCCTTGAGAATTATGTTATGAGTTTAGCCTTTGAGGCTCGAGAATTACTGTTATTATAAAAATTTGGAAATGTCTTGATATGGTGTTTATTGACTCTAGTTGTTGATATGTTGGATTGTGACCGAAATTAGTTCGGTGCTGGGTTGATATTAGGTGAAGGCTTCGGCCGGGATATCCGAAAAACAGGGGAAACTCTGCCGGATTTCCGGTTCGAAGCCTAGGCACTTTTATTGATTTAATCATTGTACGAGTAAGGCTAAGAACCTATTCCTCACATAAACAAATCCAAAGACAACAGTTAGGACGGAAACAAGCTTAGATGGGCTTTCTTAATGAATTATTACCCGTTCCACTAACTAGAGTCACATTCTTCGAGTCTACCAATCCCAAGTTCTTTCTCTCCTGTACTTAGTGGTAAACCTTGGCGTTGATCATTAATTGCTTGTGTGGAACAGAAGCATCTCACACAAAGCACGAGAAGAGACGCCCCTAGGGAAAGGATTTCGAGGACCGAAGCGAGGAGCTTAGGACCTCAAGTAAGTGGATCCCCTCTGTAACACGAGTAGACTCCACCTTGGTCGAGCGACCATTTATGTTTGTGAATTCGGATTGGCTTGTGGTGTTGTAATTAGATGTTCATTTGATTTAATTGTTTTGATACATGTTTGGGGTGCGTGAGTATGGGATCACGTGCTTTTATTTTATTTTCTAACCCATAAGTATGGGATTATGGGTTTAAGTGTCTTACATGTGCATGTGTGTCATTCTGTCTGTGGGTATGGGACCATGGACATAAAACTATCCATATATCGTTGTTGAGATTGCCTTGCAGGTTGAATGAATTCCAGAATGGTTCAAAGAGCGGGGAAGCACCTAAATTCTCGAATAAGCTCGACGGGGCGTTGGTGAAATTCATTCCGAGACGGCCCGACGGGGCCATTGGTCGTAAAAGGTCTCGGAACGGCCCGAGGGGCTCAGAGGAGGTTGGCGGATAGCCTTCCTCACGTTATGTTGTTTAATGATCCGGATCGGCCCGACGGGGCAAATTAAGGTTAATAATTCCGAAACGACCCGACGGGGTCATTGGTCGCGAAAGGTTTCGGAAAGGGCAAAGAGGCCCGAAGGGAGACGATGTTCCCATAAAAATATAAATTGAACGGGACGGCCCAAGGGGCCCACTATTGTTTCAAGTCCCGAAAATGCCCGACGGGGCGATTGTGAAATTAATTCCGAAACGGCCCGACGGGGCCATTGGCCGCAAAAGGTTTCGGAATGGCCGACGGGCCTAATGAATGTTAAGTAAGGATCCTTTAAAATTAATAAGCCGTGTGCACACGTATATTTGGTAAAGTAAGAGCGTAACGTAAAGTTTTAAAGTAAAACCAGAGGTGGGTTGAATCTATGACTCGGGTTGCAACCGTTGGATTGGTAACTTAATTCTTCAATAGGGACTTTTCTATTGTGATATTTATGATTATTGAATTTGTGATGAATGTTATTACTTATGTCCCTAATCCACTTATTGGGCTATTAGCTCACTAGTGTGCTCGTGTTGCAGGTAAGTTAAAGGGGAAGATCGAAAGCTAGGCGGCAATGAAGGAAGACGGCGGGTGCATACGGGTTCGACCTTGTGGGCGTCGTGTTGACCGTTGGCTATTCGAGGGCAAAAGTTTTTGAAGTCCTAAACTCATTTTGACAAACCTTCATACGAAACCTAATTTTGATGATTATGGGGTCACGGTTGGGAACCCGTGCTTAGGAGTTAAAATGTATTTATTATTATTATCGTGTAAAAAGTTCAAATTTAACCGTATTTTTGGGATATTGAATACTTATATCGTTATAAATTATTGTGATTTAAAATCTTTTATGATATTTTCGTAATACTATACTTTGGGTCGTTACAAAGTTGGTATCAGAGCCACGGTTTAGCCGGTTCTGTAGACAACCCCGTATGCACAAGCGTGATTCCTCGTTGTCGCCACTGTAAGTGCCTTTCCTTTAACTTCACGAGTATTACCACATTGCCTTAGGTTGAAATACTTGCAGATTAATGCTCTACGATGTCAGAACGAGGAGATAGAGCGGAGACTAAGAACTCCAGCCAGGAACAGAGGGAGCGTGTGTCCAAGTAATATAGGCGTTTCATGCGTCAGATAGTGGAGATGCAGCGATGTGTTTCGAGCGCCTTTACGTTCAAGAGATGGGTGGGGTACGCTGACGGTGGAGGACACCTCAGAAGAGGAGTATCCCGACGAGGATGATAATTAGATAGTATAGGTGGAGACACTAACCACAATTTCGTTGCCCTATGGTAGTCGTACGAGTATCAGTTTAACGTAGCTTAACATCGTACCTAACCGAATAAGAAGTGACGTACGTGGTAATTTATAATTAGCGTTTATTTATTTATTTCGACTAATTGAGATAGAAGCTAAATCTGACCAGTTATGTGTTGTGTCATCCTCTTTGAAGGATCTTTATGTCTTTGATGATGCTTGTGTTATTCTCGTCATAATGCAACTATGTATGACGAATTAGTATTTATTTGTGCTATGTGATGTTAACTTGTCTTCTCCCCGATTTTATGACGATTGCTTCAAACTGGCATTCTTTTGTCTAGTTTATGTAGTGAATTTAACCTTAGTGCGTTGACTCAGGTCATTTGTTATTCTACATCCTCGTTGACTATGACGAGGCCAAACTTGTCGAGGACAATGGCCGAACTTCGCGAGGCCATGGAACGCCAAATCGAGATTCAGCGACAGCAAACGGAGGTGTTAAATCGCCTGATGGAGCACATGGGACGTGGGGCCTTACCTCTCCCTCCCCCGCCTCCGGTTGAGGCCCAAGGGCAAGTAGAGGGCGAAGAACCGCCCGAACATCCAGATCCGGCTCTAGGAGCCGATGTAGTTCACCCGGGGGCAGCGGAGATTCTCCCGGGAGGCTCTCCAGTACAAGGCAGGGCAGCGGCGTACCCTAACCCTGCAGTGGACGCCCCTTACCCCGCGGGGAATCCTATTCCGGGCATACCACTAAATCCCCCGATGATGCAAGCTCATGCTCCGGCGATTCGACCTCCGGCACCCGGTTTGGCACCACACGTTTATGCCCAAGGAATGCCGGTGCCACATATGACTTTGGAGGCGGTCTACGAGAGGTTTCGTAGGGCCCAACCTCCATCATTCGATGGTACTCCGGACCCTCTCGCTGCTGAAGAATGGATAAGTCGCGTAGAACTTATCTTTGACATGATGCAAATATCAGACCATGAGAAGGTTTCGTGCGCCGTCTTTATGCTCAATAAAGACGCGCGTTATTGGTGGAGCGTGGTGAAGCAGACTCGGGATGTCAGTACCATGACTTGGGCTGATTTCCAGCAAGTGTTCCATGAGAAGTACTTCAGCGAGGCCGTTCAAAATAGCAAGATGAACGAGTTTATCAATTTGCGTCAAGGAAAGCTGAGCGTCGCAGACTATGTCTTGAAGTTCGACCAGTTGGCCAAGTTTGCGCCGGACATTGTGGCCACCGACGCTAGTCGGAAGAATAAGTTTATGCGAGGCCTAAATTCTGACATTGCTCGTTTTGTTGACACGGGCAGAGAAGGACCCACCAGCTACGCAGACGCCGTCCAGCGTGCTCTACGCTCGGAGTCTTGGGGGACTAAGCATGAAGAGAAGCCCGAGCCCCACTCGTCGCAAGCAGACGGAGCACATAACAGATCACATTTTGGCCGCTCACATAGCACTAACTTTCCTTCACGTCCCCACAATGGCAGAAACCGATCGAATTATAACTCACCCAACCTATCGGGCGGGAACAATTCTGGGAACAAGCGCAAGTCGGAAGCCAACTTCCCAAACAGGTCTGACCAGGCGAAGAAGCGCGACACCAATGTTCCTCCGTGCCCTACGTGTGGGAGACACCACCCAGGAGAGTGTCGGTACAACAACAACAGTCCAAGGTGTTACAATTGCGACAAACCAGGCCACTACGCTAGGGAGTGCCGAGAACCTGGAGGTCAAGCGCGGAACCAGGGAAATCAAGGCGGAGATCAAGCTAAGTCCAACGCTCGAGTTTTTGCAATTACTGAAGGCGAAGTAGCCGCAGGACCCTCAACTGCTGTTACAGGTCAGATCTCTATTGCCAACACTATTGCTTACGTCCCCATAGAGTTAGGGGCTTCTCACTTTTTTTTTTATTATTGCGGGTGGATTTGTTAAAAAGTTAGATAGGAAACCCGACGACTTGACATAATCTTTCCTAGCGGCTACCCCTACAAGCAAGACTATGGGGTCTCGGTTCTGGTTTAGGGGTGTTTTGATAAGCCTCCTTCGCTGTTCACTTACGCTAGGAGGAAGAAGAAAATGATTGCGGGGAAGAAATATAATTGTGATGAGATAGGACTTATTTGCTATTTCTTTATTATTAGATTTACCCTTTTTATTATCGTTAGAAATGTTATTTTGCTTCTTGTGATTTTGTGTTGCTGTCATGGTTAGTTGCAAATGTATATGGAATGTGTGGGAATATATGCCAAGTAATGAGAAAGATGAGGTACCAGATATTTTTAGCAAAATATTGTGGGTACAGGAGAGTAAGTGTCGCCCAGAGGGTTAACCAGACCCATAATCTCTTCCCTTCAAGCGTGAAAAATGCTTGATGGCGGTAGTTAGGGTTATCACCAGTTTAAAATACACGAGGAAGACATACCCAAGGCCGTTTTCTGTACCCATTACGGGCATTATGAATTCTTGGTGATGTCCTACGGACTCACCAATGCTCCGGCCGCGTTCATTGGTCTAATGAATCGTGTCTTCGAAGACTATCTCATCAAGATTGTTTTAGTCTTTATCGATGATATTCTCGTTCATTCGAAGACAAAGGGGGAGCATGAAGAGCATTTTCGAGCCGTTTTGGAAAGGTTACCAAAGCGTTTTATGAGAAGTTCAAGAAGTGTGAGTTTCGGTTGGAAAAGGTCTCTTTTCTTGGACTCATGGTGTCTAAGGAACGAATTTCGGTGGATCTATCTAAGATTGAACAGTTAGTTCATGGAATTAGCCCACGACGGTCACGAAAGTTAGTAGTTTCTTGGGCTTAACCGGGTACTATAGGCGATTTTTAGAGGAGTTCTCCAAACCCGCTCTACCTTTAACCCGCCTTACTCGAAGGAATACCAAGTTTTCTTGGACTCTGACTTGTGAAGAGAGCTTTCAAGAGCTCAAAACCCGTCTCACAACTGCTCTAGTGTTGATAATCCCTACGGGGACCACTGGATTTGCCCTTTTTGCGATGCCATTTGAGTGATTGTAGATAGGCTCATAAAGTCGGCGCATATTTTTTTATTTTATTTTATTTTTCTTTTCTTTTTGCCGGTCGAATGACA
This sequence comes from Boehmeria nivea var. tenacissima, assembly GCA_018132145.1. Classification (NCBI taxonomy): domain Eukaryota; kingdom Viridiplantae; phylum Streptophyta; class Magnoliopsida; order Rosales; family Urticaceae; genus Boehmeria; species Boehmeria nivea. Next base: position 14,959,718 of record CM030875.1, on the reverse strand, counting down.
TACCCCATGGATAGGTTGACGGAGATTTATGTTCAGGAGCTAGTGAGGCTCCACTGAGTATCAGTATCTCATCTTAGACAGAGATACTAGGTTCACTTCCGCTTTTTGCAAGAGCTTGCATCGGGCCATGGGAACTCAGTTGAAGTTTAGCACAGCGTTCCATCCACAGACTGACGGTCAGACAGAGCGTACCAACCAAACGCTCGAAGACATGCTTCGTGCCTGTATCTTGGATTTCCAAGGTTCGTGGAGCACGTACCTGCCTTTGATCGAGTTTGCTTACAACAACAGTTACCAAGCAACTGAGGAACAGGATCATTCCGATGGTCAGGGTGCAATGGGGAAATCATGCTGAGGAAGAGGCAACTTGGGAACTCGAGAGTGCCATGAGAGAGAAATACCCTCACTTGTTCTAAGTTTCGAGGACGAAACTTTTGTAAGGGGGTAGGATTGTAATGACATGAATTTAATATCACTGTGCTAATTAATTTATTTGTATTTCTACCTCAGTAGTTACCAATTTGTAAAATTGGTCAGTTTCGTCAAATCTGATAATTTGGAACTATGAGAGAAATTATGAAATTAGCATGGTTATCTTACAATCTTAAAAGTTAGACGTGTTAGGAATTTATGTTTGATTCGAAATTGATATTTAAATTCCTAAGTTTACGTTTTTAAATAACGTGTGCAATTTTAAAATTTCTCGGAAAATTTGTTGCATTTTCGTGGTCCATTTTTTTTGCCATTTTGGGCCCAATTAGCCCAAGCCCATTAGGGCATTTTCTTTCTCCCTTTCTTTTCCCCCCACAGCCGACCAAGTCCCCCCCACCTTCCTCACAATTTTTTTTCTTTCTTCTTCTTTTTTTTTTCCTTTCCTCTCTCTCTCCCTCTCTCCGCCGGCCGACTAGCCTCCCCCGCCGGTGCCGCCGCTCCTCCGCCCAGCCCGCGTGCACAGCGCCGGTGCCGCCCCGCCGCCAGCACCGCTCGGCCCGAGCTCCAGCCCGCGCGCGCAGCTCCGCCAGCGCGAGCCCCGCGCGCCTCTCCCTCCCTTCGCGCTGCGCGTGCTTCCTCCGCACGCCGAGCAGCAGCGCGCCACTCCGCCGAGCTCGCCCAGCCTCTGCGCGCGCTGTCGGCGTCGACCCAAGCCTCCCCTTCGCGCCCGCGTGCGTCCCCGAGCAGCAGCGCGCCTCTCCGTCGCGCGCAGCCCAGCCGGAGCGTCGATCTCCTCCGCGCCGAGCTCCGCCGCGCCGACCCAGCCTCCGAGCACCTCGGTCCGAGCTCCTCCGCGCGAGATCTGCCCGTCGCGGGCAACCCCAGGTCCGGCCACCGCCGCGCAGCGCCGGCCAACCCCTCCCGCACGGCCGCGTAACCACGCCGACCCTCGTCGCGTCGTGGTCTCCTCCGGGCAGCAGCCGTGCCCTTTTCGCGTTGAGCTCGTCTCGTCCGTCGTCGTCGAAGCTGACGACTCTCCCTCGCTCCGCCATTGTTTGAGTTGTCGCGTTACCAAGCCGACACCGAGGTAAGCTTCGTGTCCGCCGCGTTGTCGTTGAATGTTCAACTTGGATCTTTAAATTTTAGCGGGTTAATTCCTTGTTTCCGTTGTAGTTTAGAGTTGTCGTCGCTTCGCACCGTTGCCGGGTTAATTTGTTAGCCGTTGCGTGCTTTCTCGAGCCGTAATTACTCAAGTTTGGTGAGCCTCGTTTCCTTTTTGTGGTTGTTGTTAGATACTCGATTTTCGTCGATTGTGTTGTTAACGAAAGTCTATCTTATTCGAGGCTTGTTTTTGTAAAGCATCGTATTGAGAAAAATTGTTATGTCGTAGTGGGTGATTGAAATTAGTTTGCGTTCAAGAATCGTGTTATTATGGGCTTGAACTTGTTAGACGCCTAGAGGTCGTTTTTAATTCGGTTTACCTTGAGTTTTTGACACCTTAAAGTGTGCTAATTTAGTAGCGAAAAGTTGGGAATTCGTTTTTGTGCGGCAAACTTCACGCGCTTAAATGTTTATTTTTCGCACTATATTTGTAATTGTTGAAATCCCGATTTATCCGTGCTTAGACGAGCGGGAACTAAATTTTCTCTTTTAGATGCGGTTTTGGAAAAAAATAAAAATAAAAATAAAATTTCCAAGTGATATTATTTTGAAAGTTTGATTTGGAGATTTGGTTGTCAAAAATCAAATAGTGGAAAAAGAGAAAATTATGCACGTTATTGGTTATTCAACTGTGTGAAGTTGTATTTTGACAATTGTGCCATTCAAATGTGAATGAGTGATAAATCTGGGTCACAATTCCGAGCGTTTCTCATCATGTTGCATTTAAGTTCGAAATTTGATCCGATCATTTTATTATGCCAAAATTGTGCAGGATCACCACCGAAACACTCAAGGACGCACGACCCCTCACCGTCGTATACTAAAGGTATAACCAAGCGGCCAAAAATTGAGTTTTTGTCGTAAAATGTTACGACATTGGAAGCGTGACTTGAGTTAGGATATTGTTGGAATCCTTGAGAATTATGTTATGAGTTTAGCCTTTGAGGCTCGAGAATTACTGTTATTATAAAAATTTGGAAATGTCTTGATATGGTGTTTATTGACTCTAGTTGTTGATATGTTGGATTGTGACCGAAATTAGTTCGGTGCTGGGTTGATATTAGGTGAAGGCTTCGGCCGGGATATCCGAAAAACAGGGGAAACTCTGCCGGATTTCCGGTTCGAAGCCTAGGCACTTTTATTGATTTAATCATTGTACGAGTAAGGCTAAGAACCTATTCCTCACATAAACAAATCCAAAGACAACAGTTAGGACGGAAACAAGCTTAGATGGGCTTTCTTAATGAATTATTACCCGTTCCACTAACTAGAGTCACATTCTTCGAGTCTACCAATCCCAAGTTCTTTCTCTCCTGTACTTAGTGGTAAACCTTGGCGTTGATCATTAATTGCTTGTGTGGAACAGAAGCATCTCACACAAAGCACGAGAAGAGACGCCCCTAGGGAAAGGATTTCGAGGACCGAAGCGAGGAGCTTAGGACCTCAAGTAAGTGGATCCCCTCTGTAACACGAGTAGACTCCACCTTGGTCGAGCGACCATTTATGTTTGTGAATTCGGATTGGCTTGTGGTGTTGTAATTAGATGTTCATTTGATTTAATTGTTTTGATACATGTTTGGGGTGCGTGAGTATGGGATCACGTGCTTTTATTTTATTTTCTAACCCATAAGTATGGGATTATGGGTTTAAGTGTCTTACATGTGCATGTGTGTCATTCTGTCTGTGGGTATGGGACCATGGACATAAAACTATCCATATATCGTTGTTGAGATTGCCTTGCAGGTTGAATGAATTCCAGAATGGTTCAAAGAGCGGGGAAGCACCTAAATTCTCGAATAAGCTCGACGGGGCGTTGGTGAAATTCATTCCGAGACGGCCCGACGGGGCCATTGGTCGTAAAAGGTCTCGGAACGGCCCGAGGGGCTCAGAGGAGGTTGGCGGATAGCCTTCCTCACGTTATGTTGTTTAATGATCCGGATCGGCCCGACGGGGCAAATTAAGGTTAATAATTCCGAAACGACCCGACGGGGTCATTGGTCGCGAAAGGTTTCGGAAAGGGCAAAGAGGCCCGAAGGGAGACGATGTTCCCATAAAAATATAAATTGAACGGGACGGCCCAAGGGGCCCACTATTGTTTCAAGTCCCGAAAATGCCCGACGGGGCGATTGTGAAATTAATTCCGAAACGGCCCGACGGGGCCATTGGCCGCAAAAGGTTTCGGAATGGCCGACGGGCCTAATGAATGTTAAGTAAGGATCCTTTAAAATTAATAAGCCGTGTGCACACGTATATTTGGTAAAGTAAGAGCGTAACGTAAAGTTTTAAAGTAAAACCAGAGGTGGGTTGAATCTATGACTCGGGTTGCAACCGTTGGATTGGTAACTTAATTCTTCAATAGGGACTTTTCTATTGTGATATTTATGATTATTGAATTTGTGATGAATGTTATTACTTATGTCCCTAATCCACTTATTGGGCTATTAGCTCACTAGTGTGCTCGTGTTGCAGGTAAGTTAAAGGGGAAGATCGAAAGCTAGGCGGCAATGAAGGAAGACGGCGGGTGCATACGGGTTCGACCTTGTGGGCGTCGTGTTGACCGTTGGCTATTCGAGGGCAAAAGTTTTTGAAGTCCTAAACTCATTTTGACAAACCTTCATACGAAACCTAATTTTGATGATTATGGGGTCACGGTTGGGAACCCGTGCTTAGGAGTTAAAATGTATTTATTATTATTATCGTGTAAAAAGTTCAAATTTAACCGTATTTTTGGGATATTGAATACTTATATCGTTATAAATTATTGTGATTTAAAATCTTTTATGATATTTTCGTAATACTATACTTTGGGTCGTTACAAAGTTGGTATCAGAGCCACGGTTTAGCCGGTTCTGTAGACAACCCCGTATGCACAAGCGTGATTCCTCGTTGTCGCCACTGTAAGTGCCTTTCCTTTAACTTCACGAGTATTACCACATTGCCTTAGGTTGAAATACTTGCAGATTAATGCTCTACGATGTCAGAACGAGGAGATAGAGCGGAGACTAAGAACTCCAGCCAGGAACAGAGGGAGCGTGTGTCCAAGTAATATAGGCGTTTCATGCGTCAGATAGTGGAGATGCAGCGATGTGTTTCGAGCGCCTTTACGTTCAAGAGATGGGTGGGGTACGCTGACGGTGGAGGACACCTCAGAAGAGGAGTATCCCGACGAGGATGATAATTAGATAGTATAGGTGGAGACACTAACCACAATTTCGTTGCCCTATGGTAGTCGTACGAGTATCAGTTTAACGTAGCTTAACATCGTACCTAACCGAATAAGAAGTGACGTACGTGGTAATTTATAATTAGCGTTTATTTATTTATTTCGACTAATTGAGATAGAAGCTAAATCTGACCAGTTATGTGTTGTGTCATCCTCTTTGAAGGATCTTTATGTCTTTGATGATGCTTGTGTTATTCTCGTCATAATGCAACTATGTATGACGAATTAGTATTTATTTGTGCTATGTGATGTTAACTTGTCTTCTCCCCGATTTTATGACGATTGCTTCAAACTGGCATTCTTTTGTCTAGTTTATGTAGTGAATTTAACCTTAGTGCGTTGACTCAGGTCATTTGTTATTCTACATCCTCGTTGACTATGACGAGGCCAAACTTGTCGAGGACAATGGCCGAACTTCGCGAGGCCATGGAACGCCAAATCGAGATTCAGCGACAGCAAACGGAGGTGTTAAATCGCCTGATGGAGCACATGGGACGTGGGGCCTTACCTCTCCCTCCCCCGCCTCCGGTTGAGGCCCAAGGGCAAGTAGAGGGCGAAGAACCGCCCGAACATCCAGATCCGGCTCTAGGAGCCGATGTAGTTCACCCGGGGGCAGCGGAGATTCTCCCGGGAGGCTCTCCAGTACAAGGCAGGGCAGCGGCGTACCCTAACCCTGCAGTGGACGCCCCTTACCCCGCGGGGAATCCTATTCCGGGCATACCACTAAATCCCCCGATGATGCAAGCTCATGCTCCGGCGATTCGACCTCCGGCACCCGGTTTGGCACCACACGTTTATGCCCAAGGAATGCCGGTGCCACATATGACTTTGGAGGCGGTCTACGAGAGGTTTCGTAGGGCCCAACCTCCATCATTCGATGGTACTCCGGACCCTCTCGCTGCTGAAGAATGGATAAGTCGCGTAGAACTTATCTTTGACATGATGCAAATATCAGACCATGAGAAGGTTTCGTGCGCCGTCTTTATGCTCAATAAAGACGCGCGTTATTGGTGGAGCGTGGTGAAGCAGACTCGGGATGTCAGTACCATGACTTGGGCTGATTTCCAGCAAGTGTTCCATGAGAAGTACTTCAGCGAGGCCGTTCAAAATAGCAAGATGAACGAGTTTATCAATTTGCGTCAAGGAAAGCTGAGCGTCGCAGACTATGTCTTGAAGTTCGACCAGTTGGCCAAGTTTGCGCCGGACATTGTGGCCACCGACGCTAGTCGGAAGAATAAGTTTATGCGAGGCCTAAATTCTGACATTGCTCGTTTTGTTGACACGGGCAGAGAAGGACCCACCAGCTACGCAGACGCCGTCCAGCGTGCTCTACGCTCGGAGTCTTGGGGGACTAAGCATGAAGAGAAGCCCGAGCCCCACTCGTCGCAAGCAGACGGAGCACATAACAGATCACATTTTGGCCGCTCACATAGCACTAACTTTCCTTCACGTCCCCACAATGGCAGAAACCGATCGAATTATAACTCACCCAACCTATCGGGCGGGAACAATTCTGGGAACAAGCGCAAGTCGGAAGCCAACTTCCCAAACAGGTCTGACCAGGCGAAGAAGCGCGACACCAATGTTCCTCCGTGCCCTACGTGTGGGAGACACCACCCAGGAGAGTGTCGGTACAACAACAACAGTCCAAGGTGTTACAATTGCGACAAACCAGGCCACTACGCTAGGGAGTGCCGAGAACCTGGAGGTCAAGCGCGGAACCAGGGAAATCAAGGCGGAGATCAAGCTAAGTCCAACGCTCGAGTTTTTGCAATTACTGAAGGCGAAGTAGCCGCAGGACCCTCAACTGCTGTTACAGGTCAGATCTCTATTGCCAACACTATTGCTTACGTCCCCATAGAGTTAGGGGCTTCTCACTTTTTTTTTTATTATTGCGGGTGGATTTGTTAAAAAGTTAGATAGGAAACCCGACGACTTGACATAATCTTTCCTAGCGGCTACCCCTACAAGCAAGACTATGGGGTCTCGGTTCTGGTTTAGGGGTGTTTTGATAAGCCTCCTTCGCTGTTCACTTACGCTAGGAGGAAGAAGAAAATGATTGCGGGGAAGAAATATAATTGTGATGAGATAGGACTTATTTGCTATTTCTTTATTATTAGATTTACCCTTTTTATTATCGTTAGAAATGTTATTTTGCTTCTTGTGATTTTGTGTTGCTGTCATGGTTAGTTGCAAATGTATATGGAATGTGTGGGAATATATGCCAAGTAATGAGAAAGATGAGGTACCAGATATTTTTAGCAAAATATTGTGGGTACAGGAGAGTAAGTGTCGCCCAGAGGGTTAACCAGACCCATAATCTCTTCCCTTCAAGCGTGAAAAATGCTTGATGGCGGTAGTTAGGGTTATCACCAGTTTAAAATACACGAGGAAGACATACCCAAGGCCGTTTTCTGTACCCATTACGGGCATTATGAATTCTTGGTGATGTCCTACGGACTCACCAATGCTCCGGCCGCGTTCATTGGTCTAATGAATCGTGTCTTCGAAGACTATCTCATCAAGATTGTTTTAGTCTTTATCGATGATATTCTCGTTCATTCGAAGACAAAGGGGGAGCATGAAGAGCATTTTCGAGCCGTTTTGGAAAGGTTACCAAAGCGTTTTATGAGAAGTTCAAGAAGTGTGAGTTTCGGTTGGAAAAGGTCTCTTTTCTTGGACTCATGGTGTCTAAGGAACGAATTTCGGTGGATCTATCTAAGATTGAACAGTTAGTTCATGGAATTAGCCCACGACGGTCACGAAAGTTAGTAGTTTCTTGGGCTTAACCGGGTACTATAGGCGATTTTTAGAGGAGTTCTCCAAACCCGCTCTACCTTTAACCCGCCTTACTCGAAGGAATACCAAGTTTTCTTGGACTCTGACTTGTGAAGAGAGCTTTCAAGAGCTCAAAACCCGTCTCACAACTGCTCTAGTGTTGATAATCCCTACGGGGACCACTGGATTTGCCCTTTTTGCGATGCCATTTGAGTGATTGTAGATAGGCTCATAAAGTCGGCGCATATTTTTTTATTTTATTTTATTTTTCTTTTCTTTTTGCCGGTCGAATGACATACCCCATGGATAGGTTGACGGAGATTTATGTTCAGGAGCTAGTGAGGCTCCACTGAGTATCAGTATCTCATCTTAGACAGAGATACTAGGTTCACTTCCGCTTTTTGCAAGAGCTTGCATCGGGCCATGGGAACTCAGTTGAAGTTTAGCACAGCGTTCCATCCACAGACTGACGGTCAGACAGAGCGTACCAACCAAACGCTCGAAGACATGCTTCGTGCCTGTATCTTGGATTTCCAAGGTTCGTGGAGCACGTACCTGCCTTTGATCGAGTTTGCTTACAACAACAGTTACCAAGCAACTGAGGAACAGGATCATTCCGATGGTCAGGGTGCAATGGGGAAATCATGCTGAGGAAGAGGCAACTTGGGAACTCGAGAGTGCCATGAGAGAGAAATACCCTCACTTGTTCTAAGTTTCGAGGACGAAACTTTTGTAAGGGGGTAGGATTGTAATGACATGAATTTAATATCACTGTGCTAATTAATTTATTTGTATTTCTACCTCAGTAGTTACCAATTTGTAAAATTGGTCAGTTTCGTCAAATCTGATAATTTGGAACTATGAGAGAAATTATGAAATTAGCATGGTTATCTTACAATCTTAAAAGTTAGACGTGTTAGGAATTTATGTTTGATTCGAAATTGATATTTAAATTCCTAAGTTTACGTTTTTAAATAACGTGTGCAATTTTAAAATTTCTCGGAAAATTTGTTGCATTTTCGTGGTCCATTTTTTTTGCCATTTTGGGCCCAATTAGCCCAAGCCCATTAGGGCATTTTCTTTCTCCCTTTCTTTTCCCCCCACAGCCGACCAAGTCCCCCCCACCTTCCTCACAATTTTTTTTCTTTCTTCTTCTTTTTTTTTTCCTTTCCTCTCTCTCTCCCTCTCTCCGCCGGCCGACTAGCCTCCCCCGCCGGTGCCGCCGCTCCTCCGCCCAGCCCGCGTGCACAGCGCCGGTGCCGCCCCGCCGCCAGCACCGCTCGGCCCGAGCTCCAGCCCGCGCGCGCAGCTCCGCCAGCGCGAGCCCCGCGCGCCTCTCCCTCCCTTCGCGCTGCGCGTGCTTCCTCCGCACGCCGAGCAGCAGCGCGCCACTCCGCCGAGCTCGCCCAGCCTCTGCGCGCGCTGCCGGCGTCGACCCAAGCCTCCCCTTCGCGCCCGCGTGCGTCCCCGAGCAGCAGCGCGCCTCTCCGTCGCGCGCAGCCCAGCCGGAGCGTCGATCTCCTCCGCGCCGAGCTCCGCCGCGCCGACCCAGCCTCCGAGCACCTCGGTCCGAGCTCCTCCGCGCGAGATCTGCCCGTCGCGGGCAACCCCAGGTCCGGCCACCGCCGCGCAGCGCCGGCCAACCCCTCCCGCACGGCCGCGTAACCACGCCGACCCTCGTCGCGTCGTGGTCTCCTCCGGGCAGCAGCCGTGCCCTTTTCGCGTTGAGCTCGTCTCGTCCGTCGTCGTCGAAGCTGACGACTCTCCCTCGCTCCGCCATTGTTTGAGTTGTCGCGTTACCAAGCCGACACCGAGGTAAGCTTCGTGTCCGCCGCGTTGTCGTTGAATGTTCAACTTGGATCTTTAAATTTTAGCGGGTTAATTCCTTGTTTCCGTTGTAGTTTAGAGTTGTCGTCGCTTCGCACCGTTGCCGGGTTAATTTGTTAGCCGTTGCGTGCTTTCTCGAGCCGTAATTACTCAAGTTTGGTGAGCCTCGTTTCCTTTTTGTGGTTGTTGTTAGATACTCGATTTTCGTCGATTGTGTTGTTAACGAAAGTCTATCTTATTCGAGGCTTGTTTTTGTAAAGCATCGTATTGAGAAAAATTGTTATGTCGTAGTGGGTGATTGAAATTAGTTTGCGTTCAAGAATCGTGTTATTATGGGCTTGAACTTGTTAGACGCCTAGAGGTCGTTTTTAATTCGGTTTACCTTGAGTTTTTGACACCTTAAAGTGTGCTAATTTAGTAGCGAAAAGTTGGGAATTCGTTTTTGTGCGGCAAACTTCACGCGCTTAAATGTTTATTTTTCGCACTATATTTGTAATTGTTGAAATCCCGATTTATCCGTGCTTAGACGAGCGGGAACTAAATTTTCTCTTTTAGATGCGGTTTTGGAAAAAAATAAAAATAAAAATAAAATTTCCAAGTGATATTATTTTGAAAGTTTGATTTGGAGATTTGGTTGTCAAAAATCAAATAGTGGAAAAAGAGAAAATTATGCACGTTATTGGTTATTCAACTGTGTGAAGTTGTATTTTGACAATTGTGCCATTCAAATGTGAATGAGTGATAAATCTGGGTCACAATTCCGAGCGTTTCTCATCATGTTGCATTTAAGTTCGAAATTTGATCCGATCATTTTATTATGCCAAAATTGTGCAGGATCACCACCGAAACACTCAAGGACGCACGACCCCTCACCGTCGTATACTAAAGGTATAACCAAGCGGCCAAAAATTGAGTTTTTGTCGTAAAATGTTACGACATTGGAAGCGTGACTTGAGTTAGGATATTGTTGGAATCCTTGAGAATTATGTTATGAGTTTAGCCTTTGAGGCTCGAGAATTACTGTTATTATAAAAATTTGGAAATGTCTTGATATGGTGTTTATTGACTCTAGTTGTTGATATGTTGGATTGTGACCGAAATTAGTTCGGTGCTGGGTTGATATTAGGTGAAGGCTTCGGCCGGGATATCCGAAAAACAGGGGAAACTCTGCCGGATTTCCGGTTCGAAGCCTAGGCACTTTTATTGATTTAATCATTGTACGAGTAAGGCTAAGAACCTATTCCTCACATAAACAAATCCAAAGACAACAGTTAGGACGGAAACAAGCTTAGATGGGCTTTCTTAATGAATTATTACCCGTTCCACTAACTAGAGTCACATTCTTCGAGTCTACCAATCCCAAGTTCTTTCTCTCCTGTACTTAGTGGTAAACCTTGGCGTTGATCATTAATTGCTTGTGTGGAACAGAAGCATCTCACACAAAGCACGAGAAGAGACGCCCCTAGGGAAAGGATTTCGAGGACCGAAGCGAGGAGCTTAGGACCTCAAGTAAGTGGATCCCCTCTGTAACACGAGTAGACTCCACCTTGGTCGAGCGACCATTTATGTTTGTGAATTCGGATTGGCTTGTGGTGTTGTAATTAGATGTTCATTTGATTTAATTGTTTTGATACATGTTTGGGGTGCGTGAGTATGGGATCACGTGCTTTTATTTTATTTTCTAACCCATAAGTATGGGATTATGGGTTTAAGTGTCTTACATGTGCATGTGTGTCATTCTGTCTGTGGGTATGGGACCATGGACATAAAACTATCCATATATCGTTGTTGAGATTGCCTTGCAGGTTGAATGAATTCCAGAATGGTTCAAAGAGCGGGGAAGCACCTAAATTCTCGAATAAGCTCGACGGGGCGTTGGTGAAATTCATTCCGAGACGGCCCGACGGGGCCATTGGTCGTAAAAGGTCTCGGAACGGCCCGAGGGGCTCAGAGGAGGTTGGCGGATAGCCTTCCTCACGTTATGTTGTTTAATGATCCGGATCGGCCCGACGGGGCAAATTAAGGTTAATAATTCCGAAACGACCCGACGGGGTCATTGGTCGCGAAAGGTTTCGGAAAGGGCAAAGAGGCCCGAAGGGAGACGATGTTCCCATAAAAATATAAATTGAACGGGACGGCCCAAGGGGCCCACTATTGTTTCAAGTCCCGAAAATGCCCGACGGGGCGATTGTGAAATTAATTCCGAAACGGCCCGACGGGGCCATTGGCCGCAAAAGGTTTCGGAATGGCCGACGGGCCTAATGAATGTTAAGTAAGGATCCTTTAAAATTAATAAGCCGTGTGCACACGTATATTTGGTAAAGTAAGAGCGTAACGTAAAGTTTTAAAGTAAAACCAGAGGTGGGTTGAATCTATGACTCGGGTTGCAACCGTTGGATTGGTAACTTAATTCTTCAATAGGGACTTTTCTATTGTGATATTTATGATTATTGAATTTGTGATGAATGTTATTACTTATGTCCCTAATCCACTTATTGGGCTATTAGCTCACTAGTGTGCTCGTGTTGCAGGTAAGTTAAAGGGGAAGATCGAAAGCTAGGCGGCAATGAAGGAAGACGGCGGGTGCATACGGGTTCGACCTTGTGGGCGTCGTGTTGACCGTTGGCTATTCGAGGGCAAAAGTTTTTGAAGTCCTAAACTCATTTTGACAAACCTTCATACGAAACCTAATTTTGATGATTATGGGGTCACGGTTGGGAACCCGTGCTTAGGAGTTAAAATGTATTTATTATTATTATCGTGTAAAAAGTTCAAATTTAACCGTATTTTTGGGATATTGAATACTTATATCGTTATAAATTATTGTGATTTAAAATCTTTTATGATATTTTCGTAATACTATACTTTGGGTCGTTACAAAGTTGGTATCAGAGCCACGGTTTAGCCGGTTCTGTAGACAACCCCGTATGCACAAGCGTGATTCCTCGTTGTCGCCACTGTAAGTGCCTTTCCTTTAACTTCACGAGTATTACCACATTGCCTTAGGTTGAAATACTTGCAGATTAATGCTCTACGATGTCAGAACGAGGAGATAGAGCGGAGACTAAGAACTCCAGCCAGGAACAGAGGGAGCGTGTGTCCAAGTAATATAGGCGTTTCATGCGTCAGATAGTGGAGATGCAGCGATGTGTTTCGAGCGCCTTTACGTTCAAGAGATGGGTGGGGTACGCTGACGGTGGAGGACACCTCAGAAGAGGAGTATCCCGACGAGGATGATAATTAGATAGTATAGGTGGAGACACTAACCACAATTTCGTTGCCCTATGGTAGTCGTACGAGTATCAGTTTAACGTAGCTTAACATCGTACCTAACCGAATAAGAAGTGACGTACGTGGTAATTTATAATTAGCGTTTATTTATTTATTTCGACTAATTGAGATAGAAGCTAAATCTGACCAGTTATGTGTTGTGTCATCCTCTTTGAAGGATCTTTATGTCTTTGATGATGCTTGTGTTATTCTCGTCATAATGCAACTATGTATGACGAATTAGTATTTATTTGTGCTATGTGATGTTAACTTGTCTTCTCCCCGATTTTATGACGATTGCTTCAAACTGGCATTCTTTTGTCTAGTTTATGTAGTGAATTTAACCTTAGTGCGTTGACTCAGGTCATTTGTTATTCTACATCCTCGTTGACTATGACGAGGCCAAACTTGTCGAGGACAATGGCCGAACTTCGCGAGGCCATGGAACGCCAAATCGAGATTCAGCGACAGCAAACGGAGGTGTTAAATCGCCTGATGGAGCACATGGGACGTGGGGCCTTACCTCTCCCTCCCCCGCCTCCGGTTGAGGCCCAAGGGCAAGTAGAGGGCGAAGAACCGCCCGAACATCCAGATCCGGCTCTAGGAGCCGATGTAGTTCACCCGGGGGCAGCGGAGATTCTCCCGGGAGGCTCTCCAGTACAAGGCAGGGCAGCGGCGTACCCTAACCCTGCAGTGGACGCCCCTTACCCCGCGGGGAATCCTATTCCGGGCATACCACTAAATCCCCCGATGATGCAAGCTCATGCTCCGGCGATTCGACCTCCGGCACCCGGTTTGGCACCACACGTTTATGCCCAAGGAATGCCGGTGCCACATATGACTTTGGAGGCGGTCTACGAGAGGTTTCGTAGGGCCCAACCTCCATCATTCGATGGTACTCCGGACCCTCTCGCTGCTGAAGAATGGATAAGTCGCGTAGAACTTATCTTTGACATGATGCAAATATCAGACCATGAGAAGGTTTCGTGCGCCGTCTTTATGCTCAATAAAGACGCGCGTTATTGGTGGAGCGTGGTGAAGCAGACTCGGGATGTCAGTACCATGACTTGGGCTGATTTCCAGCAAGTGTTCCATGAGAAGTACTTCAGCGAGGCCGTTCAAAATAGCAAGATGAACGAGTTTATCAATTTGCGTCAAGGAAAGCTGAGCGTCGCAGACTATGTCTTGAAGTTCGACCAGTTGGCCAAGTTTGCGCCGGACATTGTGGCCACCGACGCTAGTCGGAAGAATAAGTTTATGCGAGGCCTAAATTCTGACATTGCTCGTTTTGTTGACACGGGCAGAGAAGGACCCACCAGCTACGCAGACGCCGTCCAGCGTGCTCTACGCTCGGAGTCTTGGGGGACTAAGCATGAAGAGAAGCCCGAGCCCCACTCGTCGCAAGCAGACGGAGCACATAACAGATCACATTTTGGCCGCTCACATAGCACTAACTTTCCTTCACGTCCCCACAATGGCAGAAACCGATCGAATTATAACTCACCCAACCTATCGGGCGGGAACAATTCTGGGAACAAGCGCAAGTCGGAAGCCAACTTCCCAAACAGGTCTGACCAGGCGAAGAAGCGCGACACCAATGTTCCTCCGTGCCCTACGTGTGGGAGACACCACCCAGGAGAGTGTCGGTACAACAACAACAGTCCAAGGTGTTACAATTGCGACAAACCAGGCCACTACGCTAGGGAGTGCCGAGAACCTGGAGGTCAAGCGCGGAACCAGGGAAATCAAGGCGGAGATCAAGCTAAGTCCAACGCTCGAGTTTTTGCAATTACTGAAGGCGAAGTAGCCGCAGGACCCTCAACTGCTGTTACAGGTCAGATCTCTATTGCCAACACTATTGCTTACGTCCCCATAGAGTTAGGGGCTTCTCACTTTTTTTTTTATTATTGCGGGTGGATTTGTTAAAAAGTTAGATAGGAAACCCGACGACTTGACATAATCTTTCCTAGCGGCTACCCCTACAAGCAAGACTATGGGGTCTCGGTTCTGGTTTAGGGGTGTTTTGATAAGCCTCCTTCGCTGTTCACTTACGCTAGGAGGAAGAAGAAAATGATTGCGGGGAAGAAATATAATTGTGATGAGATAGGACTTATTTGCTATTTCTTTATTATTAGATTTACCCTTTTTATTATCGTTAGAAATGTTATTTTGCTTCTTGTGATTTTGTGTTGCTGTCATGGTTAGTTGCAAATGTATATGGAATGTGTGGGAATATATGCCAAGTAATGAGAAAGATGAGGTACCAGATATTTTTAGCAAAATATTGTGGGTACAGGAGAGTAAGTGTCGCCCAGAGGGTTAACCAGACCCATAATCTCTTCCCTTCAAGCGTGAAAAATGCTTGATGGCGGTAGTTAGGGTTATCACCAGTTTAAAATACACGAGGAAGACATACCCAAGGCCGTTTTCTGTACCCATTACGGGCATTATGAATTCTTGGTGATGTCCTACGGACTCACCAATGCTCCGGCCGCGTTCATTGGTCTAATGAATCGTGTCTTCGAAGACTATCTCATCAAGATTGTTTTAGTCTTTATCGATGATATTCTCGTTCATTCGAAGACAAAGGGGGAGCATGAAGAGCATTTTCGAGCCGTTTTGGAAAGGTTACCAAAGCGTTTTATGAGAAGTTCAAGAAGTGTGAGTTTCGGTTGGAAAAGGTCTCTTTTCTTGGACTCATGGTGTCTAAGGAACGAATTTCGGTGGATCTATCTAAGATTGAACAGTTAGTTCATGGAATTAGCCCACGACGGTCACGAAAGTTAGTAGTTTCTTGGGCTTAACCGGGTACTATAGGCGATTTTTAGAGGAGTTCTCCAAACCCGCTCTACCTTTAACCCGCCTTACTCGAAGGAATACCAAGTTTTCTTGGACTCTGACTTGTGAAGAGAGCTTTCAAGAGCTCAAAACCCGTCTCACAACTGCTCTAGTGTTGATAATCCCTACGGGGACCACTGGATTTGCCCTTTTTGCGATGCCATTTGAGTGATTGTAGATAGGCTCATAAAGTCGGCGCATATTTTTTTATTTTATTTTATTTTTCTTTTCTTTTTGCCGGTCGAATGACATACCCCATGGATAGGTTGACGGAGATTTATGTTCAGGAGCTAGTGAGGCTCCACTGAGTATCAGTATCTCATCTTAGACAGAGATACTAGGTTCACTTCCGCTTTTTGCAAGAGCTTGCATCGGGCCATGGGAACTCAGTTGAAGTTTAGCACAGCGTTCCATCCACAGACTGACGGTCAGACAGAGCGTACCAACCAAACGCTCGAAGACATGCTTCGTGCCTGTATCTTGGATTTCCAAGGTTCGTGGAGCACGTACCTGCCTTTGATCGAGTTTGCTTACAACAACAGTTACCAAGCAACTGAGGAACAGGATCATTCCGATGGTCAGGGTGCAATGGGGAAATCATGCTGAGGAAGAGGCAACTTGGGAACTCGAGAGTGCCATGAGAGAGAAATACCCTCACTTGTTCTAAGTTTCGAGGACGAAACTTTTGTAAGGGGGTAGGATTGTAATGACATGAATTTAATATCACTGTGCTAATTAATTTATTTGTATTTCTACCTCAGTAGTTACCAATTTGTAAAATTGGTCAGTTTCGTCAAATCTGATAATTTGGAACTATGAGAGAAATTATGAAATTAGCATGGTTATCTTACAATCTTAAAAGTTAGACGTGTTAGGAATTTATGTTTGATTCGAAATTGATATTTAAATTCCTAAGTTTACGTTTTTAAATAACGTGTGCAATTTTAAAATTTCTCGGAAAATTTGTTGCATTTTCGTGGTCCATTTTTTTTGCCATTTTGGGCCCAATTAGCCCAAGCCCATTAGGGCATTTTCTTTCTCCCTTTCTTTTCCCCCCACAGCCGACCAAGTCCCCCCCACCTTCCTCACAATTTTTTTTCTTTCTTCTTCTTTTTTTTTTCCTTTCCTCTCTCTCTCCCTCTCTCCGCCGGCCGACTAGCCTCCCCCGCCGGTGCCGCCGCTCCTCCGCCCAGCCCGCGTGCACAGCGCCGGTGCCGCCCCGCCGCCAGCACCGCTCGGCCCGAGCTCCAGCCCGCGCGCGCAGCTCCGCCAGCGCGAGCCCCGCGCGCCTCTCCCTCCCTTCGCGCTGCGCGTGCTTCCTCCGCACGCCGAGCAGCAGCGCGCCACTCCGCCGAGCTCGCCCAGCCTCTGCGCGCGCTGTCGGCGTCGACCCAAGCCTCCCCTTCGCGCCCGCGTGCGTCCCCGAGCAGCAGCGCGCCTCTCCGTCGCGCGCAGCCCAGCCGGAGCGTCGATCTCCTCCGCGCCGAGCTCCGCCGCGCCGACCCAGCCTCCGAGCACCTCGGTCCGAGCTCCTCCGCGCGAGATCTGCCCGTCGCGGGCAACCCCAGGTCCGGCCACCGCCGCGCAGCGCCGGCCAACCCCTCCCGCACGGCCGCGTAACCACGCCGACCCTCGTCGCGTCGTGGTCTCCTCCGGGCAGCAGCCGTGCCCTTTTCGCGTTGAGCTCGTCTCGTCCGTCGTCGTCGAAGCTGACGACTCTCCCTCGCTCCGCCATTGTTTGAGTTGTCGCGTTACCAAGCCGACACCGAGGTAAGCTTCGTGTCCGCCGCGTTGTCGTTGAATGTTCAACTTGGATCTTTAAATTTTAGCGGGTTAATTCCTTGTTTCCGTTGTAGTTTAGAGTTGTCGTCGCTTCGCACCGTTGCCGGGTTAATTTGTTAGCCGTTGCGTGCTTTCTCGAGCCGTAATTACTCAAGTTTGGTGAGCCTCGTTTCCTTTTTGTGGTTGTTGTTAGATACTCGATTTTCGTCGATTGTGTTGTTAACGAAAGTCTATCTTATTCGAGGCTTGTTTTTGTAAAGCATCGTATTGAGAAAAATTGTTATGTCGTAGTGGGTGATTGAAATTAGTTTGCGTTCAAGAATCGTGTTATTATGGGCTTGAACTTGTTAGACGCCTAGAGGTCGTTTTTAATTCGGTTTACCTTGAGTTTTTGACACCTTAAAGTGTGCTAATTTAGTAGCGAAAAGTTGGGAATTCGTTTTTGTGCGGCAAACTTCACGCGCTTAAATGTTTATTTTTCGCACTATATTTGTAATTGTTGAAATCCCGATTTATCCGTGCTTAGACGAGCGGGAACTAAATTTTCTCTTTTAGATGCGGTTTTGGAAAAAAATAAAAATAAAAATAAAATTTCCAAGTGATATTATTTTGAAAGTTTGATTTGGAGATTTGGTTGTCAAAAATCAAATAGTGGAAAAAGAGAAAATTATGCACGTTATTGGTTATTCAACTGTGTGAAGTTGTATTTTGACAATTGTGCCATTCAAATGTGAATGAGTGATAAATCTGGGTCACAATTCCGAGCGTTTCTCATCATGTTGCATTTAAGTTCGAAATTTGATCCGATCATTTTATTATGCCAAAATTGTGCAGGATCACCACCGAAACACTCAAGGACGCACGACCCCTCACCGTCGTATACTAAAGGTATAACCAAGCGGCCAAAAATTGAGTTTTTGTCGTAAAATGTTACGACATTGGAAGCGTGACTTGAGTTAGGATATTGTTGGAATCCTTGAGAATTATGTTATGAGTTTAGCCTTTGAGGCTCGAGAATTACTGTTATTATAAAAATTTGGAAATGTCTTGATATGGTGTTTATTGACTCTAGTTGTTGATATGTTGGATTGTGACCGAAATTAGTTCGGTGCTGGGTTGATATTAGGTGAAGGCTTCGGCCGGGATATCCGAAAAACAGGGGAAACTCTGCCGGATTTCCGGTTCGAAGCCTAGGCACTTTTATTGATTTAATCATTGTACGAGTAAGGCTAAGAACCTATTCCTCACATAAACAAATCCAAAGACAACAGTTAGGACGGAAACAAGCTTAGATGGGCTTTCTTAATGAATTATTACCCGTTCCACTAACTAGAGTCACATTCTTCGAGTCTACCAATCCCAAGTTCTTTCTCTCCTGTACTTAGTGGTAAACCTTGGCGTTGATCATTAATTGCTTGTGTGGAACAGAAGCATCTCACACAAAGCACGAGAAGAGACGCCCCTAGGGAAAGGATTTCGAGGACCGAAGCGAGGAGCTTAGGACCTCAAGTAAGTGGATCCCCTCTGTAACACGAGTAGACTCCACCTTGGTCGAGCGACCATTTATGTTTGTGAATTCGGATTGGCTTGTGGTGTTGTAATTAGATGTTCATTTGATTTAATTGTTTTGATACATGTTTGGGGTGCGTGAGTATGGGATCACGTGCTTTTATTTTATTTTCTAACCCATAAGTATGGGATTATGGGTTTAAGTGTCTTACATGTGCATGTGTGTCATTCTGTCTGTGGGTATGGGACCATGGACATAAAACTATCCATATATCGTTGTTGAGATTGCCTTGCAGGTTGAATGAATTCCAGAATGGTTCAAAGAGCGGGGAAGCACCTAAATTCTCGAATAAGCTCGACGGGGCGTTGGTGAAATTCATTCCGAGACGGCCCGACGGGGCCATTGGTCGTAAAAGGTCTCGGAACGGCCCGAGGGGCTCAGAGGAGGTTGGCGGATAGCCTTCCTCACGTTATGTTGTTTAATGATCCGGATCGGCCCGACGGGGCAAATTAAGGTTAATAATTCCGAAACGACCCGACGGGGTCATTGGTCGCGAAAGGTTTCGGAAAGGGCAAAGAGGCCCGAAGGGAGACGATGTTCCCATAAAAATATAAATTGAACGGGACGGCCCAAGGGGCCCACTATTGTTTCAAGTCCCGAAAATGCCCGACGGGGCGATTGTGAAATTAATTCCGAAACGGCCCGACGGGGCCATTGGCCGCAAAAGGTTTCGGAATGGCCGACGGGCCTAATGAATGTTAAGTAAGGATCCTTTAAAATTAATAAGCCGTGTGCACACGTATATTTGGTAAAGTAAGAGCGTAACGTAAAGTTTTAAAGTAAAACCAGAGGTGGGTTGAATCTATGACTCGGGTTGCAACCGTTGGATTGGTAACTTAATTCTTCAATAGGGACTTTTCTATTGTGATATTTATGATTATTGAATTTGTGATGAATGTTATTACTTATGTCCCTAATCCACTTATTGGGCTATTAGCTCACTAGTGTGCTCGTGTTGCAGGTAAGTTAAAGGGGAAGATCGAAAGCTAGGCGGCAATGAAGGAAGACGGCGGGTGCATACGGGTTCGACCTTGTGGGCGTCGTGTTGACCGTTGGCTATTCGAGGGCAAAAGTTTTTGAAGTCCTAAACTCATTTTGACAAACCTTCATACGAAACCTAATTTTGATGATTATGGGGTCACGGTTGGGAACCCGTGCTTAGGAGTTAAAATGTATTTATTATTATTATCGTGTAAAAAGTTCAAATTTAACCGTATTTTTGGGATATTGAATACTTATATCGTTATAAATTATTGTGATTTAAAATCTTTTATGATATTTTCGTAATACTATACTTTGGGTCGTTACAAAGTTGGTATCAGAGCCACGGTTTAGCCGGTTCTGTAGACAACCCCGTATGCACAAGCGTGATTCCTCGTTGTCGCCACTGTAAGTGCCTTTCCTTTAACTTCACGAGTATTACCACATTGCCTTAGGTTGAAATACTTGCAGATTAATGCTCTACGATGTCAGAACGAGGAGATAGAGCGGAGACTAAGAACTCCAGCCAGGAACAGAGGGAGCGTGTGTCCAAGTAATATAGGCGTTTCATGCGTCAGATAGTGGAGATGCAGCGATGTGTTTCGAGCGCCTTTACGTTCAAGAGATGGGTGGGGTACGCTGACGGTGGAGGACACCTCAGAAGAGGAGTATCCCGACGAGGATGATAATTAGATAGTATAGGTGGAGACACTAACCACAATTTCGTTGCCCTATGGTAGTCGTACGAGTATCAGTTTAACGTAGCTTAACATCGTACCTAACCGAATAAGAAGTGACGTACGTGGTAATTTATAATTAGCGTTTATTTATTTATTTCGACTAATTGAGATAGAAGCTAAATCTGACCAGTTATGTGTTGTGTCATCCTCTTTGAAGGATCTTTATGTCTTTGATGATGCTTGTGTTATTCTCGTCATAATGCAACTATGTATGACGAATTAGTATTTATTTGTGCTATGTGATGTTAACTTGTCTTCTCCCCGATTTTATGACGATTGCTTCAAACTGGCATTCTTTTGTCTAGTTTATGTAGTGAATTTAACCTTAGTGCGTTGACTCAGGTCATTTGTTATTCTACATCCTCGTTGACTATGACGAGGCCAAACTTGTCGAGGACAATGGCCGAACTTCGCGAGGCCATGGAACGCCAAATCGAGATTCAGCGACAGCAAACGGAGGTGTTAAATCGCCTGATGGAGCACATGGGACGTGGGGCCTTACCTCTCCCTCCCCCGCCTCCGGTTGAGGCCCAAGGGCAAGTAGAGGGCGAAGAACCGCCCGAACATCCAGATCCGGCTCTAGGAGCCGATGTAGTTCACCCGGGGGCAGCGGAGATTCTCCCGGGAGGCTCTCCAGTACAAGGCAGGGCAGCGGCGTACCCTAACCCTGCAGTGGACGCCCCTTACCCCGCGGGGAATCCTATTCCGGGCATACCACTAAATCCCCCGATGATGCAAGCTCATGCTCCGGCGATTCGACCTCCGGCACCCGGTTTGGCACCACACGTTTATGCCCAAGGAATGCCGGTGCCACATATGACTTTGGAGGCGGTCTACGAGAGGTTTCGTAGGGCCCAACCTCCATCATTCGATGGTACTCCGGACCCTCTCGCTGCTGAAGAATGGATAAGTCGCGTAGAACTTATCTTTGACATGATGCAAATATCAGACCATGAGAAGGTTTCGTGCGCCGTCTTTATGCTCAATAAAGACGCGCGTTATTGGTGGAGCGTGGTGAAGCAGACTCGGGATGTCAGTACCATGACTTGGGCTGATTTCCAGCAAGTGTTCCATGAGAAGTACTTCAGCGAGGCCGTTCAAAATAGCAAGATGAACGAGTTTATCAATTTGCGTCAAGGAAAGCTGAGCGTCGCAGACTATGTCTTGAAGTTCGACCAGTTGGCCAAGTTTGCGCCGGACATTGTGGCCACCGACGCTAGTCGGAAGAATAAGTTTATGCGAGGCCTAAATTCTGACATTGCTCGTTTTGTTGACACGGGCAGAGAAGGACCCACCAGCTACGCAGACGCCGTCCAGCGTGCTCTACGCTCGGAGTCTTGGGGGACTAAGCATGAAGAGAAGCCCGAGCCCCACTCGTCGCAAGCAGACGGAGCACATAACAGATCACATTTTGGCCGCTCACATAGCACTAACTTTCCTTCACGTCCCCACAATGGCAGAAACCGATCGAATTATAACTCACCCAACCTATCGGGCGGGAACAATTCTGGGAACAAGCGCAAGTCGGAAGCCAACTTCCCAAACAGGTCTGACCAGGCGAAGAAGCGCGACACCAATGTTCCTCCGTGCCCTACGTGTGGGAGACACCACCCAGGAGAGTGTCGGTACAACAACAACAGTCCAAGGTGTTACAATTGCGACAAACCAGGCCACTACGCTAGGGAGTGCCGAGAACCTGGAGGTCAAGCGCGGAACCAGGGAAATCAAGGCGGAGATCAAGCTAAGTCCAACGCTCGAGTTTTTGCAATTACTGAAGGCGAAGTAGCCGCAGGACCCTCAACTGCTGTTACAGGTCAGATCTCTATTGCCAACACTATTGCTTACGTCCCCATAGAGTTAGGGGCTTCTCACTTTTTTTTTTATTATTGCGGGTGGATTTGTTAAAAAGTTAGATAGGAAACCCGACGACTTGACATAATCTTTCCTAGCGGCTACCCCTACAAGCAAGACTATGGGGTCTCGGTTCTGGTTTAGGGGTGTTTTGATAAGCCTCCTTCGCTGTTCACTTACGCTAGGAGGAAGAAGAAAATGATTGCGGGGAAGAAATATAATTGTGATGAGATAGGACTTATTTGCTATTTCTTTATTATTAGATTTACCCTTTTTATTATCGTTAGAAATGTTATTTTGCTTCTTGTGATTTTGTGTTGCTGTCATGGTTAGTTGCAAATGTATATGGAATGTGTGGGAATATATGCCAAGTAATGAGAAAGATGAGGTACCAGATATTTTTAGCAAAATATTGTGGGTACAGGAGAGTAAGTGTCGCCCAGAGGGTTAACCAGACCCATAATCTCTTCCCTTCAAGCGTGAAAAATGCTTGATGGCGGTAGTTAGGGTTATCACCAGTTTAAAATACACGAGGAAGACATACCCAAGGCCGTTTTCTGTACCCATTACGGGCATTATGAATTCTTGGTGATGTCCTACGGACTCACCAATGCTCCGGCCGCGTTCATTGGTCTAATGAATCGTGTCTTCGAAGACTATCTCATCAAGATTGTTTTAGTCTTTATCGATGATATTCTCGTTCATTCGAAGACAAAGGGGGAGCATGAAGAGCATTTTCGAGCCGTTTTGGAAAGGTTACCAAAGCGTTTTATGAGAAGTTCAAGAAGTGTGAGTTTCGGTTGGAAAAGGTCTCTTTTCTTGGACTCATGGTGTCTAAGGAACGAATTTCGGTGGATCTATCTAAGATTGAACAGTTAGTTCATGGAATTAGCCCACGACGGTCACGAAAGTTAGTAGTTTCTTGGGCTTAACCGGGTACTATAGGCGATTTTTAGAGGAGTTCTCCAAACCCGCTCTACCTTTAACCCGCCTTACTCGAAGGAATACCAAGTTTTCTTGGACTCTGACTTGTGAAGAGAGCTTTCAAGAGCTCAAAACCCGTCTCACAACTGCTCTAGTGTTGATAATCCCTACGGGGACCACTGGATTTGCCCTTTTTGCGATGCCATTTGAGTGATTGTAGATAGGCTCATAAAGTCGGCGCATATTTTTTTATTTTATTTTATTTTTCTTTTCTTTTTGCCGGTCGAATGACATACCCCATGGATAGGTTGACGGAGATTTATGTTCAGGAGCTAGTGAGGCTCCACTGAGTATCAGTATCTCATCTTAGACAGAGATACTAGGTTCACTTCCGCTTTTTGCAAGAGCTTGCATCGGGCCATGGGAACTCAGTTGAAGTTTAGCACAGCGTTCCATCCACAGACTGACGGTCAGACAGAGCGTACCAACCAAACGCTCGAAGACATGCTTCGTGCCTGTATCTTGGATTTCCAAGGTTCGTGGAGCACGTACCTGCCTTTGATCGAGTTTGCTTACAACAACAGTTACCAAGCAACTGAGGAACAGGATCATTCCGATGGTCAGGGTGCAATGGGGAAATCATGCTGAGGAAGAGGCAACTTGGGAACTCGAGAGTGCCATGAGAGAGAAATACCCTCACTTGTTCTAAGTTTCGAGGACGAAACTTTTGTAAGGGGGTAGGATTGTAATGACATGAATTTAATATCACTGTGCTAATTAATTTATTTGTATTTCTACCTCAGTAGTTACCAATTTGTAAAATTGGTCAGTTTCGTCAAATCTGATAATTTGGAACTATGAGAGAAATTATGAAATTAGCATGGTTATCTTACAATCTTAAAAGTTAGACGTGTTAGGAATTTATGTTTGATTCGAAATTGATATTTAAATTCCTAAGTTTACGTTTTTAAATAACGTGTGCAATTTTAAAATTTCTCGGAAAATTTGTTGCATTTTCGTGGTCCATTTTTTTTGCCATTTTGGGCCCAATTAGCCCAAGCCCATTAGGGCATTTTCTTTCTCCCTTTCTTTTCCCCCCACAGCCGACCAAGTCCCCCCCACCTTCCTCACAATTTTTTTTCTTTCTTCTTCTTTTTTTTTTCCTTTCCTCTCTCTCTCCCTCTCTCCGCCGGCCGACTAGCCTCCCCCGCCGGTGCCGCCGCTCCTCCGCCCAGCCCGCGTGCACAGCGCCGGTGCCGCCCCGCCGCCAGCACCGCTCGGCCCGAGCTCCAGCCCGCGCGCGCAGCTCCGCCAGCGCGAGCCCCGCGCGCCTCTCCCTCCCTTCGCGCTGCGCGTGCTTCCTCCGCACGCCGAGCAGCAGCGCGCCACTCCGCCGAGCTCGCCCAGCCTCTGCGCGCGCTGCCGGCGTCGACCCAAGCCTCCCCTTCGCGCCCGCGTGCGTCCCCGAGCAGCAGCGCGCCTCTCCGTCGCGCGCAGCCCAGCCGGAGCGTCGATCTCCTCCGCGCCGAGCTCCGCCGCGCCGACCCAGCCTCCGAGCACCTCGGTCCGAGCTCCTCCGCGCGAGATCTGCCCGTCGCGGGCAACCCCAGGTCCGGCCACCGCCGCGCAGCGCCGGCCAACCCCTCCCGCACGGCCGCGTAACCACGCCGACCCTCGTCGCGTCGTGGTCTCCTCCGGGCAGCAGCCGTGCCCTTTTCGCGTTGAGCTCGTCTCGTCCGTCGTCGTCGAAGCTGACGACTCTCCCTCGCTCCGCCATTGTTTGAGTTGTCGCGTTACCAAGCCGACACCGAGGTAAGCTTCGTGTCCGCCGCGTTGTCGTTGAATGTTCAACTTGGATCTTTAAATTTTAGCGGGTTAATTCCTTGTTTCCGTTGTAGTTTAGAGTTGTCGTCGCTTCGCACCGTTGCCGGGTTAATTTGTTAGCCGTTGCGTGCTTTCTCGAGCCGTAATTACTCAAGTTTGGTGAGCCTCGTTTCCTTTTTGTGGTTGTTGTTAGATACTCGATTTTCGTCGATTGTGTTGTTAACGAAAGTCTATCTTATTCGAGGCTTGTTTTTGTAAAGCATCGTATTGAGAAAAATTGTTATGTCGTAGTGGGTGATTGAAATTAGTTTGCGTTCAAGAATCGTGTTATTATGGGCTTGAACTTGTTAGACGCCTAGAGGTCGTTTTTAATTCGGTTTACCTTGAGTTTTTGACACCTTAAAGTGTGCTAATTTAGTAGCGAAAAGTTGGGAATTCGTTTTTGTGCGGCAAACTTCACGCGCTTAAATGTTTATTTTTCGCACTATATTTGTAATTGTTGAAATCCCGATTTATCCGTGCTTAGACGAGCGGGAACTAAATTTTCTCTTTTAGATGCGGTTTTGGAAAAAAATAAAAATAAAAATAAAATTTCCAAGTGATATTATTTTGAAAGTTTGATTTGGAGATTTGGTTGTCAAAAATCAAATAGTGGAAAAAGAGAAAATTATGCACGTTATTGGTTATTCAACTGTGTGAAGTTGTATTTTGACAATTGTGCCATTCAAATGTGAATGAGTGATAAATCTGGGTCACAATTCCGAGCGTTTCTCATCATGTTGCATTTAAGTTCGAAATTTGATCCGATCATTTTATTATGCCAAAATTGTGCAGGATCACCACCGAAACACTCAAGGACGCACGACCCCTCACCGTCGTATACTAAAGGTATAACCAAGCGGCCAAAAATTGAGTTTTTGTCGTAAAATGTTACGACATTGGAAGCGTGACTTGAGTTAGGATATTGTTGGAATCCTTGAGAATTATGTTATGAGTTTAGCCTTTGAGGCTCGAGAATTACTGTTATTATAAAAATTTGGAAATGTCTTGATATGGTGTTTATTGACTCTAGTTGTTGATATGTTGGATTGTGACCGAAATTAGTTCGGTGCTGGGTTGATATTAGGTGAAGGCTTCGGCCGGGATATCCGAAAAACAGGGGAAACTCTGCCGGATTTCCGGTTCGAAGCCTAGGCACTTTTATTGATTTAATCATTGTACGAGTAAGGCTAAGAACCTATTCCTCACATAAACAAATCCAAAGACAACAGTTAGGACGGAAACAAGCTTAGATGGGCTTTCTTAATGAATTATTACCCGTTCCACTAACTAGAGTCACATTCTTCGAGTCTACCAATCCCAAGTTCTTTCTCTCCTGTACTTAGTGGTAAACCTTGGCGTTGATCATTAATTGCTTGTGTGGAACAGAAGCATCTCACACAAAGCACGAGAAGAGACGCCCCTAGGGAAAGGATTTCGAGGACCGAAGCGAGGAGCTTAGGACCTCAAGTAAGTGGATCCCCTCTGTAACACGAGTAGACTCCACCTTGGTCGAGCGACCATTTATGTTTGTGAATTCGGATTGGCTTGTGGTGTTGTAATTAGATGTTCATTTGATTTAATTGTTTTGATACATGTTTGGGGTGCGTGAGTATGGGATCACGTGCTTTTATTTTATTTTCTAACCCATAAGTATGGGATTATGGGTTTAAGTGTCTTACATGTGCATGTGTGTCATTCTGTCTGTGGGTATGGGACCATGGACATAAAACTATCCATATATCGTTGTTGAGATTGCCTTGCAGGTTGAATGAATTCCAGAATGGTTCAAAGAGCGGGGAAGCACCTAAATTCTCGAATAAGCTCGACGGGGCGTTGGTGAAATTCATTCCGAGACGGCCCGACGGGGCCATTGGTCGTAAAAGGTCTCGGAACGGCCCGAGGGGCTCAGAGGAGGTTGGCGGATAGCCTTCCTCACGTTATGTTGTTTAATGATCCGGATCGGCCCGACGGGGCAAATTAAGGTTAATAATTCCGAAACGACCCGACGGGGTCATTGGTCGCGAAAGGTTTCGGAAAGGGCAAAGAGGCCCGAAGGGAGACGATGTTCCCATAAAAATATAAATTGAACGGGACGGCCCAAGGGGCCCACTATTGTTTCAAGTCCCGAAAATGCCCGACGGGGCGATTGTGAAATTAATTCCGAAACGGCCCGACGGGGCCATTGGCCGCAAAAGGTTTCGGAATGGCCGACGGGCCTAATGAATGTTAAGTAAGGATCCTTTAAAATTAATAAGCCGTGTGCACACGTATATTTGGTAAAGTAAGAGCGTAACGTAAAGTTTTAAAGTAAAACCAGAGGTGGGTTGAATCTATGACTCGGGTTGCAACCGTTGGATTGGTAACTTAATTCTTCAATAGGGACTTTTCTATTGTGATATTTATGATTATTGAATTTGTGATGAATGTTATTACTTATGTCCCTAATCCACTTATTGGGCTATTAGCTCACTAGTGTGCTCGTGTTGCAGGTAAGTTAAAGGGGAAGATCGAAAGCTAGGCGGCAATGAAGGAAGACGGCGGGTGCATACGGGTTCGACCTTGTGGGCGTCGTGTTGACCGTTGGCTATTCGAGGGCAAAAGTTTTTGAAGTCCTAAACTCATTTTGACAAACCTTCATACGAAACCTAATTTTGATGATTATGGGGTCACGGTTGGGAACCCGTGCTTAGGAGTTAAAATGTATTTATTATTATTATCGTGTAAAAAGTTCAAATTTAACCGTATTTTTGGGATATTGAATACTTATATCGTTATAAATTATTGTGATTTAAAATCTTTTATGATATTTTCGTAATACTATACTTTGGGTCGTTACATGTTAGCATTATGATTTCTCTCGTCTCTGCAAGGGTTTCTAGTAAGAAACTAGATTTATTGTTCCTAATTAAATCGGTGATCCTATTACTTGGCCAACAATAAGAATTTGACACGAACGGTTTAGCTTTTAGTTTTGTTAAGGGTTATGTACTTTTTTTCTTATCTGTGGATTTTTTTTCCTATAGGAAGGCGAAATATACCCATATATATATTAAGGGTCTTAATGGGATATTTTTTGCTTTTTCAGCTCCACAGCTATACTTTTTAACGCTTTATGGTTTTTTCTTTTTAATTAAAAAAATAGGTGGAGGGATGAATATAAAATGGAGATTTGAGCGAATGTTAATCTAATTAGGAACTTAAGATGCGCTTAAAACTCTTAATAATTGATATCATGGTATATTTTGAAGTCGATTTTGATAACATATAATATGTTTATTTTGAATTTTCAAAAATAAAAAGAATTTTTCTAAAATTTAGTCTAAATTAATTCAAGAAGTTTTTAGGTTCTTTTCCATTAAAAAACATGACATTAGGTACTCCCATAATTTTTTTACTTTGTTCTTTTGAGTCTTACTAATGTTAATATTTATGATTATTTTATAAAAATAATGCATCATTATCCACGCGTATACAAATAAATATGTTGTATGGTTTTTTTTTTGCTACTGAAATATGTTGTATGGTTAAAAATTGATATTTAGATCTCACTTGGCACAATAATACACAAACAATGAAACAAATAATACAATATTTCATAAACAATCGTGAAATAAAATATTTTACTTTTTATGTACAAATGTGGGGCCTTAGGAAATTTGTTTTCTCACGAGCCATCACTGAGAAGATGGCCCCCAGAAATTATGAAGAGTTCTGTTTTCGTCGCATAGCGAGTTAATGATCAAAATGGTTGGTAAAAATTTGTGGAATTGATTCTTTGAATTTTTTTAAGGCAAAAAACAAAAAGAGAGAGAGAGAGAGAAGATTGTCTTTGTTTTTTGGACTATACTATGCGCAGTCGTAGTGTAATTGGACTACTCTGGCGCTGCTGACTCAAACAAAACAAAAGTTCGGTCAACTTAGACAAAACAATGGTCAACTATATTTTATTCTCCTAGTGAGACAGTGGTCTAGTTTGGACGAATTTGTAACTACACTATAGTCCCGTTTTAAGGACGTATATGTTCAAAAATCGTCAAATTTAAATTTTTAAAAATATATTTACTAATTGAGAAATTATTATAGTTTTCTTTGTATTTTATGAAATACTATGTTTTTTTAATAAAAAAAGTATTTTTGGTTTTTGATGATAAAAAATATTTTTTCTATAATATGTTTCATTATTTAATTAGAAAAATAAGAAAATGTAGACGCACTATAACAATTAACAATATATCGCCATCTGCCTAAGAAATTAGAGGATTCACAGCTAGGTTAATCCTCCTCTAATTCTTACACCAAACCAGTCCCTCATATATTAATAATAAAAGAAAATTACAAAACATCTAGACAAGGGAAAATAAATAAATAAAAAGTAAAAATATGAAAAATCATCTTAAGATGTATGCAAAGAGCAATAGAGTCTCATTAAAACCCATAAAAAAATCAAAGGAATATCTTCTAAAGTAAAAAGAGTGTATGATCAAGAGGATTAATGATTCCTAAAATTAATTATTTAAAAAAAAAAAAAACAGAACCATGTCTCAATTATGGAGCTTTATGTTTGAGAACATTTTAGGAATTTTTGTTACTCTTTTCTTGCATCACAGACAATTAATGGTTAACTTATTCTCAAATACAAATTTATCGTTGATAAGATACAATCATACAACACCATCTTGAATTTCTAGTCAATTCGTCGAAAATACGAACTTAATTATTGCTTACATCTCTTCGATTTTCCATTTAGACAATTTGATGAGGTCAAAAACGGTCGTTGTACGTGCAAAACCTCTTTACCGCGCTTCCATGCATGTCCACGTAAATTTGAGACGCTTTACCAGCAAAACAGAAATGGCAAAAGTACTGAACAACCAGCAATCATAATTGACCCTCTTGATGTACTCTTGATCACGTACGCTCGGCTATCTGGTTGCCGGTGTTGCGAGGAATGGTTTAAATGTCATTAGAACTCCGATCGCCTCGACCACATTGAGGATGAAAAAAAGCATGTGACTGCCTGCGTACAAGTTAGGGGGTTTTTTTTTTAGCCTCTTGCCTTTTGATCTCAAAAAAATATATATATATGTTTTTTTGTTTTTCTTTTCGATTCCTGAATTTCTTCTACTTTAGTCCTTGAATCCTTTAAATAGTACTAATTAACACCAATCAGACATAAATCCGTGGTCCTTAAACTTCTCGATGTTTGGCACTTTAGTCCCTCGAATATTTTGTTTGACAGTTGTTACCGAAGACTGTGACTAGTGAATGATATGGCAAAAAAAATACTATTAGTTAAAAAAGAAAAAAAAAAGTAGATGACTTTTTGAACGCGAGATTAATAATTTCTTCTTATTTTAGACTTTAATTGGACTTGCAGAGCACTGACAACCATGACCTCTTCTTTGTAGTGACAAATAATCAATATATAGCACATGCATGAAAAAGCCATAATACATATGCATTTATAGACATTTTTTTTAGGGTTAATAATATTTTATAAACTCATAAATTATGGAAATAAACAACTAGAAAGAATCTGATTTAACTCGTGATAATAAGATGTTAAAAGTGGAAGTATAACACACCTGGTAGGAAGAAGGAATCTTGACGCTTCTCTGCCCAAGAGAACCTATTGAGACCAAAATCATAAATAACAAAATTAAGAAACAATTAATTAGACTTGTCTAGCAAGAATATTAGTACTCTTGCACTATTAGATGTGAATTTACTTGCTTAATAAGAGAGATTGTTGGAAGGAGTGGATACGAGAAAGGATTTGTTGTACAAAATTGATTCTTTCATTTTTTTCTCCTTCCCCGAAATTGCGATCACGCGAATGATCATTTAGTGTCTTTCTTATCTCTCGTTTTTTCCGTATTTTTTCTCTTACCAAACATGGACTTAGGACATGAATTACTTCTAAAGAAATGAAGATAATGTTCATACCATCTTTTAGTTAATTTCTAGTTCTTCGTGGAGAAAGCTGACTTACAATGAACCACCCGTAATTGGGCCAATAGCTTTGAACAGAGACATTGCGGTCATTGAGATCCCATTAGCAGCGCCTCTTTGATCTTGGTCCTGTTGTTGATTAATCATACATTAAAGTCAATCTAAGACGTTTAAGAAGTGACTGATTATATCATATTTTGGGTTAAACGAAACTCTTTTCGAAGACTAGGAATACAAAATTACCACAGCTCTGTTTTGCAGGAGGAACAAGCTAGTTATAAGAGACACCTAATTCACATACAAAAAAAAAAAAATTGTTAAAAGTAAAACATAGAACAAAAATTGTGGATTATGAACGAACATAATTGATGATATAACCGAACTTAAAAACTTAGTATCTCAAAATTTTCATACCTCAACAAGATATGATTATCACACGTCCTCATTCAATTTATACTCGGCAACCAAAACACTAGAATCACATTGTCTTTCAATACATTTTATGCAAAAATGTCCCATAGAAAGTATGTAATAGTCTAAATAATTCTAGCTGAATAATTAATTTCATATTGCTTACAATGAGATGAGAAATAGCACTAGCTGTGTCACTTACTGCTAAAATGCTCTTGATGACAGTAACAATGTTCACCATGAGGAAAAGCATGAAGCCCGATAACATCGCTATGTACGGGAAACTTGTCAATAAAGGTATGGTCAATGCCTGCAAATGAGAAATTAGTTAAAAAGAAAAAATCAAGATACAAAATATGTCCCAAAGGAAAGAGGTGATGTGTAGGAGCAACAAAAATTGGAAAACAAGCTTAAGGAAAATTACCCCTGCAAAGCGGCAGACTAGCACCGGGCCAAGAATTTTTTCGAAGTAGGGATACAGGAATATTTGGAAGACAAGTAGAGTAGAACCTAAAATTTGAACATGTTGTCAACAGTATGTAGTGTCAATAAATAAATTTGAACATTTTTTGTCAGCATGATTATGGCCTATAATGTTATGATATTCATGTTATAATTTCACCATTATTTAGTACTCATATAACAGGAGGAGGTAATCTGAGGCAAAATATCTGGTTTAACCTATTGTTTAATGATAACATGTAACGTTAAATACAATGATAGATTTTGAATATATTCCTCGCCGTAGACGGGTTAATCTATGCTGTATAGAGAGATAATATGCGGACATAAGAAAACCAAAAAGAAGGAAAAAAAAAAACCTGAGAGGGCAAGCACTAGACCAACAGTCTCAGTTGAGAAATTCAAGCCACCGAATTTTCGAGGACTCACAGCCCATAATGACAATATCTATGCATAGAAGAAAAGTTGATTGTCAAATCCGAAAGAATAAGAATGAATAGCAAGCAGAAGCAGTTCTAAATTACCATAATTTTCTCTTCAGAATAATAAGTTTTATGTTGCCAATCGTAAAAATTTATGAGAAGTACCTCACTAAACGCCATCTCGTGCAGCGAGAAAACACAATACACAATGATCGAAGACATTAAGGGCCAATTCCTGAAGATGCTTTTCTTCGGTTTTTGCTTCGATTCTGTTTTTTGTCCGCTTTCATTTTCACGATCAGTCACACAAGATTCAGCTTCCAATGCCTCTAGAGAATCATTGCATGGATTGTTAATTCCGTTGTGTTTGTGCAATGTCTCCTGAAACAAATTCAGACGTGTCCACAGTGTTTTTAGCTAGTTTTATCAGGAATATTAATCACATTTTTTTCTTTTCACATTTTTCATGTAATTCTGTAGTACAAACAAAGAACACATGTAAATGCACAAACAAAACTCCATGTATATCAGAAAGTGCTTAACGCTTACCCTCTAATCAAGTTTTTTTTCGATCAAAGATTAAAAATGGAAAAAAGAGAAATACATCAAGACATTTACCGGAAGCCATAGAGAGAGAATCATCACTCCTGCTGAGAAGACCGATATGCATAAGCAAGGCAACAAGTACGGAAACCTGCATAAAGAATTTCATACTTAAAACACAGCAGCACAAAAAGAGAGAATGAAATATGCTTTAAAATTCAATTAGTGTTACCTTCCAAAGAGTGAATCTTTGGAAAATACATTCGGAAACTTCTCAGCTGGCTGAAAAAGAAAATGTTGGTCAAGAAATATTGAATTAACATCACAAGAGTAAAAGATAACAAACAGATTTAAATGAAAAATAACAACTATCATGCCTTTGAAATGCAATGTTTCATAATTTATTATGTCGGTCCATATTTGAGTAGTCAAAAAATAGAGGAAATAGAAATTAGAGATTTCTCTCAAAAAGTGTTTAAAGCCTTTAATAATACAAGAATAGAAGTACCTGGGCAAAGAAGCCTCCCAAAGCCGGGCCAAGAATCAATCCCCCGCCCCATGCCGTGCTAATCTGAAATCATATCACTCAACTTTACAAAACCAATATGACGATCGATATAAATTTTGAAACTTCTCGCTAGACATAGGTCAGTTGAATCTCACCGCGGACATTCCTATAGCTTGGTGTTCTTCTCTGAAGAGTTCAGTTGAATAGGCCTGGTCATTCGGGAAGTTAATAAATTAAAACATGCCACGAAAGCATAAACTGATGAGATTTAAAATTTTCAATTCACATCCTTGGAAAATCATGTGCCATAATGTGGAATTATATATGGTACCTTAATTGCTCCAAGTAAGCCATTCAAACTTCCAAGAAGAAACCTTGTACTAATGGCCATCCAATAGTTCACACTAAGGCCAAAGAGACTGTTGAAAATAACCCTGAGGAAGATTGTTGAAAGAGTCAATATCTTCTCTTCCATTTTTTTTTTTTGGAAAATTTCAAACATAACTAATATACATAAGTGGAGGGAAAAAATTAAAGCTACTTACACTGTGAGAGTCCCTATTACGATCACGGGTTTTCGACCATATCGATCGGCCACTAATCCCCACAGAATAGAGGTCAAAGCTCTTCCAAGCATATAAGAAGAGCCTTTTAACATTTTATAAAGTCTGTTAGCAATGTTTAATCTTTGTGAAAATAAATGGTAATAATGAAAAAAAAACTCATGAAAAATAAGCTTACCTAAATAACCAGCATAGTAGCCAATATCCTCCTCTGTTTTAGCCACATGTAAATCCCTAATCTGCAACAGCAATTTATTTTTACAGTGATAAAAACTAGTTATGGCTTACAAAAAATTGACACATATGAGTTGAACATAATATGGACCTACATTTTAATGTTGCGCTCATTCTGTGGGTCCTTAGTTTGTATCAACATTCAACAACTTCCAAATCATTTTATAGTCCTAAGTTGGAATTATTGTTCATGGATGTAGAAATATTTGTCACGTGTAAAATGTACAAAGAGACCATGAAATGAGAATCATAGTAGAGTCTTACCATGAAATAAAGGAAAGGAAAAAGTGATGATATTGGTAAAGCTGGAAAAAAAAAAAAACAGAGAAATAAGACAGATTTAATTCATGTACTCATAGATTTGATAATAAATTTATAGTACACATCTTTTAAATCAATACTAAATGTTTCTTCTTTTACTTTGAGATTTTGTATCTTTTTTCTAAAAGGGTTTGTGCTGATACGGGGGATCATTATCCAATAATTCTAAATTTTTTGTCTAAATCTCACTAAATACAGAGTATCAGTACTAAATTAATGGACTTTTTTTTTTCATCAATTATTAAAACAGACAATTAGCATAATTTAGAACCACCGAAGGAAGATCAATTGATCTTAACACCATTTGCATACCTTGTACAAATAATCACTACAGACACGTGGCGATAAAACAGAAATGTCATATAGTAATTATAACATCTGCTATACATGGATGATTTTTGTTAGTAATTTATCTCAAACAGAAGGTTATGGATTAATGAGACTTTTGCCCATAAAATTAGTCAGCGACCAGACTATTATTGAAGCAGAAATTCAAAGCAAAAGCGCTAAAAATAACAATAATAATAATAAAAAAAATAAGAAATAAAGCATTAACTCTCTATATGAATAATGACAAGACACCAGTTATGTGCACAATGTCAAAGCACGAGCGTCACTACTTTCCCAAACACAAAATTACAGATAAAAAAACATTACGAAAGCAAAAAAAAAAAAAAAAAGGGCTCGATAAGGGATTTAAGAGATTAATGAGTAACTAGAAATAATTACCACTAGTGAGGACAAGAATCCAAATCCTGAAGAGGTGTTTAGTGGGAAATCCTCGGTTCAATTCTTTGCTCTGCTCGACCTTGCATCCGGGGCAGTTTGGTAAATACACTTTCCTTCTCACCAGCAGTGTCTCTTGCCCTGAATAATCTGAATTCTCAGCCATTTTTGTAATTTGCAACTCACACAGTGTTACTCAGCTTTCTCTCTCTCTCTCTCTCTAGATTCTTGATCAGTGATTTATCAAGATGGGAAAAGTGGCCATAAATGAAAGCAATGGAGAACGTGGCCAAGAAATTAAATTTGTTTATTGATAAAATAATTAATGATTAATCAATTTGTCTCTGCAAAAGGTTGACTCACAGGCTGGCTGGATGGCTGGTTGGCTGGTGAGATTGGGATAATATCTTTGTAAAACATAAAATATTGTTTCAGTGTATTGCATTACTACTAGGTGTGTGCTTGGTGTTCCTACGATATGATTTATAATATTATATTTTTAATTAATTTAATACTTGTTACTGTTATCATGTATTTACTATTTATTACTATAAAAGGTAATTTGTTAACAACGTATCTTAACATCGCGGCATAATTAGTGACTTATTATTAGGTTGATCATCTGCTAACAATTCTTCTAAGAAAAGCCCAAAATTTTTTTTAACTGAAAAAAAAAAAGAAACAAAAAATTTTAGGAATACGACCCGATCGATATATAGGCCAAAAACAAAACAAGCTTGGAAAAAAGAAACAACCAACTCTTATGGGAATGGGTCTACCCAGCAGAAATGAAGGTGGTGGCTTGTTATAAAACCTCACTTCAAAAAGACAAGACACTTAAAGGGACGACCTTGATTAGTGATGCTTATTAAGTCTATAATATGGAAGGTTTAAATAATCTCTGCAAGTGAGTGATACACGTAACTGAAGCACTAATTTTGATCTTGAGTAATTGAAGCACGAGAAACTAATCGCTCCATGTACACGTATGAATTAATTTTATTTACTTTTTATCAATCAATTATCAACAAGTAATTAATTAAATTACCTAGGTATTTTGTTAAATTTTTGAAATAATATATATTTATTTTATTGTTGAAATTAATAGGGTGAAGAAGAGAAATACTCAAAATTTACACGACAATAAACATAAATACCCAAGTTTTTAAAATAATTAAGTAACTAGCCAATTTATTAATTACTTGTACATGTTTTTTATGACTCATTCAATTATTCATTTGGGTTTTTATTATATTTTTAAAAATTTTAAGTATTTATTTAAAGTAGGTGTCAAAATTTAAATATTGGGTATTCACTATAATATTTTTTGAATATTTAATATAATTTCACCCTTTAAGAAAACAAAAAAAAAATGTTGTTACTTGTGTTTTCTTTTACTGTAATATTATAATAGGTTGTAATCTGTTACAGTCGTTAAAAACTAGTATACTACAACATTATGGTGACTTTAACAGAAAAACGACAACAAGGTGTAAAAACGACATTAATGGATACAAACGACAGAAAATGAAAACGACAATAAGTAAGGAAATGCAAACGAAATTAAGTCAAAACGACATCAATTAAATGACTTCAACACAATAGAAAAATGATTTCAGTTGAAAAACGACAACAATGTTTGAAAACGACATTAATAGATTTAAAACGACAGCATGTGAAAACTGTAAGTTCAGTGAGTGAAAACTGGTATTATTTTACTTGTGTATTCTAATTGTAATCATTATAATAGGTTGTAATCTGTTACAGTCGTTAAAAACTAGTATACTATAACATTATGGTGACTTTAAAAGAAAACGACAACAAGGTGTAAAACCGACATTAATGGATACAAACGACAGAAAGCGAAAACGACAATAAGTAAGGACGTGCAAACGAAATTAAGTAAAAAAAAAAAAACATCAATTAAGTGACTTCAACATTAGGGGAAATGGTTTCAGTTGAAAAACGACAACAATATTTGAAAACGACATTAATAGATTAAAACGAGAACATGTGAAAACGACAGTAAGTTCAGTGAGGAAAACTAGTATTCTTTTACTTGTGTATTCTTTTATTTTAATTATTATAATAGGTTGTAATCTGTTACAATCGTTAAAAACTAGTATACTACAACATTATGGTGACTTTGACAGAAAAACGACAACAAAACGTAAAAACGACATTAATGGATACAAACGACAGAAAGTGAAAACGACAATAAGTAAGAAATGCAAACGAAATTAAGTCAAAACGACATCAACTAAATGACTTCATCATTAGGGAAAATGATTTCAGTTGAAAAACGACAACAATGTTTGAAAACGACATTAATAGATTAAAACGACAGCATGTGAAAACGACAGTAAATGAAAACAACATCGAGTAAAATCTACAGGTCGGCTTCAACTGCAAAGCGACAAAAAAAAAAACTAAAGCGACAATGATGGATAAAACGACTGCAAGTGAATAATACATCATCAAGTGAAAAA
The DNA here is from genome assembly GCA_018132145.1 of Boehmeria nivea var. tenacissima. Lineage (NCBI taxonomy): Eukaryota > Viridiplantae > Streptophyta > Magnoliopsida > Rosales > Urticaceae > Boehmeria > Boehmeria nivea. The sequence continues at coordinate 14,921,844 of CM030875.1, read as the reverse complement.
TCACTGCTTAAATGAAAAACGATTGAATATACTGAAAACGACATAAACGTTGGAGAACCACAAAAGGTATAAAAACGACAAAAAAGTTTGATCTCGAAAATTTCAAGAATTATAAAAAGTCTTCAACTGAAAATCGGCAAGAGAAGTAAAAACGACGATAAAAAATAAAATCAATAGCAGGTGAAAAAGGCAGGTTATATTTTGACGACAGGTTTGCTTCAAATTAAAACGACTGGAAAAGGAGACTAGAATCAAACGACATCAAGAGGAAAACAAGAAGTTCAATGAGAAAACGATAGGTTTTAAATAAAACGACATAAAACGTTTGGAGCTACATAAACGTAGAAAATTAATGAACAAAAAATTGTTTAGAAAATGGCACAATATTAAAGAAATTGGCAACAACTAAATTATATAACAAAGAAAATGATTAACGAAATAAAACAATAATCAAATTAATTTCTTTAAAATAATAAAATTCTTAAACAAAATTAAATAATGTGACTCTCAAGTACTTTTATTGCAAAATCTAGGAGGTGCATTCAAACATTATGTGTGTCTGGTACGAGGGAGACGTCGAAAGAGGATAGGAATGAAGCAGTTTTGAGATGAATTTTAATAGAATAATGTTAATTAGCAATCTCAAAATTTATCCTAACTTTTGTATATAAATACATGTGGCATGTGATTTCTCAACATCAGAATCGACATTACCTTGAATAATTTCATTGGAATGTGGTTTTGGATCAGATTGTTGGACTCGTTGAGAAGGTGCTGGTTTATATATTAGAAATTTGGGATAAGTTTTCGGATTCCTAGCATTATTCATTTTAATAATTTAGGTTATTCAGTAGGAGAGAGGTGGATTTGTGAGGAGATTCAAAATTTTTAGTTCTAACAAATTTTAGATCATTCTAAATTAGAGTACTGATTGTGTGAATGAGTAAACTAATCCACCAAAGTATCGTGTAAATTTACTATATTGTCAATTTGTCATTGAAGTAGTTTGCTGCAATAATTTTTCCTAACTTTCGCTTTCATTTTTAAACCAAACAAGATTATGGATTTTCACGCTCTTTCATTTCTTTTGTACTAAACAACAGAAAAGAAAGTCTTATATCTCCTCTTTATTTTCTTCCACCTAAGTAATATAGCCCTCCTCCTTCTACTTGTCTCTCAGTCCTACTAAACACATAATACATTAGTGATTTGCACTTCGGCTCATGAATATATTCGAGTCAGACAATTTGTCCCTTCAATTTTTTTTTTTGGAGTAATTAGTACTTTGAATTTAGAAAGCTCGATAAATCAGTTCGCACAACAAATTGACGTCAAAATTGGATGGAATAAGACAAAATGTAAGATGCAAACTACAACAAAAAAATTAAAAGGCAATATGAATCTGGAACGACCTGCAAGGCGGCTGATGAGATTATATAAAGTACCTTCTTAGATAGTCGATCAAGTTCATAAATAGCTCTAGAAGCCTTAAGGGTAAATGTAATGCATTTTATCCGGAGAAACTTTGATGTTGCAAGATGAGCTCCGATAGAGTTCCATAGAACTAGGAAATTTCACTTTAGAGGGAAATGTAATATTTAAACGACTTATATTTGGGAAAGTCCGCGAGTCGTACGTAAACCCCAAGTCTCTTAAGAGATTCGATAACCGCTTTGATTTACCTCATCATAGTATAGTTTAATTATTCATGTAATGAGTTCAAACTCATTAGTGTGCTCGTGTATCGATAAGCTAAGGAGAAGTTTGGAACTATACAACAATAACGGGAGGATGGTGAATGCAAATGGGCCTGACCTCGAGCGAGTTATCAGACCACCGCTTCTTCAAAAGTTTTAAAAACTTCTGCATTTTAATCTTATATATTTTCTATTCCTTTGAGCAGATGAGTTAATGTCATTATTTGTAGCGACCCGACTTTTCGGACCGTTACTTTTTATGAACTTTTATCTTTAAAACCCAGTTCTCAAAATTTCAGATAAATTTTTTTTTTGAAAACTTGCTTCTTAAAACAATATACAAATGTATTTGCTAATAGTAATACTTAATTTAAAGCTACATTTTTTTTTCTAGTTTTGCAAGACTTTATCTTGGTATTAATTATTTAGAATATTAAGCAATAGTAAAGCTTTTGAAAAATACTTATAAGAAGTTAGCTTGTATATGAAAGTTCTAAAACGACGAAAAATCCTATACGTAGTATTTATTTGGTACATACTAATATTATAATCATTTAAATTGAAGGCAAATATCAAGCTTCAAAAGAGCTTTAAGACTATTAGCAAAATAATCAAAACTTCTTTAAAGATCATAGAAAATTATCTTTCAAATATTAGCAGAAGACTTTTGTGCGGTATGCCCAAACTTCCCTCGCCTGCGCACTCATCACTGCTGCCTATCCAATCCATCATTAAATCATGGTGCAGGTTTCGTACCTACAGCACGAACAACTTGAATGAGCTTGACGCTCAGTAAGTACAAACTTAATTCTCACAAAATATATGTCATGAATGAATGTCCAGTTATGCTTCATTATGAATACTTTACTGAAAACATTTTCTTCTAGTGGGATCCCCTTTTGTGTACGTACCGAGTGCGCACGACCAGTGGAAAGCTGAGGTTCGCGAGGTCCTCAACTACCACAGTCATAAAACTTTCGTTCATTAAACCTCACCTGAGTGGAGGGTGGTACGACACCTTAATCTTTAAAAACATATTAGCCTCATCTTTACATTTAGTGAGCATGGTAAATTGTAATGCTCATGAATATGCTTAAATAATAAAGCAACATGATAGAGGCACTGATTTCCATTTCTTTAAACATCATCATAACTTGAAATATGTGCCAATCCATTTTAAAACTTAGCACGTACAATATTATCATTCCATAAACAAAACTCATTAAAATATGCTTAACTTATAATCATATAACACATAAATCACATAACTTCAAACCATAGTAAATTGGGAAACATAACACATCATCATGACATAGTTTTATCTTTTGAAAACTATTCGTTGCTGTAGGTGAGATTTGTACTCACCTGGTGTCCTTGCAATACAAGTAATTTCCTCGCCTAATGCTCATAACCATACGTATCTCCTGGTTAGATTACGTGAGCAACGTGTGATTAGAAACTATGTTAATCACGCATTCACTAACTATTTAGCTTTCTTTTTAATTGAGCTATTGCTATTCTTAGCACTCAATAATACACTTGAAATTGATTAATCACTTTTAAATTTATCAATTATCATGGTCTCGTATCAATAAATTAATTTATTCCATTAATCTCTAAAATAAACTTTTTGAGTCTAAATTAATTGATTATCAAGAAATCAATTAATTGCATCATAGAAATTATTAATTGAAATTAATTATCAATCAATATATTTCCTCAACTATGCTTAATCTTTTTAGATTAGTTAATGACTAATCTCTGATTAACTTTAAAGTAATTAATTAATTAATTATTAAATAATTAATTAATTTACCAAATAATCTTGGTTTTGTTAATTTATCCGAATATGATAAATTTTTCACATTTATCATATTTGGTCATTGTAACTAATCACAAGAATAATTATCCTTATAATAAATAATTCTTGATCTAGGCATTAAATTAATTCATTTATATAATTTAATTATCAAGTTATATAAATTTGGTTTCTACTTGATCATATAGCATTGCTTAGGTCCTTTTATTTTTAAAAGTAATATGTTGGACCTTTGAGCTAATTTTGATATTTAGCTAAATATCTTAAAATAAGTATATGCACATAAAGTTTAATTACTAATCTTAATTTTCAGCCCACTAACTATTTTTAGTTGGGTATTAATCCAACATAGTCCATTTTATAAATTTTGAACTTAAATGACTCATGTATTCATGTATAGACTTTAAGTAGAAAAGTCTATTTTAAGTTCTTTGTACTTAACATGTTCATTTATACTTTTGATAAACTCTAAATACATTATCATATTAAAAATATCTTACTAAATTATCACTTGGTTTATCTAAAGAATCGCTTTGATTTTTTTGACACTTTGTCCATAAAAATATCCAAATGACAAAAATACCTTTAAGGGGAAAAATAATCTATTATTACAAATGATAATTTTTCAAGGCATGAAAATCATTAACAAGAATTAAATTCTGCCTTTTCAGTCAAAATCTGACATTTTACAGATTGGTCCCTGTATTTTCTGAATTTTACACTTTTGGCCCAAAATACAAAATATTTGACATTTTTGCCCCAGATCAGTTTTGGAATTTATTTTACCATATTACTCTATTCACTGAGATAAACATATTTCTCTACTAGATTGAAATCAAATTCAACCATCTTCCTCTTCAAATTCTTAGTTAAAATTAAGGGTATTTTTGTAATTACTCTCTAACTTTTTATAGGGATCGAATTTGGAAATAATGTCTGAATAAAAATTGCTTCATATTTTATTTCCAAAAACTTTGTAGTTCAAGTCTAGACTCAGATTTAAGTGAATCAATGACATTTTATAATACTTTAAATGTTTCTCATCTTAATGTATATTTTTAGGTGAGTTATGGAAAAACTCAAAACATGAAACTTTCTCCACTTTCTTAGATCCAAAACTTTTGTTTTATACCCAAGACAAGATTCGGACTCTATAAGAACTGAAATATAGATTTTATAACCAAAGGTCTAAAAATGCTTATTTTGCCATATTATATTTCTAAGCATTTTTTTTTTAACCTCTCAAGTCTTTAACATACCTTAAAAGTACACAAAATATAAAATAAGTGTTTAAAATAATTATTTTATTGTGTCACTATTCTATTCATAACCATTATGGCCAATAAATAAAACACAACTTCATTAAAATATATATGTGCTTAAACCACAACATTAAAGTCCATCAAACATGTTTCACTAAATGAGACATAGTCATAAGTGTACTTGGGATACATATACTATTAATACATCTTTAAATATATAGACATGCATATGTTTACATGTCCATATTTACCTTTATCCCAAGACTTGCAACAAAAGATTTAACTTTTGAGCATGTCATAAAATAATTTATTTCATTATTCCACATCAAGAAGATTTGATTTTAGCACTTTATCATTATCATTTTAAACTTTACAAGACTAATAATGGTACCATTAAATATTTGAGAGAATGACATGCACTTAAAAAGAAGTAAAATCCTTATCTAAAGTGCCAAGAAATAATCTCTCAAACTAGCATTTATACTTCCTCCTTTTAACTTTACAAATGTCTAATACATATTAAACAATAAATGATTTCTTAAACTAGGATTTATATATACCTTATCCTTTTTGCTCAAAAGATCCTCCTCCTTCTTGATCTCCAACATTTTTTTGTTTTACTACTTCTTGGAACTTAACCCTCAAAATAAAAATTTATGCTTAGTATGATGACTAAAATAAATCAAACTAATATATGAAAACTAGCTAGAATGCTTACCCAAAATACAACTATTTCTTCTTTAATTCCTTCAAGATCATACTTAGGTTCACCCATGGAGAGTGTAAGGGATTTTTAGAGAGAGGAAAAATGGAGAGAGAGATATTAGGCTTTGTTGTAGAAGGAGAGAAAATGTTGTTTTTATTTGATGGGTTCTCTACTTGTACAAACTTGGAGAACTAGAGCTTAAGTGCTATGATTTTTTTTTTTTTGGTACAAAGAAGAAATAAAAACTCATTTGGTGAGGAGAGTGCCGTGGAGGAATAGATAATAGAGAGGAAAATATATTCTTCTAATTATGACTACACAACTACACCTTTGACCATTTAATTATTTGACTTGTCATTTTTTTTTTTTGAAAAATTGAAATCAAACTCTCTTTAATGGAGTAGAGTTCGGCCATGGTCTTGCGTAGGAGAATTTTTTGTTTGTTTCTATATGTCTGTAGAGTATTGTAAAAGCATAATGAATACTATTTTTAAATATAATTCTCTTATATCAATGTTTGACTCTTTCTCCTCAAATAGAATGGAAAAACCGTACTTACAAGTTAAAATGGGTGAAAAGAAATCAATTCTCATTGGTAGTGATGTCTTGTCTTTTCTTACCTTAACTCTTCATGCACACAAGTCTTGTTTGCTTGTAATGAGTAGTAATGTATGTTGCTTGTTCAAGCAACCTAACTACTTCTCTTACACAATTTATGTGTTTTCTTTTCACTTTTTATCAACACATTAAAAAAATTATTCCAAGTCATGCTACTAAGAGCACATGACCGGCCATACTCCTTGGTTTTTGTCTAATATTATATTTTTCTATCTCAAAAGTATTAATATAATAAAGAAATGGGGCATGGCCTATTAAACTTGTTTGACTTTTGTAAAAAGTTGACCTATGTACTAATATAGTATACACATTTTATTATTTATAATTAATTGCCCAATGCATATAACCTCAATATATTCATGCTTTACTATTGCATTGTGATACCAATGTCAAATTCTATGGTGAGCTTTAATATCACAATAAATCTATTTTAGATTTAAATAATCCTTATGTACATATGTTAATTATCATATGTACATTATTTAATTAAATTTTCAAGTACACAATTTGTTAATTATGTACCTTAACTTTGCATGAAAATTTAGTCTCTAAGGTAATACAATATTATTGAATATTATCAATAATTATAGTATTATACCCTATATACGACTTTGTTATATAATCTTTACTTAATGAATTGGATAAAATAATCCAATTATTAAGTCCATAGAATTAAACTAGATAAAATTTGGATCATTACATTATTTCTCCGAACATGTAGAAGTTCGATATTTAAAAAGTTTTATTTTTTCATATTTTTGCATTGAAAGTTTAAATAAAATTTATATTTGGACCGTTTTAAATGATATTTTACTTATGAATTCTAAGACCTGATTTGGGTCCTTACACCTACTCTTGATCACAACAATGTTAATATTGAGAGAGAGAGAGAGAGAGAGAGAGAGAGAGAGAGAGAGAGAGAGAGAGAGAGAGAGAGAGAGAGAGAGAGAGAGAGAGAGAGAGAGAGAGAGAGAGAGAGAGAGAGAGAGAGAGAGAAGAATTTTCTCTCTATTAAATTGCAATTGTTGAAACAATGCACTAATATAATAGTAAACGCAACTAATTCCTAACCGACTTGCCACATCCTACTTAATCTTACACAATCACCCTAATTATTTACCGTAATTAATAAAAACAATGTTCGCCACGAGTAAAAGTATGAAGCCCGGTAACATTGCTATGTACGGGAAACTTGTCAATATAGGTACGGTCAATGCCTGCAAATGAGATATTAGTACAAATGAAAAAAAAAAAAATCATGACACCAAGTCAAAAATTGGAAAAGAAGCTTAAGAAAAATTACCCCAGCGAAGCGGCAGGCTAGTACCGGGCCAAGAAATTTTTCGAAGTAGGGATATAGGAATATTTGGAACACAAGTAAAGTAGAACCTAAAATTCAATATTAATATGGTTTGTCAATAAATTAATTTGAACATTTTGTGAGTAATATGTATTATCATAGATTTACCATTATTTAGTATTTATAGTTGCCAATATGACATGAGGAGGTAATCTAGATAATACGTGGACATAAGAATACCAAAAAAGGAAAAAAAAAAAAAAAGAGAATAAGAAAAAAAAAAAGAACTTACCAGAGATGGCAAGGACTACACCAATAGTCTCACTTGAGAAATTCAAACCACCAAATTTTCGAGGACTCGCAGCCCATACTGACAATATCTATGCATAAAAATAAAATTGATCGTCAAATTCAACAGAATGAATGAAATAGCAATCGGAGCAGTTCCAAATTACCATAATGTTCCAAAGAACTGATTTCATCATAAATTAGACAAATATAGAAGTTCTATTTTACTAATAAATCCAAAAAAAGTTATGAGAAGTACCGCAACGAACGCCATTTCGTGAAGCGAGAAAACACAATACACAATGATCGAAGACATTAAGGGCCGATTCCAGAGGACGCTTTTCTTCGGTTTCTGCTTCGGTTCTGTTCTTTGCCCGCTTTCGTTTTCGCGATCAGTCGCGCAAGTTTCAGCTTCCAACGCCTCGAGAGAATCATTGTTGTTTTCGTTGTGGTTGTGCAATGTCTCCTGAAACAATTCATCAGTGTCGACGCTGTTTTAGCTAGTAATTTTATCAGGAAGATTATGCATCAAAATCGCAGGTTGTTTTTTTTATAAAAAAAAAAAAAAAGCATTCTTCATGTAGTTTGCAATGCCCTATAGTACAAACAAAAAGCACGTGTAAATGCACAAACAAAACTCCATGTATATAGAAAAGTGCTTATTGCTTAACCTCTAATCAAGTTTTTCTCAATCAAAGATTGAAAAAAAAAAAGGAAAAAAGAGAAGTAGAATAAGATAAGCACCGGAAGCCAGAGAGAAAGAATCATCACTCCGGCTGCGAAGACTGATATGCAAAAGCAAGGCAAGAAGTACGGAAACCTGCATAAAGAATTTCATAATTAGAACGGCGCAGCGCAAAAAGAGAGAATGAAACACGCTTGACAAGTTCAATAGTTACCTTCCGAAGAGTGAATCTTTGGAGAATACACTCGGAAACTTATCAGCTGGCTGAAAAAATAATGTTTTGTCAAGAAACATTGAAATAATATCACAAAAATAGATGATAACAGATAGATTTAGACGAAGAATAACATTAAGCAAGCCTTTAAAATGAACCGTTTCATAATTGAATATGTCGGTCCACAAAGGAAATAAAAGTTGGAGATTTCTCTAAAATGTGTTTAAAGCCTTAAATAGTAACAAGAATTGAAGTACCTGGGCAAAGAAGCCTCCCAAAGCCGGGCCAAGAATCAATCCCCCGCCCCATGCCGTGCTAATCTGAAATCATATCGCTCAACGTTACATAACCAATTCGACGATCAAGTATAAATTTTGAAACTTCTAGCTCGACATAGGCCAATTGAATCTCATTGCGGACATTCCTATAGCTTGGTGTTCTTCTCTGAAGAGTTCAGTTGAATAGGCCTGGTCATCCAGGAAGCTAATCAATAAACTGATAAGATTTAAAATTTTCAATTCACATCCTTGGAAAATGATGTGCAATAATGTGGAACTATATAGTACCTTAATTGCTCCAAGTAAGCCATTCAAACTTCCAAGAAGAAACCTTGTACTAATGGCCATCCAATAGTTCACACTAAGGCCAAAGAGACTGTTGAAAATAACCCTGAGGAACATTGTTGAAAGAGTCAATATCTTTCCCTTTTTTTTTTTTTTGGGATAAATTCCAAACATAACAAAGATAGATAACAAGAAAAAGAAAAAGATTAAAGTTACTTACACCGTGAAAATCCCTATTACGATCACGGGTTTTCGACCATATCTATCGGCCACTAATTCCCACAGAACAGAGGTCAAAGCTTTTCCAAGCATATAAGAAGTGCCTTCAACATTTTGTTGAGTCTGTTAGGAATGCTTCATCTTTGTGAAAATAAATGGTAATGTAAAACAAGCCATGAAAAATAAGCGTACCTAAATAACCAGCATAGTAGCCAATATCCTCCTCTGTTTTAGCAACATGTAAATCCCTAATCTGGAACAGTAAATAGATATAAATATACTTGAATTTACAAAAGTAACAACTAGTTATATTTTACAAAAATTAAACATATAGAGTTGAAATAATATGGTCCTATATTTTAATTTTGCTCCTTCTTTGGTCCTTTGTTTGTATCGACATTCAATTACTTACAAAGGGAAAATACCAAAAATGTCTCTGATTCGTCAATATGCCATAGTCCTCTCTCAGTTTGTTGAAATAGAAAAAATATCCCTTAGTTTATGAATTGAACCCAAAACTATACCTTTGTCGATTTTCATTGATTATTTTTACCTTAAATGCCTAGTTGCCACATAAGTCATCTTTATAAAGGATAATCACGTCAACTATTCTTGTTAAAGAATAATCTTTGTGTTCTAAAAATGGTTTTATAATCATATATATGTTCCATTTTTAGGGTTTTTTTTTTGTTGTTGAGAAATTATAGTGAATACTCAATTTTTAACACTTAATTTAAATTATTATCCAATCTTTTAAAAAATATAACCAATTACCTAAGTGATTCAATTATTTACATAGTGATAAGTAGTGGTAATTAACTTAGTTATCAAAAATATGCGCAAATTAACGAATTGACTAAAAACTCAATTATTTCAAAAGTTTAAGTATTTAGTTTTATTGCTATATAAATTCTGGGTATTTCTCTACTTCACTTTTTTTTTTGTTAGAATCAGTAAAAGAAATGAAACTAAAAAGAAGAATCCTAACTTTCCTTGCTCTCTCTCGCTCAAAATCCGCCGCCAATACACAGTAAGAATCATAACTTTCCTTGGCTTTATAGTGAAGTTTAATATTAGCCTCGCCCCAGAAAATTAGATGCGTTCTAGTAATTTTAGTGGTTCAAATGATTGAATTTGGTTCCATAGGCATTAGTGAGACTGTGAGAGAGAGCATTATTAGAATTGGATTTTGAGATGACAGTGAGAGTACTTTCAAGTTTCAACTAATTCTGTGTTATTGCTTTTCTTTTTTTTTTTAATATAATTATAAATGACTTTCTCTATGTATGGATGTAGAATAAGAGAGTCCTTAAATGGGTCTTATTTAAGAGGTGTTTTTTGAATTTCAAAAAATTAAAAGGAGAATCGTGGTATTTCGACTAAACTGAGGGGATATATTTGGTAATTTCTCGGTTTCGAATCATATTTTAGTCATTAAGTTGGTATTCTTTTCATGGATATAAAAATATTTGTCACGTGTAAAATGTACAGAGAGAATGAAATGAGAATATCAAAGTAGTGCCTTACCATGAAATAAAGGAAAGGAAAAAGCGATGATATTGGCAGAGCTGAAAAAAACAGAGAGAAGTCAAAACTATATGGTTTTTGGCAAAGTGTACAATAATAAAGTCCATGTTATTTCTTGAGATTTTGTATCATTTGACTAGAAGGTTATTTGCAGATACGGGGTATCATTAATTAGGGCTGTAAACAGGCTGAGTCGTTCGTGAGCAGCTCGGTTTTCGGCTCGATAAAAGTTCGTTCGTATTCGGCTCGTTGTGTAAACGAGCTAAGCTTGAACATAATTTTAGGGCTCGAATAATAAATGAACAAAGCTTGAACTAACTAAAACTTGGCTCGTTGAAGCTCGCGAACAGGCCCGCTCGATTGTATGTTCGTGAACAGGCTCGTTTATGAGCTCGCAAACAAGCTCGTTTTATATTATATATAATACAATAAATATATATTATATATTTATATTATAAAAAATTATTTTTATAAACTTCTAACCTAAAAATAGTAATAAATTAGAATTTCATGTTATATTATATGTAATACAATAATTATATATGAGCCCAAGCCCACTATGGTTTTGTTTTCCCTTCCCTTCCCCCTCCCAGCCGACAACTCCTCCCCTTCCTTTCTCAAGGTTTTTTTTTTCTTTTTCTTCTCTCTCTCCCTCTCTGCCGTTTCTTCCTTGCTCAGCCGCCGGCCCCAGCCCCCGTCCGCGTGCCTGCGCACTCCCGAGCCTTGCCAGCGCTACCCCCGAGCGTCGGCCCAGCCCCGTGTGCGCAGCCCCCGCCAACGCCTACTCCGCGATGTCTGCCAGTGCCGACTTTGTGACATCTCGCCAGTGCGATGTCAAGCCTCCGCGTGCCTCCCAGCCCTCCAGCGTCCTCCAGTGCCGCCCAACCAAGCCCTGTGCTCTGGTAAGAAGCTGTGGATTAGTCGACCTTTCTCGCTCAGTGGGTCCCCCATCTGGTAGCCTCTCCGGCGAACTCGAGCTCAAAACGAGCTTTTCTCAAGCTCGAGCTCAAATCGAGCTCGAACGAGCTTAATTATCGAATCGAGCTCGAGTCGAGCTCGAACCGAGCTTGAGCTTTTGTTGATCGAGCTCGAGCCGAGCTCGAGCCTCATTTTCCTAATTTTATCGAGCTCGAGCTCGGGAAAAACTTAACGAGCCGAGCCTGAGTATTTCAAAGCTCGGCTCGATTACACCCCTAGGTATCATTATCCAATCTAATTCTCTCTCTCTCTCTCTTTTTTTTTTTTTTTTTTTTTTTAGGGTGGGGGTCTTATCTCACTGAGTACAAGCTTACCAGAACCGAAATGGACTTTTTTTTTCATCAACTATTCAATCAGACAATTGATAATTTGGCATAATTACTGAAGGAAGGTCAATTGATCCTTTAGGGAGAAAAAAAAAGTTCAAACAACATTTGAATAGGTTTTGCTCACATTATTTAAATAATATATCACCACACTAGCACGTAGCAATGAAACATAAATATATAATGAATAGGTTACAATATCATGTCGACAATGTATCTAAAAATAGACAAAAAAAAAATTTCAACAAGGCTTTTCCAATAAAATTAGTCAGGGACCAAATTATTATTCAAGCACGAGCGCTAAAATAAATTCAAAATAATAATAAAGCATTAGTTCTCTATATGAATAATGATAAGAGACAAGAGTTATATATATATTGTGCAATATGAAAGAAAATAGTTGGAAAAAAGGAAATAATTGCCATTGTGACTCACAAAACTACAAATGAAAGTACTTGGAAGCAACAAAAAAAAAAAAAAAAAAAAAAGGCTCCGAAAGGGCTTTGATTAATTAATTAGTAATTAGTAATAATTACCAGTAGTGAGTACAAGAACCCAAATCCTGAAGAGGTGTTTAGTGGGAAATCCTTGGTTGAATTCTTTGCTCTGCTCAACCTTGCATCCGGGGCAGTTTGGTAAATACACTTTCCTTCTCACCAGCAGTGTCTCTTGCCATGAATAATCTGATTTCTCAGCCATTTTTGTTACTCAACCAAGGAAATTACAATACTGTCACTGCTCATGAACTAGCTAGTGTTCCTCAGCTTTCTCTCTCTCTAGATTCTGGATTACTGATTTATGAAGGTGCGGATAATGGCCATAAGTGAAAGTAATATGGATAACGTGGTATATTTTATATGTTAATTATATAAAATTAATGCTTAATCAACTTGTCCCTGCACAACAGGTACTAACAGGCTGGCTGGCTCGTGAGATTCGGATATAAGTACTAAAAAAAAACATATATATATAATATTTGTTTCAGTGTTCTAGGACTAGGTGTGTGCTTGGTCTACCTACGACAACATGCGATATGATTGAATATGATTAATTGTATTATCTATAATCAATTTAATTGACTTATATATGATAAGCGCTAACGTGTTATCATGTACTTATTATTTAGTAATAATTGTAGAAAAAATCATCAGTGACTTTAACAACTGATAATAAAACTTCTTAAAATTCATTTGATATATAAATTAATAATTTTTAAATATAATTTTTTTTAATATTATTTAGATTATATTACAATGAGGCTCACGTTTAGATCAGTCTTTAACAAAATTCATTTCAATATATATATATATATATATATATACTTATACTGACACAACCACTGTATCCGAGAAACCCTAAAGCAGTACTAACATTATAACATTTAATCCATCTCGGAAGAGTAAACTTCCACATAAGTTCCATAATATAATCTTTCTTCGACAAACAACCTTCACAGAAATCCAAACAAAAGCACTGTCCGAAAATAAAGAGGAAGACGAGTGCTATTTATTCCTTATCAAAATTCTAATACTAATATTTTAGTTGTTAAAAAAATTAAATGTATATTTTTTATTGTAATATTTAATTACGGCATTTTCCCACTTCACTCTTAAAATACGGTCCAATCTCTTTAATAATGTCTATTTAATTATGATATCACATGCTCCTAGCATGGTTCAAGTCCATTAGTAATGCAACTGGCCGTAACAGACAGATTATTATTATTATTATTCCTTATTTAATTATATAGGCCTTGACCAACGACAGTCAACAAGTAGGCTCGCTTTTTGCGTGCGTTTGTTTTTTTATTCTTGTTCTTATTGTTTTTGGGTTTTTATTCTTTTATTTATGTATTTATTTATTTAAAACTTTCCTTCTTTGTTTAAATCATCGAAAACAAGGCAGCTCTTAAATAAGAAGAGAAAGGTATAGTGGGCAGTTTTTTTACTCCGAGCAAAGAGTAAATTAGAGATAAAATATTAAGGTGCATATTTAAAGATTGAATGGGCTGTAAATTTTACGTCGTCGGATTGGAACCAATTTTATGACTTTACGTTACTGGTAATTTTAAAAGGAAAAATTTTGAAGAATACATTTTTTTATACGTTAATAATATATACTTGCACTATTAAGTTTGTAGTCTTTTTGGTATTTTAGCCATTTTTTATTATATGTTTCAAAAAAATAGCCAAAGTTTTAAAATATTAAGAAATTAGCCATTAACCAATAAAAAATAAAGGGTATAAAGGTAAAATCAATGCATTATGTAGTTATGAAAATGATTATTTCCCTAATTAAGTAAAACGTTGACTACGTAAAAAATTATTCAAAAATGACTATTTACTTAATAATTTGTTAATTTTTTTATATCATTATTCTTACATTATAACATAAAATAAAAATTAATATAGCACACCACTTAGATATAAATTATTAAGTGACACTTAATATATATATATATATTTTGCAATTTACCCTTTAAAAATAAGGCGCCCTACTTAATGGTAGACCCATTATTGTATTTGTACTACGTTCCTTTTTTTGACGAAATATATTTATTAAAAGCAGTAGTTGTAGCCATGTGTGAATTGTGATGCACGCGGATAATCTATTTGCTAAAATTTTTAGTAAAAAAAATGATTTATTTGAACATTTTAAAATATATTTAATCAAAATTATATAAATTATTAGAATAAAGTATGATTCTTTTGCACTTAAAAAGTATTTACTAAAAATGGCTAACTGAAAAACCACAACAAGATTTATAAACGACATTAATTGATAAAAACGACAACAAGTGAAAACGACAGCAAGTGAAAACGACATCAAGTAAAATCTACAAAGGGCAGCTTCAACTGGGAAAAAACGACAAAAATATAAGGACAATAGTGAAAAAAAAAAAAAAAAAAAAACTACTATAAGTGAAAACATCATCAACTGAAAAAGGACAGCCTAAAGGAAAACGACATTAAACGTTAGAGAACCGCTCAAAAGTAGAAAACGACAAAAAAGTTTGATCTAGAATGTCACAAGAAATAGAAAAATGGCTTCACTCGAAACTCAACAAGAAAAATTAAAAACGACAGCGACACTGCGACAGTAAATATTAAAATCAATAGCAAGTGAAAAAAGCAGGTTATATTCCAACGACAGGTTTGCTTCAAATTATAAGTGGAAAAGGAGACTAATAGCAAACGACATTAAGTAGAAACCAAAAAAGTTAAATAAGCAAACGAGGCTTTAAGGAAAACGACATAAAACGTTGGAGACTGGAGAGCCTCATAAACGTTAAAAAATTTATAAAAAAAAATAGACAGAAGACATTATATTTTAAAAATTGGAAACAATTTATTCATATAACAAAGAAAATGATTAATAAATAAAATAAAATAATCATTAACAAACTTTAAATTGTCTAGATAAGAGTACTAATTGTGGGAAAGATTGAGCTAATCCATAAAAATATCATATAAATTTATTATAGGGTGAAATATCCAAAAATTATAAAATAATAGAAGTAATTACCCATAATTTTCAAGTAATTGAATAATTACCCAATTCTTTAATTACTTGCACATGTTTATTAATTACATCATTTGGGTATTTGGTTGTATTTTTTAAAACATTGGGTATTTACTTAAATCAAGTTTGAAAATTGAATATTCACTATAATATCTCTTTATTATTATATTGTCACATAAGTAGTTTGCTATTATAATTTCTTCCATTTATTTCTTCTTCCATCTTCAAACCAAATAAGATTATGGATTTTCACGATCTTTCATTTTCAATTGTACCAAACAACACAAGAGAAAAGTCTTCTATCTCCTCTTTATTTTCTTTCCTTAAGTGTTGCTCCTCCTCCTTTTGCTTTTCTCTCACTCCCAAACACATTCTATAATATGTGAATAATTTGCACCAATGACTCTCGAGTTTATTGGGATCTGATAGGTTATTTCCCTTTCAACTTTTATTTATTTATTAATTAGTACTCTAAATTTATAAAACTTGGTAAATCAGTCCAAATTCCAAATTGACGTCAAAGCTAGATGGAATTAGACACATGAAACTGTGTAAGATGCAAACGGCTAAATAAAAGGCAATTTGATAAATCCCCAATAAGTTCAAGGACGATTAATACAAAAAATATTGGAAAGAAATAAATAAAAATGTTATCGGACTAATTTACTAAATTTTTTAAATTCAACATGTTGATTGCTCTAAATAACAATAACAACCATGAACAGCTTGCCAAATCTCGATAAATTTAGAAGCCACTCATTGCAAATTACTCCTCAAAAGAAAGCAACACGGAAGCCATCGTTGTCCGAACCTTCGACAAGCCATAAATTGTCTTCTTTGATTTTTGGCCAATATTTAATTTAGCCTACCTCCAGTGTAACTATTAAACCACCCATAACGACATCGTTAACGGACAAGATAAAAAAATTAACCGAGGAACAAATATATTTTTTCCTCCTTTGGTTTGACCTAGCTTAAAAGTGACAAAGATGTACATAACTGCAATAAACAAGCTCGATAAAAAAATATTTTTTTTGGGATGATCCGAAAAGATTAGCTAGTACTAAAAGCTTAAGTCAAATCCCAACTAGATTAGAATCCCATGAAGGCCTAATTTCACATTAGGTCTCCGAAATCAAAACAAATAGAAATCGATAATAAGAATAAGGATTGGGTGAGTTACAAAAATAAACTTAAATTGAATTGGTTTTTCAAAAAATAACACATATTTCAAAATATTAAAAGAAATAACACTTGTTAAGAATTTTATGACAAATAAATCTTGACATATTGGTAAGAAATTATTAAACATTTCAAATTGTATTCTTAAAATTTGAAATGTTAAAAATTTATTCCAAACGTAAGATTATTTGTTACAAAAATTACTTACAAGTACTATTTTCTTAATATTTTGAAATACGTGTTATTATTTGAAAACGAAAAAAAAAATTACGCTGCTCACTGAAGTTTCCCGGATTTTCTATGCTCTTAGCATGAAACTATTACAATGATAAGTTTTTCAATTTATTTAGGGCGGCGATGCCAAAAATGGTTTGAATGTCATCAGCACTCCAATCCCCTCAACCACGTTCAGCATGAAGAAAACCATTTGGGTGCCTGCAATTTTAATTATGCAAATTTAGAAAGTTGTGATAAATGTCAAAAAATATTCGCTAAAGAATTGCCAAATACACTTTGCATTACGTACAGCACAAGATTTAGAAACTAAATTCTTGCTAAATTTCTCTTTATATATCCCCCATTTTTCTTTTACACATTTTTTTTTTCTTTGTTTAGGGAAAGGTGCAGAGTCAAGAGATTAGAAGATTTGCTGAAACAAAAGGAAAATAATAATAATAATAATAGCTCACTTCTTTGTACCAAATATATAATGTTTAAACCCAATAAAGCTATTCACTATCATTCTCTTCTTTTTCTATTTTAATTTTTGAGAACCATTAAATTTATACATGATTTATAGTCATACAATTTTTTTTTCCTTTTTGACACATATATTCTATGAAAATCAGTTTTTACTAACAAAAAAGTGGTTAATTTAATATAGGAAAGTACAGTCTGTACATACCTGGGAGAAAGGAGGCATCTTGGCGCTTTTCTGCCCAGGAAAACCTGTTGAACCAACATGATCACCAATAAGAAATAAACTACAACTTGAGATTGTACTTCTAGTTTAATCATGGTCTTAATTTAATCTACTCGTAAGCGCGAATACGGAAACAAAAAATTAGTTACGAAACAGCGCAATGATGACTAAGCGACGATCAAGAGAAACACAAATGTAAAGTGTAAAAATTATGACCCAACAAAATTGGCTCCCACTTAGTTTTATCCGATGCCGACCTTGATCACTAACTAAATGCATCTAGTTCTCCGAGATGTCACGGTAATTTCACATGTCGATTTGATTTGCTAGTTTCTTAAGAGATCGGAAAGCGAAAAACTTACAATGTACCACCTCCGGCTGGACCAAAAGCTTTGAACAGAGACATCAGGGTCATTGAGATTCCATTAGCGGCTCCTCTTTGCTCTTGAGGCTGAGGTTGATTTGGTTCGATCCAAACCGGATAATTAGAACGTTATTAATTAGCAATCCTACTCTCGAATCGAAACGAAGGAAAATTTGAAGATGAGATAATTGAAAGAGGCCAGATTAAAAAAATTACCACAGCTCTGTTTTGTAGCAGGAACAAGCCAGTTATAAAACAGCCCTAGTTACATGATGAAAATATTTCTAGTCAGAAAATAGGAAATTATAAAGAAAGGGCAAAAAAAAAAGCAACAACATTTATCACTATCGGTGATCCATCACTGCAGACTATTAGAGACGTTACGTGACAAAAATATGACATCTAGGTCTCACTGTGCAATGTAATGATTATATTTAATAAAAGTAAATGATCAAAGAGAATTTCTAGTTATGTTTATTCACTTACGGCTAAGACAGCCTTAACAACTGCTGCAATATTCAACACTAGGAAAAGTGTGAGCCCTGAAAGCAAGCTTATGTATGGGAAGATTGTCAACAAAGGTATGGTTAATACCTGCAATATGAATTTTTGGGAAATAATTAGAACCCAGATTAATGATCAGCAGAGAATAAATAATCACAAAAGTAGACAAATAGTGTGATTAGAGAGATAAGTAAATAATTACCCCAGCTATGCGACAAACTAGAACGGTGCCAACAAACTTCTCTACATATGGATATAGGAACATCTGAAAGACTAGAATAGCAATCCCTGAAATTTGAAGATGATGTTTGTTACTTTTTTTTTTTTTTTTTTATTTTAAAGAAAGCATAATTGTATATATTGAAGCAACCAAAAAGTGTAGCTGTCCTAGAGTGTGATATATGATAAATGTGTGACAAATATTGTACTGGGATGTGAAAACATTTCAATGCTTGCCTGTTATCGCAAGAACTTCACCAACCGTCTCTGTTGTGTAACTCAAACCCCCGAATTTTTGCGGAGACTCAGCCCATAATGGAAAAATCTATAAAATATAAGAAGGGTGGATATATATTATTAATATAAGAAGAAAATTTTAAATGCCAACATGTATTTACAACATTTAATTATGCCTCCAAATCTACAGATTTAAAAGACATTTGTTTCACTAATTTTCTCAGCCTGAGTTATGAGAAATTAGTACCTCACTATATGCCATTTCATGAAGTGAGATGACACAGTAAACAATGATTGAAGACATTAACGGCCAATTCCTAAGGAGGCTTTTCTTTGACTCCTTGGTCTTATTGGCTCCGGTTTCATTTCCGTCGGTCACACAAGACGTGGTTTCCATCGCCTCAAAGGAATCAACGTCTGGTCTCTTCTTTCCATCGTGTTTGTGTAACGTCTCCTGAAATAAATTAGCACAAAAATACTCTCATAGTTAGTATGTGCCTATACATACAGTTAATTTGGCAATATGAAAAATAAGATTCGTCATTTCGCCAAACCGGGAATGAAAGCAAAAGATTGTAGGAACGAATGAGATTCGTACCGGAAGCCAAAAGCAAAAAATCATTACGACCGCAGCAAAAAACGATATGCATAAGCAAGGCAAGAAGTATGGAAACCTGCAATATAGAGAGACAGAGAGAGTTCATATTTTGATTGATCATATATTTTCAAGACAAAATTCAGCATCACATTATTAGAAGAGTCAAACAAACTACCTTCCCAAGAATGAATTTCTGGAAAATATGTTTGGATACTTCTCTGCTGGCTGAATAATAAAAGAGAAAAAAAAAAAAAAAAAAGATTTGTACAAGTGAAGAGCAAAAACATGATTTAAAATCATGCAGAATATTCTGCAAAAAGTTACTTCCAAAATTTCTTTTGAGGCATTTACATGCTGCTAAGCTGAAACATGAAATGTCTACATATTTACAGTCTTGATTTTCCCTGCATTTGATTTTGTTGTACGATTTACCTGCGCAAAGAAGCCTCCCAAAGCCGGACCGATGACCAATCCCGTGCCCCATGCCGTACTAACCTGAATTTGTAAAAGTTGATGATCAATAACTTTGTCAATGTTGACAACACTTTTGGCTAAATTGTCTGATATGCGAAATATGTAACTAATTCTCACCGCCGACATTCCAACAGCTTGGTATTCATCCCCGAGTATTTCAGTCGAATAAGCCTGGTTGTTAAGAAAATTAAACCGTGTCACAAAATATATACCCGTCATCTTTTTATAAATTCAGTTCAATATTTGCTTTGGCATTCTCTGCTAGTTACTTCAGGGACAATTTTTACACCTTTATCGGTCCAAGTAAACCATTCAAGCTTCCAAGAAGAAATCTTGTTACAATGGCCATCCAATAGTTCACACTGAGGCCAAAGAGAGTGTTGAAAATAACCCTGTGGTAGAGAGGATCAAAAGTGGACCAAAAAAAACAAATAGCATTTAGATGTGTGTGAAATAAAAATCATAAGAACGTAATTTCTTTTCTTTTTTTTTTTTTCAACAAATTAAATCGAGGGGAAAATTTATAGTTACTAACACTGTCAATGTGCCTATAATTATGACGGGTTTTCGACCATATCGATCAGCAATCATTCCCCACAAAACCGACGTCAAAGCTCTACCAAGCATATATGAAGAGCCTTCAAAAAAGAAAAGAAAAAAAAAAGTTTATAGTTAATAGAAGCCTCTAAAAAAACCAACAGTAAAAAATAATTACTAAAATGATCAATCTCACCTACATAACCAGCATAGTAACCAATATCTTCTTCTCTTTCAGCAATATGAAGATCTCTGATCTGCAAAAAGTAATGGCATTGAAGTTTGAAATGATATGTGGCTTCATAATAGTAGTTAGATGCAAGAAGAAAACAGATCAATGGCATTGAAAACTACAATGAGAATAATTTGGCAAGAAATACTTCTTTTATGGATTTATTTTTTGTCCTTCTATAAATTAGTAGTACTATGTGCAGTAACTCTTTGATTAAATTTTTAATATCAATGTTATCTTTGTCTCTGTTTAATTAGTTGCACGCTACTTTTAATGGATTTAAGAAGTTGGTATTAAAGTAGAGACTCACCATGAAATATAGGAAAGGAAAAAGCGATGATATAGGCAGAGCTGTAAAAAGAAAACAAAAGGAAGACTTTCAATTAGTTACAAAGATAATCAGGTTATATATTTAAATTTGTGTACATAATTACGAGTATTAATCAGTGTTTAGATAGATGAAGCGAACCCATGTCGTCAATCTTTTTTCCCATCTCATTTTTTTTATCTCCCGATCATATTTTGATAGTAAATAAAAGTACTTAAATTTTTTAGTAACCTCATATTTAATCAGAGATTTAATCAGAGGAATTCTCTAGTGGATCATTTTTTGTGGGAAAAATTATTTTGATTGTCAGATTTATCTTTTCAATTGAGCTTATATATTATAAAGACAAATCTAACATCTAAAATTGTATCGCATTATAAAAAATAAAATAAAAAAGAGAAATTTACATTTTATTATGACGGAGAAAGAGATAGGGAAAAAAAAAAAAAAAAGCTTATATCAAACGCGTCATGTGCACGCACACCTAAAAAAAAACCTAAAGTGTACACTCTTTGCACTAGCTATTCAAACTGTAGAGTACCATACGCCACCTCACGTTTTACATCTTACCCAAATAAAGATGTACAAAAACCGGGTCCATATATGCCCAAAATAGTTATATCAATGACTGTACTCTCATGCCAAAAATAGTAGTATCAACAAAATAATTAACTTAGGACATCTCCAACCAGCACTTCAAACTTTATATTTAGAGGTTTTAAAACTTTTTTTCGTCTCCAATCCATGCCAAAAAGCCACTTTAACTTTATTTATGAAGACATGAACAGTAACACTCTATATTAAGAGTATTACTGTTCATTTTTATTTATTTTTAGTTTTTTAATAGTTTTTTTTAATTACAATAATTCCTCATTATTTTTATATATATTTATTTAACCCATACTATTATATAATTTATATTTAGTTAATTTTATCCAAAAATTCATAGTCTAGTCATTTTCTAAATTTGACAAATATAATGAATAACTAATTTCACATAAATTTGGCATTCTAAATATGTATATAAATGCAAAAAAGAATGTTAAACTTATAAATAAGTAAAAATGTTAGAAAAAAATTCGTATGGGTTGTAATAAGTAAATAGTTAAAAATTATTAAAAAATAGAACTAGTTAAGAAATTGGTTATTTTAAAGATAAATTTTAAAAAATTTAATCATAAAATATTAATATTAAAAAAATAATCATTAAATATTTTAATTGACATAAATTATAATCAATGATATAAAATTATTAAATGATAATCAATGATATAAAAAAATTCATGTGTAGTGTAATACGTAAATAGTTATAAATTATTAAAAAATAAAACAGTTAAAGAATCAGTTGTTTTAAAAATAAAATTTGAAAAATTTAATCATAAAATATTAATATTAAAAAAATAATTATTAAATATTTTAATTGACATAAATGATAATCATTAAATATAAAAAAATAATCAATGATAATTACTTATAAAAATTAGCAAAATTAAATAAAAAATTTCTTAAAATGCGACTCTGTCAATTTATAAAAATAAATTAAACTTACCATTATTAAAACTTTTATAAAAATGACTAATTTTTAAAATTATGACTAATACTAAAAAATTAGTCTAAAATTTGATTAAATGTTTAAAAATCTCTAAAAAAATAAAAATAAAAAGAATATTTTTTTAAGGTTAAAAATAAAATTTGTGATTGAAAATCAAATATTACTTTCAAAATAATGTTTAGACAGAGGCTGTGGTTGAAAATGGCCTTAACCCAAAAAAAAAAAAAAAAAACAACTATAATTATCTAAATCTCATAACTTCACGCTTCTTTTACAGTGAAACACAAAATTTGGTATTCTCCAATTAGAACTTAATATAAATCTGATTTATACACGCACATAAAAGAGAAAACGATTTTCCAAATTTTCACACACACATTAACATAAATAATCACCAAAAGTGCACATCAAAATCATAACTTTTAAGGGCTTGTTTTGATAAGAATTCAAACAATATTTTTCAAGACCAGCCAAAAATGGTGAATTTGGTGAATGATTTTGAGGTCTAACCGTTGACGAGGACGACGATCCAGACTCTGAATAAATCTATATAAGAAAGGCCTGTCTGGGATTGCCTCCTCTGCTCGGTCTTGCATCCGGGGCAATTTGGGAAATAGTATTTCTCTTCTTTCTTCAATAGCCTCTCTTCAATCCCCGACTCCGCCGCCATTTACCCTTCCTCCGGTTTGTAAAATTACTCTCTTGTCCCTTGTCTTTTCCGCTCGGCTCTCGCGGTGTTTTTCTTTTGGAAGTGCTTTTGGAAGAAGCAGAGAGCTCTGGGAGCAGAGTTCTTCTCAGCTTTAATAAAAATCGAAGAGAGAGAGAGAGAGAAGAAATGAATTCAACGCGGCGAGTGCGATTGGCCAAAAGGCCGCACCAACTGAGAAACACAAATAATAAAAAGTTGCATTCGTAGACGCGATTCCCTGAGCATGAAGCAAAAATGGTTTTGGACTCTGTAGACTGTAACGATTTTAATGAGCAGCGGGACAAAAGCACTTATTATTGGGTTGTTTCGAGAAAAAAAATCGACGTGGCTTTTGCTATTACCTCTCAAGTTTTTAATTATTATTTAATTTTAAAGTATACGTCGATGATTTTTTAAAGTTTTATTAACCCTTTGCAAATTATTTTGTCCGTTCAATTTAATTTTTTATGATAAAAAAATAATTTGAAACTAATTTAGAATGGTTTAAAAAAATAACGTAGAATAATTTAACTTTGAGAATTTTGAAATGATATAAATATTTGATATTTAAAGATATTGTATAGGGATTTAAAAAGTTAAAAAAAATAGTTGAAAAAAATATAATGGAATGGGATAGATTGTAAGAAAGTTGAAAAAAAATGAAAAAATAAAATAGAATGAAATGGGTTAAATGAGGGGGCCAAACAAAGGGTAAAATAGACCGTTAAAAAAAACAATGAAAGGATCATTAGATGTTTATTTTCTATATATAACCTCGTCTTATTTCATACACTTTCTAATAAAAGTTATTTTTTAAAAATTTAAATTATTTTTTATTTTTGGGTTGTTTGGGATAAATATTTTAGTCATTTTATTTTAGAATTGTTTAATTTTGTAAATTTCAAGGTGTTATATATGGTTAAGATTTAAAGATATTGCATTAGGATTAAAAAAAAATTAAAAAAATAGAATGAAATAGATTAGGGGAGGCAAATAAAAGCATTTCACTCCCATATTTTCTTTTCAAAATATGTTATTTATTTTTCTTTTTAATAGATCACGTCAATCTTACTTTAGAAAAGCACATCTTTTTTTTTTTAATCTCTTGTTTGGGTAGCTATTTGAATAAAAATATTCCATTGACCAAAACATTTTCATTCATTTGAGAAAAAAATGAACATTTTAGATGAGTATGTTTGGGAAATAAAAGAACCATTTGGATTATTTATTTGGACAAACCATTCAAATAAATATTTTAGTTGCTGACTTTTTAAATTTTAAGGTGATTTAGATTGTTGAGATTTAAGCATTTTATATTGGGATTAGCAAAGTAAAAAAATAAAAATTGGTTGGATGAAAACATTTGTAAATGGTTCACATTATTTGAATGGATTAAAATGATTTGCATATTTTTTTCAAATCATTTAAATGAGTTGAAAATTATTCATTTTTTTCCATTTCATAAAATAGAAATGGTTCATCTAAATGGTATAACCTAATAATGGGTTAGTCTATACACATTTTTTTATCGTCATTTTTGCTTTTTTCTTCTTTTTTTTTTTCTCGTAATAAAATTAAAAAATAAGCAAAAAAAAAAAAAAAGAAGAAGAAGGGAACTTCAAAATAAAGTCATTCTTGATGCCCGTTAATAATCTATATGTCCCAAGTGGTGTGCTTCCTATATGAAGCATAGATTATCTTAAGAATGAGGTATTCCTCAAAATCCTCTAAGGAAAAAAAGAGAAAGAGTGTGTGTAGAAAAATACAAGAGGTGCCAATAATAGGTAAATCTAATGATCTACAACGATTTTATGATTTTTTCCACTACAAGCAAAACCCATTAGAGAATTCTCTGATATTAATAATATTATAGGAACAAACAGAAATAGATAAATAATTTAAAATTTTAAAAAGCAAACTTAATTTAGAGTGTAAGCAATACATAAAAAGATGTAAATAAAAAGGTGAATTAGCTAACTAAGTCATTTTGAAAAATACTTTTTAAATTATAGCGATGTTTCAAAAGAATTAAGAAAATGGAGTGGTCCAAATACAAAAATGCATAGATAAATTTTACTTTTTATAATTATTTGATGACTATTTTTTTAAGAATTAAAATATTGATTATATTTTAAATTATTAAAATAGAATAATTATTTTTATAATTTCTCTAAATTAAAAACACATTTATTATATTTGTTGGATTGTGATGACGAATGAGTTATGACCGTGAAGGCCAACATTGAAGAGCGAATATATTCTAACGTGATTTTCAAAGAAAAATAATAATAAATAAAAATAATATTCTTCTTAGAAAAGAGATTTTTTGTAGAAGTTTTTTTAAAAAAAAATAATTTTAAATCGTAAAATTTATATTTTTTTAAGTTTCACATTTTAGAATAATAAATATCACGATTTATAATTATTTTTAAAAAAATTCACAGAAAAGTTCCCTATTAAAAAGAAAGAAAGAAAGAATACTGTTGTCAGTTATTTGGCCCCGTTAATCTCTATTATCTTTTTTTCTACAATAAAAGGAATTATATGGTAGTAGTAGTACCACCCTGTCTTGCCACTGTCCACATATTGGCAATTGGTTGGGTAGTACTTATTCCTCACGAAACTAGTTAGGTAGCATTTTTTTTTTGTTGGGTGCAAGAAACTAGTTAGGTAGCACTGTTCCATAAAAAATATCACATTAAATATAAAAAAAATTATAGTAAATATTAAATTTTTAATATATAATTTAAATCGCAACTTCTGTCGTGAGAAATAAAATAAAAACAGATTGGTGGGAAACGATCTGATGCTCGGGATTGAACATAAACAGATGCATATGATAACTAACGTGTCCTTTAGCTCACTCAATTATATTATCCTTCTTTTGAGTACCTCTGAGTAATTAACCACACTTTTTACTTCTATTATTTTGAACAAACCCCAAACTCTACCAGACCACCACCGTGAGAATGAGTCTCACCACCGTACAATCAAAGGGCTATTATCCCATCTTAAAGAGAAAGCATATAACTTAAAACTCCGGCTTAAAACTCTGAGCCTCGTTTCATAATTTTTTTTTTCCTTCGTATTTCCATTTTCATTTGTTTAAAGCTCTGTTTTTTTTATTTATTTATTTGGGTTTCTTGAAGAGATCGCCGACGAGATTGAAGCGAACCGGTTACGATCAAGGAGATCTGTTGCAGTGAATCGCGACATCAGGCCATGGGGCTTGTCTTTTTGGGTTTGTCTTGTTAGAACATAATTAAACTTATCGGTGAAAACCATCACCTTCAAACCCTAGAATCGTTCATGTTCAATCATTAAGAATTAATACAAAAATGCAGAAGCGGAAGCGTACCTTAATCTATAAGATCAAAAATAGAAAGATTATGTTCTTCCAATCATGCAGTACACCTTAGGAACCTTAGAGTCTTGATGATGGGGATTCAAGAGCAGAGAAGATTGTACGTACTGCTAATTGGGGACCATAACCCCTTAAGTAACTGCTAATTACAGTTACTAATAACTATTTGCTATTTCTAATTTGGCCCCTCATCAAATTAGAAATTGTCCATATGGTATCCACACAATAATATCATGATAGTCATGCCCTTAAGTCACAAACTTTATTCCAAATTAGACCACATTAATTTTGACTTCTTTAATGATGACCACACACATTTAATAATTACATGTGTGGCCCCAAATAATAATTCCAACAATCTCCCACTGGGCCACATATGTATTTTATAAATGTGTTAACCTTAACCTTAATGAGCTCAAAACTTTGTCATCATAACCATAGGGCATGAACAATCTCGTCCATTAACTATATTAACATAGGATCAAAGCAGTCTTCGTTGTATCTGTCACAACTAAACTCATCAATGGTCACATATATCAATATAGTCAAATGACACAGATCAATCATGAATGTGTGGCATGAAAATTACATGCAAGGTGATCCGTTCATGTCAATTTTCAACTGGTCCACCGTAAACTTTAGTGAAACCAAACCTTAAACATAAGTGTACAGAGTGTACTGAACTTAATAGCCTCATTTCTGATCAGAAAGTATCCGAATACATAAACATGTATACAATCAAGCATAAAGCATAAAATACAAATAATACGAACTCCCACTGAATCTGGATATCATCAAGAAAGACCTTGGGTGACAGACCCTTTGTAAGAAGGTATGTAATCATGGAGTTCGTTTTTATGTGTTTTATAAAAAAACTAACCACTCTGTACTGTTTCCTTTACAATGCAGCTGATTAATTGTCACAAAATAACTTTAGTGGTCTTTCAATTCCTTATAAGATGCACACTTGTGACAAATTTCTGTAACCATATTCCATGTGATGGGATGCCATAATAACACAATAATTATAATAATAATAAATTCAAATAAAGGTAACTCCCATCTCAAGATACCGGACAGTCCATTAATATTTTATCTTTGGACAAAATATTAACTACTAAGTGATATCTTGGTGTAGTAATCAAACATTGACAATAAGAACATATCAAACAATAAATCTTCCTTTGGGCCAATTTATTGCTCATATGTAAAACCAAACAATTATCACGCGTTTATTACCACAAGTGTACTTGCAATTATGTTAAATATTAACCTTCCTTTGAGCCGGTTAAATATTCACATAAGTTACAAGCACACAACTTTTATATTTCAAAATAAATTAATTTCCACAAGAGGGACCACTTTGGTGGTATGTTGCTTCAATTAATCTATCTTAAAATATATATAAACACACCAATATTCGAATTTAAAATTATACCATAATTTGGGTCAAAATCAACTCTAGTTGAGTCAATATTTACTGAGTTAAAGAACCCAAAACCAAATATGACCCACAAAACTCAAACCTTAAACCCAAAATGTGTCGAGATAATCAAGCCCATATAATGTTTTAAAGACTTTAAATTGATTGGGCTTGTAAAACTTTAAGCTTTAAACCTTATTCAAACAAGAAAACCTTAGCCCACATACTTTACCAAAAGAATATGCTTACATTAATAATTGGACTTAACCAAAAACAAAATTCAAATAATGGTATATCTCAAAACAAGATACCTAGTGCAACATTAATATTAAGTTTTTGGACAGTAATATTAACTGCTAGTGGTACTCTTGTTGTAATGATCAAACACTAACAATAATACATGTCAAATAATAAATCTATATTTGGATCAATTTATTACTCACATGTGAATCTTTATAATTATTACGTGTTTACCATCAGTAGTGCGTGTGTGATTCGGCCAAGTATTAATCTTCTTTGGGCCGATCAATACTCGCATGAACTCACACATAACCCAAAACCCAACCCAATTCATAAACCATTTACAATGATGGACAAATATATAAAATATAAATATACCATTAATCTGAATTTCATTGAATCTTTATTGCCCAAAAAATTACTATTGCCGCAAAATTCATAGAATGCTATATTGCTATACCGAGCGAATCCATGAAGAATATTGCCACGTATATAATTGCAAGACCAACACATAATCTGAAGGGATCTAAATTTTCTTCCCACAATTACTAATGTTGCACAACAAAAGCGCATGGCCATTGAAGTGTTTTAACCGAAACAAAAGAGGGATCAACAAAACAATATATACACACTTGAATCATGATAAAGCATTTCAATCATGAACAAAGAAACTGTGAACTAAAAATTTTGTCCATACTCGACTTTCAACAAAAATTATTTATATATATATATATATATATATATATATATAACACGCACATCAATAAATCAATTCCAATAACCCATGATTTAAAAGACACGGTTATGAAATTAAACAACTACATGAATCTGTAACCGAAATATATGACGTAAATTTGTCTTTAACCGAATGGAAGAAACAGTAAAGAATGCCTAAGTCACATTATGCTAAAGTCGTATAAATCAATTCAAATTAAAGGCAAAAGATTGAAATTGATTATATGTATGTAACGTAAAGGTGACCAAAATCAAGATTTGAAGAACAATCGCATGTATAATAATCCATAGCAATACATATAGCCGAATTCAATTGAATTTTCAAAACCGAATTTCCCAATACATATCGATTAAATTCTTGCCCAAAAGAAATTATAACCAAATAATTCTTAATAATCAAACATGATCGCTCTGATACCACTTGTTAGAACATAATTAAACTTATCGGTGAAAACCATCACCTTCAAACCCTAGAATCGTTCATGTTCAATCATTAAGAATTAATACAAAAATGCAGAAGCGGAAGCGTACCTTAATCTATAAGATCAAAAATAGAAAGATTATGTTCTTCCAATCATGCAGTACACCTTAGGAACCTTAGAGTCTTGATGATGGGGATTCAAGAGCAGAGAAGATTGTACGTACTGCTAATTGGGGACCATAACCCCTTAAGTAACTGCTAATTACAGTTACTAATAACTATTTGC
The DNA here is from genome assembly GCA_018132145.1 of Boehmeria nivea var. tenacissima. Lineage (NCBI taxonomy): Eukaryota > Viridiplantae > Streptophyta > Magnoliopsida > Rosales > Urticaceae > Boehmeria > Boehmeria nivea. The sequence goes on along the minus strand of CM030875.1, from coordinate 14,891,814 downwards.
TATTTCTAATTTGGCCCCTCATCAAATTAGAAATTGTCCATATGGTATCCACACAATAATATCATGATAGTCATACCCTTAAGTCACAAACTTTATTCCAAATTAGACCACATTAATTTTGACTTCTTTAATGATGACCACACACATTTAATAATTACATGTGTGGCCCCAAATAATAATTCCAACATGTCTTAGATCTGTTGTTAAACTTGAGTGGTCCATCGCTTTGAAATTCATAAGTTTAGAGCTATTCGGTGGCGGTAGAAAATGAAGACGATGATGTTGACGACAGAGATTTTGTACGTGAGTTCAACAGAACTTTTTCTTTTTGCCAGGAAGTTCAGCAGAGAACTTGAAGTCTTGAACGAAGGGAAGGAAATTAAAAGGAAAAACTTAGGTGAAGTTAGAAGCACTATACTTTCTGTACACCCTATTTCAAATCCAATCATAATCTCTAAAATTATTTCCCATGGGTCTTTTTTTTTTTTTTGTTTCCCACTACAGAAGTACCCATTTAAATAATGATCTATTTAGTAGTTAGTTGTTTTTTATTCATGTTTTAAAAAAATAGTTAGCGTTTCAAAAAATTAATAAATTAGTCATTAATTCTTTAAAAACTAAAGCATTGTTTAGATGAAACATTCCAACAATCTCCTCCCATTTTTATGGATAGAACCCATAAGAGCATGGATGTGTGGAGTTGAAAAAATGACTATTTCTTTCCTTATGTTTGGGCAAATCATTTTGCCCATTCCATCTAATTTTTTGAGATGAAAAAATACGGTTTAAAATGATTTAGAATGGTTTGGAAAAATGATGTAGAATGGTTTGACTTTGCGAATTCTGATGTGATATAAATAGTTGAGATTTAAAGATATTGTATAGGGATTTAAGAAGTTGAAAAAATAGTTGAAAAAAAAAAGAATGGAATTGGATAGATTATAGGATTAGGAAAGTTGAAAAAAAATGATTGAATGGAATGAGGAGAATGAGTGTCCCAAACAAGTGGTTAATTAATGGAAATATTGATTATTTTCTTAAAATATCGTCAAAAAAATGATTATTTACTCAATAATCTCTTTAAATATAAATACTCAATCTTTTGAAAATATATAATAAAGTATCGAAGTGATTCAATTACTTACATAGTACGTAGTAGCTCGTGATAATTGACTTATTGACAAAAAATATATGCAAATAATTAATAAATTGGCTATTTACGTTACTTCAAAAACTTTGGTTTTGTTTTTATTATTATATATTCTATATGAAACTAAGCATTGAATGAACAAAAGGTCTTTTACTTTTATTGTTAGGGGAAAAAAGATAAAAGTTTGCCAGGTTTCTCATGAGATTTTCGTAGTTATTTCAACCTTTGACCGTTCTCCGACTAAAAAGGTTTTGTAGGTCTAAAGGAGCCAAAAGGGGATTGAATAGGTTGATTTCAAATTTTCAGTCCTTAAATCGTTGATCAGACCTTTGACACACAACAAACCAGATATCAGAACTATATATAAACATGAAATGAATTGAGACAAATTAAATTGGTGACACAGAAAACTCTCTACACTGCGTCAAAAATTGTGGGCTCTTTTATAGATAAAATCCATTAATAAAGAGTTTTAATACAAACGATTACAAAAGTTTGAATAAAAAGAACTAACTAAGCGTTTGGGGAAATCATTCTGGTCATTTTTGACCATTCTAAATAGTTTGAAAATAATTTGGAAAATGGTTTTAAGAATGATTTGGAAAATGGTTTGACTTTACAGATTTTGAGATGGTATAAATGGTTGAGATTTAAAGATATTATATGAGGATTTGGAAAGTTGAAAAAAATGATTGAAAAAAATGAAATATAATAAAATGATTTGGAGGATTGAAAAAAGTGAAAAAATAGAATGGAATAGAATGGGTAGAATGGTGTAAACAAACATGGGTAACACTTATTGTAAAACTCCTTGTTGTGACTCTGATCACTTTAACTCTATATCTCTCACATTTTTCTCTCTCCAACTCTAAATGGCCTTAGCCTCTCCCTTATGGCCCACTGACCTCCGGTGGTGGGCCTCTCAATCACTGTAGGTTTCTATACACTGATGAAGACTCACCGCTCGCTGCTGCCATCCACCACTCCTCGCTACTGCTGTGACCCGCACCGTCGCTGCTCGCTGCCCCCATGACCTGCCGATAAAAGAAAGTACTTTTGATCATTTTTAATTTTTTTGGTTAGGGTAGTATCTAATGCCACCCATTATTTTACTCAATAAAATATATGTGCCACCAGTTTTTTTTTCTTTATTAGCCGTACGTGTAATGTTTTCAGCTACATTTAATTTTTTTTTTTTTGTATGATTCTCTCCTAAATTTGTAGTGTTTGTAAATGCATTACATTTATCACCCTTTTTCGAGCACGCTTAGGTTCGAGGAAAGTCCGAGTCGAGGTCAAAAGTAAACATTCTAGTAAGCTTGCACCTGGCTCAACGCTTGCTCGTTAGAGTACGCGGTCACGTGACCCACACATAAAGTTAGTGGCGAAATTGGATTAACATTTGTAATTTTCATGTCATAAATTTTGCATTAAAAAGTAGCATTAACACGTAATGTTCGATCATGCTAACTAGAGCGTCTGAAAGTCTATGCCAGGAACACCCCCGGTGCACCTTCTTTCAAGCACGCTCTTTCGTTTTGTAAGTTCGAGGAAAGTCCAAATCGAGGTCAAAAGTAAACATTCAAGCAACCGGCATGTGACTCAATGCGTGCTCGTCAAAGTACGCAGTCACATGACCCATCGGTGACGAAGTCGCATTAACATTTGTAACTTACGCAGCCATAACCTTCTATTAATTCCATATGTTTTCATTGGTGATGTTGTTTCAACACACTAGAGAGACAGTTGGGTGTCAACATCGATGAAAGTTAAGAGAATTACCCATTTCCAGCACTGTACTGCCGCTAATTGGTAATCAATTCCTTTGCGGCTTAAACATGAGAAACGGAGAAAGACAGGGTTCGGAGATTGAAATAACCTTCCTCCAATCCCCTTTTAAAATATGCTACATATATAACATAAAATTATTAATCCTCAAATTCAATCAAATTAATTGCGTTTTAAACTTCGTTGAATCGCTATCAATTTGGGGAGAAGGTATAGAATATCACGAGAGTACTACTTATTCAATCATATTTAAAATCCTCAAATAAAACGTACAAATGGAACAATTAGGAGTTTATGTGAGAAAATAAAAACAAACTAATATAACACCACAAAATAACTTATAATATACTCTCTATATATATATATATATGGACTTAGAATCCCAAGCAATAAATAGGGACGGAAACAAGATTGACAATGAAAAATTACATTCAACTGTCTTATTATGGTGTTGATAGAAATGGCTTAAATGTAAGCACGACTCCAATTGCTTCTACCACATTCAATATGAAGAAAACCATTTGTGTGCCTGCAATATTAAAGCAGCAGGATGAAACATATATAATCACATTCAGGATGAAGAAAATGTCTTACTTTATGTGCTGTAAAAAAAAAAAAACTTGTAATGTGGAATTTAAATTTGATCATAACAATTATTAGAAAAATATTTTGAAATAAAAAAAGGAAATGACATAAAAGTAACAGCTACAATATCTAAGAGTGATCAGCTTTTATATTCAAATTATTGCACAATATCTAAGTATATATTGAACTTTATAGTTACATCAAACTGAGACTGAACCATATAATTCAATAAGTGATTTTGACCACGAAATTATTGCTGCTATATTATGGCATACATATAATGATTTCTTGATTTTCTATGACATAAAATTGAGAAATGTTGACAACTTCGAAAAAGAATCTCTTAACATAAATTATAGATTAAAATGTTGCTGGCAGGCCAATAGGAAAGGAAAAAAAGAGAGAAATAAAAGAAAAAAGAAGACACAGTAATTTGCACACATTAACATACACGTTAACTAATGCAGGATTAATATCCCAGATTAAGAAATTAAAATTTTAACTACCTGGAAGAATGGAAGCATTCTGACGCTTTTCCGCCCATGACAGCCTGCCGACAATACAAAGATTCATGAATAATAGAGATAAAATTAAAAAGAAAATATTTTTACCCCTATGCTCAGCGTATTGTTTCATTGTGGTCTTTATATTTTAAAAGATCTCATCCGCAATCTTTAATTTTAAAATTGCCACTCTGCTCTCACCGTTTAATTTTCGTCTAAAATTTAACATAACTTTGAGCTTGTGGGCAATACATGTGCAAAAAATAAAGGTATTATTGTAACTTCACATTTTTTCCTTTTTTTTTTTTCTGAAACAAAAAAAAAAGGCTCAATGTAAATAAAAAATATATAAATAAAAAAAAACTAATAAAATCCTCCCACGTCCAAAAGAGCCCTAGATCAAAAAAAAAAAATCCCTCTCTCTCTCCTCGTCAAAGACTGCCGGCCAGGGAGTTTGTCATTTGCGAGCTCGAATTGTACATAGCCGTGTCGTGTCGGAGACGTGCGCGCGGTTGAGGGACCGCCTCCTTGACCGGCATTGGGGTTTTAGTTTAATTTTTGTGTTTGAATTTTGGTTTGGGTTACAATAAGAGAACTCTCTGTGGTGGGGTCTTGTTTTTAAGATTATTGTTTAACTCAAGAGCATGTATAGTTGACGGAGAATATTACCGCATCATCAACATCCATCAAAATGAGATCCATTTGCTGCTTATTTTGCACTCTCTATTTTTAATTCTTTTGGGGAAGATTAATTCTTTTGCCATCTTTTGTAAACCTTGTGTTCTTCTTAAATGCATTTCGAATATGCACTAAAAAAAAAAATTAGTGGGATACCTTAGGTTTTTAGCTAAAGAATTGAAAAGAAAAATAGAAAGAAATTGATTTTGAATAAAAAAATTTTTATTTAGAGGTATCAATGTAATCTAATGATGCACTTAACAACTTATTTTGAATGGAAATTGGACGGAGGGGCAAAGTGATGACACACAATTTCAAAGTTTAAGATTATAAACATTTTAAAGTATAAAGACCACAATGAAATAACACCCGTAAAATTTTTCTTAATATGTACAGATAATGTTTGGAGATAAAAGTAAAATTTTTCCTAAAATTTGAAAGGTAGAAGGTGCACTACGGTACAAACTAATTTTTTCTCTACCACAATTTCTCATGGATCAAACCTAATGACATACAAATTTTACAAAATATAGACTTAATATTATCTAGTAAAAAATTTGTGTAAACGATAATATCTAGTATATTCTACTATGCTATATGAGATTATTTTTTTCTACTTTGATGTACAATGTATGTTAATATGGCAAAAAACCTTACAAAGTTTATACACAATACAAATTCAACGACAATATTATGGATGTATGGGAAAATAACAACACAATTTACTATAATTTTTTTTTTATTTTTTACCATTAGTCATATTAGTGGAGTAGGTAATAAAATTAAGAATTCATTTAAAAAAATAAAATAAAATAAAACTTACAGAGAACCGCCTCCGGCTGGACCAACCGCTTTAAACAAAGACATGGCAGTCGTTGCAATGCCATTAGCTGCCCCTCTTTGTGATTGCTCCTGTAGTATTTAATTATCCAAGAGGCGATAAAATTGTAATTTATGCTATAAATTAATTGTTGTTTACGACTTTTAAATATAGCTGAAATGTAAGCAGTTTGATTTAGTTCAGGGAAAAAAATTTGAAAAAAAAAATTTTAAGGAGTGCCTAAAAAGGATCATTGTCATGATCGAAGGATTTTACCCTAATTATATATGATATACTATTTATTTTTATATTTAGCAAAAATGTTAGCTAGTTTTGGGATAAAATGATCTGTTCTTGTATTTAAATTAAGAAGATGTCATGTAAGTTCCTCTAAACTAAGCATTTAATAACACAAATCAATTATAATATAATTAACAAGTACTGATCACTTTAAAAAATTATTTAAAAGACATGGTATATAAAAATTACCGCTATAGAAAATTTTTTGCTTTATTGGTGAGATAATAGTAATTTCACAGCATGTATAAGATAGATTAGAAGTTTTCAAGAGAGGTAAATAGAGTAGTAAAGCCAAGGGTAAAGACTAATTACCACGGCTTGGTTTTGCAGGAGCACTGTGCTAGTTACGATGGAGACCTAAATTTTAAAAAAAAAAAAAAAAAAAAAAGGTATAATTAAATGCATTTAGAAATTTCACAACTGAAACTGAAAAGATGGATCATGTCCATGTTTCCTTTAAAAAAAAAAAGAAAGAAAGAAAGAAAGAAAGAAAGAAAGAAAGAAATAAAAAAATAAATAAAGAAACTAGAAAAAGAAAAAGAAAAAGAAAAAGAAAACTTTGATGACGATGTTATGTGTGTATGTGTAGAAGAGATCTTCGAGTATAGTACGTACATTTAAGAGAGACTTTATAATAGATGCAAGGTTTAGCACCCAAAAAAGCTCGAAGCCTGATAGTTGAGCTATATACGAATAACTTGGTAATAGAACTATAGTCAAGACCTGCATTTATAAAGAAGTAAATATGTATACACCAAAGTCATTAAGCAAATAAAACACAGTTTTATAAGACACGTGATAGTCAAAAGGGAAATTATAAGTAATTATTATGAGATTACCCCCGCAATGCGACAGAGCATAATAGAGCCAATACTCTTCTCCACGTAAGGGTATAGAGAAGTTTGAAATAGAAGAAGACCGACACCTAAAAAGTTCAAATACATTATAGACATGTATTTGTTTGTACGAGTACGAGTATTAGGGAAACTTGAAGAACTTCAAATAATAGTGCGTTCATCAGATTTTATTTTTCATTTTAGTTGCCGTAATTTAAAGTAAAAACAGGATTTATAAACCTATACGGTTAACACAGACTAAATTTAAAGTGACTAGATAGTCAAACAATTACAATTTCAAGAATTAAAGATGGTCATACTAGTTGAGTTCCATGCACGATGTGCGAAGCATATTTTAATTTTATACTATAAACGTATCAAATTATAATTTAAATATAAATATTTTTTTAATTATGTCAAAATTACGTATTATTTAAGTAAAAATACAACCATAAATCAAAACGAAAAAAAAAGAAAGAAAATGAAACAAAAAAGAAATTTAAAAAAAGAAAAAAAATTATATAATAAATTTGCCAATTTATAATTTAAATTTGAATATGAATATTCTTTGAATTTGTCAAAATTATATATTTTTGTTAAGTAAAAATTACAACAATAAAATCAAAACCATATAAAAAAGAAAGAAAATGAAGCAAAAAGGGAGAGAGAAGGAAGCAAAAAGAAAAAAGAAAAAAGAAAGAAAGAAAAAAGAAAAAAGAGAGGGGAAAAAAAGGGGGAGGGGGGCTCACAATGGAGAAAAAAGAAAATAAAAAAAAGAAAAGAAAAAAGAAAGAAGAAAGAAGAAAGAAGAAGAAAGAGAGGGAAAAAAAAAGAGGAGGGGGGGCGCGTAAGGGAAAAAAATGAAAAAAGGGGGGGGGGGGGGGATGATGAGGGGATGATGGGAGAAGGGTGCATGTATTACAATAATGAGTTATTCACGTAGCACGCGCTCCAGTGGTGCATTTAATGGGCTGATGCGGTGTAGGACACGCGTGAGCTCTTTTTCAACTAATTTTTTAAAATTATACTCTGGCCTAATTTTTTATTATACTATCCAAATTAGTTTTTATTTTTAACCCCAAAGTTAATAATATTTTTACTTGGACCCAAAGTTTTTAAAAATTTTCATTTTTACCCCAAAAAATGCATTTTTGCCGTAAAAATGCCCAAAAAAATGTGTCGAAACCGCTTGAAAAAAATGCTACGAAACCGTTAAGGCCCTTTATATTATGTATAGATATATATTATTCATTTTATTGAAAATGCGCTCCTAATACTTAATTTTTATTGAAAACAAAGTGTATCAGATTGCAGTAGTTCCATTTGTGGGAATTAATTATAAAAAAAAAAAAAAAAAAATCAGAAGTCCCATGATATTGTTTTCTTCAAATGCTAACAAGAAGGCGTGAAAAACTAGAATAAGTATCCCAAATTAGCACTTTATAAACATAATTTTGTTTAACTTGCCGTGCATACATTGAATCAAGCATTGTGGATTAACTATTGTTGCCCATTTGGGGTTGAGCCCGTGAGCCGGCCCATAATATATGTAGTGTGCTTGGGTTGGGCTTAAAGTTTTAAGTCTGCGGCCTGGCCCAAAATTATTTAATTGGCCGAGCTCAAGGCCCACTAAATTTAATATAAAAAATTTGGGAAATTTTGAAAAATAGGGGATTAAAATTTTAAAATTAGCCGTTTGACACTTCTACGATCAACTATAATTAGCTTACTGATCCTTTTTTTACAAATATATATTAGTTCACTGCCCCTATTTATTTTAATATTGGTGTAATGTCAAGAAGAAAATATTGGTGTAACGATAATTACATACATAAGAAATTGTTTCTAATATATATATATATATATATATATATATATATATATATATATGAGAAATTATAGTGAATATTTAATTTTTAATACTTATTTTAAATAAATATTTAATTTTTTAAAAAATATAATAAAGTATCCAATAATTGCTTGTGGTAATTGACTTAATGACAAAAACAGTAATTAATAAATTGGCTAATTACTCAATTACTTTAAAAATTTATACATTTATTTTTATTGTTTTTTACTTCACATATATATATATATATATATATATATATATATATATATATTAAGACGCAGTCAATTGCTTACCTGATATTGCAAGAACCTTACCAACATCATCAGTTGAATAATTCAAACCCCCCAGTTTTCGAGGGCTCACAGCCCACAACGAGAAAATCTACATTAGAGGACAAGGAAAAGAAAAAGGAGAGAAAACCAAGTATTGTCAAACCAATATACATATCAAAGTGCAAATTAATTAGATTAATCTATACCTGAATTAACAACTGTGATATAAAACGAACACGATAATCTTCTTTAAAAGGAAAAAAAAAAAAAAAAAGCATTAATAAGTGTGTTTATACAAGGCAGTAGATCACCATCGATTACATGTACGGACACGAGCATTTTGTCATCAATCTTCTTCTAGACAAAGAGGGTTTTTTTTTTTTTTTTTGGTATTTTTCAAAGGGAAACCATAGATAATACTTAATTCTTAACACTTAATTAAATAAATGCTCAATATTTCAAAAAATGTGATAATATGTCCAAGTAAATTGATTACTTGCATATAAACTCTCAATTCTAATGTGCTAGTAATGGTAATTGATGGCTTAGCTATTTTCTTCAATTACTTGAAATATAAAAAAAATATATTTTTAATTGTAGTTTATAAATTTAAGTACTTTCCCAGTTCATCCTTTTTCAAATTGGTAGCTCTGCAGCCTTCTTACAAGGTATTGTTAAGCAAATTGTAAATGAATATCTATCATTTGTTTATCTTAATCATTTGAATGAAAATATTTAATAGGTCTATTTGATATTCGACCATTTCTTAGTCTATATTGTTTTAAAGAAATAGTCAAATTTTTCAAAAATTAAGTTATTAGCCACTAATACATAAGAGAACTACGGGCATATAGGTAAACGCACATCATCATATAGTTAAGAAAATGACTAATTTCTTAATTAATAGAAACGTTGGCTATTTTCTAAAAATAACATTCAAAAAATGACTATTTACTCAATTATCTCATATTGAAATAGATGTTGACTTTTTGAATTCCAAAATAATAATTTGAATGGTTTTGTTATGCCAAGTTACTGTCGTGCGCTTTTGCTGTGCTAATGAAGAAACCTTGATCATGCATGTCTTTCGGTCTTGTAATTTACTAATTGGCGTGAAGTTCTTGGGATTTTTGAGAGATCTTTGGCTTCTATGACGTATTTCTCATAGTTTACTTAGTTGTCGACTAAATTTAGTTCTCAGATTCAAGTCCTTTTTTTTTTTTTTTTTGAATCAAAGACCAATATTAAGAACGCATCTCAGATTCAAGTCCTTCGATTAGAAAGCCGATACTTTCATTTCTTGTGACATGAATGTGGTCCTCGCGTAATAAGCTTGTCTTCTGAAGGAACTCGAGTCTATATATTTTCGGCCGGAGCTCCTATATGGGCCAAAATTAAGGATACTAGTAAGCTTAAAACTGGATTTATGAATAATTGTATAGATTTGTTGATTACCCACGTTAAGGTGTGTTGAGAAAAGGTCCCACGGGAAGAGTGTTTGTGAAGGTATTTTCAGAGTTTACCGTGGATTCGCTAAAGAGCAGCTTCTCTTGGGCTCTTGATATTGGTTTTGCTTTTGAGGCAGAGAAAAAAAAATTACAAAAAAAAAAAAAAAACCATTTAAATGATTTAAGTGAGAACATTTAGGGTTTAGGTTTGAAATGAGAACATTTAAACCAATGAGATGAAGTGCTAATTCTTAATTTTAAAATTGGATAAACAATATTGCATAATTAATTTAAATGTGGATTATTAATTACATTCTAATATGTGTTATGTCAAGCTATTTGGTACCTAAAATTCAACAAATAATTTGAAGAGGATAGAATCTTTTCACGTATAAATAGGGTTTTACTTTGAGAATATTTGATCAGTCTATTAAAAAATAAATAAAAAATAATAATAACTTTGAGAATATTAGAGAAGGCAAAACGGATATTACCTCTGAGTATGCCATGTCGTGAAGTGAGAAAACGCAATAAAGAATAATAGAAGACATTAATGGCCAATTCTTGAAGAGGCTTTTCTTAGTAGCTATCTTCTCTGCATTAGTTTCATTCGAAGCATCTTTAGCCAGAAAAGATGAAGTTTCCAATGTCTCTTCATGGAAATAAAGATCCGATCTATTCTCTGATTTTTTGTGCTTGTGTAATGTTTCCTGTAAATTATATATGGCCTTTTCAAATTGCAATCAAGTATAGTAAACAAAAACTAAAGTTTAATTTAACTGGAAAACTCAGACATTATTATATATATATTTCTTTGCAAACCACTCAGACATGATTATATATTGCCAAAATAATAGCTCTAATCACAACAAAACTTGAGACTATAAATTTTACTATTCATCGTCACTATAGTATTTGTGATTAAAAGTTCCTCACAAAAAAAGTAACTGAATTAATTATCACAAGAACTTCTATACTATATAACAAAAAATTGAAAAAAAAATTGTTCGATTAAATTGAGCTGAACGATCATGGAAAAGATGGGATGTATGTGGAGCCATGTAGCCGGAACCTACATGGTAGACCCTACACCTACCACCTCGATCGGTAGCCGGTGAGCTGTGATTAATTCCGTTGAACCGAAGAACATGACTAGGAACAAATTTTGTGACTAATAAAAGAGAATTCACAAGGACGTCAATATTGTTGAATGTGACTAATACTTGTTATTTATTCACAATATTTATTTGTTATCACTAAAATCTGTGAATAAATTATTATTTCTATACAGATCTAACATTTTATAATGAGAAGAGCAAGATAGCTTAATTTTTAAGGATCATATGCATACCGGAAACCACAAGGAAGAAATAGCTACCATCATTGCGAAAAGCGAGATACAAAAGCAAGGCAAGAAGTAGGGAAACCTGCTTATGAATGAATTTTACATTTATCATAATATTATTAAATATTACTATATTAATCGAATGCCAAGAGTTAATAAGAAAAAAAATTAAAAAAAAAATTACGACACTAGAAAATAATCATATATACTATACCTCCCAAAAAATGAATTTTTGGAAAATATACTTGGATACTTGTCTGCTGGCTGCATGAAATAAAAAAAAAAAATGAGGGACAGAGATGAAAAATTAGTTCTGTAAAAGAAGGTAGATTGCAAAAGAATGTTTTGAATTGGACTAGTTTGATTAAAAGTTGAAATCACAAATCTATTAAAACATTTCTTTAAAAAAAAAAAGTACTTATGTGATCTAACAACTTCTAGTCTCAACAAACTCAATCACAATAACCAAGAACATATATCGGTAGCAAGGCATTCTAAATTGACAATCTAGTATACTAATACATAATAGTTATAAAATATGACTTAAATTTGACTAGAGGTCTAGGGCTTTTTTTTTTTTTTTTAGTATCAGAGAGAGCCGAAATAGGAACTTATCCCAACATTAGCACATGTCTGAGCTTACTTAATTATGTTCATAGTCACTTTAATTATGCCAATTCCTCGTGTAACAAAATTTTACAAACTTTAAACAAGAGTTATATTTATAACTTCAAGATAATGAACAGAAACTCCAGCTATCTTTAATTTAGAACTGTATTTTAGCTCAGAAAATGACAAGAAAGTAGCTAAATTTACCTGACATAAAAAGCCTCCCAAAGATGGACCAACAATTAATCCTATTCCCCATGCCGTACTTATCTGAAAATGAAATATATATATATATATATATATATATATATATTTATATATTAATAACTAATGTTCATAAATCCAATATAGTAAAAGTCACTTTTTCTTTAAATGGAATTCTCACTTTTTTTACTTAGAATTTGAGTACTAATCTCACCGTTGACATCCCTAGAGCTTTGTATTCCTCGCGGAAAATTTCACTTACATATGCCTATATTTGGAAGTATATATAAAAAAAATTAATTAATTGTAAATCTTCCATAAGTTAATTGTAATATAGTAATTGAACGCTAGCGTCCAATAATATGAAAGATATATATATATATATATATACATACATGCATGGGGCCAAGCAAACCATTCAAACTTCCAAGTAGAAACCTCGTAGTGATGGCCATCCAAAAGTTTACACTAAGGCCAAAGAGAGTGTTGAAAATAATCCTGATACACAAATTAACCATTCGTATATCAAAAATAGAATTAGTGTTGTGCGACGAAAAGTAAAATAAAAAATAAAAATAAACTCAATAGTCAATTCGTTGTTTATAAGAGACAATATGAACGAGCAACTAGTAAAAAAAAAAAAAAAACTATAGAGTTTACTAACACGGAGACAGTTCCGATTATGATAACGGGTTTCCGACCATAACGATCAGCCACCATTCCCCAAAAAATCGATGTCAAAGCTCGGCCAAGCATCAACGAACATCCTTGGATAAATTTAAAGTTAATTTGTTAAAAATGTATTTAATTTATATACTAAAGAAATATGCTTCATAGCAACGACAAGCATATATAGTTTACTAACGCTACTTGTTTAATAGTCCTACTAAGCTCGGTCTTGCTGATTAGCATTATTTTTTACGAAGAAAAACTTGACTACAGATAGTAAATAATGAGAGACGACAACGTACCAACCAAACCAGCATAGTAGCCAATATCTTCCTCTCTTTCAGCGATGTCCAAATCTCTAATCTGTAAATAATAATTATTAAAATGTGTTAATTTATAAATATGCATTACATGAGTTCAAATGGATTAAATAGAGGCATATATTATCGAATGAATATTTAAGATATGAATGGGTAATAAGATGTAAACTCAAAGAAATAGCAAAAATGCATGATAGAATGCGGGAAAAACTGAACAAAAATGATATATATGAAAAGGAAAACCAAAACGCAGGGCCATAATTGTGTCTGGAAATTTAAATTAAGAAATTTGGTAACACAATTAGAGATCAGGACTGGACATGCAGACTTTTGAAGCTGGAAATGTGTTTGCAACTTTGTTTTCATGTTTTGACAGTAATATAATTAACTTATTTCTATTTGCCCTAAGGGCGTAGGCGTAGCTTAGGCAGTAGGTAACTATTGTTTACAGCTGCACGTTTCTGGATTCGAATATTAAGGGGGTAAGAGGAAGAACAAAAATTAATTAATTTGGACATTGGCCCACCCTCCTACATTTAAAAAAAAATATTATTAGTATTTATACAGCCACGTTTTTTATTCAAAGCCTAACTAAGAGGTAAGAGTGATAAAAAAAAATGATTTGAACCTTAGTCTTCTTATTCGTTCAATCATTTTTTCATGTCCTTGTAAGTATGTCAAATGGCACTTTTTTATGTTGTATTTGATGTTACGCAATGGTCATCCGGCGCTTTACCACTCTTTATATTGTAAAACATATGTGTGTATTTATGTATATATATGACTATATATGTATTTGTGAATGTATATATGTATGCCAAGGTTATAAATAAATGCTACTACTTCTTGAGCTTTTAAAAAATCTTTGAAATAAATGAAGATGTAGATAAAATGGAACTCACCATGAAATACAAGAAGGGAAAGAGAGATGTGATTGGCAAAGCTGAAAAGTGAGATAACACAGAAGGTAAGGTCTCGATTCGATATAAACTTAAACTACATTTTACTATAACAACATAGTTTAAGTTTATTTTTTTAAATATAATTACTGTATCAATATGATTTATATTAAAAAAAAATTGATTCGTATTGCAACCTATCCGTTAGTGTATTTTATTTGGGTGCCATATGCCAAGTTAGTTGGAATATTATATTGTTTCTAAAAGCTCCGATATATATCAAATGCAATATCTCTCCTACTAATTACGAAATTAAAGGTACTAAATATAGTATGCCACAATCATTCAACAAGTGAATTAAACTAGTTTTAGCAGTATAACTTTAACTGATTTTTACATAGACGTCATGTGCTTTACTTAGTTATAGGTTACTCCTTATTTGATCACAAATGAATTTGAGAGCTCGGAAAGAAGAAACTTTAGGATAAGGACGGGGATCCTTTTTCTTTTGGTTTATTTGTCTGGAAAGAAATAGCAGATAAATAATAATCTTATAAGTTATAATCTTTATGATGTGCATTTCGACTAGTGCATAGATTTTATTTTTTTAATAATACAAAAGCAAGTCCAATGAGAATTGCGTACAGCGTACTCGTCACTTTTTACTACATTTTCGAAGTCAAACGTGAATTCGAACTCAGGACTACACCCTTAATTCTTGTTGTGAGAGATGGCCTTAAATTTTTAAGCGCCTTGTAATTCAACCATTTATTAATTAGGCGACAATTAGAATTAAGAGTTATTATAGTGAATACCCAATTTTCAAACTTAATTCAAATAAATACTCAATGTTTTGAAAAATACAACCAAATACTCAAATGATATAATTACTTACAAAGTGATGATTGGTAGTAACAAACTTAATTACCGAAAACATGTGCAAGTAATTAATGAATGGGTGAAGTAGGCAAATACCCAAAATTTATATAACAATAAAAATAAATACCCAAATTTTTGAAGTAATTGAGTTTCTAGTCAATTTGTGAATTACTTACTTACACATGCTTTTGGTAACTAAGTGAATTACCACGACTTACCACTGTGTAAGTAATTGAATCATTTGGGTAGTTGGTTACAATTTTCAAAAGATTAGGTAATAACTTACATTAAGTTTTAAAAATTGGGTATTCACTATAATTTCTCTTAAATGAATTGGGTAATTACTCAATTACTTAGAAATTATGGGTAATTACTTATATTATTTTATAATTTTTGAGTATTTTCCTATTCCACTCATAAGTAAATAATAATTAGTATATATAGAATGACGTCATATCCTTGCAAATTGAGACTTGAGTTTACTTAAAAGAGCCCCAATTAGAAGAAACAATACGTCACCAATCTAGTCCTATTATATAATAAGTGCGTATAGCACTTGAGGGGGATGCAATTTTCGTCCAAAACGACGCCGTTTTGGGACGAAAAATTTTGTCCCCCAAATGAACCAAGGAGCGAGACGTGTCGCTACCTAACTTTTTCTTTTTTTTTTTTGGACAAAACCGGCAACAATTAATAACAAGGGGCCCACAAATTTTTTTTTTTTTGCACCAATAAAGAGATTTGGCCTCTGAAATAGGGGCTAAAAAATAAATATGTTTAATTTGCATTTAAGTCTTTTTCTCTCTCCTCTTAATCTCTCATTGATTTCAATTATCTTTTTCTTACCACTCGAGTGTCGAAAAAATTTTCCGTCACAACCATTGATTTTATTTTTTTTGCGCTTAATCTATAGACACCCAGTGTGATATACTTTTTCTTATTAGATTTTTAAAAAAAAAATTTTAGCCATATATTAATATCTTAAATAAGGGTTAAAGCATAAATATTTTTTTTTTTTGCTTTTTGTCCCTCTTTTAAAAGTAGGACTAAAAAATAAATATTTTTATTTATCTCTTTGATTTTAATTATATTTTTCTTACAACTCGAGTGTTGAAAATTTTTTTCGTCACCACCGTTGATTTTTTTTTTCCGTGCTTAATCTATAAACACCTATTGTGATATACTTTTTTTTATTAGATTTAAAAACAAAACAAAAAAACTCGTAGGTATCCATATATTAATATCTTAAAAAGAATTAAAAAATAAATATTTTAAAAAAAAAATTTGCCCCTCTTTTAAAAGTATGACTGAAAAATAAATATTTTCATTGATATTTTACTTTTTTTTTTCTAATTTTCTCTTTTATGTCACATCATTTCATTTTTCTTCTAATTTTCTCTTTTATATAAATTTTCTTTTCCTCACTACTTTTTCTCGGTTTTAGCATCGGATCTTGACAAAAAAAAATGTGTTTCTTTGGGCTTTTTTGAGTTTTGTTACAAACTATAGGGGCTTTATTGTAAATTTTTTTTCTTTTAAATTTTTTTGCTCAGAATTTTTCTAACCGTTGTTTCTTAACTGTAATGGCTTCAAAAAATTTATTACCAGTTAAGGATTTAGCCATTTTGCAATCTATATTTTAGAAATATAGCCAACGTTTTGAAATATTAGTAAAATAGCCATCAGGACAACATCTAAAAATTTATGACCAAAGAAATGAATTTTATGATTAAATATTGTGTGCAACAAACAATAAAAACTGAAGCAAAAAAACTAATGACTACAGTCTCAAAAATCCAGACACGAATGTATGACTATTTTACTAATAAAAACAAGCATAGGCTAGATCTTTAAAACTAACATAAATGGATGGCTATTTCATATAAAAACCGTTTTTTTTTTTTTGTATGATTGGATTTTTTTTTCTTCATCTTTGGACACGCATTATGATATGGTTTTTTCCAATAAAAATATTCTTTTTCTTTTTTCTTTTTTAGTTTTTTTATTCTTTGATATAATTTCAAAAGTGTCTCAAAATTTTTATTAAATATATCGTCTTCTAAATTAATTTCATAGTATTAACACACTTGCTTAATAGATTAATTAGTTTATGTTAACATTTAAATTGAAAAAAATTATGTTAAAATGAATAAATTAAAAAATATACTATAATTGAAAAAAAAATCAACAATTTCAACTACTTCCCATAAAACTAATTAAATCACTCAGAAGACACTGATATTTGTAACAAGTATAGGAAAGTGAAACAAACACACATGTAATGAAGCAGATTGTTTGTTCATCAAATTATAAATCAACACTAGCTTGAGCAATAATTACCATATATATATATCAATTCTCATACACTCCTTCGGTCTTTTATGATTATTCTATAATTTAATAAATCCACATAATAATGATAGTTTAACGCTAGCTATCAGTATCACCACTCTTCGGCCAAAGGGAATAAAACAAAACAACACACACACACACACAAACACAAACAAAAACGAAAACGAAAACAAACAGACAAACTTACCATTACAAAGGACAATGAACCAAACACGAAGAATGTCTCGAATGGGAAAACCTCGTTGCGAATCTCTGTATTGCTCAGCTTTACAGCCAGGGCAATCTGGGTCAAATTTCTTTTTTATCAGCTCAATATCATGATCAGCTTCTTCTGATGCCATATGATATTTATACTATAGTACTATATATCTGATTATACAAATTATAGAGCACACTCTTTTCTCACAATTTTTTTTTTTTTTTTGTGGGGGAGCTTATGATGACTTTTGCAACTGCCTACACAAAAATTTTACAACATATATAGTGGAAGAACGAAAATAGGCCACCAATTAAGATTGACATTTATGTACTATATTATTTGTAACAAAAATATATCACAATAACTTTAATATTGGGGTAGGGTTTTGTCCTGATTTGAAATCACAGATCTGAAATCTCTCCAACCAAACCTGCTGTCACGTGAATCATGCATGTTCATGTATAAAACTAGTACAAAAATTTCATATCAAACCTTTGTGGGAACAATTATAAGAACGTTAATTATTAACAATGAATAGTGGCAGATTTTTTGTATCTTATTAATTATTATTGAAAGGATGATGGTGAAAGTGTTTGACATATACTTTTGAATTTATGTCGCATTTTACTCAGTTTTTTAGTTCTTATTTCTCATATTTATACTTTAGCACTAAAGTATTGTCTCTATTTGAATTTCTTTGGCAAGAAAAGACAATGATAATTTAATAAGCATTATCATTCAACTTAAGTTGAGGTTAGCTCAATCTTCTAAAAAAGTGGGTTCTATATACACACAAGTCTCTCTTTTAGATCTAATTAAGTTAAATTCAAATTGAATTGATCATATTTTTTATTTGCGTAATGCAAGATATATATATTTTTAATGAAGATAATCTTAGATCTAAGATATTATCTGGACTCAGATGTGAACTAATTAATTCTCTTGTATTTAGTTAATAACAATAACAATACCATAAATTTTGTAAGACGACATAGAGAAATTATAGTGAATACCCATTTTTACCACTTAATTTAAATTAATATCCAATTTTTTTAAAAATATAACAAAATACCCAAGTGAATGATTACTTATATAGTAGTAAGTGGTAGTAATTAACTTAGTTATCAAAAGCATGCGCAAGTAATTAACGAATTAATTAGTTATTACTCAATTACTTCAAAAGTTTGAATTTTTTTTATTATTATATAAATTTTGGATATTTTCCTATTTCACCCGACGATATATGTATTACTGTGATAAACGATTTTGATATGAGATTTATTTTTTAAAAAGGTCAATAATTTTAAAAAACTAGATCTAATATCTTACCATAAAATCTTCCACAGTAACGTAGTGATTCTCGGTGAATTTAATTCAATCTGCAGGGCACATGATCATAATAACATATTATCTTGAGCGATAATTTTGTCTTTTTGTGCAGCAAAATATATTATAGTGTTGTATTTTTTTATTTATTTTTTAATAAAGATAATTGTAGTCTTGTCTTGATACTCATCAGTCTCGGAGATATCCTTTTTCTTATCTTATCTTATTTTAAAAATGTGTGGTTCACGAATTCAACGTCTTGACAAAGTATTATATATATATATATATATATATATATGTATATTTCAATATATAAAAGATATTGTAGATGGAAAAGAAGTTTGTATTAATTAATCTAAATTTTGTTTGATTCCAAATCTAGATCCAAAATATGAATTTAGATTTTGATGAATTTTTGTTTTGACATAATAATAATAATTCACTTTCTTTTCTGTGTTGCACCTAACCTATTGATACATAGAGTAGGAATCAGACTACCACAAATTATTAAATGATATATATATATATATATATATATATATATGCTGGAAATATTATAGATGCCACCATAGATTCTAGTATTATATGCTACTTGAGCATATTTGCACTGCCCATTGTTATCAGAAATCTAAAGTGCAAATAGAATATGCTTTGGGCAAGTTTAAGGCAAATAGATTTCTTCTCTCACACATGGCCTATAAATACCACCATCTGCCTTCATTGTAACATACAGCCATCGAAGACAAACAAGGAGATAAATAGTGAAAGAAAGAAGAGAGAAGTGATGAGAAAATATGTGTATAGAAATATAAATAGAGTGACTAATAAAATTTCTCCTTCTCCATTAATTTATTTCTTGTTTTAATATTTAGCTTTATTACTTTAAGTATTATTTTTACAATAAGTTATCAGCACGAGTCTCTAACCACTGTTGTTTTGCTTAGGTAAACTTCATTACTCATATATTATTTTCTTTTAATTCAATGGATCAAATATTATTTTATATATTATATTACTTGGCTCACAAAATAAAGTTATCATACTTAATATTAATGTCATTTACTTACATATTTACATACACATTATAATAGTCATTATTATGCTTGTATCTCATTTGGTTAATTAATTTCATATTTCATAGTTATAATCGTTATATATTCCTGCAAAGTTAATTACCATAATTTGACATTATTGATATATTATAAAATATTTATTTTTGTATTGCGAATTATTTATTTGTACTGTAATAGTTTCATATTGTCAAATATTACAAAGCTTGAGTTCGTTGCCCTTAATATTTCGAGCAAGAACTATTTGGAGTGGATCCTTGATGTTGAAATCCACTTTGATGCTATGAACCTTGGAAATACAATTATAGAAGGAAATAGCGCATCTCTGCAGGATCGCGCAAAAGCCATGATATTCCGTAGCCATCATCTTCATGAATCTTTAAAGGCTGAATATCTAACGGTAAAAGATCCATATGTCCTTTGGAAAAATTTGAAAGAAAGATATGATCACCAAAAAATGGTAATACTCCCACATGCCAGATATGAGTAGATACACATCCGATTGCAAGATTTTGGAATAGTTGGCGAGTATAACTCCGCAATGTTTAAAATCACTTCTCAATTGAAATTATGCGAAGAAAATATTACTGATGTAGACATGTTAGAGAAATCATTTTCTACCTTTCATGCCTCGAATCTGGTACTGCAACAGCGGTATCGAGAGCGTGGTTTTCAAAGGTATTCTGAGTTTATATCCTGTCTACTAGTTGCTGAGCAAAATAATGAATTGTTGATTAAAAATCATCAATCTCGTCTAACTAGTTCTGTGGCATTCCCTGAAGTAAATGCCACATCCACTGAAAATGAGCCACTAGCATTTCCTGAAGCGAATGTTATATCACTCAACAACCGCGGTCGTAACTGTGGTCGTGGCCATAAACATGACCGTGGCTGGAACACTTGGCATCGTAGTGGTCAAAATACTAACACCTCACGGTGTAAGAAAGTCACACCTTACCACCATAAGTGGGTAAATAGTGAGGAAAAATGGAAAGGTTTTAAAAAGAAACCTTCCAAGAGCAAAGAGAATATTTGCTATAGGTATAGCATGAAAGGACATTGGTTGCGTACCTGTTGTACGCCCAAGCATCTTGCTGATCTTTACCAAGCTTCCTTAAAAGAAAAAGGAAAAGGCGTAGAAACAAATTTTATCAATCATAATGATCAGATAGACACTACGCAGTTAGATATTTCAGATTTCCTTGAGAATCTTGAAGAAAGCTTCAAAAATATGCTTGGCAATTGAAATGCCCATGTTTCTTAATTTCATATTTGCTCTAAATAACTCTTTTATCTATCCCTTAAATTTCAATATGATGATCTGAGTATTTTCCTACTGATGTAATGAAAATAACTTTTGTATTCAAATATTAATGAGCAAATACTTATTTTATTTTACTTTTTTGAAGAAATATAGCTTTCACTGATTATTACTCCAAGGTCAATTACAAATAACTATGTCTGACATCAACGCACACAATTCTTAAATATAAGAAATATTTTTCACAGTTGACATTAGTCGAGGCTAATGGCAATACAATATCAGGTCCTGCAGACCTGATTGAAGGCTCTGCAAGAGCAAATATTATGTTGTCTAGAGGAACAACATTTATAATTAACAACGCTTTGTTCTCTAGTAGATCCAGAAGAAATCTACTTAGTTTCAAAGATATATGTCGTAATGGATATCATATTGAGACGAAAAATGAAGATAATACTAAATATCTTTATATTACTAATGTTGTCTCATGACGGAAGCAAATACTGAAAAAATTGCCAGCTTTCTCTTCAGGGCTATATTATACATTTATTCATGAAATTGAATAGAAAGCTTCCGATCCAAAATATTTTACTCTTTGGCATGACCGCTTGGGTCATCTCAATAATAATGCGAAGAATTATTGAGAACTCATGTAGGCATTCGTTAAAGAACTAGAAGATTCTTTTGTCTAATGAATTTTTCTGTGTTACCTGTTCTCAGGAAAAATTAATTATAAGGCCATCCTCATTAAAAATTGCAGTTGAGTCTCCTGTATTTTTAGAAAGAATTCAATGGGATATATGCGGGCCTGTTTAACCAGCATGTAGACCATTTAGATATTTATGGTGTTGATAGATGCATCAACACGATGATCACACGTTTGTTTATTATCTACTTACAATATTGCATTTGCGAGATTTCTTGCTCAAATAATCCGATTAAGAGCACAATTTTCGGATTATGCATCACATTTGCCTTGAGCCCGATCCGAGCCCAAGGGCTTGTCTCGATATTTATTAGTCGAAGGTGTTTTTGTGCTTAGCTAATTTTTGTGGAAACTGTGATGAAATTGACATATTGTGCTAGTCCTATTATTAGTGTTTGGTGTTCAAATAAAAACTATGTTACGTGCATGCAAACTTAAATATGTTCGGCTGTATCAATATGTAATGACTTTTGGTGTGTTTGTCGAACATTTTTTTTTTATAAAGAATTTCAAAATTTGATCTTTTAAAAGTATACAATAATTTAATTTTGGCATGGACAGGAAAATACGGATATGTTTTTTCATGGAATTGGTATGATTGCTTTGGTTTGAAATGTTTAATACGAGAAATTTTAGAGACCGAGATTTAGAGTAAACGTTCGCTAATGATTCTTTTTCGTCTTTTGGTGGTTGATCTTATAGCGTGAAAATATACTTTGTTACTAGCTAGGCCTCATATTATTAGATGATGTGAGTTATTGAGTTAGATATCTTCTTGCTTAAAGCCCAAAAAAGGGTTAACTAACTCTTTAATTTTGAAATGTTTGCAAAAAAAAAAAAAAAAAAACTCTTTAATTTTGAAAATCATTTCGAGCCGAACCTCACCATTTCAGAATATTTTAGCCAGTTCGAGTTATCAAGGCAACTTGAGGAATCAAGCTTGCATAAACGCTATTTCAAATCACCCACAGAAAAATGAACTTGAAAAGGAGGGACAAACAAAAGATTAAATAAAAAGCAGAAGAAAATTTTTCTCAGCTGTGAGATTGGAGAAAGTGTGAAAGTTCTTTTTTCCTTTTTTTTTTTTTTTTCTTTTTCACTTTTCCACAGGCTTTGGCACATGGCCTCACCATCACAAAGTTAAATTAGGTTCCCCTTCAAAGCTCAATGAATGGGAAATCATTAAAATCCATAACTTTTTTATTTTTACTTTTGCTGTTCAATTATAATTTCGAAATGGGTAATCATCAAAACTCATTTTAGTCTTGTTCTCACAAGCAATGAATAGGAAGGGAAAATTTTGCAAAGGAATCCAAACTTGATTCGCCAGGCCCACAATCAGGCCGGTACCCGCCCACCCAACCGCTCTTCCGTGTACCCGCCCGCCATCTGCTCGCACAACAAACACGGGTCGAAATTCGAAAGGTGGGAAAATTACATATATAAGTGAGTTCCATAATATAATATTAGATTTTGAAGAAAAACGACATGTAAATATTAAAACATTACATTCCTAAAACACAAAACTAAGTGGCTCCTCTGTTCAGTGATATAATTTGGCCATGTTTTTTCAAGTAAAATGCGATAAATATGGGATCAAGTGAATGTTACTTCCAAATTTATTGAAACAAAAAAAAATTTTCATACAAAAAAAAAAAAAAAAAATTTGCAAAACTAGGACTATACGCCAAAATATTTTTATTTTAATTTTTTTCCACTCTACATTTGGTATTTCGCCAACCCTTTGGCTAATCTTTCCACAATCACCATCTTCATGTTCCTGAGAAAAATGCTCCGAGCTTGCCCTTCTCCTTCGGCCATGGCCACGTCGGAGCTCTCCCTCGCCGCAACTCAACCAGACGGAGCAAAAGACCCCAAACAAATTGAAGATTAATTTCAATTTATATGTAACTAGGGCATTGGGGAATGGTATATTACCTTGGTATGTCGCTAGTCCGTTGGCCAGTTGTTTAATTGACTGCGAATTTTATGATTAGTACTATCACTGTCCTCTTCATTACCCTCTTCTTGATGCGTTGCCAACATCTTAGCTTTATATATTATGGAACCCTAAACCTAAAACAATTGGAATGATAAGAGAAATGTGACGCACTTTCTTGTATATGATATTATATATATACAAGATATTGGAAGCTTCTAGGCTACAGCCATATAAAACCCTAGGATTTCATATGTTGGCTTTAGGTTTTTTTTGGATTGAAAATTCTTGAAACAATGGTTTAGAGAAAATCTCCCTCATGTGTACAATTAGGTTTGGGCTTTCTAAAGGTGTTATAATTAGGTCTTGGGCTTTAACCTGGTTTTTCTGGCTAGGGGGTTTTATTTTCACATGTATAATAAGATATATTTTCTGTTTATTGAAAAAATAAAATATTTGAGTTGCTATAAGTCCATTTAAACAAAAGGATAGTTTAGTACATTTAGAAGAAAACAAAAAGTAAGATGGTTGCAAAAATATGTTAAAATTGAATTGATCTTTTAAAAAATAATACATATTTCAAAAAATTAAGTAAATAATCATAGTTCAATTGCAAGATACATGAATGAACTTTATTCATTATAATTATCTTATGTTTATTTTCTTAATAACTGAAAATTTTAACTATTTTTTGAAATCACCTAAGTGAAATGGTCATTTCATATAATTTCTCAATGATGGGCGAATCGTTTTAGGCATAATTAAATGACACTTAGAATGACCTATTTTTTGAGTCACATGTCTCTTTTATAAACTTATTCCAAGCCTTTTCAAATCTATTTGTACTTTTATTTGTAAGAAACAATATTATTTTCCCTTTTACATTTATAATTCTTCCATTTTTCTTAAGATATTTAAATTAATTGTTATTCTTTTTCCCGCTCCTTTACCTTTTGGGGTTATTCACAAGCATCTAACCCCCTCACTGATCATTTCAAGTTCTTTTTTTTTCTTTTTTTTTTCTATATCATTCGGTATAGGCATAAATTTTCATATTTTTTAATTAGTTCTTAAATCTAAAACTAAAAGGAAAAAATGTCAACTATGGATCAGGACTATTTCTGTAACTGTATAGTACTCATTAGGTCTCCACATACATTCTTTATCAGGACTTGTTCTCTCTCTTTGTCAATTTCATTAAAAATACTCTTATAAAAAAATTGATGAAGTTCTTCACAATGCTTTAAGATGCATGAGAGACTCAATAGTCAATATCATGATTTTACCTAGTGCTTGTGGAATATGCCCGAACCGACAATCAATTCCATCTATCGATTAGAATATATTAGTTAAAGATGATCATAAGAGTATATATGTATATAAAGATCCAAAAGGCCTCCAAGTAACAACATCCTCTGAGTAACAATTTTCCTTGGCGAGGAGCTTCTATATTTCCCTGTATTCGTCATTTACGGGAAAATTTACTATCATCAAATTAACTTCATAGTCCAAAGTCTAGATAATATATTAATAATTTATGAGTTGTTTGGAAAAATCATTCAAATGTGGACTTTTCGAATTTCGAAGTGGTATAAATAGTTGAAATTTAAAGATAATGCATTGGGATTATAAAAGTTGAAAAAATAAAAAATAAAATGAAAATATATAGATGGGAGAAACAAACAAAGGGTTAATTATAAGCACAATAGTATAGAGAAAAAAAGAGCACTAGGAACAACTGTCACGCTGTTTTGAGGAATTGAAGCAAAAAAGTTGATACACAATAAAGAAAATTACAAAACTAGTACAAGGATTATAAGTTAAGATAATTTTTTCACGAATTAAATTAATTACATTTGATATTTCGCTAACCCAAGCTAGTTCTCAATATATAACAACTTTCTCCTTCAAAATCCAGGTTTGTACGCTTTCTTTTTATATTAGGATTTGGCATATTGTCTCAGCGTGAAAATCCTCTGCCTGTGTTAAAAAGAACCGATCGAGCAGTCAACCTAACCGCTTAGGGCGTGCAGGGAATGAGCTCGAAACCGAAGGGTTTCGCTCCCTCGATCGGGGCTGTACAGCCATGTCTTTCCGATATAGAGCCACCATCATAAGTCTCCTTGTCCTTGTTTCTGGTTCCACGAAGCTTTGGTGGCCCCTAAATATCTCTATTATTCATTAGAAAAAACCACATGAGATTATTAATTAGCGATCGATTAATCTTAAGGGTTAAGATGACTCAAAACAAACAAAAAGAAAAAAAGTATATGTGTTGAGATCTAAATCTAAATATATGTTATAAGGAGTAGAAAAAGTTCAGATGAACAAAAAAATATTCCATGATGTACAACGGATGACAATACTACTGGAAGTAAATCAAATTATCTAAAGAATTCTAATATAAATGATGAGTAGAAAAAAAAAATTGTATCATAAAATATTCTTCTATGGGTTATATGATAAAGAAAAGTAGATCAAATCCTAAATTCTAATATAAATGTTAAATAAAACATCCAATCAA
This sequence comes from Boehmeria nivea var. tenacissima, assembly GCA_018132145.1. Taxonomy (NCBI): domain Eukaryota; kingdom Viridiplantae; phylum Streptophyta; class Magnoliopsida; order Rosales; family Urticaceae; genus Boehmeria; species Boehmeria nivea. The sequence continues at coordinate 14,865,280 of CM030875.1, read as the reverse complement.
CCATCAATACATAAAATTTGATATTTTGTAAGGAATTTAAACGAGAACAAAGACTCCCAAAACAAACCTCAGGACCGAAACAGATTAAATCGCAAGCAAATTTTTGAGGGAAAACAGAATCATTCATTGTAATCATATTCTAAGACTATATACATAATATATAAATGATTTACGGTTGGTATGTCGCTAGTCCGTTGGTTAATTAAAATTGGCTATGAGCTTATAATCGGTATCATCGTCATCTTCGTCACATTTTTTTTTTATCTGTGACCAACATCTTGACTACTGAATTCGAAATCTAATTGAATTGAAAATAAATGTGGCTTCTTTTTTTTTTTTTTTTTCTCTTTTTCTGAGAGAAATTAAGTTGCTTGTGTAGGCCTCTCATTTATATAAGTCTTATATATAAAGAAGATGGAAGATTCTAGAGAATAAGGCCTGATAAAACCCTAAGGGTGTGTTTATGGAGAAGGATAAGGAGAATTAGGTAAAGATTGCACTAATAATTAGTCCTAATCTCATATTTATGATATGATAGAATTAATTAGTGGGACCGGATTAATTAGTAAAAGTGGGACCCACTAAATTAATTCAATGGAGATGATGAGATTATTATTCCCATATTCAAAAACTTGGATCCCACCCCAAAAGTTAATTTTTTCTTTACTTTTCAATTATTTACATTCTAAAAATTATATATATTTAAATAGCTTAATATATTTTTATGTTTAAATTTTTAAAAACATTATAATAATTTCATCTAACATCACCACATGTTATAGTGTTAAATTCAATGTTAGTCAGTCCAATCCAATCTAACAAATCTTATCCTCGTGACAAGCAAAATGGAAAAAAATAACAGCTAAAATCGCTATTGAACTGGTTAAAAAAAATCACTACAAAACAGTTGACGGTTAACCATTACCATTTTTTTTCAATAACGGTTAATTGTTACCTTATTTCTCGGTAACGGTAATCGACCATTACAATTTTTTTTATTTAATCTCGACTGTCAGATTAAATATATTAAAATTACAAAACAAAGTAAAAAAAGCAAAAATTCATTTTTTAGACCAAAAAAAATTTGAAAAATGATTAAAACAGTTAAAGGTTACAATGGTAATGGTTAATCGAAAATCGCAAAAAAGAGTTTCGGTAACCCTTTTTCCATCATGATCTTATCCGATCCTATCCAAAATAGCAAACGCACTCTAAAGTTTCGATATTTGTTGGGTCTAGGAGTTCAAGACAAAATATTCTAGAAACAATATTTTAGAAAAAAAAAAAAAAAAAAAGATCCTATATGTTGTCTATTATTAGTTTTGGGCTTTTAAATAGGATAGTAGATTTTGGTCATAATTTGACTTGCTCAGGCTAGGGTTTTAAAAGTTTGTGTATAATTATAAATTTCAAAAGATGAGTTGGAAAAAAAAAAGTCATATTTATGTTCAAATGGTGTGCTCTTTTTATTTCTGCTTTACATTGATAATAAAAAAATAAATATACAAATTTAAAGTACAACACAAAATAAAATATAGATTATTAATGTGTAAAAAAAAACATCCATCAAAATCTCCCATTTTGAGGCAGTATAACAACTAAAAAGACCATTACATAAAATCAAAGACATATTGGCCTCCACACTGCTTGGCCTTATACATCAAAATATATACACAAATACAAAAACACATATATGATAAGTCTTGATTATCCTAAATAGACTCAACAAATGTCTTCAACCACCCGCTAGATCGCTTCTTATTCTTCAACATCTCTACCGCAGTCCGCGCAGATAAGGACGGTAGTCCCAGCAAGAAAATAGCGACCAAGCATTGATAGAGACGCTCGGAAACTCGTAGAAGAGGACCATCTGCGTCCGTGAGAGACGGGCTGAGCAGGCTGGGACGTCTGCGAGAAGAAGAGCTCGAGCACAAGGCGTTCCGGTCCCCTTTCGTTCTTGCGCGCTGTTTTTCCGGCAGAACATGGAGAGGAACTTTCTTGCAATGGCTGGCCATGTCATCGAGCATCAACGAGACCTATTGTAGAACAAAGGTCTCGTCATTGCTTTCGCCGAGCCCTTTTGTTACGTGCAGCCCTGTGGACGGGATATTCTCCTTCGCGGAGCTGCCAATGATGATGATTGAACGAACATTAATTCAGACCCTAAACAAAATAAGATTAACACAAAACAAACCCTAAATCTGTTGTATGTATAAGTCTGCATAAAAGAATAATGATATAATAAAAGGATTCTTGAAGTGGATCAGAGACCCTAATTGACGGCCTCATATAATTGTTAGGTCTTGTCAAAATCATTTTGTCTTTTCAAATTATGAAGCAATATATATAGAGAGAGGAAAACCCCTAAAAAACCTTGTTCTTATTCGGTACGGTACGTCTTGAAAATTAAGGGGGTTGTTTGCGGTGAAAAAACATTAAGGTGGATTTATTATAGAACGCAAATTTTAAAGGTTTTTCGAGAGCGAGAGATAAACACCCATAAATATACGAACGTATATAATCGCTCAGACACTAAAAATGATAAATATATATATATATATATATTCAATCAAAATGCAATACATAAAATCTGTCTTAATTATCATAAAGCAATCCAACAGCGAAAAACAAACCCTCTAAAAATCTCAAACAAAAAGAAAAAGTAAATAAATTAATTATCGAATTCGAAGGCAAAATAAAAACTTATGGGTAAATAGTTTACTTTGGTATGTCGCTAATCCGTTAGCCGGCTAGAATTGACGAGAATTGATGATTAATAGCATTATCGTCATCTTCATCATGGCCTTGTTGATCATCTATTGCCAACATATTATCTCTCGACTGTGAAACTCTATAGCCAAACACTTATAAAATGAGACTGCTTGTCTTGCTACTGAGAGAAATGTGGCTGTTATTGTTGCATATATTTCAGACAAATGTGACTCTTTTTTATAGATGAGATGGAAGATTCTAGAATAAAACCTAAAAAAAAAAAAAACCTAGGGCTTTACTCAATGTCCCAACGAAAATTAGATGGCCCATCATATGTAAAATTAGTTTTGCTGGGCTTTTTTTTTTTTTTTTTTTGTGGTATTAGGTTTTATGTGGGTTAGGTTTTATCTAGACATTAATTTTATGGGTTAGGTTTTGTCTAGAAATAGAGAATACACATGGTAAGTGAAACGGTACATGTTATTAATTTCTACGAGTTTTTATTTACGTTCCTTTTTAATTTTCAACTTATCTTTTTTAAGTTATTATTATCCAAATCTCACTCATTTTAGTTTGTTCATTTTCCTCATTTACCATTCAATAAATTATTATTATTATTATCCTTAAAAAATCTTTGAATTTAGTCGGAATTTTAATTTTATCCATGAAGTTTTCATAATTTCTAAAGGAAAAAGTTCTAAAAAAATCACTAAGTTTAAGCTAAATGACAGAAAAACACCTCTAATTTTTTAAATTCTCAAATAATCCATGTGTTTTAAAATTACCTATAAAACTATCTACGATAGTAAATTTGTTGTTGACTTTTTTTCAAAAAAAAAAAAAAAACCCCCCAAATCGCTCTTAACATAATGCTGAAATGTCACACAAAATAATTAAATTCAAAACCAAATATTTCATAAAATTTCACTTAATGCCTCAATTTTTTTAATTCGCTTAATAATTAAAAACCTATATAATTCCTAAATTTATCACTCTTTCTCCTATCTTTCACGTCCACTCATTCTCTCTCTCTTTTGGTCAGACTTCTCCGTCATACGTGCAGGAGATGCTAGATGTGTACGAGAAGGCGATGGAGATATGCAACAAGGCAATTGGTACCAATGTCGGCATAATGGATCAGAAGTCTAGGGTTTTGCGGTTTAGGGGTGTAATGGTCTAGGATCGGGGTCTATGGTTGCTGAGTTCCAGGGTTCAAGTGCTAGGATTTGAGGTTCAAGGGCGTAGGACCGGGATTCAATGGCACGGGGTTCACAGGGGCGTTGGACAGCTTAGATGATAATTTTATATGTTTAGTTTAGGTTGGTTTGTGGTTTGTGGGTTGATTTTAGATATGTGTTTATTATTATTATAAAGTAATCAAGACAACACTTAAAAGTGCTTCTTTTTGCGTTACACTTAAAATTTTTACACTATAAACGTATTGTTTGAATTAAAGAAACGCACTATTTGGAGCATAGTCATGACACTTAAAATGACTTTTTTGTAATTTTTCCTACTAGTTTTGGGTCATAATTGATCTGGTTGGGCTCAGGTTTTAAATTTTATGGGGAATTGAAAAAAAAAAAGTCATTCTATATGCTACTTAATAATCTACCTCAAATAGTATGCTCCATTAATTCATATGACTCTATATTTATAGTGTAAAAATAGAGGTAAAAATTAATAATACTTTGTTAAAAAAAGGGGCATTCCTCAAAATCTCCGTAAATTTTAAGTGTGTGCATTTTAGCATGTTTTATAATCTTCAATTTCATAATGCCAGTACAGTAAATCCAAAAAGACCATATTATATAAATCTTGTCTATATATACACCTCACAAATCGTGACAGTTGACGTTAGTATATTTCCAAGAGCAGGACGCTTTGTGTGGGAATAAGAAAACGAAATAAAAAAACAAGACCGTAAACAAATTAATATTAATAATTAAATTAGTGTTTGCCCTTAAGATTTTTTTGATATGTTGGCTTTTCTCTTTTTCAATTTTCTTCCTTCCTATTTTTTTTTTTTGAATGATGGAGCTAAAATTGGAACGTATTCGAACAAAGTTGGCACACGTCTGAGTAATTAAAAAGAAACTTATCAACTAGGTTGATCCTCCCCCTTCATCCTCCTCTACCTTAGTCCAGATATATAAATAAGAAATAGAAAATACAAAGATCCATAAACTATCCAAAATGGAGAAAAAAGTAAAACAATCCTGCAAAGAGGAGAAAAGAATATAACAAAACGGTTTAGTTTTAGGCTATCAACAGTTCAATTATGACTCTCGTTTTGTACCAAAGTCAAAGCTCTTATTTTCGTGTTTTTCCTAAATAATTAATAAGCCAATAAACGTTGTTGGAACAATGTTTTCGACCAAAACATGCAACTGTTGCGCCCTTTCTTCAACTTTTTTTTTCTTTCAATCTTTTAATTTTATTTTCTGACTCGTGATCATATTAGAGAACTTGATATACCTCATGTATGCATTTTACACGTAATGAAAGCACGTCAGCCGCAAGAAATTTTTTTTTTTTTTTTTTTAGCTTTTTTATAAAGCGCGTCATGAGTTAAGTATCTCTTATTGATGATATGCTAATTAAATCAATATCAAGATGCTGTATGGTCACGATCACGATTGTGTATTGTTATGAATTGCAATTTTTGCCCAAAGAAGTCAAAAAATCAGTTCAGGGGCTTGATTCTTTAAAAGGATTAATATACTGGACAAGTTAGAAATCCAATCTTAACTAGGTGGTGGCCAAAGAAGTAATAATAAAAATAAATAAAAAGGCAAATTTACTGGAACAGTACTACCTCAAACTATAATTTCTAATATTAATAAATGTAAAGAACGTGCTATTCCATTCTCGATTTCTTTTTGTGTACTAGCTAGCAACTATAACGCACCTCTTTGAGCCTTACACTGTCTTTGTTGCGTCTACGCGTCTTTCGCTTCTTACGATCTTTCTACGAATATATTATCGTCTCAATGTTCAAACACTTATTGAAATTTCCACTCCTTTCGTTCAAGAGATTGGATTCTGCACTCTCTCTCTCTCAAATGAAATTTATTTCGTGTGTTAATGTTTAGTTAATTATTAATGTCATAGTTAACGTTTGGGGTTTCTTTTTTATTGTTGTTGTTGAAGTTTGTTTTGTTCAGGATACTTTAGTTTTAATTTGTTAATATGATCATGATAATTCTTATGTTACCATTTTTAAAAATATTTTTAGGAGCATATTTTATTGTTTATTGTATTTTCTTTGTTCTTAAATGAGATCTGTGTATGTGTTAGAGTTAACTGTACAGGACATATAGAAAATGACCAGGAAGTTTAAAAAACGACAGGATTTTACAAAAAACGACAATAAAAAGGTAAAAACGACAAGTTCAGTAAAACGACACCTTAAATTCTTGCAAAAAATTTGAGGGAAAAACGATATCTAATTGATAAAACAACTGAATTATTTAGGAAAACGACGTTATATATTTTTTTTAAAACGACCAATGTTTTAGAAAATCAACATCAGATAGAAAAAAAAAAAAAAAAAAAAAAAAACAACAACAAGAATTCCCCCAAAAACGACAGGTTATAGAGAAACAAATAAAAGTTTTTACGTAACTTTGAACCAAAAAAAAAAAAACATAATATGTAAAATTGATATTTTGGGAGTAGAATATTAATATATAGTTCAAAAATGATTTTGAAATCCTAATTTCAAACTTAAAACTCGATTGAATACATAGAGTGCTTACTGCTTATAGTTTTAATACTTGTTTTTGTTCTAATATTTATCGCAAATTTCTGTTGGTACCTATTTGGGCATGAAATCTTACTATTCCCTCACAATGACAAAAATGTTTACTCGCAAACGTACGGCAAGAAATTATTAGAATATTAACAAACACATAATTCATATTTAAACACACGAGCTTGTAATATGAGTTGGGTACTAGTATCTAATATATCCATTTACCTAATTTACTAACTAATTATTCTACTCGTTCTCGTGTGCTTCAGGTTATACACCTACTATCAAATTTAACACCCCGATTGATCTCTTATGTATACCAGTAATTACTATAGATTCCAAATTCTCTTTGTTGTTTCATTTTTGTTTTTGGAATTATGAGGATGATCATTATGAACATACAAACCCAATAAAATTACCACTTTCCTAAACTAGACGAAAAATCTCATAAACTAACACCCTTCTAAACCAAACAATGGAATTCAAAAACCATTGTATTCCTATTTATATTCATATTCTTATTTTTAATTCATTACACCAAGTTACACGTACTTTTATAGTATAAAATATAAGAATAAAAATTATAAGTGCAACAATGAAAGATTCATTGATCAATATTGTGTAATAAGAAGGACATTTGTCAAAATCTCTCATTTAAAAATGACACTTACCAAAACCAAATGGCATTTTTCGAAATCTCTCAAATATTTCAACATTTACTTGGGCTTATGGCCCATGAATTATCAAAAGTCAAAAGCCCATTCTCACATTCATTCCTTCGGCTTTCCGACAGATTCAAACGCTTCCATTCTACACAAAATAAGCGCTCAAAACTCAAACCGTCGCAACGCTCTCTGAATCTTTTTCCCTTTTCACTTCCACTCCGATTCAAATTTTCCACTCCTTTTTCTCGCCATTTTCCTACTCGCCAAACACTAATCTCTCTCTCTCTCTCTCTCTCTCCAATTCCCAATTCTAACGAGACTCTCCTCTCAACCGCTCTCTCATTTTCCCCCAAATCGCACTCTCTTTCCCTCTCCTAGGGTTTCCTTTCCATTTCCCTTCCCCAAATCCGAATTCCGCGTAGAGTCAAAGCTTCGGCGATTTTGTCGGAGCGAGCGAGCGAGAGAGAGAGAGAGAGGGAAAGATGTCGGCTTCGACGGTGTCGATAACGGCGAATCCAGCGGCGGCTCGCCGGAGAGCGGCGGTGCCGGCGGAGAAGAGGTCTAGCGTAGAGCTCGTCGCCGCCGAGCTGCAGTCCAAGGCCGGCGACGACAAATCCGCCGCGGCGAACGGCCGGGATCTGAGCCACCACTCCGTCCGAGGCGAGGCCGTCCTCGAGCGCTCGTCCCGGGACGCCGTGCACCAGATCAAGAAGGCCGCGGCGGCGGCGGCGACCTCCACGGTGTCGCCGCAGACGACGGCCGCGGGTCGGCGGACCCGCAAGCCGGCCGCGGCGCCGAAGGCGAGGTGGCTCACCTTGCTCAGCGTCTTCGCGAAGAACTTCGTGCTCTTGGTCCTCCTCGCCGGGCTGGTCCAGATTGTGAGGAGGCTCGCGTTGGGACCGGCCGGTGATGGCGGAGGGGCTTCCTTTGCGGCCTCGGACTTCGAAGGGAGAATCGCGGAGGTGGAGAGGTTCGTGAAGACGACGGCGAAGATGATCCAGGTCCAGGTCGAGGTCGTTGACCGGAAGATCGATGGCGCGGTCGGGGGGTTGAGGGAGGAAGTCGGGAAGCGGATCGATGCGAAAAGCGCTGTTCTTGATGGGAAATTGAAGGAGTTGGTGGTCAGGAGCGAGGGGTTGGAGAGGTCTATTGGGGAGTTGAAGGACTTGAATTGGCTGTCTAAGGATGAGTTTGAGAAAATTGTTGGGGAACTGAAGAAGGCGAAGAGCGGCGACAGTGAGTTAGGAGGGGCTGATTTGAACGACATTCGGGCCTATGCGAGGGATGTGGTGATAAAGGAGATTGAGAGGCACGCGGCGGACGGGCTCGGGAGGGTGGATTATGCGCTGGCGAGTGGGGGAGCCGCAGTGGTGAAGCACTCGGCTCCGTATTTGGCGGGGAAGGGTAGTAACTGGTTTGCGCTGAGTGCGAGGAATGGGGTTCATAATGAAGCCGAGAAGATGTTGAAACCGAGTTTTGGAGAGCCGGGGCAGTGTTTTCCTTTGGAAGGAAGCAGTGGGTTTGTGCAGATTAGGCTGAGAACGGCGATCATCCCAGAGGCTGTCACTTTGGAACATGTTGCCAAGGTGATGTTTTCTTTCTCAGAGACCTTTTGTTCATTGCTTATTTATATACTTTGCAAAGTCTTGTGTTTGGATAATTAATTTTTTGCTTATTAGCATTGCCTTGTGTTTGTGCTGTATTAAATATTCAACAGTTTGAATTGTTGTCTCAAATCTGCTCAATCTTTAGATTTATTGGTTTGTTTTATGCAAGCAATAATGGATACTGATGTTGTTATTGTTGTAATATAAATTTATTTTTATCTCTTTGTTCTTCTTGTTAGAAACTTAGAACTATAAGATCTTTCTTAATTGGTATGATTTATCTTGGTGTCCATAATATCCATGTCCAAATAGGTGGTTTGGTGTGTATCAACTGAACGTAGGACAATATATTAGAAGGCATGGTGTGAGATAATAGGTAACACAGAGAGGAGGAAAACGATAGCGTATACCTGTGTGTCTTATAAGAGGGGTCTGACAAGGTTTTATGAAGATCTGTCTAAATTCGAGCTCTCTTATCTTTCGATCCCATTTTAGCAGGGAATGTTTTCCTTAGGAAAGCACGGTGGACATGGCGTAATATGAATTTGCTATTAGAAAATTGAAAAAAACAGAACAAAACAAAACCACTACGGTGTACTTCAGATCAGTTTTAGATTTGGGGAGCATTGTTGGGTTAATTTCTAAAGAGTTTAAAGTGTATATAACAGTTTTGAGGGCAGAAAAAGGCAGCGATGACAGAATCTGGTCGCATAAAAGTTAAATGTGTTTTATGATCTCTTAAGTTTATCTTTATGATATTTAGCTTATAGGATTTGATTAGCTAACATTTCTCTTTGGAATAATGAGGATGGGGGTTTTAAACATTGTCTTGCATCTTGAAACATTGTTTCTGGGCCTGATACAACAGGTCGTTAAAAATGGGAAACCTTAAATGATTTACTTTTATTAGGAAAATCACCAAGGAATAGAGGTCTTGTTGGAATACCCATCATGAATTCTCCTTTTCCATATGGCTATGCTAGATTGAAGATTTTACACGTGAACTAGTTTTTTCATCACTGGATTTGGTAGAGTTGGTTCGACATGAAAATTGATGTAGTAATGCCTAGATGTGTTTCTTATTCAATTTATGCTGGTATTGAAATACACTCTCTATGCCATTATGTATTTTGATTCAGTAACATCAATATACTAAATTTTGCATTTTGAACAGAGCGTTGCCTTCGACAGGTCAAGTGCTCCCAAAAACTGCAGGGTATCCGGGTGGCTGGAGGGACAGAATACCAAATCTACATCCGAAGTTCATAAGATGTTTCTTTTAACAGAGTTCACCTACGACCTCGAGAAGAGCAATGCACAGACGTTCAACATTTTGGACTCTGCGGGCTCTGGCGTCGTTGATACGGTCAGGTTTGATTTCACGTCCAACCACGGAAGCCCTTCACATACTTGCATTTATCGCCTGAGAGTGCATGGACAGGAACCGGACTCTGTTTCCATGATACCAATGCAATCTTGATAAAACTTTTTTGTACACCGTTCTTGAATTTTTTTTTTTTTTTGGGTCTCTAGTTTTGTTGCATTTTTCTCAGATCTAGTAATCGAACTTGTATTTCTACTCACTAGATACTGGATACTGAGTTTTATTGCCTGTATGTAGGGTTTTTTAGCTTCTGATTCTAGTGTTATTAAAATCTAAATGGATGTGTATTTTTGTGTATTTTATTTTCTTGCATTAAAGCTTTGTCATCATGGTAATTTAGTTGACATGACACTTTTTATCTCAATCAAGCAAGCTAAAGACTTACCTTACACTAATCAATAGAATAGTGGATTGTTTTGTATAATAGCATATTGGCCGTATTTGAAATATAAAATAAACAAATAAAAAAAAAGGTGACATCCCTTTGTATTTGTGGCCACTGGTTAAAAAGGAAGAAGAGTGTCGTTTATATTATAGATTTTTTTTTTTTTCAAGGCTTTTTCTTGTATTGTTATCACTTATTTTTAGAGATGACATACTTCGTCGGTTAAACACATATTGGTGATAAAGACGTGACTATGGCCTATTTAACGTGTGTAAATAATGCATTTGGCCTCTGTATATGATTATGTAACCTCTGTACTGTACTCAACCAAAAGGAAAAGCTAAGTAACCTTTACCTCTACTCTATATCCAATTTTTTTCCCCTCTAGGCTTTTGATCCTAATTTGTACCTATTTTTCTCTTTCAACCTCTATTCTCTAGAATAAATCTTATCTCTAATATAAACCAAAAGTTGAGCTCACACCCCAAAAAACGAAATTTTCTAATCGAACATTACTGTGTCTTTGGAGCCACTCGAAAGTTTCACTACCATATATTTGTCCTGGATACTGTAGTTAAATCACTTTTTATTCCTTTAAAATTAAAATAGCCATTTCATGTTATCAAATATGGAATATATATCAAGAAGTTCTTTACAAAATACAAATCAAGTAAACTTTAAATCTTATTTAAGATCAGGGAGAAACAACATATGCATTATATAGAGATGTGCTTATTCGGCTCTTCCAAATCGCCTTCCATGGCAAGACTAGCCTCTTTCAACTACCTTCCTCTTCATATCAAGAAGATGATCGACCTTCGAAAGCTTGAAATCTTACACATACCAACTTCTTCACACTTAGAAGAGAATCATGACGAAGCATACTTCAACCACCACATGGTTAAAGGGCATGGTTGCGAGAGCTTCATATAAGCTGGTTTTAATTTTTGGCTTCTCAAAAAGCTGCTTACAAGGCAGTTTGACTAATATTTCAGGAGAACTCCAAAGTGCTCCTGTCAAAGTCAGAATATGTGACTTCTCTGTAAAGTTCTTTTGAAAATCTTTAAAATTTATCTCAGAGTTTATATATATAAATATCATTTTCTATTATTAAAATTCTTTTAAAGTGTAGCGCTAAACACTTCTTAAAAAATCAGAGCTGTTACTTCTTTCTTTAACTAGTTAGAAGCAGAAGTCAAAACTCTATCAAACGGGGCCAAAATTGTGTGAAAGATAACAATCATATTAGGAACTCTAAATGGACACTTATCAAACACTAAAAATGAGAAATTGATACAGAAATTTCTACCTTGAGGATATTTTACTTTGGTGGGGAGGAAATCAAATAGATAAAAGATACAAGACCGATGAGAAAAAATATAGAGATAGAAAGAGGCGTTAGGTTTAGGGAAAAAAAATTGTTTTTTTAACACTTTATATATATATATATGTGTGTGTGTGTGGGTATATAATATAATGCACGTTCCGAGGGATCGTTTGTTATTAAGTGTAGTTTATGAATTTTAAACTTCTTTACGATAAACAATAATTAAGAATACAATTTTAACGTGTCATTATAATTGTATCAAAACTCTGAATGTGTTTTATCATATCATGCATGATTATCACACTATTACAGGTGAAATGCTTAATTTCAAAACCTTTATATCAGTTTTGCCGTCAATATGAGCAAGATCTGAACAACCACCTTTCAGCGTTCTCAAGGTTTTGGAAGCGATCTCATAATTAAACTCTTACTTTAACATTTTCATTTCATTTAAAATGGCGCTAATGACTTCTGATCAATACAGGCATGCTGAGTTAACATCGAAATGACATCTAAATTTGTCACCATTCACCCACAAAATAGAAGTTTTTTTTTTTTTAAAGTCGTCATAAACTTAAGGAGATATTACTTAATATTATTTTTTTAAAGTAAAAAATTTAAAATAAAAATATATAAGTATCGTAGATACGACTATTTGTTTTACTTTCTTGTTTGCATAAATCTCTTATCGATGAGACAACTAAAAGAACAATCCAAAAACGACGGTCATAGATAAAACTTCTAACCACATTCAATTGCCTTCATCGAGAGCATAAAATGGTATCAACCTATACTCTAAACAAACTACAACGTAAAGAGCCATAAATTAATTAATTATATATATATATATATATATATATATATATTGGTCCCCCTATGGTGTTCGTTAGATTGGTCCCCTTGGGGGGATTATTAGACATTGGTCCCCTTTGAAACATGATTGGACTAACCAAAGACCAAATATTTTTAGACAAAGGCTTAGGTTTTACGCAAAGACTCATCGAAAATTGGAGAGATTGTTTTCAAGTTTTAAAAGCACAAAAAGAGGATTAAACACAAAACATGCTTTCTGCAGTAATTTAAACCCACACTCTTTTTGCCAGCCTAAAAGAAATTAATTGATTAATTAATTTTGGTCTTCCTCTATTTTGGGATTTTCTCTACTTTTGGTAGAGGCAAATTCCAACATCTGGCTTTTCTATGCTTAGCCTCTGGTCAACACCAAAAAGCAAGCGTTTATTACAAGTGTAATTATTATTATATGTATTTGTAAAGTTACTTGTTTTTGCTAGATAGATTATAAATGCTTTGGAACATAATAGAAGAAGACTATCTGGCAGGCGGGGACCGTAATATTTTTTGTTTTATTTTATTTAATTTTATTTGCTTTCTGCTTGTTATTTATTAATTAAAGTGAAAAATCATTTGTTTTATGACTTTTGTTTGAATGAAAGCCCTTTTTAATTCAATTGATTAGCAACAGTTTGGTCTTAGGCTTTGAAATTGACTAGCAAGCAATAGCTTTTAAGACCCATCTTTTAGGGGTGGAAATAATAATATTAATAATGAAATTTATAAAACTTAAGGACGAAGACCCACCAACAAGAAGAAATACAATGAGGAAAATTTTGGAATTACTACATGATAATCTGAAATTGTACTCGCAAAGAATGATTTGAGGGCCATTTTTTTCATTAAATATGTTAAAAAATTCAAACATGATTTGAATGGTAAATTGTCTGATTTCAAAGTAGCTGAGACAACTATCATTTTGTTTATAAAAGTCTATTTTGTCATAAATTTTATGACCAAATGATATCTCATAGTGGTGCCATAATCTTTTGTTTTTTTATTTGGTGCAAAATCATTATCATATTTGACACCTGTCGTTTAAAGAAAATTGTCTTACCATTAAAATGAACTACAAAATGTTTTTGAAGAAAATATGGTACATAATTTATAAATTATTAGTGATTTATGGCTAGGATTTTATAATTATTAATTTCAGATTGTAGGATACAATTATTTTTAACAAGATAAGGGACCACGTGTTGCCTTGTTGGTTTATCATATACAAAATCTTGTTGGAAACATAAATACAGCCAATCTTCCACTATCTTAGTTTTTTTTCCTTCCTATAAATATTGGTTGGATTAGTATATATAATATCATACAAGATTTTTTTTTTAATTTTTTGGTGGGAAGCTATATGATTATTTGAAAAAGGAGGCATCTTTATTAAAATTATATCTTTGGTAAAACATATATTATAATCGGCTTTAAACCACGTTTCAAGTTTGCATTGATATATGGCATATTTGGTAGGATATAACTATCGAAGCAACATAAATAATATGAGAGATTAATGGACATGTTTTTACTTTTTATAGTTGCACCAAAAAAAAAAAAAAAAAGGTTCGAAGATGTTAATTTATGGTTACACAGTTCTGTACGATTGCCAATGGGAAGAATGATGAAGTAATTGAAATATATATATATATATATATATATGTATGTATGTATGTATGTATGTATGTATGTATGTATGTATGTATGTATATTTGAGTTCTAATATTCGTGCTTATTGTTTGGTTCTCCTTCTTTTACTATTTTCACTAAAATTTTCCTTCTATAAAATATTTCTCTCTCATGTTAAGGCAATGTGATCGGTTTAGAACCACCAATCAGAAAGATTCGTTTTTATTCGCTATTTGCCTCACTTATTTACATTATACCAAATTAAGAGTAGTATTGAAAAATATTGATCCTATAGGACCTTGTACCCTATGGAACTTTACATAAATCATGATCATATAGAGAAGTACCATATATCAATTAACATTTTTATGTTATGATTGAACAAGCAATGTCTATAATACTGCCATTTTTACTCTAATTTGAGTTGTATATAGTAGTGTTAATTGAGTTCTACAACAATGTAATATTATAAACTTATTAGGCCAAAGAATATATTAGATTTGTTGACGAAATGTTTGTAGCTGAGATATAATGGCTTTACATGTATTTAAATGTTATGTTAACATGTTGGTCCGTCTAATGAGCTTAGGAATCATTAAACACCGCACATGAATAGACGGATTAATCAACTACATCATTCTGTCTATTTTAAATGAAAAATGACACATGTCGCATCAGTATGTAATATATATGATACGTGTTGATAATACGACACTGGTTCATTTTTAGTTAAAATAATAGACAAAATGAGCATTTTGAAACATATTCAAAGACAAAGATAACGGATTTACATTTTGAACAACATAAAGTATGGGCATATAAACAAGGGGCAAAAAAATATACTAATAAAAAGGCGGTGCGTATGTCACGTCAAAAGTTGACCTTCCCGTCCAAAGAAGCTCGAGCATATGCAAACGGTAGAGGGGAATGTTACTCAGAGCTCGCTTGTCGGATTACTCGAGTTGATAATATTCCGAACTGTACCTTAGAGCACGAGCTTGTAGCCCTAAAATATTTCTCAAGATAAGTAAATTACGTAACAATATTGTTGGACTGTATAGGTACTTCTCATATAGTAAGTTGATACATTTGGTACAAGTTGTATTATTTCATATCCGACCAAATAATTTTCAAGACCTTTGGATTGTCATTTGTCAACCTCAATAATACTAGAGAAATTATGTGATCGTAATGCGACGATGGTCAATCTCGGGCCAGCTCAGTTCTTGCAAGAGAAGCAATTTTTTTTTTTTTTTTCATTTTGTCTTTTGCCATTTAATTTGTTTGTCATACCACTGAAAATTTTTATTATTATTGGAAAAATGAAAAAACATCATCAAACATGACCTAATAGTAGATAAGAAGGATTCGTATACGAAAATTATATTTTTTAAAAAAAGTTGTGAATTGTATTGCCAACAATTGTATGGTCAAGTCATTAAATGGAAGTGGAAATTTTATTAGCTTGATAAAAAAGAAAACAAAAAGATGGAAATGGAATCGTTATTAGATTAGTTATTGTTGTGCTGAGAAAAAGTACTCTAATTAATTAAGATAAGAAGTGGATGGGGCCACGGACAGTGTCAAGGGCACATCAGTGATATTTGAGAAGAACAGATTTTTCATTCGATATTAAGCTTTTCTTAAATAAATCTTTTTTTATATTTCTTTTTATTTATCTCCTCTTATAGAACTAGCGTGTTTATGAAATTGTTGCAGCAAATTGTGCTTTCAAAAATAACTACTACAAATTAAAAGCATATGGATGTTTAGCAAATTTATTTTTGAAATTAAAAGTATTTTCTTTTAATTATTGAAAATGATTATTTCATTGAAGATTTTTTAATAATTTAAGTACTAGAAACAAAAAAAAAAAAAAAAAGAAATGGTTAACAACAAAACTAAACGGACCCACTGCTTGTTATCTTTTTGGTTTCATTTTCTTAAAAAAGTACTGTACATTTAACACTCACTCACTAGTAGTCTGTACACTGTACACACGTGGACTTCACTTACCTTAAAACTTTATCTTCTTTTTATCTTCTGACACAAAACAAAACAACTTCTTTCCTTGTTCAGTCAGTTGGAACTTCAAACTCCAACGAAGAAAAACACCAACCAAAAAAAAAAAAAAAACCCAAGAAAAATAGAGTGACCAAAAAAAAAAAAGGTTAATAAGAGTATAAGACTTACTTAAATAGGAGACAAAAACTATAGAAACGTTATTTATAATTTAATTTTAAATTTATGCAAATATATTGCATCATTTTATTTATTTTTTAAATGATGTAGGAATTTTACATAAATACTATGTTATCTTGATTTTAGTTTTACCTATAACTTTTTTAATTTAAACACTTCATTATTTTTATTTTGTTTATGATGACATTATTTTATTTCTAACAAATTTTTTTATTTATTTCTCTTTCCAACATAATAGCATGGCAATCTGTTTGTTAGTTGTACTGAGAAAAAAAAAAAAAAAAGCAGTTTGAGATAACAAATCTCAACTAAAGAGAGAGTGACGAGAGAACATATATATCTGGATTCTTATGTAAGCAGAACAAATTAAATGTTGAATTACAGTTATAGTAATGGACTAAAATATTTTCTAATCTGAATAATATTATTTATGCATATAATTTTTTTTTGAGTTTTTTTGGCATTCAACCAAACTTTTGGGTAATTTTTTAAGAATTAGCCCTAAAATATCGAAATAAGGATTTAACCATAACATGTAACATAAAATATTACATGTAACATATATAAGTGTAAAAGTGTAACATTACATGTAATGTTACATGTAACATAAAATGTCACATGTTATGGCTAAATCTTAATTTCGTAAAACTATGGCTAAATCTTTCAAATTTTACCTTTAAAATGTCTAATTGCTTAATTGGCCTAATTTTTTTAAACGTAAAAAATGCATATAATTTTTAATTGTTTGTTAGGGGTTGCTTCTAGATATTGCGTAGAATCTGTTTTTTATTATTATTATTTTTAAAATCCTTATTCCTGATGTACGTCTTGTATTTGGAGGAAGTAGTTTGTGAAATGTGAATCTTAAGATTAATGAAATACTCAATTTTTTCATATATATAAATTATCTCTATTATTTTAACCAACCATGCCTAATCCTTTTGAATCTTGTTTATTTTTCTTTATAAACATTTCTGAGTTTATTAATTATTTACTTATTCAAACAAAATTGACGAGATCCACAATTTTTTCATTGACTTTTTAAAAGACAAGATCTACAAAATTGTACCTAAAAACAGATGCGTACAATTTTTTTTTAAAAGAGATTGATATAATTTCACATGATAATATTTTTAATATAAATGCACATTAATCATAATTATTTTTTAAAATATTAATCATGATAACAATTACGTGTAAAAAAAAGTGTTTTCTACAATTATGGGAAGTCATATTTAACAATTTTCCAAAAAGAGAAAAACTATAATTTTTTGGATTTCTCTTTTTTTTTTCAAAGAAAATGCCATAAAGAACACCTTCCAATAATAATAATAATAATAATAATAAAGTCTTCTTCTTATAAAAAAAATAAAAAAAAAAAAAAAGAAGAAGAAGACTAGGATTGAAAAAAGAGATTGTTTCCATTGGAGAAGAGAAAATAAATAACGAATAAACAAACAAAAGAAACGAAACAAGACAGCGTTTCTTGTTGTGTTTGAAGGGACATGTAAGATTCTATCCCCCACTTTTGACTGTCTCTTTTTTGTTTTTTTGGGTTAATTTATATTTCTTTTTCCAAAGAAAAAGATAAAGAAAATCAAAAAACAAAAACTTAAATCCCTCTTTGCACGTACGTTTGTTCTTGTTGTTTGTTCCTCATAATACCCTTTTGAGAACTCCAATAGATTTGTTCAGCTCTATGAAAAAAGAGAGAGAAAGATAGTTTCTTTATCTCTTTCTTCTTGATCATCGCACTATATATCCAATTATCTATCTATCTATATAAATATATAGATACACAAACACATATTCACAATTCACAAACACGTTCTCAGAGACTAACAAAGAATATTCAAGGTCTCATTATATCCTATTCCTTCTCTCATTCATTCTTTTCCTGGTTTTCCCACAAAAAAAGGCAAACGATTTAATCAAGAATTGCTTGGCAAGTTTGACTTTTTTCTCTTTTATGTGAACCCATTGTTTGGGCTGCCAAATTTTTCTTCTTTCATTTGCCATCAACATCTATACCTACTTTTCTTGGTGATTGGATTGGATATTTGCCAAAACCATCTTCTTCATTTCTGGTAAAGTTTCTTTCTTTTTTTTTAAATATTTTTCTTTCTTATTTTTTAATGTATGGTTTTGGAACTAATTAGTAAATACATTGTAGATTTGTCGCTTCACTTCTGTCTGATTTCATTCTCTGTTTCAACTCTGTTAATTAGTGTCTCGTTTCTTTTTTTCCTTTTGTCACGATGAGCGAAATCATGGAACAAAAAAAGGGTTTTTTTTTTTGTTTTTGTTTTTGTTTGTTTGATTGGTTTATTTATGTATATATTTTCATGTTTTGAATGAATAATCTCTATGACTAATTGAAGGGCCTTTTGATCTGATCCTTGTTTTTTGTTGCTTATTTTATATTCTCTGTGAAGGTATGTGAATTTTGATCATCCACATTGATGACAAAAGTGCTATTCCAGGGATGAGTATTGGGAACAAAGACAGGAAAAAGAAGGTTAATTCTCAATCCCTAATTATTATCTTTTTTTCTTTTATTTTTTTTTTCTTTTTGGTTGATTCATTCTGATTTTCCATCGATTCTCGAATTGTTTGATGGGCAAAGCATAATTACGAATTCTATACATTGCACATTTTTCACTCAATTGAATTCTGTTCATAACACTGTTCCATTGATTTGAAAATGACTTTGGTTTTCCTTGTGATTCTAGAGTTTCATAGAGAAGATATTCTCGAGGGAGAGAGACGGGCGGAAAATGATAAAACGATCGTCGGAACCGAATGGTCAGTGCTAATCTTATCTCTTATATCCAACTAGAAAATGTGGAAGAAAAAGGGGAAAAAATGTGCTCAATTTTCCTTCTCAAAATCTGTAAGGTTGTTGTTGTTGTTGTTGTTGGCACATCAAGAGATTCTCTGTCTTCAATGGTCACAAATTGAAAAAGAACTGCAACTTTTTTTTTTTCCTTCTCTTTTTTGCTAATTCAATGGAACAGTTTTGTTTTTGCACAATTTTTATGATAGAGACTAGTTTGTACTGTTAAGAGATATGAAGTGACTTCACTGACAATCAAGATAATGACATGATCAAGAAAATGGGAGAAGCATTATTCCGATACATCCAAAATTGGGAATATATTCATGTTTGAACTTTAAGCTAGTGTGAGAAATGAAGTGGGAATGGTACTTTTTTTTTTCTTTCTATATTTCGATCTTAATTATTCCTTTCATCTTTTCTTGCCCTTTGAAAATTCTCTTCCATATTAATTACACTAAGTTTCGGGACATCGATTTTCTAAGTCACACAAATAGACTTGAAGCAGAGTTTTTCTGGTTAATCTACTTGTGGCTTCTCTAGAGTAATTTTCCAAGTAATACCTTGTTTGGTTTACAAAACTCTCATTTTTCGCTTTATCTTCTTTCCTTGCAGACGCCGAGGCTGAATCAGCGCTCGTATCTTCAAGCAGTGAAGGGTCATCAATGATTTCTGGTCAAAATGTTCAGTCCCACCGGTACTCACTTGCAAATAGCTTTTGTTATTTCTATCTCGTCTTTCTTTAATCACATTGTAGAAGCCTATACAGATAAACTGATTCTTCGTATCTATGTTCGGCTTTGTGTGATCTTAGAGTTTTTGTTGCCACATGGAATGCTGGGGGAATATCTCCTCACAACGGCCTCAATTTGGACGATTTCCTTCAAGTTCAAAACCCGTCGGACATTTATGTTTTGGGGTATTTCATCTCTCACTTGTCATGATATCTCTGACGCAAATTTAGGAAAAGCAAGTGTAATTTTTGTGATTTTTTGCTTCTGAAGAATACGGTTATTGAATGCTTCTTTATAATTGCTTTTTCCAAACAATCAGATTTCAGGAAATTGTGCCTTTGAATGCTGGGAATGTGTTGGTAATAGAAGACAACGAACCTGCCGCAAAATGGCTAGCTTTGGTGAACCAATCACTGAACAAACCGACCAAAGCGCTCCCAAGGAGAACATCCAGCGTTGGCGGGTCCCTTTTCTTCACGAAGCCTTCGCTGAGAAAGGTCAGCAAAACGTTCAGGACGGAGAGTAAGAGGAAATTGAAGTCCTGCAATTGCGCTACCGAGCTGGAAAGGAAGCACAGCAAGGATTTCTGTTGCCCGATCCAACAGCCAAACCAAAGCGAAATGGACCTATCTTCGGAAGAGGATGACGAGGGGCCTAATGCGTATTACCTCTCGAATAGCCACATGAAGTACAGCCTCGTTGCAAGTAAGCAAATGGTGGGAATCTTTGTGACGATTTGGATGAGAACGGAGCTCGTCCAGTTTGTCAGTCACTTGAGAACATGCTGCATTAGTCGAGGTATCATGGGATGCCTCGGCAACAAGGTTAGTTGTTAAGTTTATTTTCAATTTGGCTCGGGTGCTTTGATAAGAAAGATTAAGTGTAACGATTAAGCGGAAAATCATGCGGATTCATCTGGTTTTGCAGGGCTGCATATCTGTGAGCTTCCAGTTCCATAAGACGAGCTTTTGTTTCGTGTGCAGTCACTTGGCATCGGGAGAGAAAGAGGGCGATGAACTTAGAAGAAATCTCGACGTCATAGAGATACTTAGAAACGCGCAGTTTCCTAAGATTTGTAAAAATGCGTATAGTAAGATGCCCGAGAAAATCCTAGATCACGAGTGAGACTCTCACTACTCATTGATTACTCAAAAATTTTCATAATTAATCTGTTTTCTTTTGATTTATTGAACTGTTTTACTGACTTAAAAGAGTTGAATCTGCTCTAGTCGGATCATATGGTTCGGAGACCTGAACTACCGTATTTCTTTGAGCTACTCTGACACCCGGAGACTTCTAGAGGCCAAAAACTGGGACGCACTCTTTGACAATGATCAGGTATTTGATTTGGAGTGTGCAAAATAAGCCTCTGAATTCAACAAAAAAATCCAAAAAATTTTAGCTGTTGAATTTTTGCTTGATATCAAACTGATGTTTGACTTGTCTCGAAACGATTTTTTTACTGTCATACTCACAGATTTCTTTTCCTCTATTTTGTTTGTATAGCTCAAGATCGAAAGGGAAGCCGGACGAGTATTCAAGGGGTGGAAAGAGGGAAAAATCTACTTTGCCCCGACTTACAAGTACTCGTATAATTCGGATACTTACGCTGGAGAGGTTCACAAATCGAAAAGTAAAAGGCGAACGCCAGCTTGGTATGTCTTTCTAGTTTTTCCGGGCATAGAGTAACAGGTTTATCAAAAGGTTTTGACAAATGGTAAACATGTCTAACTAGTTAAGACTTTCAGGTGCGACAGAATACTATGGCATGGAAACGGGATTCAACAACTCTTTTACTGGCGCGGGGAGTCACGGTTTTCGGACCACCGCCCTGTTTTGGCGACGTTTTTGGTTGATGTTGTGAAAAATGGCAACGGATACAGGCAGGGATTGTCTGGCTCTAATATGAGAATTGAGATTGAAGAGCTTTACCAACCAAGAAGTGCCATGTTCTTCAATAAGTAATAACAAGTAAGTTCTTTGTTTTCTTGCACAAAAATCTATGCAAAGGAAAATAAAATAGTGTCAGTTATACAGATTTCTTACTTTTAAACTAATGCCATGTTACAAAGTCGCAAATGTTGAATTGGCTTTTTATGTCAGAAAACTGCTCTGCCTGGTCTTTTGACCAGCCTGTACTAATTACCATTTGTGAACACTGTTACATAGTATTATGTTCATCATAAATCTACAGATCAAGGGTCATTAATGCTCATTCACTTAAAACATAAAATGCTATAAAGGTTATAGAGTTATATTGCGTTTTTTATTTATAATCACCGCGCTGTTACTGCAATATGAACTTGTTCATTAAACTTTTTTTTTTTTTCCATTTGTTTTTGAATTGTTTTATCAGGTAATTAGTTGCTGACCAGTTATTTCGAGGTTGAAGAAATACCAAAGTTTTGTCGATTTAACCGTCTGCATCAAAAGCTGTAAATAGCTCGCGATAGAGTGACCTATTACGCAAAGAAAAGCGCTGCAAGATCTAATTTTCCCAGCTCGTAATCTGATTCCGTTTTATGTGACCAAATATTTTAAAAACAGATCATATCTTAGCATTTGAGTTCTTAGAATATGCTTCTTAAATTTATCCACCAAGATATGCTTGAAGGACTTCACAGTCATGATCTGTTGGCTAAGATTTGATTGAAAAAATCTCTTGAGGCTCATATGCTTTGTCTATAAGCTAAAAAGGCATAAAGAAGTTTGTAATTTTGTGTTGGTAATTCTGAGTTGGATCTCAGTAGTATTATTAGATTGTTATTATTATTATTATTATTATTATTATTATTGTTATTATAAATTAGAGCAGTTTTTTCATTCAAACTTTCATACTGCAATCTTGCATTGGTAAGACCACTCTTTGTTTTGTTATGGTTAGTGACAAATATTTAAGGCTAAATTAAATCATTCAAAGTATCTTGTTATGCCATTCTGACTCTGACAATACTAAACTACTTAATCAGACAAGAATCCAAGTTTCCAATAGATTATTTCTAACTAATCACGTGCCTAATCACATGACTCCTCTCAGTGAGCAAATTTTTTTTTTCTTTTTTTCGGTGGGCTTTAAGCTTTGGAACTTGGAAGGTGAAATAGTCAAAGATTGATCACATGACATAGCTGAATCCAATCTGTATATAATAATTTAGCTTCATGGTAAGCAACAAGTAATAAGTTTGGTTAAATAAACATATTCACACTCAAGACACTATATAATTAGCCCTTCTCTTATCATTGGGACAAAACCATTGGAAAATTACAAGACATCCCTTTTGGTCACCAAAACCACAATGAAATCATTGACTCAAGTTTTCCTTGCCATTCCGTTGATGTTCATACTTTGGCTTAGTGTTGTAGCACAAGCCAGAGTTCTTCAACCAACTTCAGTGACTCTCTTGTACTCTCAAAATTCTTTTGTGATTTCAAACTCCGAAAGGGTCAACGCATCGGGCTCTAAACAACGCGCGATCGATGCTAGTCTTGGAAGAATACCTCCGAGCATTCCGAATCCTACACAAAACAAGTAACTTTTCTTTCATCTCTGCTTTTAGATCGCTCGCTTCCAATATGTGTATCCGAGATTCGAAACTTACAACCGAAGAAATGTTTCTATGGCAGGTCAAAGACTAAGAGAAGGGGGGTGAAGGATTAAAGTGGAAGGAACTTTCAAGATTTACACATTAGGAATTAGTATAGAGTTAGTATGAAGAAACTTATGAGATTGTTCTTTGTTTTTGTTCTTTGTTTGTTTGTTTACATAGAATTTAATTTAAATCTAGATTTATGTTAGTATGTTACTTTTTTCTAGATGGGATTTAGGTAACAGTATGTAATGCTTAGGAACAAAGGAATGTAATAGACCATAATAAAAGATTCCGAGGATACTTCAGTTCTTTACATAAGCATTTATGTGTTCTTATGTTTATAATTTTTTATCTGTTTTTTTTTTTCCTTAACTTCATAATTACACACTATTACTAGGAGTGTAATCGAGCCAGGCAGAGCTGAACTTTGGAAAGCTCTGGCTTGACTCACCATAAAATTAGTCAAATTCTGGAGCTTGAGTTCGGCTCGATGGGGAAGCTCGAAAAAAAAAAAAAGCTCGTTTTGAACTCGAGTTTTAATAATAGCTCGTTAGGTTGCAACTTGCAACTGCATGTTACAGCTCCATTTTATCTCGTAAAACACAAACTCCACTACTGGTCGATTCGTTTTATTTATTTTTTTTTTCTTTTCTTTTGTTAGATTCCATTTATTTTATTTGCTTAGCTATTGGTCGTTTATTAATTGTGACGCCACCATACATGTCCGATTAAATTAACATAAAGAAAAACAACAATTACAATTACACCCGGAGTTTACATTGAAAATAAATTTTCTCCTCGTTTTTACGTATTAATTGACCCACATTCATGTATTTCATGGTGAACAAGTGAGAGAAAGAGATCTGTGGTGTACTGAACATTAATGTTGGAAATACATTTCTTCCAAGCAAATACATACACTGCACTACTTAATTATTGAAAAATATAGGAAAACTACTCTCAGCACACTCCCCCCTCAACCCCCCAAAAAAAAAAAAGTAACACTGCGATAAAGCTCAATGAAAATACTTAGAACTTTTTGGGAAAAAAATGACGAAATTTTGCAGTCAATATATAGTTACATGTTATATCATAACTTTTCAGTCCTTTTTTCGATCCTACATCATATATATTTCTAAACTATACACCATATTTTCAGTGATTGACATACGCATATTGTTTTTTCTAATTTTATATAAATTACATTCTTCTTCTTTATGGCAAAGTGATGATAACTCAAAGCTACTATACATTATTAGTGGCCAAAAAAAAAAATGAAAATCAAACCAGGTATAATGTATATCCATGTTGTCATATAATATATATAAATCATTTTTCTTTTTCTCTTGCCATGTGACAACTCCTTGTAACAAAATAACTAATACATGTATCAATGCAAGAAAAACTACACATGTTGTCTTTTATACTTATAGCCTTGCTCGTGAACGACCATATATATATACATGCACTATTCTCTTCATGCCTTTGGTCTTCCTATCAGACCAAGACCTCCAGGGGTAGTAGAGACCAATTTCTTCTTAGAAATATTACGTGTTCACAATTAATTCTTAATACTCTTGACAAGATTTTGAGAAGGGAGTTCGGCCATTTATAAACCATAAAGTTGCAAGAAAATGAGCTCTCAATTTTGTCATGTAACTTTTATCATGTATATGGCACGTTTATATACATATACATATATATATATATATATATTAATTATGATGTCTAAGTCTCATATTTTATAATTTAATAATTCTAATATGTGAATATGTGGATGAATTACTAATAATGATAATAGTAGAAAGAGATTTCCCAGCCACACTTGCATATACCAAATCCAAAAGCTTAGTCTGTCCAAGCGATATTAGCTTTTTTTCCCCTTTCCAGGCTAAAAAAGTTCTTAGACATATATAGTGTAATGAAAGGAACGGCAAAAGCAAAAAAAAAAAAAAAAAAAAAAAAAACGAAAAAAAAAAAACACATGGATTTAAGTGAAAATCCATGACTAGAAGAAATCATTGAGAAAGCAGATGATTCACTCTTAACAAAAAGATTAGTATAAATTTTAGAGAATGACAAATATAATGAAAAAACTTTAATTTCACCCTAATCCCCTGAGTTACAACAAACTCGCCGTGAACATAAAAAAAAAAAAAAAAATATATATATATATATATAGATAAGTTGCAACAGTACAGATCATCAAATCGGATTAAAATGAATTCGGATCACAAATTCTTCAACATATATTTTCAGGAGAGACTTGATAGCATAGATTCATTAAAACATGTTTCATTTTTGTTAATATATGACTGCACATGAGGAAGAAAGCCATAAATTATTAGTATTAAACTTGGCCGCAGTTAATCAATGAAAAGGCACACATAATGGTCTAAAGATATACAATTGAGTCCACCTATGATATCCAACTATTCTTTCCTTGTTTCTTTTTCACATACACAATAGTGACCTAAACAACTTCTAGTTAATTTGAATTTGGATGTTAAACAGGACTCGGTCGGACCTTAAAAGGCAACATAAATAAATAACAGTTATAAATGCATGAATCTTGTTTTGCCATATATAACTAGATAAATATTGGTCGAATTTTTTTTTTTTTTAAAGAAGAATAGATATGTATGTCGGATAAATTTACAGAAACGGGAGCTAACTTTACATATATGTTTTGGTATATACGAACTAATTTACAAAGTAGATAATGATTTAAAAAAAAAAAAAAACTCTTATTTTTATTAACAATGTATATCCGTATTAATTAAAACCTTATACAAATTATACTACAGATAATTATATATGTATACCATAACACTCTATAATGCTGATTGTTTACAAAAAAAAACCACACACCCCAATTCATCACCAACAATCGTCAAACATAATTAGTCTCTCCGAAGTGTTTTTCACAATGCAACCCTACAAACTCTTCTCCATCATCGCTCTCCTCCTCCTCTCCCTCCTCGCCCCCACTGCCCAGACGGCAACGCCTCCGCCGCATTCCACCGCCTGCATGACCACGCGCTTCCCCAGACTCTGCCGCTCCATCCTCTCCTCCGCCCAGTCCCCCCCGCCCGGCCCCTACGGCTACGGGGAACACTCCCTCAACCACTGCCTGGAGCGCGCCCAGAGAATATCCGATGCCTTCGACCGCTACGTCCGCCAGCGGGGGGCCTCCCTCGACCGGAGATGCGCCCGCGCGGCGGAGGACTGCAGGCAGCTGTTCGCCAGCAACGTCGAGTTCCTCGAGACCGTCAGGGACGACCTCCATGCGGCCGGGCAGGGCTCGGCGACCCCTGATCAGCTAGCCAATGAAATCCGGTCCCGGCTGAGCGCCGTGGTGACCAACCAGCAGACGTGCCTCGACGGGCTCGTTGAGGCGAAGGGCGAGATTTTAGGGCAGCGCGGGAGCGAGACTGCGGCGGTGATCGCCGCCATAGCCGGCGTCAGCAGGAT
Source organism: Boehmeria nivea var. tenacissima (assembly GCA_018132145.1). Taxonomy (NCBI): domain Eukaryota; kingdom Viridiplantae; phylum Streptophyta; class Magnoliopsida; order Rosales; family Urticaceae; genus Boehmeria; species Boehmeria nivea. The sequence continues at coordinate 14,838,129 of CM030875.1, read as the reverse complement.
GTACAGGGTGGCATTAGGGCTTGTGACGCAGGCTCTGGTTCAGAACATGATGCGACATCACGTGCCGCCTTCGCCACCGGTAAATCCCACACCACCGCCGCCGCCGGTAAATCCCACACCGCCTCCGCCACCAGTAAATCCCACACCGCCGCCGCCACCGGTAAATCCCACACCGTCTCCGCCACCGGTAAATCCCACACCGCCTCCGCCACCAGTAAATCCCACACCGCCGCCGCCACCGGTAAATCCCACACCGCCTCCGCCACCGGTAAATCCCACACCGCCTCCGCCACCGGTAAATCCCACACCACCGCCGCCACCGGTAAATCCCACACCACCGCCGCCACGGGTAAATCCCACACCGCCTCCGCCACCAGTGAATCCCACACCGCCGCCGCCGCCGCCTCCGCCACCGGTAAATCCCACACCGCCTCCACTACCGGTAAATCCCACAACGTTGCCGCCTCCGCCTCCGCCACTGGTAAATCCCACACCGCCGCCGCCGCCTCCGCCTCCGCTACCCGTACAGCCCACAAAGCCGCCGCGTCAGCCACTGGCTAAGTTCATAGAGGTACGTAAAAAAAGTGTTGATATCACTTTTTACTCGAGTTTTACTACTAAGTTGCGATTATTTACATGACAAAGATATGTATATTATAACTTTTGATTAGTTTTAGTGTTGGATGATATTGAAGGTGAATTTTGTGGTATATTATATATTCTAATATGTAGTAGAGTGTGTGAGTGTTATTGAAGATAGATGATCATAAATTAGATTAGGAGTAGGAGAATTACAGTTCAAATATCAGGCAAGAAGCTAGCTAGCTAGGGTTAGTTAGTACTAGTAAGCTGTCGTTTCACTTTTTGGTTTATGTCGTTTTTTGCGTGCGAGTAAGTGGCAATTGGGCTAGTACGTACATGAGATTTTATTGATTGGGATGTTTTCTCTAATTATTCTTTCTCGTGTACATGTTTACGTACGAGTAAGTGGAAAAAAGTGGCAATTGGGCTAGGACGCACGTATATACGTGTGCAATTTTACAGTAATAATACATGTAGTGTAGTGTTAAGCATATATAGGACCAATTGTACTATATATAATTAAGTGTGTAAGTATCGTTAAATTATGCTTGCAAGTTGCAACCACTTTATTTTTCTTGCTGTTATTGTTATGGCGTTTTTTGGTCGCATCTGAACAAATTTGTAATTATCATCGTATTTCAATATTTGCTAATTGTATCGACAGTTTGTTTAAGACCTTATATATATGGGCCATAGCATTGAAAAATAAAAAAATACAAAAAAAAAAAAAAATTACCTCACTTTTACATCACTTTAAACTTTTATGACGTGTGTTTAATTTTCTATTAATTAGTTCTTGTTTGTTTGTTTTTTTATGATTTTGGTCTATCAATTAAATAGTTGGATTGTCACAATTTAAGGGTCAAAATCACATGGGAAGGTCCTAGTCAAATAGTGGTATATATCGGCATATAGTTGATTAGGTCATTAATTGTCACGGGACAACTGCTTTACTATCACACACATGAACTTAGCGTATGGCTCGTTCTTTATTTTGCATGATGTTATTTTCTCAGTAATTCTTTTCACACTTATAAATAGATTAAAAATAATAATTTTCAGGGTTTTCGATATATATTTTATTTGCTAATTTGTTTACTTCTTTTCCAATATATTTATAATGCCAAGGTCCAATATACTGTGGGTTGTATAAACGTACGATTTCTAAGCTACCAATTTATTTTTAAGAAAAAATTATAATAAAAGCTGATTCAATTACTTATATAGTTGTAGTCATTGAAAACGTGTGCGAAGTAATCTTATAAAATTGACTAATTAATTTCACAACTCACCGTTTAGTTAATTATTAAACAACTTCTTTTCTAAAGACTAAATACAATATTTTGAAAACTTTCAGGGTTTGAGAAACGGGTCAACTAGTGGGGGAGATCATATTGATCTATCAGACATGCAAGGAAATAACGGAATCCTGATAAACGGCAGCGTGGTGGTCAGCAAGGACGGCTCCGGAAACTTCACGACAATCGAAAAGGCGGTCGAAATGGCGCCGCAGAATCTGAAGGCGGAAGAGGGCTATTTTGTGATATATGTGAGGGAAGGAGTGTATGAAGAGTACATTACCATCTCAAGAAATAAGAATAACATACTGTTGATCGGAGATGGCATCAATGCCACCGTCATTACCGGTGACCACAACAATGAGGATGGTTGGGGTACTTATAATTCTGCAACCTTTGGTAAGTAATTTAACATATTCATTGTAATTATAATTATGCATTTTAAGAAATATTCTATAGAGAATTTTAAAGACCCTACTTGAATTATTTTATTCTTTTGAAAATATTATGAACGGTTTTATTTCTCAATTTTTTTTTTTGGAAAATTTGTAAGTTTTTTTTTTTTGTAATAAATAAGTTTTTAACAATAAATATCTAAATTGAATTATAATTAAAGTAAATACTAGTTTAAACGATAACTAATTCATCATTACATATATTTAAGAGTTCAATCAATAACAATCAAATAAGTATTAATTACTTGGTAATCCCTTATTTTTAAATTGTTGGATATTTATTTACATTAAATATATATTTAAATTTTTGTATTTATTACAATTTCTCTTTATTTAAGTGTTATATATATATATATATATATTTAATAAAATGTTGTCAACGTTGATACGTAGTAGCTACTCCTAATATCCTTCTGACTAATTAGAAACATGATTTGGTTTATTTGGGGCTCACATGTTTAGTATCATATAGTATCATAATCTCTAAAATAAAGAATAAAGTTCTTTTGCCAATTTTTTTTTTATTGCCAATTTTTTTTATTACCAACTTACACGTTATATTAATATTAGTAAGTGTTTATTACATAATTAGCATGATTTGGTATTAAAAAATTATTGGTAAAAAAGTTTGTCTATATTATTCAATTAACTAGACCTAACTCATTCATTTGATGCTTATGGCTAAAACCCTCCTCTCTATCTTGCAGCCGCCGAAGGAGAGCGGTTCGTGGCCATCGGCGTGACGTTCCGCAACACAGCGGGGCCGGCGAAGGGGCAGGCGGTGGCGGTGATGAACAGGTCGCCCCACTCCATCTTCTACCGTTGTAGCCTGGAGGCCTACCAAGACACCCTCTACGCCCACTCCTCGCAGCAGTTCTACCGCGAGTGCGACATCCGCGGCACCGTCGACTTCATCTTCGGCAGCGCCCTCGCCGTCTTCCAGGACTGCGACATCCTCGCCCGCCGCCCCCGCCGAGGCCAGTCCAACATGGTCACCGCTCAGGGCCGCGAGGACGCCGACCACTTCTCCGGCTTCTCCATCCTCAACTGCACTGTCGACGCCGCCCCCGACCTCCTCGCCGCTGATTTCAGCGTCCAGACCTACCTCGGCCGCCCCTGGAAGCCCTACGCCACCACCGTCGTCATGCAGTCCTACCTCGGCGCCGCCATCGCGCCATCCGGATGGCGGGAGTGGGACAGCACGGACAGCCTCGACACGCTCTACTACGGCGAGTACGAGAATCGCGGTCCCAGGGCTGATACGAGTAGGAGGGTCGATTGGTCTGGCTTTAAGATTATGAACTCAACTCAGGCTTTGGATTTCACAGTCGGTAATATGATTCATGGAGATACTTGGCTGCCTGACACGGACATACCCTTCTTTTCAGGACTACTAGAATCGTCCTAGAATCCATATATACATACATATATATATATATATGTTCGTATATCTGTATATATTTAGCCTCTTTTTTTTTATTTAATTAGGTTATGCTTTAGAGACGGTGTTTCTCATGTGAGTTTTTTTTTAAAAAAATTTTGGATAGTCATATTTAACTTTTGAAGATGTAGAACCGACTGAAAAAGGTGAAAAAAGTAAATTTGAAGATGCATAATTATTCATTTAAAATAAAAAAGCCAGCTTGAGAATCTCTGTTTAGGAATCATTGGTTTATGTGGATAAAACTTTGTAGGCTTGGGTAGGTTCAAATGTTAATATCAATCAATTTGATTTATTTATTTATTATTATTTCACAATTGTTGGTTTTTTATTTAAGTTTTTATATGGTATTCAGTATATGCAATAATTTTATCCAAGCTCTCAAAATCAATGGGTGCGCCTCATTTAAGATTAACAAAGAATATTATATATGTATAAGAAACATAGGGATGTAGTCGTTCCTAGTAGATTTTTCGATTAAATTTTTTCTACTAAAAATTTTAACGAGGCAAGCTACATTCCGTTAGGTAGATCCAGGACCGAGATCACACCTAAACCCTTAATGCTCACTGTATACAAAAAAGCGCAAACACACACAACCCCATTCACCAACAATCGTCAAACATAATTAGTCTCTCCAAAGTGTTTTTCACAATGCAACCCTACAAACTCTTCTCCATCATCGCTCTCCTCCTCCTCTCCCTCCTCGCCCCCACTGCCCAGACGGCAACGCCTCCGCCGCATTCCACCGCCTGCAAGACCACGAGCTTCCCCAGACTCTGCCGCTCCATCCTCTCCTCCGCCCAGTCCCCCCCTCCCGGCCCCTACGGCTACGGGGAACACTCCCTCAACCACTGCCTGGAGCGCGCCCAGAGAATATCCTATGCCTTCGACCTCTACGTCCGCCAGCAGGGGGCCTCCCTCGACCGGAGATGCGCCCGCGCAGCGGAGGACTGCAGGCAGCTGTTCGCCAGCAACGTCGAGTTCCTCGAGACCGTCAGGGACGACCTCCGTGCGGCCGGGCAGGGCTCGGCGACCCCTGATCAGCTAGCCAATGAAATCCGGTCCCGGCTGAGCGCCGTGGTTACCAACCAGCAGACGTGCATCGACGGGCTCGTTGAGGCGAAGGGAGAGATTTTAGGGCACCGCGGGAGCGAGACTGCGGCGGTGATCGCCGCCATAGCCGGCGTCAGCAGGATGTACAGGGTGGCATTAGGGCTTGTGACGCAGGCGCTGGTTCAGAACATGATGCGACATCACGTGCCGCCTTCGCCACCGGTAAATCCCACACCACCGCCGCCTCCGCTACCGGTAAATCCCACACCGCAGCCGCCGCCGGTAAATCCCACACCGCCTCCACCGCCGGTAAATCCCACACCGCCTCTGCCACCGGTAAATCCCACACCGCCGCCGACACCTCCGCTGCAGGTAAATCCCACACCGCCTCCGCCACCGGTAAATCCCACACCACCTCAGCCAATGCCGCCGCCTCCGCTACCGGTAAATCCCACAACGTTGCCGCCGCCACCTCTGCCACTGGTAAATCCCACACCGGTACCGCCGCCTCCGCTACCCGTAAAGCCCACAGAGCCGCCGCGTCAGCCATTGGCTAAGTTCATAGAGGTACGTAAAAAAAATGTTGATATCACCTTTTACTCGAGTTTTACTACTAAGTTGCAATTACTTACATGACAAGGATATTGTATAGTATAACTTTTGATTAGTTTTAGCGTTTGATGATATTGAAGGTGAATTTTGTGGTATATTATATATTCTAATATGTAGTAGAGGCTGTGCGTTATTGAAGTTAGATGATCATAAATTATTAGATTAGATGTAGGAGAATTACAGTTCAAATATTAGGCAAGAAAGTAGCTAGGGTTAGTTAGTACTAGTAAGCTGTTTTTTCACTTTTTGGTTTATGTCGCTTTTTCCGTATGAGTAAGTAGCAATTGGGCTAGTACGTACATGCGATTTTATTGATTGTGATGTTTTCTCTAATTATTCTTTCTTGTATTCATATTAACGTACGAGTAAGTGGCAATTGGGCTAGGACGCACGTATATACGTGTGCAATTGTACAATATAATAATACATGTAGTGTAGTGTGAAGTATATATAGAACCAATTGTACTATATATAATTAAGTGTGTAAGTATCGTTAAATTATGCTTGCAAGTTGCAACCACTTTACTTTCACACATGAACTTAGCGATATGGCTCGTTCTTTATTTTGCATGATGTTATTTTCTCAGTATTTCTTTTCACACTTGTAAATAGATTAAAAATAATAATTTTCAGGGCTTTCTATATATATTTTATTTCCTAATTTTTTTTACTTCTTTTCCAATATATTTATAATGCCAAGGTCCAATATACGGTGGGTTGTATAAACGTACGATTTCTAAGCTACCAATTTATTTTTAAGAAAAAATTATAATAAATACTGATTCAATTACTTATAAAGTGGTAGTCACTGAAAACGTGCGCGAAGTAATCTTATAAAATTGACTAACTAATTTCACAACTCACCGGTTAGTTAACTATTAAACAACTTCTTTTCTAAAGACTAAATACAAAAAATTTCAGGGTTTGAGAAACGGGTCAACTAGTGGGGGAGATCATATTGATCTATCAGACATGCAAGGGAATAAGGGAATCCTGATAAACGGCAGCGTGGTGGTCAGCAAGGACGGCTCCGGAAACTTCACGACAATCGAAAAGGCGGTCGAAATGGCGCCGCAGAATCTGAAGGCGGAAGAGGGCTATTTTGTGATATATGTGAGGGAAGGAGTGTATGAAGAGTACATTACCATCTCAAGAAATAAGAATAACATACTGTTGATCGGAGATGGCATCAATGCCACTGTCATTACCGGTGATCACAACAATGAGGATGGTTGGGTTAGTTATAATTCTGCAACCTTTGGTAAGTAATTTAACATATTCATTGTGATTATAATTATGCATTTAAGAAATATTATAGAGATGAGATTAAGTAGAACCTAGCTACTTGAATTACACTTAATATATACTAATTTAAAAAATAATTCTTCAATATCTATATTATATATTTTATGAGTTGAATCAATTACCACCAAATAAGTATACTTGGTATATGCTATAATTTTTAAATTATTGGATATTTATTTATATTAAGTATTAAAATTTTTGTATTTATTTCAAATCTCTTTATTTATGATTTATATATATATGATGAAAATGTTGTCAACGTTGATACGTAGTGGCTACTCCTAATATACCTTCTGACTAATTATAGCATGATTTTGTTTTAGGGCTCACATGTATAGTATCATATAGTATCATAATCTTGAAAATAAATTATAAATATGTCTATATTATTCAATAAGTAGACCTTGTAAGTTGTAACCACCGTCTTTTAAAATCATTTTCTAAAAATAACTATTTTCTTAAAATTTCCTTCATTTGTGCTATATCTAAAACCCTCTCTTCCCTTGTCTATAATTTTCCCTCTCCATATATCCTGCAGCCGCCGAAGGAGAGCGGTTCGTGGCCATCGGAGTAACGTTCCGCAACACGGCGGGGCCGGCGAAGGGGCAGGCGGTGGCGGTGATGAACAGATCGCCCCACTCCATCTTCTACCGTTGCAGCCTGGAGGGCTATCAGGACACCCTCTACGCCCACTCGTCGCAGCAGTTCTACCGCGAGTGCGACATCCGCGGCACCGTCGACTCCATCTTCGGCAGCGCCCTCGCCGTCTTCCAGGACTGCTCCATCCTCGCCCGTCGTCCCCGCCGCGGCCAGTCCAACATGGTCACAGCTCAGGGCCGCGAGGACGCCGACCACTTCTCCGGCTTCTCCATCATCAACTGCACCGTCGACGCCGCCCCCGACCTCCTCGCCGCCGATTTCCAAGTCCAGACCTACCTCGGCCGCCCCTGGAAGCCCTACGCCACTACCGTCTTCATGCAGTCCTACCTCGGCGCCGCCATCGCGCCATCCGGATGGCGGGAGTCGAACGGCACGGACAGCCTCGACACGCTCTACTACGGCGAGTACGAGAATCGCGGTCCCAGGGCTGATACGAGTAGGAGGGTCGATTGGTCTGGCTTTAAGCTGATGAACTCAACTCAGGCTTTGGATTTCACAGTCGGTAATATGATTCATGGAGATACTTGGCTGCCTGACACGGACATACCCTTCTTTTCAGGACTACTAGAGTCCTAGAATCTATATACATACATATATATATATATATGTTCGTATATCTATATATATATATTTTTGTTTTATTTAATTAGGTTATGCTTTAGGGACGGTGTTTCTCATGTGATTTCTCTTTTTTGTTTTTAGAATAATTTTTTATGGTCAGATTTATTTTTTTTAAGATATATATAGAGTCCATTGAAAAGTTAAATTTGGTCTCTCCGTTTTATCCATTTCATTTTTTTCAACTTTCCTAATCCTCCAAACCATTCCATTTTTTTTCAATCATTTTTTTCAACTTTTTAAATCCCTATACAATATCTTTAAATCTCAACCATTCATACCACCTCGAAATTCATAAAGTCAAACCATTTTTATATCATTTTTCCAAACCATTCCAAACCATTTTCAAACCATTTTTTTCATCCTAAAAAATGGGATGGAATGGGCAAAATGATTGCTCCAAACAAAGAGTTACTTTTTTAAGATATAGAGTCTATTGAAAAGGTAAATCTGACTATCCATAATTATTATAAATAAAAAAAAAACCAATTGAGAATCTTTGTTTAGGAATGATTGGTTTGTGTGGATAAAAACTTTGTAGGATTGGAGCAACCATTTTACTCATTTCACCACAACCACTATTATGTAGAGCACCACAAGCAGAACCATCAATATACCATTGTTTGTCTTAGACATCCAAATGTTTCCTTTCTTTTTTTTTTTCTTAATTACAATTCAATATGCTTAAATTTTAATTATTTAATCCACATCGAAATTTAAAAAGTCGAAATGACTCATTTAAATATTTTTCCCAGATAAAATAGTATATATTGCGTGTAATCCAATTTAGAGGCCGAAGATCATTTGTTTGCCCCACCCATTTCAACAATTCCATTCCATTCTATTTTTTTATTTTTTTTCAACTTTTCTAATCCTCCAAACTATTCCATTCCATTCCATTTTTTTTTAATCATTTTTTTCAACTTTTCAAATCCTTATACAATATCTTTAAATCTCAACCATTCATATCACCTCGAAATTAGCAAAGTCAAACCATTTTTACATAATTTTTCCAAACTATTTCAAACTATTTTTTCCATCCTAATAAATGGGATGGAATGGGCAAAATGCCCACCCCAAACAAGGGGCTAATGAATTTCCATGATAAAGTCGGACATAGGAGGAATACGTTTAACTCCAATATGATGCATCATAATTAGATTTGTCATAGAACAGTCAACATGGCAAAAATTAACCGTACTGACTTCCCAATGCGCAGGCCCAAACTTTAGCAAAAGCTGAAAATTTGTTTGTGGCTTTTTTTTTTAATAAAAAAAAATGAAAACCAACGTATTTCGATCCATCCATATGATATGATGTCACAAACCGAGGCCAAGGCTGTCTTTCAAAGTAAAATAACTGGAGAGCTAAAATGCAAAGAAGAAGCCTGTGCAAAAAATGAAAAAAATAATACCATTATTTTCATGCGCATAACTCTTAAGCATAACTTTGTTGGCATCTGGAAATCTCGTAGGCGAAAAAGACATAGCCATATATAGAATCATTAACTATCAAGGACATCCCATGCATGCGAATTTCTTAAGCATAGCTTTGTTGTTGTTATATATGGCTAAATCTCTAACACGAAGACCTCCAGGTGTAGTATAGCTAACCAATTTCTTCTTAGAAATATTACGTGAAAAAAAAAAAAAACGTAAAGTGTGGATAATGATAAAAAAAAATAAAAATAAAAAATTCTTATTTTTATTAACAATGTATAACCATATTAATTAGAATCCTATACTAATTCCAAATTACTACAGATAATTATCTATATATACCACCACAACACTCTCTAAAAGTACTTCACACCAAAACGCTCACTGTCCACAAAAAAGCACAACACACACACCCCATTCGTCAAACATAATTAGTCTCTCCAAAGTGTTTTTCACAATGCAACCCTACAAACTCCTCTCCATCATCGCTCTCCTCCTCCTCTCCCTCCTCGCCCCCACTGCCCAGACGGCAACGCCTCCGCCGCATTCCACCGCCTGCAAGACCACGCGCTTCCCCAGACTCTGCCGCTCCATCCTCTCCTCCGCCCAGTCCCCCCCGCCCGGCCCCTACGGCTACGGGGAACACTCCCTCAACCACTGCCTTGAGCGCGCCCAGAGAATATCCGATGCCTTCGACCAGTACGTCCGCCAGCGGGGGGCCTCCCTCGACCGGAGATGCGCCCGCGCAGCGGAGGACTGCAGGCAGCTGTTCGCCAGCAACGTCGAGTTCCTCGAGACCATCAGGGACGACCTCCGTGCTGCCGGGCGGGGCTCGGCGACCCCTGAGCTAGTCAATGAAATCCAGTCCCGGCTGAGCGCCGTAGTGACCAACCAGCAGACGTGCATCGACGGGCTCGTTGAGGCGAAGGGCGAGATTTTAGGGCAACGCGGGAGCGAGACCCCGGCGGTGATCACCGCCATAGCCGGCGTCAACAGGATGTACAGGGTAGCATTAGGGCTTGTGACGCAGGCTCTGGTTCAGAACACGACGCAATCCCACCACCATCATCATCATCACCACCACCACCACCATCACGTGCCGCCTCCGGCACCGGAAAATTCCACACCGCCGCCGCCGCCGCCGCCGCCGCAGCCACCGGTGAAGCCCAGAGAGCCGCCGCGTCAGCCACTGGCTAAGTTCATAGAGGTACGTATAAAAAAAAAAAAACTTTTTTTTGGTTGATATCACTTTTTACTCGAGTTTTACAACCGAGTTGCAATTATTTACATGACAACGATGTATGGTGTAACTTTTGATTAGTTTTTAGTGTTTGATGATATTGAAGATGAATATTGTGGTTTATTATATATTCTAATATGTAGTAGAGTGTGTGCGTGTGTGTGTTATTGAAGCTAGATGATCATAAATTAGATTATAAGTAGGAGAATTACAGTTCAAATATTAGGCAAGAAACTAGCTAGGGTTAGTTAGTACTTGTAAGCTGTCGTTTCACTTTTTGGTTTATGTCGTTTTTTACGTACATGCGATTTTATTCATTGTGATGTTTTCTCTAATTCTTTCTTGTATACATGAGTATCTAGGACGCACGTATATATATATGTTCAATTGCACAATAATAATCCATGTAGTGTGTTGTTAATTAGCATAGGACCAAATGTATTATACTAAAGTGTGTAAGTATCATTAAATTATGCTTGCAACCACTTTATTTTTGTTACTGTTATTGTTATGGTTTTTTGGACGCATCTGAACAAAATTTGTATTTATCACCGTATCTCAATATTTGCTAATTGTATCGATAGTTTCTTTGAGACCTTATATGTATGGGCTATAGCATGAAATAAAATAAAAAATAAATAAAACCCTCACTTCTTTTCTTTTTTCTTTTTTTTCCAGGGTTTGAGAAACGGGTCAACTAGTAGGGGAGATCATATTGATCTATCCGACATGCAAGGAAATAACGGAATCCTGATAAACGGCAGCGTGGTGGTCAGCAAGGATGGCACTGGAAACTTCACGACAATCGAAAAGGCGGTCGAAATGGCGCCGCAGAATCTGAAGGCGGAAGAGGGCTATTTTGTGATATATGTGAGGGAAGGAGTGTATGAAGAGTACATTACCATCTCAAGAAATAAGAATAACATACTGTTGATCGGAGATGGCATCAATGCCACTGTCATTACCGGTGACCACAACAATAAGGATGGTTGGGGTACTTATAATTCTGCAACCTTTGGTAAGTAATTTAACATACTCATTGTGATTATAATTATGCATTTAAGAAAATTTCTAGATCGAGATGAGATTATGTAAGAACCTAGCTACTTGAAATTTTGGTATTTATTACAATTTCTCTTTATTTAAGTTATATATATATGATGAAAATGTTGTCAACGTTGATACGTACGTAGTAGCTACTCCTAATATTCTCTCAGCAAAAAAAGAAAGAGCTACTCCTAATATTCCTTCTGACTAATTAGTAACATGATTTGGTTTTGGGGCTCACATGTTTAATATTATATAGCAAAATCTGTGAAATAAATTATAAAAAGTAGTGCTACACATACCAACTCTTTTATCAAATTTTTTAATATCAACTTACATATCATATTATTAAAAAAAATAATAATATTAAACCAATCAGTATACGATACTTCAATTGCCCGGTTGGTATTAAAAAGTTTTGGGTATAGAGTTGTATACAACTAGCATGCATTATTCAATTAACTAGACCTAACTCATTCATTTATGCTTATAGCTAAAACCATACTCTCTTTATATATATATATATATCTTGCAGCCGCCCAAGGAGAGCGGTTCGTGGCCATCGGCGTGACGTTCCGCAACACGGCGGGGCCGGCGAAGGGACAGGCGGTGGCGGTGATGAACAGGTCGCCCCACTCCATCTTCTACCGGTGCAGCCTGGAGGGCTATCAGGACACCCTCTACGCCCACTCCTCGCAGCAGTTCTACCGCGAGTGCGACATCCGCGGCACCGTCGACTTCATCTTCGGCAGCGCCCTCGCCGTCTTCCAGGACTGCGACATCCTCGCCCGCCGCCCCCGCCGAGGCCAGTCCAACATGGTCACCGCTCAGGGCCGCGAGGACGCCGACCACTTCTCCGGCTTCTCCTTCATCAACTGCACCGTCGACGCCGCCCCCGACCTCCTCGCCGCTGATTTCCGCGTCCAGACCTACCTCGGCCGCCCCTGGAAGCCCTACGCCACCACCGTCGTCATGCAGTCCTACCTCGGCGCCGCCATCGCGCCCGCCGGATGGCGGGAGTGGAACGATAAGGACAGCCTCAGGACGCTCTACTACGGCGAGTACGAGAATCACGGTCCCAGGGCTGATACGAGTAGGAGGGTCGACTGGCCTGGCTTCAAGCTTATGAACTCAACTCAGGCTTTGGATTTCACAGTCGGTAATATGATTCATGGAGACACTTGGCTGCCTGACACGGACATACCCTTCTTTTCAGGACTACTAGAGTCCTAGAATCTATATACATATATATATATATATAATATGTTCGTGTGTATATATGCTTTAGGGAATGATTAGTTATAAGTTATAACTCTAATTATTTTATGTGGATAAGGATATTTTAGGATTGTCAATATCAATAATTTGATTTATTTATTTATTTTTTTACCACAATTGTTGGTTTTTTGCTTATGTTTTTATAATATGGTTCAGAAAGGCAATATATGCTATAATTTTATCCAGAGCTCTCAAAATCAATTGGTGCGCCTCATTTAAGATTTACAAAGAATGTTATATATTTATAAGAAACGTATAAATATTATTATATTTGAATCTGTGTTGAAATTCAATACCATATTCACCCAAGAGCAAGCAAATAAACGAGAAATTAAAGATATAAGAAAACAATCACCACAACACAAGAATTTAACGTGGAAAACTCCTAAATCGGAGGAAAAACCACTGCCTACCGGAAAGAAATTAATCAACTATGTGAAAAATTATTACAATCACACAATAATCTATCTCTCATCCCCACCCACACTCTTACAAATCTCTCCTTAACTCACACCCTTTAACAACCCTCAAAGTCCTTTTATAGCCTAAAGACCATTACCCCTTTGTTTCACACCCCGTTGTGGAACTTTTTCTTTTTCTTTTATATTGCCAAAATCCCAATACTATATGGTAATATTAATTCTATATCAGTTGAGTGTGGCTAGCTGCCAAGGTTATTGAATTAGTAGTTCATGAACTAAAGCAAGTTGTGTTTGATAAATAGGCCGATTGGAAATTTGGAATTTATCTCTCAAAAAAGGCCATCACTTTGGATCACACGTTTTATAATGGGTTATTTGGGGTAAACATCTTAACCATTTTATTTTGAAATAGTTTAATTTTGTGAATTTCAATATAGTATAAATGATTGAGATTTTAAAATATTGCATTGGGATTAAGAAAGTTGAAAAAAAAATAGAATGAGGGGAAGTTCAGCACAAACAAGGCATACGTTACCTCTTTCATTTTCTTTTAAGCTTCTAGTTTTTTTGTTTAGGACTCAATTCTATATATATATTTGTCCGTCTTCAACATTTCACAAACAAACAGGACCAAGTTAAATGTATAATTTTACTCCAACCTTTATCATATCCAAATGATCAATTAGACATTCTTAAGAGATATCATGAATCACAAATTAAAGATACACATGAAATAAAACAAATATACAAGCAACAACCCAAAGGAACAAAAAATAAATAAAAAAAAACCCCCACAATATTCAATTCAATCAAAAGTCAACGATCAAAAAGAACCTCCATCAGACAATAATTGATGATTTAAGAAATAAAAAACCCCTCAAATGCTGGGCTTGTTAGGGACTCCAGTATCAGGTATCCAATATTTCCCTTGCAAGAAAGAAGCAACCGAGAACTTGTTCACTTCCTTGCTGCTAACCTTCGTCCTCAAACCCTTCCACTTGACCCGGTTTTTGGTTCCCGAACCGGGTCCGAAATTCTCGAACTCGACGTAGTATATGGTGCTCGGCGCGGAGTCTCCGGTCCAGGGCAGCCAACCGGAGGGCTGGACGATCCCGTCGAGGTAAGACCTTGCGAAGACGGTGGTGGAATAGTTCTTCCAGGGGCGGCCGAGGTAGGTCTGGACGGCGGAGAGGTCGCCGAAAGGCGCGACGGAGCAGTTGTGGAAGGCGAGGCCGGTGTTCTGGTTGGGGTCGGTGCGGCCCTGGGCGGTGAGGGTGTTCTTCTGGCCCGCCATGGGGACGCGGGGCAGGATGCGGCAGTTCTGGAGCACCGCGGCGGCGTTGCCGAAGACGAAGTCGACGGTGCCGTAGACGTCGCAGTCGCGGTAGAACTGGCGGTTGGAGTGAGCGTAGAGGGAGTCCTGGAAGCCGTCCACGCGGCAGCGGTGGAACACCACCTGGTCGGCGCTCGCCATCAGCGCCACCGCCTGGTGCTTTATCGCCCCCGCCGTGTTGAGGAACCCCATCTCCCGCCCCACGAAGCACTTCCCGAACACCGCTGCGCCGAGAGTCGGAGTAAAATTGTTAGAGACAAAATATATATATATATATATATATATAATTAATAGGCTAATTCTGTAGTTCTCTATATTTATAGATGTTTCACAAATGAATATAGGTGTTTCCTAGATGAATATACCAGAGAGATAAAAAATTATTATTACATATTTTAATATTATTATTATACATTTTTTTTAGTGTTCTATTAATATATCACTAAGTATAGCATTTTAGAAAAACTTTATTTTTTTTATTTATATTTATATATATATAACAATAGTTAAAATGTTATATAACAATGATAGATATTTAGAGAAACTTAATGAAAAGAATAAAAAGAAAGAGTGGTAATAACGTGACATCACGTCTCAAGATACATATAAAGTGACGTGCCTTCATGATTAAAACTATAAGTGATCAAGTTGTATCAGTTAGTCTATCATGGTCTTCATGTTATAAAATGAAATAGTCAACGCCGAATATTAATTAATATAATCTAGTTTGGACAGGTACTATAGGACAAATAAACTTGGACAACTGACCCGAAATAATTCGTTAATATGAACCTACCAAAGCTTCCACGTTTACTTACAATCCGTACAACTATCATTTATAGACTGAAAACGAATTAACTAATTAGCAAATGATAGAGTAATTAATTAAGAGAGTAATTAAGTTACCAAATGTAGCCGTTGAAAAAGTGGGAGTGCCATCAACGACGTTGAGACTGCCAGTGACAATGGTGTCGTTCATGCCATCACCGATCATCACAACGTTCCACATATTCTTCTCAACCCTAACGTTCTCTTTATAAACCCCTCTTTTCACATATATCACTGTCCTCTTCTTGTTCTTGCTCTTCACCTTCTTCAGCGCCGACCCGATCGTCTTGTACTTGGACGAACCGTCTTTCGCCACCACGAAGTCGGCCTTCTTCCTCAGGCTCGCCGAGCTCTCCTCAAGAGTCCTCCGGTGGACCCACTCCGGCGGATCACGCGCTTCGTCGGAGCCCAACAGTCGCCGGAGCTTCAGGCTTCCGGCGACCTTCGAGACCCACGTGACGATGGCGAGGGCGTTGCTCGTCAGCTCGGTGGAGTTCTTGAGCACTGTTTGGCCGACGGTTTCGGTGGCGTTGGGGTTGTTGCTCTCCTTCAAGCCCTCGACGCACGTGTCGTAGCACGTGCCGGCGGCGCTGAGCCACGTGCGGAGGTCGTCGACGGCGTCGCCGAGGGGTTTTCCGGAGGCGGAGGCGGAGTCCGTGAGGTGGTCAACGGCGGTGTCGATGAGGTCTCGGCAGTTCGCCAGCGCCGCGGCGGTCATCTTGTCGCCGGCCGCCGCGGCGGTGGAGCTCAGGGCGGCGGAGAAGTACTTGGCTGCCTTCGAGGCCGCGCCGCGGGCGACCTGGATCGAGAGCCCGAGGAGGTACTCCGGCGTGAGGTCGCCGGTGGAGTTCACCGCCGCCGGGAGGGAGGCGTAACACGACTCCTTGTACAATGTCACGTCGCAGAGGGCCTTGATCGAGCTCGCCATCGGCTGGCCGCCGTCGCCGTCGCCGGCGCCGGAGCTCCGGTGACGGGAGGAGGTGGTGGTGCCGACAACGGCCGCGACGACGATCGCGACGAGGACGAGGGACGACACGCTGATGATGGCCACCCGCTTCCGGGTTCTACGGCGGGCCTCGAGCCGCGCCTGCTCGGCATCGTCAAGCCTGCCGTACGTTTTCAAGGACGACATGGCTTACAATGGTTTTTTTTTTTTTTTTTTGGGTCTTTGCGAATTAGTTCATTTAATTGAGACTGTTATTGCTATGATTATATATTTGGAGTTAGGGTTTGAGTTTTTATATGCAAATCTTTAAGGTATAAGACTATTAGTATCATATGGAACCTGGTTATTATATGCGTGGGAGTGTCATGTTGTTACGTGCTTTGCACTAAGTTGAATTTTTTTGTTCTATAGTTTTCGACCATTGAATATAAATATATACACATATAAATATTTATATTATATATACATACATGCAAAAGAATTCGAGTGTGTGGTTCCCATGTTAGTACAATTTACATTTGGGGCAAGTTAAAACTGTGTTTTTGGAATCATTTTCGTCACCAACTCAATAGCTAGGTGATCAAAAAGACAAATGAACAAGTTATTGCAAGTTTTGAATGGTCTAATTAATTTTGGTGGGTACTATTTTTTTTTTCTTCTTCTTCTTAATTTAGTTTTCCTCTTTTCCTCTTTTTTTTTTTTTCTTTTTTTGGTACTCAACTAGGATTGAATCTGATTAAAGTTAGTGGCGACATCGTTGCTTATATATGTGTGGAAGAAACTAGTGTATATGCATATCATGATCGCCCATTTACAAATTGAGGTGACTATATAATTTTATCGCCAGATATTAATATCAACTCATAAGTGGTGGTAATTATTTAATTGTAAAAATTAGCTTATCAAGGAACTAATTGAAGTTGAACCAAGCAAAAAATTTTGACAAAAAGAGAGAGTTTGTAACGAGCATGGACTGAGAACATAAGATTGCAAACGAAAGAATCAAATAATCAATACAGAAGTTAAACTACCTAACTTCTATATACTTATAGAGTACAGATGTTCTATTATTTTTATCTGTCTTTTAAATAAAATTTTAATATATATAATAATAATTATTATAAAATATATTAAAATATAAAATAATTAAAAATTTTAAATAATTTTACTTATGTGTCAAAATTTATTTGATAAACAAATAATAAGACAAACAAAGGCGTACAAGACCTCGGTTCGCTTTTATAGCAATTAATTTTTCCAAGCAAGACAATATCCTTTAAAAAAATTTCACTCCTAAAAATTAGCTCATCATTATTATTAATAGCAAAAGTATTCGATAAATAGTGGAACATTATTATACATGACATGTACAACTATTATAATAAGTTTGCCGGCTTATTTATAAAATCCTTATTAGACTCATATTAGTGGGAATGATTTTGGTTACAAATAATTAATACATGTGTGCTTTCACATATATATATACACTGAACCCAAGCTCGAGTTTGAATAATACGTGAATCTAAAGTGTACATCTAAATTTGGGTGGTATTACTTTTTATAGAGAGTCATTGAAACATCTAACTAAAACCCTTTTTTTTTGTTTTGGCAATATATAAGATTATTCTCTCATATAGGCGCAGTCAAATTAACACGAAGATCCTAACGACGAACTTAATACTTTATATCACGTTCAAGTCAGCGCTTCATATAATGAACTAAAACGATATATATATATATATATATATATATATATATATTACTCATCTACGCGTAGATATAGTTGACTAACAGAGTTCGTTTTCTTATTTGAAAAAAGAAAAAAAATGTTTCTAAAACAAAAAAACCTGAGCAGAAGGGAAAATATATAAATATATTTTTTTATAAACTGATGCAAACTTCTAATTATTCCACAAATATAAAATTAAAATCAAAATCGCATAAGTTAACTAATATTAAAGTGTAACTATCTAAATAAAACTAAAAGTTATCACAAGATTAAGGGGGTTTTGGTCGCCGTAATCAAGTTTCCATGAAATCTTTAATTTCGGCGACGACGTTTATTGTTTCCGTGTCTCGAGGACTTTGTCCAAAACAAGCCTAAGGCGTTGCCTTTGATTGGTTGTCACATACTTCCAACTATAAATCATTAGGTAGGGAATCCACAACGACATTTTTCGGGGAAAAAAAAAAAAAAAAGAGTTCCCGCTAAAAGTTTTGGTATTGATTACTCAAGAGCTTTTAAATAACTTTTTTAAGGATAATTAGTTCAAATAGTCCTTGAAATTTTAATCGGGTGACAACTTGGTCTCTAATCTTTCATTATTATTTTTAATAGTTCTTGAATTGTTTTTTCTTTATAGCACTGCTAAAATTCAAATCTTCCGTCTAATTTGTTACTAAATTTGCATGTGCATTTCAAGTGTTGGAAAGGAATCAAAATGTGGAAAATATCCCGAGACTATGTTCGAAAACATTAATAAAACACAACAATGAAGACATTCACATAAATATAATAAATAAATTCAATTTAAATACCATATATCCAAACATTAAGAAACAAAAAAACCCTCTCTCTCTCCTTCCAATCTTTACCGCTCATCGAAAAACCATCAACTAGGGGTGAAACCGGTATCGGTCACCGGTTTAATTATTATTATGTGAAGTTGCCCCATTTTATTGTAAAAGCTCTTTGTAGCTGAAAATCACAAAGGTACTTGTAGTGGAAAGCATGTTTAAGAGAAAAAAAGAAATGAATTTGCTGGGACTAGAGCGAAAGTAAAAAAAAAAAAAAGAAATTGAAATTTTAATATAAAATTATTCAATTCAAGGGTATTAAAGTAATTTTATGCACTAATGGCCATCTATTATCTTCAAAGTGCGACAAGTGTCCTTTTGTCATTAAAAAATACACGGAACTTGAACGGTGGGACCATTTTGACCTATTTTTATAGTTTAAGGCCTATAATGACACGTTTTTTAATATAAGGACCAAATTGAAACGACCTCTAAAGTACAGGGAGCAAAAATAAAATTTATCCTTTAAGTTATTAGAACAAATCATATTATAAGTGTGTGTGTCAGAGTCGGCCCGACAGTTTTCGAGGTCTTAAGGCGACATGCATGTTTACGAGATCTATTTAAAAACTTCTTAAATTTCTTGTTTTTAAGAGATAAAATCAGTAATGTATTATTTACATTTTTCAAATATGATATTATATCATTTTCTTTATCGAAATTATTAATCTCATAAAAAAATGATTAAACGATAATATCTGTCGTTCAATTAATTTTTCTATCTTTCGTTTTCCTCTTTTGTTTCTTATAAAAAGATGTATATTTTCAACATAAATTTTTAGTTTTCACTATCAAAACAAATGAACAAAAGCACACTACTTAACATTTTACTATATAAAATAATATACAAATGTTAAGAACAAAATTCAGAAAAATAGAAAAGCAATAAAAAAAACAAATAGAACCTCAAATTGTGCGATGAATGACAAAATTGAAAATTCTGCCACTTTTTTATGTGTTCAAATGAGATTTAAGATTTCAAAAAAAAAAAAAAAGAAACAAAAAAAAAGAGCTTTAAGAAAACAGCAAAATAGAGATAGATAGAGGAAGAGTAAATATAATTACAAATTAAAAAGACTTTATATATATATATATATATATATATATATAATCTTATAATTTTTTCAGTTAATCAGATTAGTGTTTTTTTGGATGTGTAATAATTATTCAATTAAAAAATATCGATTATATTTTTTCGAGTTAAAGAGGAAATAATTAGTTTAAATTTTTAAATTGGTGAAATTTTTTGAAAAAATTATAAAAAATAACCATTTTGTTTAGATGATTTGAAAATTTGATAGGTGTTTTCTTTTATTAAGAAATTAAAATTATGGCTATTTTCTTTTTTAAAAAATATTGGTTAAAATTTAAAAATTATTTTTTAAAATGATTTATTTAATTATTTGACCAAATTTTTTCTACTCATGACTCAAATATATAATTAATTTATAGTAAGAAAATAATAATTTTAATAGGCTTTGTGATATAAAATAGGGATTTTTAAGAAAATAGCCACTGTTTGCAAAAATAATTTTAAAAAATAGCCACAGTTTTAAAAAATTTAAAAACTAGCTATGTAAGAAATTTTTTACAAAATTTTTGCCTAGTGATAGAAATTTTTTACAATATTTTTGTTCTTGTCAGAAATTTATTACAGTTTTATGATTAATTTTGAAATTTTTTAAAACTGTAATTATTTTTTAAAAACATATAGTCTAAAATAACTATTTATCTAACTGACCCTATATAATACTCTATTTTGCAACGGAAATTATAAATACCTCTCTACTGGATCAAAACCTTTTTCTTTTTTCTCTTTTTTCTTTTCCGAAGAAAGAAAAGAAATTTTCATGAGCATTGTGAATTTGGCTGGCAATTAAAAGAAGGAATGAGGATAAGGGGGAGAGAGACAAAAGACAATGGATGTCGTTTTTAGTCGTTTTGCAAAGGCAAAGGTGACGCGTCATCCACTATTTGGTTTGGTCCCACTGCTAGGTGTGTGGGACCCACCATACGTGGCAACTTGCTGTGCTATTACAGCACATGGCCCTTCCTATTCCGGCGGCGCCATTTGACTCCCCACTCCACTCCACTAAACTTTTAGCCTTTTATAATTTTTTTATTTTTATTATAATTTTTTATTTGAAAGATTCTTATAAGTAGTGCATACATGCTTTTTTTTTTTTCGCCATTTCTGTAATGGGGAATGAAAAAAAAAAAAAAAACCATATAGGAATAGATTATGATATATCATTAGTGTCAATGGGAGTGCATATAAATTAGTATGCTTATTACACATTGAAGTATTATTAACAAAAAAATTGCAGAACAAAAGAAAAAAACAAATTAAGAGGAAAAAATGAAAAAAAAAAAGGGATATCTATACAAATGCCCCCTAATGTTGTGCTATTGTTGCAATTTGCACCCTAATGTTTAAAAATTATCATTCTTACCCCGTAAAGTATTAAAAACTTATAGATATGCCCCCTTTGTCACAATCTGTAAAAAAAAATGGTTAAATTAATAACGTAACATTAATCTGTTGGCGTCTGTATAATTTTTAATTAATCTGTTGGCGTCTGTACAAATTTTTAAGGATATGAATACAAAATTTTAAAAGATCGAGGTACATTTTGAGAAAAAAAGACAACATAAGATTACTATAATTTTATTAATTTGAAGGCAGTTGATCTTAAAAATTTGTCCAGGCGCCAACAGATTAATGTTATGTTATTAATTTAATCTATTTTTTTACAAATTGTGACAGAGGGGGCAAATCTATAAATTTTTAATACTTTAGGGGGTAAGAATAACAGTTTTGAAACATTAGGGTGCAAATTGCAATAATAGCACAACATTGGGGGGCATTTATATAGATAACCCAAAAAAAAATGCTATTCTGAATTTGACGACATCTCTCAGTCTTTAACACCTTTGTCAATTTCAGAGAAAAAGACTTTGAATGTTTTTTTTTATATTGAAATTCTATTTAAATTGAAGAGATCATATGATTTATTTGGAGTGTGTTCATATGATTCTCTATTTTTTATATGTTTGAATTTTTAAAAATCCAAGTAATTATTCGACAATAGCTTCGATCAACTTAGCAAAAGCAAAAGTATTAAATTGATTTGTGTTGGTAAAATGTAATGATATTGTCTTTATCTAACTATCGTTGTCGTTTCAACGGCAAAAGAAGATCGGCCTTTGTAAATTTTATGAAGAAATAGGACAAAAAATTGAAGAGAGGAAGAAAATTGAAAAAAATTGCCTATAATAAAGAACATAATAGTTATCATATGCCTTTACTAATAGCCAATAATAACACTTAAAAATTATTCCCTACTAGTAGGCTTTTTTCTCGTTTCCCACCAAAGAATCTCTCGTTTTCCATATATTGATATATATATACACACTCAAAAAAGTTTTTTTTCTTTTGATTTCACATATGCAATGTTTCTTTCTTCCTTTTGAAGATCCGAATTCATTACATTTACTTTGTATACCCATTTTACATTTTGGGTCCCTTTTTCTTTTGCAATTCTGCCCCGTATATTTTATTTTTGACCTTAAATTTTATAATATTTATACCTAGTCTCTTATCTTAATTAAAAAGGGGCAAAACTTCTCTTAAAACAAGAATTTATCTGCTGAGTTTATTTTTTGTGATAGAATGTAATTTTAAATCATTAAATTTATTATTTTAAGATGTGTAATCTACTAAAAAAATAAATTTTACCATTCAAAATTATTTTTCAAAAAAAAAAAGCATTAGAGAATCCCTTAAAAACTCATTATCCCTTTTTAAAGACAGCAGGATTTGTAGAGCACAAAAAAATACTTTTTTTTTCCTCATTTGGGTTTTCACTATTTTCCTTCGTTAATGTATTCACGTGGTATGTCCAATCAATCATGATTTGCATGGCATGCAAATTCTCAGTTCAAGATAATTATTTCATTCTCTGGAAGATTCTAAAAGTATTTATTTCATTTCAATTGCAGGCTTTTTCTTTCTTTCTTTCTTATATTCTCTTTTTTTTTTTTTTCCCCTTTTTGCTTTATTTATAAATGTGGGCAATGGCTATGGAGTACGGGTTATGGTTTTTTTTTTTTTTTTTTGCTAAATTATGGACTATGGTATTTGGTGTTGATGAGATTCATGTAAGTTTTTATTCGGATTCTAATTCTGTTAAATAATAATTAAAAATGCTTTATAATCTACACCTGCTGTGGTGTGCCATAATTAGTTACTACGTACGTACCGTTTCTTAATTCAAGATTGAGAGATTTGAACTTCTAAACTTGTTTAATTTTTTAATAGATACGCAAGTACTAATTATCAGGTTATACTTAATAACCAAGTGTCTATATTAGACATTAATAGTAGGTGTTTTTTAGAAGGAAAAGAAAATCATAGAGAGATAAAACCGCATATCATTTTTCAATTATATTTGATAGTCACTTCCTAGTTACAGCCTACATTGATAAACCAAATCTAGTTGGCATTTTACATTACAGTAGTTTTCACACTAGCGCAAAAGCGCGTGTAGGGCATGTGTGAGTTTTATAAGCATAAGTTATAAAAGAAAAAACTATATATAAGGTATATTTTTGTTATGATTCGAAAAATTAAATGATATTTTTATAATTTGAATTAATTGATGGGCCAATATTAACATTTAATGTAACGCACATAAGTTTTTGCTACAAATTTTTTGAACACAAATAATGCAAACAATAAAAGCTTAAAAAAATAAAACAAATAAAAATAATTATAAGTATATATATTAATATGACAATAGGTGCAAAAAAATTGAGAAAAATTTTGAGTGCAACGGAGTTAAGAAAAAAGTTTTCTGAAATCATTACAGTAAAAGAAGATGGTTGAAACGATAAAAATAAATATAGTTAGGAAAAAAAAACAAAAAAAGGAGAGAGAAAAAACAAAATTACAAAAAACCCCTCATAATTTGCAGAAAGCACCTCCGAATTTTTTGAAAACCCCTTAAATTAAACAAGCCCTCTTCTAAAATTTTTTTTTAAAAAAATTTAAAAAAAAAAGGAAAATCAAAAGGGCCATATGTCATCTGTCTTCCACAAGGGGCGCCATGTGTCGCCTCATGGTTAGTTGTTTTTTTCCAATTGGGAAGAAACAAATCATCACTTAGTAATTAATAGTACTAGTTTTTATACACGTGCTTTGCGTATAAAGCACGTGCAAATTTTTCAGACATTTGTATTAAGATCACCGTACCGAAAACATCTTTAATTAAAATTTAAATGAATATCTATAAATTTCTTTTAAAATAAGAATAATAAGAAAAAGAATAAAATTTAGATTGAAAAAAATTACACAAAGTGAGTGTTAAAAAAATCAAGCTAAAGATGAGAAAAAAAGCCCAAAAATATCGGTAAATGACATCTAATACAGAATAAATGTATAAAAAAATATAATTTAAATTGAAAATATAATAGTAAAAATTATAAAATATAACAAGGTATATTTATAAAATAAAAAATCAATTCATTTTTTTGTCATTTCAATAATTTGAAAGGTCATTTTATTATTTTATCAAAACACATGGCTCTTTTACAATTTCTTAAATACAAAAAATTAAAAAAAAGTCTAAAACAAAGAAAAAATTAAAATATAGTTATATAAATTATATATATATATATATGACAATAGGTGTCAAAAGATTGAAAAAAAAATTGAAATCCAATTGTGCCAAAAAAAATTTCAAGATCATTATGGTAAAAAACGACGGTTGAAAAAAAAAAGGAAAAAAAGGGAGGGAGGAGAGAGAATTTGCATAAAGGTCCCTCAAAACTTGCAAAAAAAAAAAAACTCATCAAATTTTTCAAAAACCCCCTAATACAAGCTCTTATTTGTAATTTTAAAATTAAAAAGAAAAAAGAAAAAAAAAACTTATAATGGATGCCACATGCCGTCCTCTCCTTAGTTGTTTCTTGGCGATGTTGAGAAGAAATGGATTGTCTCTTAGTATATATGTAAGTTTTTACACATGCGCTACAATACGTTTGAGTTTTCTAAGCAAAAGGTGAAAAAAAAATTATAAGGTATATTTTTATAAATAATAAAAAATTAATTGATATTTTTGTTATTTCAACTAGCTGAGAGATCAATTTTAGCATTTAATATAAGCATATAGGTTTTTCTACAAATTTTTTGAATACAAAAAAGCAAAGAAAAGCTTAAAGTAAAGAAAAAAATAAATAATAATAATTATAACAAAAAAAAAGCATATAACAATAGGTGTCAAAATATTGAGAATTTTTTTTAAAATCCAACCGCAAAAAAAATTCAGAAATCATTATGGTAAAAAAAACAAAAACGATAGTTGAAAAATTGTATAAAAATCAAAAAGTTAAAATAGAGGAAAGAGAAAAAAAATTACAAAAAAAAAATATAAGTATACTCATAAGAATTTGCAAAAAAATCCCTTCGAATTTTCCGAAAAACCCTCAAAATAAGTCTTCTTGTATAATTTTTCGAAAACCCCCCAAATGGCGCAACATGTCGTCTAACCGCTTTCTTTCTTAAATGAGAAGAAATATATCACCGTTTAATAATTAATAATCAACATAAGTATATATGAATATATATACATATATATATATATATAGTAACATGAGATACATATATATATATATATATATGTATGTTGGTGTGGAATTTGAACCAACACCGTGATCCGCACTTCTAGATGGTGGTGCGGCAATGAGAATGAAGAAAGTGGCTGGAAAAAGAGAAGAGACGACGAGTTTTAGAGTGGTTCGGCCCTTCTCCGGAGTAACAGCCTACATCCACTTTCTCAGTATTACTTGATAGATTTTTTACAATGAGTTCGACCAAAATTTCTTCCAACCCATAATACCTTCTCCTTCATTTCCTTATATAGGGCAGGAGAGAGGGATGAGTCTACGAGATTTGACACCCAATCCCTTAAAATTGGGAGATTAGGTGACCTAACACACAGTCATCCATAATTCCTTGAATTACGGGATTAGGTTACTAACTAAATACAGACATTAATTGAAAGCCATACCCCTTGAGTTCCTGTCCCAAGTTTTACGGGATATGGTGTCAGACATCCAATAATCGGGGGTAGCTGTCCAGTTCAAAAGAAAGACCTAGGCTATCACGCGCGGACTTCATCTTCAGTCGGGGATCGCCC
Source organism: Boehmeria nivea var. tenacissima (assembly GCA_018132145.1). NCBI lineage: Eukaryota > Viridiplantae > Streptophyta > Magnoliopsida > Rosales > Urticaceae > Boehmeria > Boehmeria nivea. The sequence continues at coordinate 14,811,793 of CM030875.1, read as the reverse complement.
GCTCTGCGGGTTGAATCCTCTGCCTTCAACGAAATCTTTACTTCCTCTCAAAGGCTAGCTTCGCGGGGGAGGATTCTTGTCCGTCAATCCCTCTTCGAGGGTCTTGTCATAAAATTAACACCACATCCGGTGGCGTTTCTTCAGCTTATCTTTGATGGCACACTATCGAGGATCATCTTTGACAATCATTGCCCACTCGCTCATCCGGGGGACACCCTTGCGATGATGTGGCACTGTTGAGCTGCTGGAATTGAAAGCGTGTTTGCATTGATTGCTCTTCGGAGACTCCGCCCCCGAAGTTACAATCGCGGACGAAAATCACTTACAACAATATATATATATATATATATATATTAGTTCAAATTAAATCCAGTTAATTATTGAGCACGACCTCAAAAACAAAAAAGGTGAAAATAATTACAATAGAATTTAGCAATTTAGCAGAGAACGACACGGCACACAACAGTAAATCTTACCCTTTTTTTCTTTTTCTTTTTTTTTTTCTTTTTTTTTTTTTTGTTGCAAAACAGTAAAATTTAGTTGGAAAAAGTGAGCAGAGATAAGCACGTAAAGTTTCACGTGAACATGACAATGTTGTAGATTTTTGGTCCATTCACTCATTTCTTTTCACGTTTCGCGTTTGTCCAAAAATCAAATGTAACCCAAAATCAATTCAAAGTCCCAACAATATGAGAAAATGCCAAATATATATTTATTGCATTATGCATGTATAGATCTCAAATTCACAGCTTGCCCCACGGGTGATGATCTCTTTCACCTCCAAATGTGGCACATGAAAATAATATATATATATATAATTTTAAAAAATAGCAATTGTTTCTAAATTTTTTGAAACAATTTCTAAATAGCAATTGTTTCTAAATTTTTTAAAAAAATAGCAATTGTTTCTAAATTTCCTATTATATATATATATAGGAAATTTTAAGAAAATAGCAATTTTTTATAAAATAATTTTAAAAAATAGTCACAACTTTAACAAATTTAAAAACTAACCCTTTCAAAAATTTATGACAAATGTTAAAATTTTTTTACAGCAATTTTATTTGTAATTTTGTTATATAGAAATTTCTTACATGTATTATGTCTAGTTTTTAAATTTTTTGAAACTGTTCCTATTTTTTTAAAAACACATAGTCTAAAATAATTATTTGTCTAACTGACCCCTAATATAATATTATATATATATATATAAGCTCGTGTGAAGAAGGTATATATTTTGGTGAAAATCTGCACAAATTTCATAAATTCACCCTGATGTGACATCACTATACTTTATAAGAGAAAGTCTAACATCAGACGCGTTTGATGATAGTAGTCCTCACTTTATAATTATATATGAACATTTGTAAATTTTCTTTTGCATAGGTATAAATATAGTATGCCGTTATAAAATAATTATTTTTTAAATAATATTTTTAAAAAAAAGTTAGCGTATTGATTAATTAAAAATAAATTATGATGTGTATTCATGTTTATATCTTTAATTCTTTTATGTATTAGTGGTTAATTATTTAATTTTTAAAAACGTTGATTATTTCTTTAAAATATGAATTAAAAAGTGACTAAATACCAAATATATCCTTACAATAATAAATAACAATAACAAAAAATATTAATATTAATCATGTCACAACTCACAACACCTTGTGACATCTATTGACAAAACTGCATCTCTATTTTTCAGTATAGTATACACTCATTATAGTGATATAGAGTACTTATACATTTCATTACTAAAATAGCCAACAATAAAATAAGCATTTAAATTAATAACAATTGACTTTCTCCCACGAGAAACAAAAGAGTATGATGCTACTGGGCAAAATTAGTTAAAAAGGTTGGCCATTATAGTATTGAATATTTTTCTATTAGTTACAGAACAGATTCTTATGTACTTAATTATCTTTTATAGTGCCTACTCATCAATTATCACCGTTTTTTTAAACTAATTTTTGATTCAATATTCTCTTTAAATAGCATTATTTCGATTATAATTAATGGAAATCTAGTAAATAAATACAGAAAGGTTCTCATTCTGCTAAAGATATTTATAGAATATAAAATTTGATGTTAACTGTCATATGTCACCTAAATTAGATCATGCGTTAAACATCATTATTGGTAAATAAATCATGAACAGTGATATTTTGGGTAATTGCATAACCAAATTTCGATTCCCAAAATATATAAAATAATATACTTTCTCTTTCACCAAAGGATAAACCATGTATAATAAATTAGCATATAAATTAATATTAATTGACCTCCTTCCACGAAGCTAGGTTTCCCATTCAGGTGCTCTTTTTGCTTAATTGCTATCTTATTGCACGTTGTCACACCGTCCTTGTCGGCTTCTCTTTTATTTATTTGCCAAATATAAAATTTTTAATTCACTAGAAAATGCTCATACCATTCATATGGTATGCACTACAACTTTTGCCCACTAATTGGGTGACAATAATTACCATATATATACCATATATATATATATATATATCTGTCTTTGAAGTGTGATATTAACTATTTAAAAATCTCCTTGTATGGTCATAATTTCCTTACTCTCTCTCTATAAATACATGTGAAACAATAGTAACTAATATATTGGTGATAAATGCGTACATATACATAGACAAAATCTGCAATTGCTTCGGTTGAAGTGGGACATTAAATGGAAAATCAACAGCTTTTACTAAAACATTAATGGTATTTATATTTTATAATGTAATATCATGTAATTTCAAATTAATGAAATCGCTTTTAAAAAAACTGGAAAGGAAATTATATGCATTCTATTTTGTTTGTGATGAGCATTAAATAATAAATCAGCAATTGTAACTAAAGATCATAGTGATGTACAAATACCTTTTTGGAAGAATATTGTGCATTGTACTTTGATAAGAATTCGTTTTTATGCATTAAATGCTCGGTCAATATTGTAACCGGTGTAAATTGTTACATATACGCCTATTTAGACAGAAATTATGTACTGTATTTTTATTTAAAATTGAATGTTTAGTGTGAAATCAACATTGTAACCGAATTCTAATGTGAGCACTGAATACCTGATTTTATTCACTTTAAAAATAAAACTTAATTTTTTTTATACTAAATATGCTATTCCAACTTTTGATAACTGAAAAAAGTCTTTTCTTTAATTTGCAGATTTTTTTTAATAAACAAATGAATGAGGATTTAAACTCAGTATCTTTTAGTAGAGTAAAGCGCGTGAAATTACCTTAATTATATATGGAATCACTTTTAGAATATGCTGTGTAAGTGATTTATAATTTTTTTTATTTGGTCTTTGATTTCACGCACTCACTTTCTAGGTACAAAATTATTTTATTTGTGAATTTAGGTTATTTTAAATTTAAATCAAGGAATATTATTACTTATTTACATCAAATTATATATTTTTTATTTTACTGTTGCAACATTCATGTCACAACACCTGAATTATGAAATATACTTATTTTTCTCTAGGAGAAAGTTTTTAGTTTCTTCGTAAATAGTAATATTAACTTATGGTTTTTTTGTTAAAATTAATTAAATTAGAATTGAGATGACGGGAAGTTATAATTAAATATGTAACTTTTCTTTTTTTATTTAACTGCATTGCCTTTCTCTTTTCAAATTTCCTATCTTCTTCTTTGTAGTATAACTAATTTCGACACGTTATTCGCTAATTAATATAGGTTGAATTAGCTAAATAAGAGTTTAGAAAAGATTTTTAAAATTTTGGCAGATCTTTAAAAAAAAAAATCATCTTTTATAATCACTTGATGTGGTTGCCATAAATTCAAATCACCAAAGTGAAATGGCTTCTTATAATCCTCAATTAACGCGTTTACGAATTTGCCAACACTAGTTCTGAACGACTAAACTAACTTTTATGTTAGTCGTCATTGCCATTAAGTTGACGCAACCAAATCATGCAACAAAAATAAGATATTAAAATCGATCAAAAAACAGTAATAGTAAATTTAATAATGCGTAAAGTCGTAGTCGAAACTCAACTCAGAGAACCATGCAACTAGCTGCAGCTTATACGTCAATGCAATATCAAACAAGATCGAAAAAAAAAAAAAAACCTTTGATCCATAGTTGGTTTAAGGACGAATCGAAACCACACATGACTGAATCTCAATAGATTGTGACATCAAAGAATCGACTAATGCTTAAAGATCTTATCAACTCAACTTCATAAACGGCCATTACCAACAAATTACCATAATAATAATTAAAAAAAAAACAAAATATTTACATCCACGCCATGCAACAAAGACTATAATATATACACAAGTAAAATCACGACCCATAACTGAAAAAAATAAGGGCCGATTCAACGAGCAACTCATCTGTTGTAAGGCACCCGAGCTTAGACTCCGACCCAGAACAACCAGCTCGCCCTCATAAATTTAACACCAATAAATAAAAATTAAATTAAATAAATAAAAGAAAACCCTAAAGGGCAACGTGTAGACAAGTTTGAGTTTGTAAGTACATATTTGTTTGGGTACGAGTAAGAGGACACAAGACAAACCCTTTAAGTCTATACCATATCCAAAAAATAGAAAAATAAAAGGCATATAAAAAAGGTCTCACAAACAAATATTAACAATAGCACGGCTTAACCACGGTTATAATTTAACTCATCCATGGTTCACAGAGACGACACTTAAAAAGAGAGATAAAAAATTTATTATAAAAATAAAATAAAATAAGCATTTCCGAGAGAGAGAAAAAGTTTTCTTCTTTTCTTTTCTTTTCTTTTCTTTTGCTGCGACTCTCCCTCTCTCTCTCTCTCTCTCTCTTCGTCCTCTTCTGATTCTCTCTCTTCAATCGTATTGATTTTGGTGAAGGAGAGATTTATCAGGAAGGAACTTCCATGGCCGCGAACTATAAGTGATTGCCAACCAAACCATATTCTGGTCCTGGTAAAGTACGTAGTAAATCTCTGATTTTCGTTTTTGTTCTGTTTTTTCGTGGTTTTTGAGGTTTCAGGTTCAACCTTGTAAAAATCTTCGTACTGTCTCAGAATCTGTTTCAGTTCCATAAAGGTCGATGCTTTATTTATTTATTTTTATATTTCGCATCTGATATTTTTGTGGACTTTTAGTCTCTCTGCTGGTAGATCTCTGAGTTGATTTCGTTTCGTTGCTGTTTTTGGCTTGATTGTATTTGATTTGATTTATTTATTTATTTTATTGGCAGCTATATATGAATTTGCTTTTCTCTTTCCCAAAATTTTCGGATAAAACTTGGTTGCGTAATCGCTTGGTCAATAGGAAATGAAATGAGTTTTATTTTTTTATTTTTATGCTTAGAAATGGAAAAGTCTGAGACTTTCTTAAGCTATTGGCGACGTCTGTGATTCTTTTTATTTTTAAATTTTCTTTTTAATTTATGAATCAGACGAGTCTGAGTAGAAGTGAATTGAATCAAGACTCGTTTTTTGTTTGGCTTGTTGTTTATTTTATTTTTTCTTAACGGTCGATCGTTACTTATCAAGAGAAACGTTTGTTAATGGTTTTATTATATCTATATATAATATATATATATATATATTATAGCTGGAATTCATGGTTTTATTATATAGTCGGTCGTGTTTGTCCAAAGGATCTGAGATGAGCATGTAATTACTGGGTAATGTTTATTGTCCTTTTCTAACCTGATAAAATAAAAATAAAAACAAAAATCTAATCTTTTTTTTGGGTTCATATTGTTATCTTTTTTTTTTCTTTTTTTTTTTTTTTTATGCTGAATCTGTTATATCAATCTATATGATCTCTGATTTTGTTTTTCATTTAATACATATCTCCATTTTTTTAGCTTTATTTCCGGAGATGTTCAAGTCTATCCTCTCTCCTATTTTGATGGCTTTTGCCTTTTCCGTATAATAATTAATTCTTTCATTTGTGTGAATGTAATAAATAGCTTTTTGGATTTTCTTGTTGCCTTATCATACGTTACATAAAATTTTATCTAATTTTCACCTAATGTTTTATTTTGTGACGATTTATTCAGATCTCAGGGGATCAGATCCGAGCACTAATTAAAGCTCTTAACCTTTCAATAAATATCTTTGAAAAGATATAGAAATTTGAGTAAAGAGTGACAGAGAAGAGAAGGGTTGAGTTGATTCGAATTCCGAGCTGACTTGAAACAACTGGTTTGCACAAGTATTGTGGGCTCTTGTTTTCTTTGGGTGTGGAATGGGAATCTTTGAAGAAATGGGGTTCTCCGGTAATTTTGACTTTCTTTCGGCCCCTCCACACGGAGAGGATGCGCTAGAGCATGAGGCCGAGGCGGCGGTGGAGGAGGATTACAGTGACGAAGAGATGGATGTGGACGAGCTTGAGAGGAGGATGTGGCGGGACCGTATGCTGCTGAGGCGGCTCAAGGAGCAGAACAAGGGGAAGCAAGGAGTGGACAGCGCGAAGCAGCGGCAGTCGCAGGAGCAGGCGCGGCGGAAGAAGATGTCGCGAGCGCAGGACGGGATCCTCAAGTACATGCTGAAGATGATGGAAGTCTGCAAGGCTCAGGGGTTCGTCTACGGGATCATCCCTGAGAAGGGGAAACCGGTCACCGGTGCGTCTGACAATCTCCGTGCTTGGTGGAAGGAGAAAGTGAGATTTGACCGTAACGGACCCGCTGCGATCTCCAAGTACCAGGCGGATAACTCGATCCCTGGTCACAATGAGGACTGTGCTGCTATGGCGTCTACTCCTCATACATTGCAGGAGCTCCAAGACACGACTCTTGGCTCGCTTTTGTCTGCTCTGATGCAGCACTGTGATCCGCCCCAGAGGCGCTTTCCACTGGAAAAAGGGGTCGCTCCACCGTGGTGGCCGGTTGGTAACGAGGAGTGGTGGCCTCAGCTGGGTCTGCCAAAGGATCAGGGCCCGCCTCCATATAAGAAGCCTCATGATCTGAAAAAGGCCTGGAAGGTGAGCGTCCTCACGGCTGTGATCAAGCACATGTCTCCCGACATTGCAAAGATCCGCAAGCTCGTTCGCCAGTCGAAGTGCTTGCAGGACAAAATGACTGCTAAGGAGAGCGCCACTTGGCTGGCCATCATAAACCAGGAAGAAGCTCTGGCCCGGAAGTTGTACCCTGATAGGTGCCCGCCTTTGTCAGCAGGAGGGAGTGGGTCCATTGTGATTAGCGAGACCAGTGACTATGATGTTGACGGGGTCGATGATGAGCCTAGTTTTGAGGTGGAGGACTGCAAGCCCCGCGATATCAATCGCTTCAATATCAGCCCTGTTGTGCCACGGGACAGGCTTCTGATGCAGCCGGTGGTGGCTCCTCAGATTAAGGGAGAGATCATTGAGATTACCAACTCGGACTTTGTCCAAAAGAGGAAGCAGGTGAATGAAGAGCCGCCGATGATGATGGATCAAAAGATATACACCTGCGAATACTCTCAATGCCCGTTTCATGATTACCATCTTGGCTTTCTCGACCGGACTTCCAGAAACAACCACCAGATGAACTGCTCATACCGTCCCAATGCTGCCCAAGCTTTCGGGATGCCAAACTTTCAGATGAACAATGACAAACCACCGGTGTTCTCTATGCCCTTTTCCCAGCCTAAGCCACCTCCTCCTCAACCGATGAACAACCAGACGTCTCATTTCAACGTCACTGGCCTCGATCTTCCAGAAGATGGACAGAAGATGATCTCTGAGCTTATGTCATTCTACGACACCAATGCGCAGCAGAGGAACAAAAACTTGAATCCCGGGAACCTAAATCCTATGGATAGCCATAACCCACCACAGCAGAAATATCCATTCCAAATGGATGAAGGCTTTTTTGGTCAAGGGGTTGTTATGGGGGGCAACATGCCCGAGCAAGCCAATCTCTCCTCGCATTCGCACAATGCTGTCTTCCCATCTACCGAGGTCCAGTTTGACCAGTGCAAGGCGTTTGACTCTCCGTTCGATAGCAACCCGAACGACAACATGGCTGACATAAGATTCGGTTCTCCTTTTAACATGGCGCCGGTTGAATTCACCGTGGATTCACTCCCAAAGCAAGATGTCTCGCTCTGGTATCTCTGAAAGCATAAGCTACGTTGTTAACGCTTTCTTTCCGTTGGCTGCTCCGATATTTGGGAAGCAGAGCAGTAAAGATGCTCGGGAGGAAAGCTCGTGTCTTCATCGTCTCTGCGTCAGTTGGAACTTCCTGTGTTTTCTCTGTCTAGTAATTTCTTCAACTTCTTGTAGATGTTTGAAATCCTAGAGGAACTTGGTTTCTCAACCCCACTACTTTATTTTCTAGTAGAGTATAGATTGTCTAGTTTTTTTTTTTTTTCTTTTTTCGTTTATTTTATTTTTTTTCTGTTTTGCTGTTTTGAAGTAGGGTTAATAAGGTACTGGAAAGAAAGAATCTGACCCAGTATTTGCTGCTGTTAGAAATTTGGGGCATTTTCTTACGACTACATTAGTTAACGTTGGCCTGTTAAATATTTTTTTATATATATATACCCTCTTTTATGTATGTAATGGCTCTGTGGTTTGAACTTACTATTAGAACTTACAGTCATGTTTAATTACCTTTATTATGCTGAAATGCCTAGATCTTTGCATCTTGTGGACAATATTGTCAATCTTTGTCCTCTTTTGTACATAATATTTGTAATTGATGGACAAGTGCTCATGTTTTTCATTTTCAAAACAAGGAAATTGTGAGAGAATTGTTCTTATATATGGTACTATTTTGTTGGGCATGAGACAGCGAAAGGTGTCATCTTGTGTTGTGTGGTACAAGTTATGCCTGAAGTTGCAATTTTTCAGGGATTTTTTTACCTCAAGTCTCACTGAAATCTCACCCTCTATGTGAAATATATTATTAAAATAAAGAAAATAAAGGGTTAAAATTGTTACAACTTTATCCGCTAAAGAGGAAAGCCTAAACATGTTAAAGCCACACCTGTACATAATTAATGACTCACCAAAGATTTTGAATGTCTCAAATAGGATCTTGATAAGGTGATGGTCAGTTTTTGTCTAATGTTTGTTTCTGTTTGATAGAGATCTGTACTTAAGTTAGGGAAAGAATACAATATAATATATCTCTATAAAAAGAATTTGTAATTTTTGAAAAATAAAACTAAAGATTATTTTTAAAAAAATAAAAGTAAATAAAAAAAAAAGAAGAGGGGGGGCCATGTCCAAGGAAACTCTTTAAGAGTGGATAATATGCCAAAAATTAGGCAGGCTCAGAATAACTTTTTTTTTTTTTTTCCTTTTTTTACTCTGGTTTTTGAAGGTAAGTTTTATGTGTGATCAAATTTGCTTCCTTTCAATTGCTTCCTCAAATGGTTGACACATATTGTTTTGTTCCATCCATAAAGTTCTTTAAAAGAGCTGGATAAGATTGGTACAAATTTTGGAAATGATTGAGCACTGATATTTCTCCCAAAGCTTTTCATGTGGATATTAAAGAAGCTAATGCTACAGCTCATTGTCTAGCCTCTTATGCAAAGAATAAATATTGTTCATTAGTTGTGGTGCTTCACTTCTGGCCATCTTGTCCTCACTATGGATAAGCTATCAATTTAATTTATTTCTTTTCATAATTGTAATTCATGTGTACAAAATCATGTACTTATAGGTAAAAGAGACTTATGTGTTGTGGTCCTCTTTTTTACTTTTGGATTTTTCTCTTGAAAGTTATGAAGAGAGAGATGGAAGAAAAGGGGTAAGATTAGTATAAAAGAGAGATGAGAAACAATTGTATGTGTTACATTCAGCCAGAAATAATAATAATAATAATTTTATGTAATACTAAATTTAAAAAATAGTAATAATAATTTATGTAATACTAAATATTGGATTATCTAACAGTACATCATAAGTATTTAGTTTAACTACTTAGAGAAAATAACCATGAAACGTCAGATATGTCAATAAACAACATGAAAAGTGGGGAAAAAAAAAAAGGAAAAGGTTATAAGCATGAGAGCTGCATTAATTAAGGACTCTTAATCTTCTCTAATTAGCCATAATATCTCTTATACAAGTTAGTCTCATACACTGACCAATGAAAATCCTCAATCATGAGTCTATGAGCCATCATGTGTTGGTGTTTCCGAGCAAAAAGGATAAGACAGAGAGAGAGAGAGAGAGAGAGAATCATTTGATCAGTCAATTGTAGAGAAGCTGACGTGTCATCAGATTATTGGTCAAATTTGGAAGCCACAATCAGAGATGGACACGTGGCAAACTCCAACTGTATGTGACAGGAAAAATATATCTATTGTGGCGGCTGCAAATTCCACTTCTCAATCCACCATATGTGTTGGTTCGTTTTAGGTCAATGAAGAAAGAAAAATAATATATTTATAAACTTAAAATTAAAAGCAATAAAAATTTACTTAAAAATGCTAAAATATTATTAAAATTTTATTGACATATCGTTTTTGAGATAACGACAGATAATTTTTTGAAAACGACGGATCTCTATACCCCTCGTAATATAGGTACCGACACTAATATGTGCAAGTGTGGGATTTTTTTTTCTTTTTTTCTTTTTTCATTAGAATGTCAAATTTGATACTAATGAAGTACTATTTCTCATCAGTTATATTGGCGCCATTTTATTATTTTGTATTGCCTAATGTTTTAATCATTCAATGTATTTAGAGCTTGGACTGTAATGGGTGAGTGAGAGATATAATAAAATTCTATATTTTATTTATTTATAAATATAAGTTTCATATTGAAAATAATTATGATAATTATGTTCCTAATTTCGGATACATTATGGTTATACTATATACAATTTTTTTTTTTGGGTTATTAGATTATATTGACTTATGTTAAAGGAAAATATAGACGACACACTGTACAGAGCTTAATTAGTGTTTACATATTGGTGTCTATATATATATATATATATTTAACATATAGAGATGTGATATATATATATATATATATATCTCCTCTTTCATAATACAAGAAATAAAAGATTATAAGATTAAGAGTTTTAACTTTTGATGGTACAAGTACTAGCTTATAAAATAATTTAGTGCGGCAGTTAGTAATGATTAAGCTGAGTGCTTAAAGCACTTCATATAATTATAACTTGCTTATATATGTGTTTGATAAATATGTGAAAACCCCTAGTTCAGCTAATTAGGTACACTGGTACAGTTTGCATCTGGTTTGGCAGACTCCTTTAAAGGTCAGCTTCAACTTCATTTGTTAATTAATGAAAAATATTCTAAAAAATTTAGAGATCATTTGGTAAGCAATTCGGATACCAAAAATTTTGATTCAAGTACTCTTGTTATACTTAACAAAAAAAAATTTTTTGTTAAATACCTAAATTTTTAACTTAACTATTATTTCTATAGTGCCTTAATACTCTTACTGCAGTAGAATGAAAGTTGACTCAAATTTATTATATTGTATGTAGGGGTGTACATCAACCCGAGCAACCCGAAGACCCAACCCAACCCAAAAATACGGGTTCAAAAGTGAAAATTTTTCATTTCGGGTTCATTTAGTTTGCACCTATGAATGACGGGTTGGGTTGAAATTCTAAAATTTCGAACCCGACCAACCCAACCCAACCCAAACTTTTTAAATATTTATCTAAAATTTATATATGTTAATACAATATGAAAAATATGAAGACATTAATCTTTTCTTAAAAGTTTTGCTTAAAAAAAATATTTGTTTGATTCATATAAATACTTGTTCGTCGACTCACTCTTCCTTTCTTAAACCATTTTCTTTCATTCTTTTTACTAAAATCGCCATCATCTCATTTTGTATTTTCTATATATGTCAATAGTTTGTCTTTTCATCAATTTTTATATTCTCTATTTGATTATAAAGATTTATATATAATTTTCTAATCAATTATTGTTAGATTATTCATTTCATCAATTTATGAGAATTTTTTTGAGAAACTAATATAAGCTAAGCATTGTTCGAACATATGAAATATGAATTAAAATTATTAGTACCAACCCGACAACCCAACCCAACCAAACCCAACCCAACTCATTTTAGTTTTTATTCAGACGGGTTGTCATTATTATTTTTTACAATGGGTCGTAAAACCTTCAACCCGAACTCTTTGGGTTGGGTTATAATTATCTTAAACCCAGCCCAACCCAACCCACGTACACCCCTAATTGTATGTGCTTGTGACCAAAAGAAGGATTGATGCGGCTATAAGCGTGAAAGAGAGAGAATTATTATGAGTTTGTAATGGTTAAGAAAGTGATGAGATCGGGGTTATTTACGTGGAGATAGCTAGCAAAAGCAATTGTCAGTATTAAAGAGTGTGAGTAGTTCCATTCACCATTGGGATGAGTTAGTAGCCGCACCCACACGAAGAGAGAGGAGCGAGAGAAGAGTTGTGTAATTGAGTTTGGGTATTGGTGAGTGATTAAAAAACGTTGAGTGTGTAATATGTAGTCAAACTATTTAAATAGTTGTATCTTCTCTATCTTATTGTTGTGTTTCTCGCGTGTGCATTTGCATTTGTGTGGAGTGGCGAATTTTTCCACAAATTTTAAGAAAAATACTTGATTACTTGTTTACTTAAATCAAGCATGCTTACTTCAAGAAGCGTAACGTCGGGCAAATGAGTATAGACAGTTTGTATAATTGAGTTTAGGTTGGTGAGCGATTAAAAAGTGTTGAGTGTGTAATTTGTCAAACCACTTAAATAGTTGTGTCTTCTCTATTTTATTATGGTGTTTCTCGCATGTGCATTTGCGTTTGTGTGATGTGATGATTTTTTTCAAAAAGTTTTAAGAAAATATGTGATTACCTGTTTACTTAAATTTAGATTGCGCCCTTCAAGGAGCGTAGCAAATAAGTAGCTTATGTTTACAATGGTACGTTTTTTAGTTTGATTCTTGAAAAGTATGAGAAAAAACAAAACTAATTTGGGCATTGACCTGCCTGTTTAAAAAAAAAAAAAAAAAAATCAAGCATGTTTACTTAAAGGGGACTTCATTTTTTTTTAGGTGAAAATTTAAATTTTCATTCTAAATAAAATTAGTTTATTCTAGCAAAAAATAAAATAAAACAAGTTAGAATTTAGATTAATGATAACGAGCATGATATCGAACACTTATTTTGGTAACCAAAATGCAATCTCTGAGAAACCATTAAGGGCTCGTTTGGCAAACGGGTTCAAACTGTGACAATTTGAAATTTTTTCATTTGAATTGGAAAATTTGAATTGGGTAATTTGAACGAAAAATTTAAATTGTTGTTTGGGTCAAATAATCTTATTTGAATGTATTATTTGGATTGTTGTTTGGGTAGATGTGACATGTGTGATGTTGAGTAATAAAAAGAGTAGTTGAAATGTCAAATCAAAAAATACTATTCAAAATGGATTCAAACTGTTGAAATTTGAGGGGGAGAAGAATTTGATTTTGAAGGATTTGAATGACTTTTTCTCATTTGGATTTTATCCAAAAAAAAGTTACCAAACGACGATTTAGATTGACAAAGTCGTTTGAATTGCCCAAGATGAGTTCAAACCCATTTGCCAAACATACCCTAATTCTCAGGATTTGGTTCAATAGTCTGTCAAGGTTCTGATGAGTAATCAATGTGTCCATCGTTTTTTGTCGGCTTAGGTTGGTGACGACCGATTTGTTCTCATTAGAGAGAAAAATATGGTAATTTATTGCTAAAGCTCAAGCATTTATTTGTCATCTATTCTGCCAAAAAAAAAAATCAATAATTTTAAGAGTACTTTAAAGTAGTATTTTTGTTTTTAGCAGTAGTTTTTTCTTAGTTTATTTATTAGGGATAAATTGATTTGTAACGTAAAAATGTCTCAACCCAAATTAACTCAACCAATATATGTTGTTTTTTAGGTTAAAATTAATTGTGTACGTATGGATTGGACTGGATTGGCATCAATTTAGTTAAAAACAATTATAGTTTTTTGACCATTGAAATCTATAGGGGTTTATCCACAATAACGTAGGTACGTAAGGTATGCGATTGGCTAAAAAAACAAAGTTAGACCATAACTCTTTGCTATATGACCATTAGGCATTTAATAACATGAGATCATATATAAATAACCACCTATATACTCAAAGATGGCGGTGTAGGGATGACAATTTTTTCCCCTCTTTTTGGACCGGAAATGCAGGGTTTTTAGGGGGAATGAAACTGGGACGGAGACAATTTTTATCCTTTATATGGAGATGAAACAAGAAATATAATATTGCCTCATTTCCTCTATTAGATATTTGATTATTTTCTAATTCGTATTTCTAGAAAATAACCAACGTTTTACAATTAAAAAACTAGCTATTAGTCTTTAAAAAACTAAGAATATAAGGATAAAATCACAATATTATGTAGTTAATAAAAATAAATATTCCTTAATTAATGAAAAAATTAGTCATTTTTTAAAATATTATTTGAAAAATGACTATTGGCATAATAATCTCATCTAAAAATAAGTATACGTGATATTTACAATTATTGTATATTTTGATGAGGTATATGGGTCATTTAAATTTTAGGTTAAATTTAATTAGTTTTTTTTTAAGGATATTTTATTTTCATATTGAATTTTTAACCCAAAAAAAAAGATTTATATTGACTAAATGAGACTAAGATAGAGAATGGCCCTCTATTAATAAATAGATAATAATCATCTATTAGCCGTATAATAATAATCTAAATTTATCACATGATTTTGTAAATTTTTCTTATTACGTATATGACAATACATCACTAATATTTGACTAAAGAATCACATTGTTCTCGTACGAATATTCTATTGATAAAAACAGATAAAAGTGAAACAAAGTCAGTTCATGATGAGCAACCTTTTTATCCCTAATGCACTTTTAGCACTGTTAATACTGCACGTGGACTACCCACGTACAAATCACAATAATGTATGAAAAGTCACTGCTTTATCAAAATCTAGGTGCTAAAAAGCATAAGCTGCATTAAAAAAAGAAGAAAAAAATACATTGTAGTAGGCTATAATGCTATATAATTGACAATGTAGGGGATATATCTGAGAGATAATCTTTTGAGATTTTACAACGGACCATAATTAGTCATTTCAAAATTCAGGTTCGAAGAATTTAGTCCAAAAATATTAAAATTAAAAAAATAATCATCTAATTTAAAATAAATATTTTAATAGTAAAAGATATTTATGATAATTATTTTAAAAAATTGTTCAAATCAAATAAAAAAATCTTAAAAATTCGATTTTTTTAACTCAAGAAAATAAATCAAATCTGTCATTGTCAAAATTTTCATCAACTGTTATTAAAAAAAAATAAAAATGATTAATTTTTTAAAATTTTCAAACTAAGGCTAATTTCTAAAAAATTAGTCTAAAGTTTGGCTAAATTCTCAAAAATCTTTATTTTAATACCTATTAATGTGGTAATTGAAGTGTTATATTTTGATTGATTGAATATCAAATCTTTATAAAAAAAAGTGATAAACACTCACTAATAATAATATGACACATAAATTAGTATTAAAAAAAATAAACACTTACTAATAATAATATGACACATAAATTAATATTAAAAAAATTAATAATATAATTGATATGTCAAATACTATTCATTTCAAGAACGTGCGTGTTAAGAAATTTTAATACAAACGACTAGGGTCTACTCGTTTGCATTTCCCAAAGAACAATTAAAAATACAAAAAAGGACAAAGCTAACTGTTAATATTCCAGCAATATTGGATATCTAAAATGTATATGTAAAATAAATAAAAAAAAAATTGTTATCAAAAGATGCCCTTAACTGGTTATAGGTTGTCCAAAAATTTCCATATCTTCAAGTGCATGCTCCAAAAGAAGTCAATATATATATATATATATATATGGCTGTTTCCATCTGATAATTAAGGACCAAATTTCAGGTTTCTGAGAAGGAAGGATCTCAGAAAATGATAAGATGTGGCTATTATTTTTTGGCATAATATTACTCATTGGCTGGTTATTTTCATTCTGTTACTTAATTATATGTTGTAGCATTTTAGTGGCTTTGATCCAAAGCAAAAGACTTAAATAAAGCTCGCTATCATATTCTTATGCATCATAGAAGAAAATATACTTCTCTACATTTCCTAAAATCATTATTTAAAGTAAAAGAAGAGCATGATTGTATCGTGTCCAAAATTTAAATGTGTTTGTCCAAAATTTAAAAGTATGCTCTCCTCTTTCTTATCTTATTAAACAGTAATGATTCTGATGAATAGTATAAAATTGTATTTTCAAACATAAAAAAGGAGAGCCTGATAATACCTAATTATGTATCCACTTTTCCTCTACCAATATTGTTGGATACGATTATAATATAATACATCTTGTCTTTTTATTTATTTATTTATTTTTTTAATGTTTAGACCAGCACTAACGCATCTCATTAATAAAATTGACACATGACTAAAAATTTAGAAATTTACCTACCGAGTTTTGGTCTTCTCTCTTAAACTCTCCTCTTAAGGGATCGAATATATTTTATTAAAAGACACTAAAAATAAATTAAAGCATTAAGTTACGACCATAAAAAAAGCAAAGCTAAAATTTAAAAAAAATAATAATAAAAATCCTATAAGGCTACCAATGAAAATGTGACCTTATTTAAAATCCTTATTCAGGAAAATCCATAAGAAAAAGTCTAAGAAAAGAAAAAAAATTGCATGACTAAGAAATAATTAGTAAATCTATTAAAAGAAATTATAACATGATATTTTCTAGCAGCGAGCGAAGCAAATTTTGTAAGAATGTCAAATTACTAATTTTGTGCTTTTGAGAAGCAGCCGCATTAGATATTAATCTATCCGCAACACAATTCTCTTCTTCTCTTTGAAGTAAATTACAAGAGCTTCCATTGAAATATATTGTTACTTAAATAATAGGGAATAAAATTGTAAGCTATATAGTACAATTTCTATAAACAAGTAATTTCTCTCTTTTTAAGGAATTTTTGGCAGAAAAATTAATTCCCTTGTTTACTATTCAAAGTCATTTTTGTGTAATTCAATCGGTAAAGAAAAAACAGAAATATAAAATGAGTTGGGAAAATGACCAATATTTCTATATTTATAATTTAATAAATAGATATTGTAATGAAAAAAAATCAATTTTACCAAATTTATGTTAAAATTATAGCAGAGTTTTGTGTCTTGTATATTTAATAAATTAACAAGTAAATTAAAGAACAGAAAAATTACTTGAAACTCATTTAAAAAAATTTAACGATGTTATTAATTTTTTTGTTAGAAATTGTTCAAAATAATTTTGTTTTGAATTATCGTTTTTTTTTTAGGGAATTTGAATTTGTCATTAACTACAGTTTCTGTAAAGGTCTTTTTGCCCTTTCAAGAAAAAGAAAAAGAAAGAATGTTTACTTCTTTTGTTCTTCTTTTTTTTTTTTGGGTGGGGGTTGAAAAAAGTTCTTTTATATTTTGCATGGTAAAGGATATATATTATATAATTGCAAACATTTTCGTTATTTCCTGCATTCCTACCATAAGTGGAAAGTCATAATTTCAAGTACAAAGCATATTAAATGCACATGCCTATGTCTTTTACTATTATCATTAATAAAGGAAACAAAATGAAAGGTTAAAAAAAAAAAGAGTAATCTTTACCCATCAAAAAAATATACTAGATCCAAATTATAAAAAATATAAAATACACACACAAGATCCAAAGCTTATTTTCCATTAAAAAAAAAAAAAAAGTCCAAAGCTTATTCTCTTGCAATGTGTCCTTTATTTTCCCATCCACCAAACAAGCCATCACCAAGTATGAAAAAAAATTGCCACAAAATTATTTGGAGAAATTCTATAATAAATTTTTTTTTTATGATAAAAAATAATTTTAAATTGTCAGATTCACATTTTTAAGATGCGAGACCCACTAAAAAAGTAAATCTGATAGTTCAAAATTATTTTTCACTAAAAAAAAAAAAACTCATCACAAAGTACTCAATTATTTGTTCTTTAATTTTTTTTTCTTTTCTTTTCTTTTTTTTTTTCCCATAAGATTTGTCCTTTTCTTTTTAATATCGAGAAAAATGTCACAATGGCACAAACTTTCCCGTGAATGTGACAAAGTAGATTACTTAAAAAAGTGATCTTCAATTCATTCACTTCTCTTCGTTCTCTTCCTCTTTTTTCCTTATGTCGGTCCCGAAATCAAAAGGCCACAATTATTGCCTTATTTACACAATTGCCACAATGGTCGGTCCCGTGTTTCATGTGTTGGGATTGTGACTCAAAAGCTCTGGAAAATGAAAAAAGTCAGAAAAAGGGCATTCTTGTAAAGTTACACTAAATTCCGCTTCCCCATTTTTTTTGTATATTCCAAAAATGGAATTATACAAGAATATCAACTCAGTAGACAAGATATTCTTGTATGGTCTACGAACCGATCAAAAAATATATTTCATATATTCCATTTATACTTATCAAACTACACTTGGATTGAATACACAAAACTACCCCTTTTTCATCTTTATCAAAATAAAAAAAAAAACACAAGTTTATAATATTAATCGCTCAACTAAAATTCTGTGATCTATCCTCAATTTATAGTTTTACTTGGATTTTTTTTTTCAATAGTAAAGTTCTACCAAGGTTCTTAACAGTCACGTTTTTATTTTCAAAAATTACAAATACTCACATTTGATCTACATAATAAAGATAGTTTAAACGATGGATCCATTTTGCATTACTTTTATAATAAGGTATATTAAAATGTTAACCCTCATTACTTCTAAAAGTAGTATAAGCATTTGACAACACAAAACCTTTGATCCTAAGTAGCTCTCTCTCTCTCTCTCTCTCGACATAATAGAATTAATATCGTTTATTACCAAGTAATAGGAAAAAAAATATGTTATATTACCTAGAATGCCATAAACTAATTTTACAAAAATAACCAATTTTTTTAAATAGAAAAACTACAAATGGAAATTCCATAAACTAGGAGAACAATATAAAAACATTTAAAAATCATCGAATTTATAAACTTGCCTATGATTCAAGAATAAAATGTAATTGTTTCAATTTTTATTTTATTTTTTTGTTTCCTTTAAACTCCCTTGGTACGAGATTAATTGTGATACAACCACCACCTTTGCGTACTACTCAATTATAAGCTTATTTAATAATTAATAATATGATACAAAATAAATAAACAAATAAGTAATTGACTTTTCTAACCCTTACAAACCAATTAACAATTTGACTTCATTATTAATTATTTATTTATAAATTTATTCTTCTTAAACCCATAAAAACAGAGAGTGACAACGACGTTTGCAATAACATCACCAACGCGGTTGATAACTTTCATGCGATTGGAACACATTTATGATTTTACCTCCGACGACCTAACCGCGGTTAAAAAGTAACTCAACCATGGTTAAAAAATTACAAAACTGAAAATAATAATAATAATAATAATAATAATGTAGAGAGAGAAAGTTGATGTCTTGGTGGCCTTGCTTGTCATCTTCTCTCTCTCCGAGCCACCACTCCATTGTTCTGATTCTCTCTCTCTCTCTGTCCCTCTCTCTCTCTCTGGAAACTGGTGAGAAAGAAAGAGAAAATTTAAGGGTTTGCGAAGAAAATATAAAAGTTTTTGAGATCTTTTAGAGTTTGCACGAGGGCCTAATTCCATGGCTTTTTACCACAAAGTTAATTGATCATCAATTTCAATCATCATATCAAGAGGTACTGTGTGGTTTTTTTTTTTTTTTTCTTTGTGCTCCAGTGTCAAAAAATTCCCTTCTTTTCACTTCTTTTTTTCAAAAGCCTCTTGGTTTGTTGGACTTTGTTTATTGGTGGTTTTTCTCATCTGGGCATCTGAGAAAGTGGAGTGAAAATGAAGTTGGAGATTGGTTTTTGGGTATTGAAATTCACTATGTTTTAAATACTACTTAATGTCTTGCTATTATCAGATTCATGTCATGTACTTGCTTTTGTAGACTAATGAAAGTTTTGTTCACATTAAAAAAAATTTAGACTTTAAGGTTTCTCTTTCTTCCTTTGTTTTTTTTTTCTTCAGAATTTTGTATGAATCTTTAGTTTTTCAATTTTGGGTGGAGAAGTTGAATCTGGAGGTTGTGGATTTTTTTTTTTTTTGCTATTGCTATTTGTAACGATGGTTTTTACAAGGAAATTCTTTGTCAGAGAAGATATTTAATCATGGTAATTATCTCGTTGATTGTTGTATATATATGAGGCTATAAGTGTAATTACGTGATTTTATTTTTCCAACCCTTTTCTAGCCTGAGAAAAAGCTGATTTCTTTAACAATTTGTTTGTAACTTGATTCGGTTCGAACTCTTGAATTGTTCCTTTTCTTTTGTCATGTCATGTCAATAGTTATTGCTTTGTTTCTTTTCTTTTCATTTTAATTTTTTTTTCTTTAAGCTATAATGACTTTTCATCTAGATTTGCTATAACATTCAATTATGGTCATAAATTACCAATCCAGTGTATCAATAAAGTAACAAAAGTTGTTATTTCCATTTGTTCAGATTGCAGGAGATCTGATCCAATCCAACTTTTAAGGCTTAAAACTGCTTTAAGCTATAGATTTAAGTCACCTGAAGCTGTTTCAAGTTGGCTAATTCGCAGCTCGGGTTGGTGCGGATGGGAATTTTCGAGGACATGGCGGGGTTCTCCGGTAATTTCGACTTCCTTGCGGAGCCTCCCCGGGAGGCCGAGGAGGCGCTGGAGACCGAGCCGGAGGCGGCGGGGGAGGAGGACTACAGCGACGAGGAGATGGACGTTGACGAGCTCGAGAGGAGGATGTGGCGGGACCGAATGCTGCTGCGGCGGCTCAAGGAGCAGAGCAAGGGGAAGCAGGGCGTGGACGCCGCGAAGCAGCGGCAGTCGCAGGAGCAGGCGCGGCGGAAGAAGATGTCGCGGGCGCAGGACGGCATCCTCAAGTACATGCTGAAGATGATGGAGGTCTGCAAGGCGCAGGGCTTTGTGTACGGGATCATCCCCGAGAAGGGGAAGCCCGTGAGCGGCGCATCGGACAATCTCCGGGCCTGGTGGAAGGAGAAAGTGAGGTTCGACCGCAATGGCCCGGCGGCGATTTCCAAGTACCAGGCGGATCACTCGATCCCGGGGCAGAACGAGGACTGCAGCGCCGTGGCGCCCACTCCCCACACCCTGCAGGAGCTCCAGGACACGACGCTTGGCTCGCTCTTGTCGGCTCTGATGCAGCATTGCGATCCGCCGCAGAGGCGGTTCCCGTTGGAGAAGGGCGTCGCGCCGCCATGGTGGCCGTCGGGTGGCGAGGAGTGGTGGCCTCAGCTCGGGCTGCCGAAGGACCAGGGGCCGCCGCCGTACAAGAAGCCTCATGACCTGAAGAAGGCCTGGAAGGTGGGCGTGCTCACGGCCGTGATCAAGCACATGTTCCCCGACATTGCGAAGATTCGCAAGCTCGTTCGGCAGTCGAAGTGCTTGCAGGACAAGATGACCGCCAAGGAGAGCGCCACTTGGCTGGCGATTATAAACCAGGAAGAGGCTCTGGCCCGGAAGTTGTACCCTGACAGATGTCCGCCAATGACGGCCGGGGGCGGGGGTGCTTTTGTAATCAGCGACGCCAGTGATTACGATGTCGAAGGGGTGAATTTCGAGTCTAATGTTGACGTAGAGGAATGCAAGCCCCGGGATGTTAGTCTTTTCGAAATTGGGGCGAGAGACAGGCTTGTGATGCAGCCGATGGTGGCGCCTAAGATCAAGGGAGAGATCATCGAAACGAATTCGGATTTTGCGCATAAGAGAAAGTCCCCGGCCGAAGAGCCGCAGATGATTTTGGATCAGAAGATCTATACCTGCGAGCACCCTCAGTGCCCATACCGCGATTACCGACTCGGGTTCCTCGATAGGGCCTCGAGGAACAATCACCAGATGAATTGTCCGTACCGGTTTAATTCTTCCCAGGCTTACGGGATGCCAAGCTTCCAAGCTAACAACGACAAACCGGCGCCGTTCTCGCTGCCCTTTTCCCAACCGAAGCCACTGCCTGCGCCGATGATCCAAGCGGCTCACGCACAAGCAAGCGTTTCGGGTCTCGGTCTTCCAGAAGACGGGCAGAAGATGATCTCCGAGCTCATGTCATTCTACGACACCAACACGCCACAGCAGAGGAAAAGCCTAAATCCCGGGAATTTCAGCGAAACAGAGCACCGCGACCCACCGCAGCAAACCTTTCAATTCCAGATGGACAACGGCTATTACAATCCGGGCGTAGTTTTGGGCAGCAACAACGCGTCCGGGCAAACCAACATTGCCTCGCACCACACAGTTTTCCCATCATCGGACGGCCCGTTCGACCAATGCAAGCCATTCGATCCTTCGTTCGAAACCCCCCCGACGAGCGATAACATCACAGACCTAAGATTCGGCTCGCCTTTTAACCTCCCTCCCGGCGAGTACACCTTGGATACACTTCCGAAGCAAGATGTCTCGCTGTGGTACCTCTGAAACCAGAAACCGAAATTCGCATTAGGCTTTGTTTGGCTTGCCTGATTTCCGCCTTATTCGGGCAAGGGCTGTACATTCCTCAAGAGGAAAAAGCTCATTTCCAATTTTCTTAGTCTTAATTAGCTGAACCTTAAAACTCATTTTGGTTGATCTCTTTAGTTAGTTATCTAAAATCTTGAACTTTGTGTCTCATAGGGTTATTTGAGCCTCTCTTTCTATACAGTACTGAAGTTAGCTGTGAAGGGACTTAAAAAAAAAAAAAAAAAAAAAACTCGTCCCAATAATTTCACCTCTGTTGTTGAAATGTAGGGTTGTTATTATCAACTATGGATGTTGTTATGTTATTCTATAGACAACAAATACTTCTCCAATATATGTAACTCTTCTATCATGTTTTAAATGTCACATATATAGTGGGTTCTTGTGAATATTGTACCAATCTTTCACTTTGGTTCATTCTTTGATATGTCACATTTGAATTGGTCTGGTTGTCACTAATAGCGGTGGAAATTGAGCCATGCAGGTTCATTCATGTGCCAGTTGGGGAAAGGGGAAAAAAAAAAAAGGGGTTCATTCATGTGCTGAATAATTCAAATGGACCCTCTTTTCATAATGGGCATTATTGCTTTTTTTTTTTAATTTTTTTTGGGTAGGTTTGTGAGAGCATAAATGACCCACTAGTTGAGTGATGTTGAAATCCCAACAAAAATTAGGATAACGATGTCCCATGGTCTCTGTCGTTTAGTGCTGGTTAAAGATTAGTCTGACCCAATTGGAGTTTGACCAGTAGGTTATTGTAGTAATTAAGACCTTTGTCAAGCCTCTCTTGTGGATGAGAAGTTATTGATTAGAGCCGAGTGGTCCCCTAAAGCCATGTTTGGCACGAGGTAAAATTAGCAAAGATACTTTAAAAAAAGGAAAATTATAAAGGGAAGATAAGAGGAAGAAGCTCCAATAGGACCAAAAAAGAGTTTGGTCAAAGTTAGGCGGCTATGAGAGCAACGCCGATTTTTAACCGAATTTAAGACGAATCTGTGATGGGTCTTAGGCATGAAAAATATAACTTCTAGAAATAAGTTTGTATGGCTTCATTACTTGGTTCCATAATATGATCCATTTTAGGAGAAATTCTCGAGCGACGTTCACTAATAAAACTAATTTGGTTTATAATTGTTTTTCACTTGCTTGAGAATCTCTCGCAGTTCGAAGTACAAAATATGAACAAATTGATTCGTCACAATTCTAATGCAATTATAAGTGTGAGTGTTGTCTAAGTATATATAGATAATATATTCTTCCATTCGAGAAAAATCTGCCGTATCAAAGGTGAAGAGAAAAATTAAAAATAAAATGAAAAGAACATGGATATAGACGTGTGGTTTGATTTATTATTATTAGAAAGATATTTGCTTTTCTCAATTCAATAGAAATCAAAGAAGTGAATGGTGAATATGGTCTTAACAGCGAGGAATATGCTAAAAGGAACAAGTGAACCTTTTTTTTTTTTAATGTGATTTTAAAACCCGTCATATTTTCTGGTAAGTATTTTTTTTTTCAGAAAAACAAAAGGTTTTTAAACAAAATATTGATTTAAGTAATTTAGCATTTCATCATTCAAATGGTTTGCTTTGATGATAAATTAGGTCTTCACTCTTTAGAAATTATGTTCCCATGAAAAAACAAAAACGGGAGACGGGTACCGATTTCCGTCTCTCGTTTTGTAGGACTATGACTGTAGGACAAGATTTTGCTAGTATTTTTTGAAAGTCCAGATGATTTGAAGTCAATTTCCTCGTATAGTGTGAATATTTGGATGATTGAAAATTATTTAAAATTATTATGACTATTCATAATATTAACACGCATAATGATTTTGAATAACGCTAAATCATTCAAATATTTACATCAAACGAGGTAATTAAAGTTAACTAACTATCTCACGTTATTGGAAATTGTTGAACAAGCTGTATCTATAGAGTATAGACTATATGCATGTGTAGAGGAACCTGAAAAGGGGCATAATGTGAAAAAATATCAAAATTATTTTAAAAATTTTATAATTATGGCGATAAATTCAATTAGTTACAAAAGGGAATATAGCTACTATTTTTAGTTTTTTTTTTGGGGGGGGACAAATATGAAAATCTTTCTAAAATGTCAGGCAAAATTTAAATTTTAATAATTTAAAGCTAAAAAAGAGAGGACCCGGTCCTGTACCCATTTTTGCGTGTAAAACGAAGAACGGGTACACACACATCCCCCCGTTACCCTCATAGTATGGGTATAGGAATGGGTACGAAACCCCTACCCGTTTTCTCGTCCATTTTGAGCCTCTTTAAGAAAAATTAAAAGTTAAATAATACTAGACATTTTTTTTTTTTTTTGAGTCTCGAACGTTAGATTTTAAAGGGGAAAAAAAAAAAAAAAAAAAGAAAACAGGTGGGACGACAACTCGTTTCCCTTAAAAAACAGGTACAGGAATACCCTTTTCCCTTGAAAAACAAGAACAGGTGTATGAATCTATTGTCGTTTTTCACAGGAAATAGGTACAAGTTCCCCCTCCCTCTTTCTCAGCTCTACTTAGGATGACAGAGGCCTCAATGGACGGTGCTCTTGATGTGAGTCAAATTTAAGTATTTAACTATAGTACAACATTATGAAAAAAGGCAAATAAAAAATAAAAATAAAAGAAAGAAAAACACTACTAATTTATTGATTTTGGTTGGAAGAGTTTTTATTTATTTATTTATCGTGTTGCCTCGTTTTGAATTAATAATGACCCAGTTGAGGCTTTGGCTAAACTACGTAAAAGCTTGTTCTCTGTTTTTTTTTTTTTTTAGAACATTTCCAATGCAATGCCAAATTTATGTACCAATGTGAAAATTTAATATTTTGACATAAAAAATATTCTTTAATTAATTGTCTAAGCTTGTGTTTGGGCAAATTATTTTATCCATCCCATTCTATTTTTTGGGATGGAAAAAATGATTTGAAAATTATTTGGAATGATTTGAAAAAAATGAAGTTGAATGGTTTGACTTTGCAAATTTTGAGGTGGTATAAATGGTTGAGGTTTAAATAATAGGGATTTGGAAAGTTGAAAAAAAAGGGTTGAAAAAAAATAGAATAGAATGGAATGATTTGTAGGATTAGAAAGTTGAATAATTTGGAATAGTATGAAATGTAATGGAATGAGTGGAATGATTTGTCTAAACATGGGGTAATTTGACATTAAATTTGATAAATGCTACTATATATAGTGCCAAATTTGATATCAAATATAACATAATGCCAAATTTTAGCATTTAAAATAAAACATTAATTGATCAATTTTTAGACATTTAATTAAAATTTAATATTTTATTTAAAAAAGTTTAATCTTACCAATAAATTATTATGACTATTTATAATCTTATTTACTATTAGTTAGCATCAACTATTTTTGTTAGTTTTTGCAATTAAAAAATAATAAAATAACAAAATAGCATTTGAAATAACATTGTGCAATGAAACATCAAATGTCAAATATTACATTTTTATATTCTTGACTGCTAAATTTAGTATTGGTATTGACATTTGCATTGGAGATGGTTTTATATTATCCTGCAAATGGATGAGAAGTTTGATTCAAGAAGCCCAGACGCACAATTCCAGAAATTCAGTACCGTAAGTAGCACTGGTGTCCCTATAAGAACGCACACTTCTCAGTTTAATATTTTGCCTCTACTAAGACACATTGGAAATCCAAGCCATTAGTCGGTCTCCGGCAACTCCGAACTTGGCAAAAGCTCGGGGAAACGATTACCTCGACTAAGAAACATATGGCAAATCTAGGGCATGGGCAAAACCCAAGCAAAATGGAGGTCATTGCGGACAAAAGCGCTCCACCTTATCCATGTAGAAATATAGTTTTTTCAACTCATACAACATAGAGAAATGGGACAAAAGAAAATGTAAACTCAGGAAAAAAAACATCTCATACTTATAAAGCACAACTATCAGTGAAACCATAAACAATTCAGCTCTTCTCAGTTGGTAAGCTCCATAATGGCGGAAACAATGTCTCCTTCCGCAGCCTTCAGTGCTTTCACGGCCTTTGGCCTCGTTACCCCGGCTTGTGTCATGACCAACTCGATATCCTTCGGCTCCACTCCAGTGTCGTCTACTTCTTCGTCGTCCTGGGCCACAGCTGAGGTGTCGGGTTTGGAGATCACGTTGCTGAGATCTGGAGCCTTGAACTGCTCCGCAGCCTGTGTTTGGAGCTGCGAGCTCAGGTCCTCGATTTTGGCCTCCCCAAAGATCACGTATGTGTCCGATGTCGGGCTCTTGAAAACATCGGGTTTCGAGATGACGAACAAGATCTGATTCATGTAGAGCATATATGTTAATTCGGGAATCGAATCGACAGCAGAAGTAAATTAAACCAATGAGAAAAAATACAAACATTCTTGCTCTTTTTGACAGTCACACGGCTAACACCAGGGATTGGTTTCATCCCGAGTTTTAGCATTGCTTTTCGACTTTTCTTTTCACTTCTACTCTGCTTTGACCTACCACTTCCGTCTCCTTCGTGCCCTGTCAAGAAATTAGATGATGAAATTAATTCAAATCGTAAAATATTAAAATATAAAAAGATCAGGTCATGTATGTAACAGGTCCAAACTCGGGTGGAAAGTATGCTTTACTCTTTTCTTCTTTGGCCTTTCAATACTTTTCGAAAGACAAATAACAGAGGTAGCACATAGATTGAATTTTTTTTTTTTTTAAATATCATGACCAAATTAATACACTTAAATAGTATTTCAAGATCATTAACTAATTGTTAATCTAAAAATTTTCACTCCAATTACAGAACGTAATTGAAAAAAAAAAAAAAAGTTACCAACCAACTTCTACCCATAGAAAATCTTGCATGAAATTTAGCACAAAAGCATGTATGTACTGACATATGCATACCTCATCATCAAAGAAATACCTACAATTCCAAAATAATTTATTACCTAGAAACCTGGTTGCCGATATCGTGAGATCTTGTCTTTATAGGTCTTTATTAACACATCAGTGCAGTACTTTTTCTATGGGTATAGGGTGTCTTTAACTTGCGTTCAAATGTTTTAAACCGGTACAATAATAGATCAAAGATAATCATGTCAATATATTCGATCGAAACAAGTAGCCACAAAGTATGTACCTTCAACTTCATCTTCATCCTTATCATCGTCATCATCCTCCTCATCGTCGTCATCCTCATCTTCAACAGTGGGTTGATCGGGCTGCATATATAAATTTTGTGTATGCAAAATATTAAGACGAAATCTAAACCAGGCAAGGGAAAAGAAGTGAGTGCCACATGACCCCGAATCATAACATGAGACAGGAATTCTTGATCACTTTAAACTTTCATGTCAACAATCATTAACTGAAATGGGAAATCATACTAGTTCAGATATAGGAAACAAAATTTAAACTTATGCAATAAACAGTCAGTTCTTAATGCACAGGAGAGAAGAATGAATGAATTCATTACCACAAAACTCATTTGTTATATTTAAAAAGATATTCTTAGATGATGCACATTGTCGCATGATTTATTCGCATGATTTATTCATATTCTAGATAGTTGATATATACAAACAATTTAACCAATACACATAAAAGTTCTTCATTTGGTTAAGATGTAACTAGAATTACGAGCTTCATGCGAAAAGGACAAGGAGGTTTCGAAACAAGATGAAAGAAGAACCAATAAGAAACAGCACCAGCCACCCCAACGAGCAACAATGGGAAACATCGCTGGAAATAACTTTTTAAATTCAATACAAAGCCACAATCGAAGAGAATAATTTCTCATTGCCCACATTACAAAATGATGAGAAACATACACAAGACCACAAAGGAAACTTGGAAATTCAATATTACGTCGATTAATTAAAGAAAAATGGAAAAAAGCCACCAGATTCGACAATATAGAGACATTATCACAAA
Source organism: Boehmeria nivea var. tenacissima (assembly GCA_018132145.1). Lineage (NCBI taxonomy): Eukaryota > Viridiplantae > Streptophyta > Magnoliopsida > Rosales > Urticaceae > Boehmeria > Boehmeria nivea. The sequence continues at coordinate 14,783,276 of CM030875.1, read as the reverse complement.
TTCTGGAAAAACGCCTTACTGCTATACAGAGCCATAATAACAAAAGGAACCAACTTTACATTGCAAAAGGGAATTTAGAAATAAGTTGAATGAAAAGACACTAACTATAGATTCCAAATGAAAAAAAAAAAAACCAAGCACAACTAGACCACCCTGATTGTCACTTTAACTACTAAAAGAATCTTTGTCCAGTTCAAATAAAATAAACCGATCGAAGGGATTTCAAGTAATGAATTTATACACTTCTACAGGATTTTCAATACAATCAAGCAAATCCACAACCCCAAGCTAATCATCAAACTTTAGAGGGACAACAAAACTAAAGATCTCTGACAGCCGACATTGAAAACAATCCAAAATACGCAAACCCAGAATTCTAAATGACTGTCAATCATAAAACCAAAGAAACCCATTTTGTCCATTTCCCTTATTGTTGTGATTAATATCATTACTTTTCAATATCTAACATGTATTACAGCACAATCGAAGATAATACTAATAATAATAATAATAATAATAATAATAATAAGGATTTGTTGAGAAGACTCACATCAATGGTTTGCTGTTCGAGATGAGCAGCGAGAAGCTCTTCCTGGGTCTGGGCAGTCATGGCGATTGATTGGCTTCGTTTGTCAAGTTCGAAGAGCGAAAAGAGAAGTGAAAACTGAAAAGAGTGAAACGAAAACTCTGCAGTCGCAAAAACCCTAGAGAGGAGATTTTTATACCGCCCTTTTATAGTTGTGAAATTACGCTTATGACCACTGAAGTTTGGGACAATTTCACTCACGCCTCTGTCAAAATATCCCTGAATTTTTGTTTACTGAGACATTTATCCCCTGAACTTTTAGGTGTTTCATATTTGTACCCTAAAATTTATCAAATTGCTTACAAAGGTATCAGCTGAACTCGATTATTGATTATAATTTTGCTAATAATTGTATGTAAATTTTCCGTTTGTGCTGAAAGTTACCGTTTGTTTCTGCAGAAATTATTGGTTGTGCTTCATAGGTAGTACTAATTAAGTGCTTATAAATTACTTAATATATAACACTAAGTGGTGGTAGAACTGTTTATGGAGGCGTTGTTGAGAAAATGGTGTAAAACGGCATTGTATGATGAAAACGACAGTAAATTCGAAAACGACATTATCACTAGAAACGACATCATATATGGAAAAGACAATGTTTCTGTAAAAACGACACTAAGTGGTGTAGAATTATGGAGGCATTGTTGAGAAAATGGTGAAAAGCGGCATTGCAATGTAAAAAACGACAATAAATTCGAAAACGACATCATATGAAAAAAGACATCATATATGGTATGGACATTGTTTCTGTAAACACGACATTGAACCGCAAACAATGACATTTTTTGGATACGTATACTAATTGCTTATAATATGTGACTGATGAGTACAAGCATTGTTTTTGGAGATCATTGTTGAGAAAATGGTGTAGAACAGCAGCATGATAAAAAACGACAGTCAACTAAAAAACGACATCCTCACTGAAAACGATCGTATTAAACACGACATCATATAAAAGTGACATTGAACTCCAAAAACGGCATTTCACCTTAGTATTAATAATTAAGGGCTTAAAATTTTAGTGTATAATACTGAATGCTAGAACTGTTTTTGGAGGTCATTATTGAGAAAATGGTGTAAAACGGCATTACCTGATAAAACGACAGTAAATTTGAAAACGACATCATATATGGAACGTTTATGGATATGTAGTAATATGTGCTTATAATATATAGACTGAGTGGTACTGGAATTGTTTGTGGAGGACATTTTTGAGAAAATAGTGTAGAACGGCACTACATAATAAAAGCGACAGTAAATTCAAAAAACTGCATCTTCTTTGAAAACGACATCATAGATAAAAACGACATTGTTATGTAAAAACGGCATCAAACCGCAAAAAACGACATCATGGATAGAAACGACATTGTTTCTGTAAAAAGGACATTACAGTTAAAACAACATTAAATGTCGGTCTTTTGACTTTATTTTCATTCATGTGTAGTTAAAGGTTACATTTTGTTAAAGCTTAACAATCAATGAAGATTACTGAACAAACAACATCTACCGTTGTTGCACTTTTCTTAAAATGTTGCACATTTTTAGATTGAACCAATTTGTATATGTTTTGCAAGAGGTGTGATTAAAGATTATTAGTTTGTGGTTTATGCGTGAATGTTATTGACGATGAAAACTAACCATAAATGTATATGATCAAGTTGTTCTTTCAAATACTAAATTTGAAACATTCTTTTACCAAACATGAATTTTAAGTTTCGAAGACGATGTTGTGTTGAAAGTTACCATTTTTTGACCAAGGTAAGTATAATTTCTTATATTTTTTATATTATTTCAACAAATTTTGTGTTTTTTTTTTTAACTTCAAAAAAGATGTTAGTTTTTTAACTTAAAAAAAGATGTTAGTTATGACATCAAGTGGGATGTTGGTCTTTTAAACTATTTTGTGTTACAAATGTTTTCCTTTTAGGCTTATAATCACATTTTATATCTACATTTAATATGACTTATTTTTCTATCTTCTAACTTCTATCAGTTGGTCTGGTTGTATATAACATACTATTTGCACTTATATATAATTTGATTATGATGTTTTGTTTTGTGTTATTTTCCTCTTTATACAAATGTACTTGTATGTCCAACCTGAAAATTTAAAATTTTCATTAATTTTACACTATCTCTATTCACTAAATAAGATAAACTAAAGAATGCTATGCAACTCCATTTATATGCCTTGTTTTGTGTTATTTTCCTCTTTATTACCCTAATTAACTTTTTGAAAATGTCATACTTATACCTTTTTTTTTCTTTCAAAAACAACACAAAATTATACTCGTAGTAGCAGATTCCATAAAAAAATTTGTAAACAAGCTTGGACGATTTCGATTATCCTAATTAATCGCCGCCGAGTACGTAAATTAAAGTACTATTCTAGATTTTTGTGATTCCGTTGTAAAATAAAAATTTTTGCTTAGCGAATGGCGAGCCTACTCGAATGCCCTTATTCCATACGCACGTAATAAGATTATCCCTCACTCTAGAATATGTCCTTTTGCATTGGTACATTAATCATGAGGAAATCAAGTAGCCACTCTCCTTTTATTTGAAAATTTGTACATGCAATTGGGAAATGTTGAGATGTTCAATTAGACTTCATTTATATATCACGTTGGTGTTAATTAAAAGATATTTATCAACTTGACGGATTATGGTATCGTAATTTAATGACTTTTATATTGAAAACAGATTAGAAAAAAACACACACACACAGAGTTAATCGTATATGTACGTCAACAATAGTACATATATATTTATATATATGTATATTATGCGAAACTGTTTAGATTAAATTTGAAGTAGATTAGGAACTGAAGGTTTGGCTGCAAATTAAAGTAATAGTCTGATTAAACTGGGGGCATTTTTATATAATTGCATAATGGCTGACAATGAGGGGCCATATTCTGGGGTTCATGATCATGATTAATTACTATTGGTTGCGAATATGTCCATTATATTTTCCTCAACTTTTTTGGCTGGACTATGAAATTTTAATGTACGATGTCAATTGATCAAATGGCACATCAATATGATGTTTAATGTTAAATAGACATCTTTTTACTTTTAACTATTCCTCACTTTGACTTTTGGTGGACAATAAGGTCCTTTCATCGTGGGCTGCTGCATCGACCTGGGACAATGACCCTTATTTGATGTATGCAGTTCATAAGATCCTACAAAGTTATTCTTGCCCCTGCATTCATTTTGCCCATTTTATTTTATTTTTTTGGACGAAAAAAAATAATTTGAAAAAATAATGTAGAATTATTTGACTTTATGAATTTCGAGGTAGTATAAATGGTTGAAATTTAAAGATATTTTTTGGAATTTGGAAAGTTGAAAAAAATATAATGGAATGGGATGAATTGTATGATTAGGAAAGTTGAAAAAAAAAATTGAATGCAATAGAATCAAATTAGTAAAATGATTTGTCCAAACAAGGGGTTACTATATTCTAGACTTGGCCATTGATACATTGTTGGATATCTTATATTTATCACTGTTGAGAATTAATCCAAGATTTTCGTCTACGCTCTTAACCGAATTCGATCCACACAACAAGCTATTGAATGCACGCAAAGCGTTCGATTAAAAGACAAACAAAATACATAGCGATTTATACTTGGTTCGGATAGAAATCCTACGTCCAAGTCCGTGGCGATTAACCCCGAGTTTATCCACTATTCACGAGTTCGATTACACCCTTAAAGATCCACAGACCTCAAGCTCTCACACACAAGCTTTTGTTCGAAACCTCTAATGGTTTCTCAAGAACACAATAAGAAATCTAAATCACTCTACAAGATTTCTTTCAAGTCCTCACTTTGATTACAAGGGTTTTCACTCTCTTCTAATTCGCCCAATTACAGAGAATAATCACTCGTTGTCTTTTTTCTTTTTGCTCTTTTCTTGTTCTAAAAATAAACCCAGACGTTTCTATTTGTATATCACGAGCCAAACAAGATTGCCGACTTTGTCGATCGGTCGGCCACACTCCGCGATCGATCAGCTCGATCTCTACTCGCAACTGCTCGCCTTCAGCCGAATGTTCGCCTATAACCCGGCGAACGATCGGCGATGAATATGTAATTCTTCGTCGAGTCGAGAAGTCCGCGATCGATCGGCCATAACCCGGCGAACGATCGGCGACGAATCTACCTCGATTTTATTGAGCACAAATTTGAGACAATCTTCACAATAATAAAAAAAAAAAAAAACTTATTTTTATCAGTTGCTATGATTATGAAGAGTTACGAAAAATCCAAAGACCAAAGAGATCAACATTCACACATTCATGTCCCATATGTATATATATTGAGCAACTATAACATTTTCTTTTCTCGTTGAAAACCATATTCATCTTTATTAATTAGTAGTATATTACGTTGCTTGTCGTGGTAATTAATTTATTTATAGAGAAATTATAGTGAATATCCAATTTTTAATACCTAATTTAAATTATTATCTAATCTTTTGAAAAATATAACCAATTATCCAAATAATTCGATTACTTACACAATGATAAGTTGTGGTAATTAACTTAGTTACCAAAAATATATGTAAGTAATTAACAAATTGACTAGGAACTCAATTACTTAAAAATTTTAAATAAATATTCTGGGTATTTCCCTACTTCACCATTTATTATATTATAGACTGTAGTAGTATTCTTAAATGAATACTTGTTTGTTAAGAGACAATATATATCATGAATATACAGTATATACGCATTGAGGGACCAAAAGAGCAAAAGGTCAAAGGAAGGACGAACTATAGCATTTGATTAAATGAGAATAATAAAGTCACCCTTACGATTAACATAAAGAGATTATCTTTAAAAATATATTAACTATTAAGGGTTGGTAAATGTGTGTCCTGAAGCTGCCTTACGTGGGAACCACAATCCACTAATGTCAAGTTGCTAGGAAGCTAATAAATATGTGAATTGGGAAAATAATTAAAAAAGCTACCATTAAAATTAGAGATTTTTTTCACTGGTGCCCCTAAATTACACGGGATGTAGTAAGTTATGCCCTAATTTTTAATTTTTGACATTTTACACCATTTAAAAAATTTTGACAAATCACTATAAATTGACAGAGATGGAAAAACATCCCACATGAATTCCATGTGACTATAAATAGGTATTTTTGTCATTTTTGTTACTTTATATTCATCATCTTCTTCTTTTATTTCTACCTCTTTTTCCATATGCACGGGAAATACAGGGAAGCCCGCTATGCTCGCCTAGCCTCAAATCAAATTGTGGTGATTTGTCAAGATTTCAAAATAAAGGTGCAAAAAGCCAAAAATTAAAAATTAAAGATAATTTGCCGCACTCTATAATTAAAGTTATATTTAAGTGTTGCAGAAGCAACAATATATATAGCCACACTTTCCAGATATCTCTGTTTTAATAATTACTTTGTGAGGAAATAAAGGCATATACAATACAAAAAAATACACGTGCCTAAAAGAAAAGGAATGTGAATTTCTCAAGGACTTGTAGAGTCAATCGGACTTTTTAGTTAATTACAGAACAATATTGAAATTTAAAATAGAAAGTGGCCAGGGAATTAGTGCACTAATACATATATAATATATTCACTAGAGTTGGAAGTCTCAATAATAGCCCACTTTTATAAACGCATAATCTTGTTCTTATAGGTAGCTTTGAATCTTTATTTGTCTTCAAACTATTTTCTTTATATTATTTTTGATCCAAGTGCTTAGAATTCAAATTTGGTCAAGGAAATCAGTTGGGAAAGTTCAAGCACTGAGTCTAACTATATGATGGAACAAAAAATATTGAATACTAACCTAACAAGTGTGGGAAAAAGTTGTTAAAAGAGCACACTTGACTAAAACCATTTTCAAAAGTAACCCTTTTTTTAAAATTAAAAAAAAAAAAAAAAAAAAGGGACACCATGGTCCATGGCCATACTTATATTAGACAGACATTTGGAGCGTAACCAGAGTTTGATCGGACCACAATATTGCCCAATTACGCGTGTGTTAAGTTGGTTTCTTTTTGAAAAAATTTTGAGTTGACAAATTTGGAAAGTTCTCTCACCTTTTTTTTTTTTTTTTTGTCGGTTATTTGATTTAGAGTAATTTACTCGCAAGGTCGAAAGAGTCCAGGCCAATATATAGTAATTATGCGCTTAGTTTATGTAATAGTAATCTGTACTTATGTGATTCACGAACAAAGACGGGTTATCTTAATAGGTGTCTCAAAAAAAAAATATGATAACTCATTTATTTATTTTTAATATATATTTTTCTATAATTAATATGTGCAAAGTCAATAATCAAATATAAATAGATGAGTTTTTTTTTTTTATTTGAGGACACCTATAACATAGTCAAATAGATCAGTCAATCTTCATTTGTGATCCACAAACAGAAACTAAGTTTTAAAAAAAATTAGTTTCCTACGTACATTCAAGAAAAGGAAAATTCTCTCAAAAGCTTAGAAAAAAAATAATCTTAAATTAGTTAACAATTTACCAATTACTAGTACCTAATCAATTTTAAAGATTTAATAAATTATATCATGTTTGATATACTAATTCCTAAATATAGAAAAAAAAAATCTAACTTTACATTTTCGTTGAGCACATCATTGACAGATAAAAGCGTAGCACATTTTTATTATTTTTATTATGAGGCCAGGAAGCAAAACATTAATTTAAAAAGGACAGATTTGGATTTCTATATATGTATCTATCCATGCCGCTATTTAGCTCATTCCTTCGTATTCACATGTTATAGACCTCAATATGTGTCTCACATTTTTTTTTTCTTTTTTGTTTTTTTCTGAGAAATGTGTCTCACGGTTAAGTTGATAAATTTGTACTCAGAATTAGAAATTAAGCAAGTACGGTTTTGTCTAATATATAATATAGTGGTCCGCACTATAATATCTAATTTTTTGCTTTGACAATAATATTTAATTTATTGCCTATATAATATTTACGCATTGCATGTCGAGTTTGCTGCACGCATCCAAATTCCAATTGATAATTTGGTAACGTTTTTTAATATTAATGTTACATTTGTTATGATAAGTATTAACAATATGATTTTTAGTATAGTTTATTATCTAGTAGCTAGAATCAGCTAAGAACTAATTTTTAAAATTTCTTATTACTATCACTGTTTAATGTTTTAAAATTTATATATAATTACGATATAATTTCTTTTGACAGTACCTGACTAATGAAAATACAAATATATCGTTTATAGTGCTTTATTTTATTAGTACTTAGATTCACATGTTTATGGTGTGAATAACGTTTGTTGGACATTTTTATAGTGTTTCACTTTATCATTACTTCATATAACCTAATAAAAAAGAAATTACAAAATTAGTCATCTCTGTTAATTGGATTCTTCTAATATATTTTTTTTTTCCTATTTGTTATATATATATATATATATAGTTGTGTGGTGGTGCCTTCTTTACAAGCTACCAAGTTTCCAAGTTAATTTCCATGACAAGGGGTAGATATAATATTATTGATCTTGACCCTTTAGGACAAACGCTAGAGCTTTCAACAGCACTGTGTTTGTGGGGATATATAATGTTATTTGCCCGCTAGGAAGGAATATAAATGTTCTGCTTTTGGTAAACACTACTTTTAGAGTTGTTTCTAGATATTCATGGCAGAAATTACATGGGACTTGGGAGGAAGAGAGGTATAATAATATTATTAGATCGATATATATATATATATATATATATATATATATATAGCCCCTTCAAGAAAATAATAATAATAATAATAATTACAGACTGTGATAAATATTTTAGATTCGAGTTTTCAAGTTATGTCACGATGGACATTTACGAATAAGATTCTTACGCATATAATGTATAATCAAACGACGACAATGTACAATAATTTCACGATATATATAGATCACCATAAAAGAACTTGGCACTAGAGAACAGAGATTGCATCGTCCATTTTTATATATTCTCTCTCCTTTTCTTGAGGTCTTATCTTATGTACCCACTAACTAATAAATAATAATTACCATCCTTGCAAATTTAAAAATGTAGCACCCACACTATTTGAAGCACTTTAAGCGATCAGAGTGCGCTAGAAAAATCCATGAAACACACAACTCCTTCATGTCCACGTGTTCTCTCTATATATATATAATCTTTAATTAACTATATTAATAATTAAGTACGTACTTCAACATAACACAAAAAATCAAATTTGAGATAAGAAAGCTTCAGTTACTGATCTGCCTTATTGATCGAGTTGGTCGAGATCGTCAAGTCGAGTCCAATAATATATATAGCACTTTATTATTATTATTATTATTATTATTATTATTTTATATATTTATGACCACACAAATGACCATATTAATTAATTAATTAACTAATCAGCCTCGTCCGTCAATCACACACTCTCAGTGCCTCTTGATGAACTCGACGATGGCGGCGATGAGGCCATCGGTCTGCGCCGCCGTGTCGGAGTCGGCGTCGACGGCGACCTTGTTGAGATAGAAGCTGTGGCTCATCCCGGCGCTGACGTGGAGCTCGACGTCCTTGCCGGCCTTCTTCATGGCCTCGTAGTACTCCATCTCCGTCTCCAACACGAGGTCCCTCTCCGCCACGCACAGCAGCGTCGCCGGCAGCCTCGCCTCGCCCAGCTCCGCCTCCGCCGCCATCGGGCACGTCAGCGGGTGGTCCTTGGTGGACCCCACGGGAAGGGCCAGTCCGAGGAACTTGTCCAGCATGTCCAGGGTCAGGAACGGCGTCTGAGGCTGCTCTCTCTCGGACCGGCTCCGCTCCGCCCGGACGAACCCCGGGTGGATCGGCACGGCGCCCGCGAGCCGCGCGGGGGCGAGGCACTCCCGCCCGGCGCGCGCCGCCACGGCGTGGACCAAGTTCCCGCCGGAGCTGTCCCCGACGAGGAAAATCCGGGTGAAGTCCGGGTCGCCGAGGGCCGGGTGGTTCTTCCCGCCCGACTGCGCCGAGGACTGCGCGGCGGAGCGGAGCCAGAGGAGCGCGGCGTGGGCGTCGTCGACCGCGGCGGGGAGGCGGTGCTCTGGCGCGCGGCGGAGGTAGACGGAGACGACGACGGCCCGGGCGGCGCGGGCCAGGCGGGTGTAGACGGCGTAGTACATGAACCAGTCGGCCTCGCTGATGCAGAAGCCGCCGCCGGGGAAGTGGAGGATGATGGGGAGCTTGGCGCCGAGCTCTTCGGGGTTTGGCTCCGGCTGGTAGATGCGGAGGCGGAGGCCGGAGGTTTCGTCGGCGATGACGTCGCGGACCGAGACGGAGTCGATGAAGTCGTCGTGCGGGGGGACCGGGTCGGCCATGAACTTGAACTCCGGCGGGCCGGTCCATGTCCGGTCGACGGAGCCGTCGTCGTAGAGGGTGAGCCAGCCGGAGACTTGGTCGACGATCTTCTTCTCTTGGACCATGTTGGGTTGTTGATTATACGTAATTATGGATAGTGAGCGAGTGATCTTTGTGTTATGGGGGGGGGGGGGGGGGTGTGTGTGTGTGTGTATAGTGTATATATAGTCTCAATATAGATACAGAGAAGGTTGGTAGTTGTGAATGAGGAAAGGCAAGTGCGAGAGGTGCTTTATATAAAGATTGAAGAAGTCTGTGTGGACTAACTTTTTTTTTTTTTAAGGGAAATTGTGGTGAAGTTTCATTTTCATACTTTAATTTTACCCTTTTGAAAGATGAAGTTGCCTATAAATAGTATAATAATGAGGAATGGTAAATAATTAGAAATTTTGGTTAGTGGCCAGATATGTGTAAGTTTTTTATTGAATAAAATATAAATAAATAAGTTATGTTTTAAATTAATAAGCTATTGTTATATTATTATGTCTCTATTGTTATATTATTATGTCTATTTTTCATGTCAAAATTTGTGGTTTTGTAACATTAGCGTGTAATAATTGTTGCGAACTGGTTTAATCTATTTTTCATGTCAAAATTTGTGGTTTTGTAACATTAGTGTGTAATAATTGTTGCGAACTAGTTTAATAATATTTCTAAAAAAAAATAAAAATTCTATTTGGTATTTAGCCATTTTGTAATCCATGTTTTATGAAAATAGCCAACGTGTTAAAAAATTAAGAAACTAGCCATTAGTACTTTAAAATACTAAGGGCATTAAGGTAATATTATACTATCATATAGTTAAGAAAATGATTATTTCCTTATTTACTAAAAACGTTGGCTATTTTCTTAATACTTCACCCTACTTCACCCCTTTTACGAGAAATTATAGTGAATACTCAATTTTTATTGCTTAATTTAAATTAATACCTATTTTTTTGAAAAATATAACAAAATATCCAAGTGATTGAATTACTTACATAGTGATAATTAGTTACTAAAAACATGTGCAAGTAATTAACGAATTCACTAAGAATCAATTCGATAAAAAATGAATAATTTTAATAATAAAAGAAAAATAGGATACAAGATCACGCACACATACCCTCGACCTCGAGTAAATATTGGGGTAGAGCTGTATATGATTGTTTAATAAATAATAATATATTTAAAAAAAAAAACAATAGTATAAGAGCAAGGCAGTGTTTGAGTTTGGATGATAAAACTTGAAATCAGGTCATTTTCTCGATCTTCTCATTATTTTAGATTTTTCTTTAATTTTTTCGTAATCTGATAAATTTAAGAAGATTTTACCATTTTTTCTATATAAAATTACAGAAAGATCGCCTTGTTTCATATACCCTTTTTTCTATATAAAATTACAGAAAGATCCCCTTGTTTCAAGAAACAAATTTTGTGCCATCAATTTCTATGAAATAAATATGTTTAAAGAAAAAAATATGTTTTGCACCAAAAAAAAAATGTTTAAAGAAATGCTAAATGACCAGAAATTTTGATGATAAAAACTTGGCTAGAATTATGTGTCAATTTGTTATTAAATAAAATGAAAACAAGTGCGCATATTCTAGTTAAATGTTTTATTCTCTAGCACTATTCTATCTTATATGATCGTCATTAATAATGGATTTGAATGTTAGCAAGCTCAATACGATAAAGATTACGCACACATACCCTCGACCTCGAGTAAATATTGGGGTAGAGCTGTATATGATTGTTAAATAAATAATATATATATATATATATATTTTTTTTTTTTTTGAAAAAACAATAGTATAAGAGCAAGGCAGTGTTTGAGTTTGGATGATAAAACTTGTAATCGAGTCATTTTCTCGATCTTCTCATTATTTTAGATCTTTCTTTAATTTTTTCGTAATCTGATAAATTTAAGAAGATTATACCCTTTCTCCTATATAAAATTACAGAAAGATCCCCTTGTTTCAAGAAACAAATTTTGTGCCTTCAATTTGTAGGAAATAAATATGTTTAAAGAAATGCTAAATAACCAGAAATTTTGATCATAAAAACTTGGCTAGAATTATGTGTCAATTTGTTATTAAATAAAATAAAAACAAGTGCGTATATTCTAGTTAATTTTTTTTTTTTTTTATACTCTAGCACTACTATATCTTATATGACCGTCATTAATAATGGATTTGAATGTTCGAAAGCTCAATTATTTTCATTTTTTCTCGATTCGAAACAGAGCAATCTCGCTTATATATTTATAATAGTAGGGATTAAAATTTGGTTTATAATTAAGTAGCGAAAGACGAATCCTAAACGAAACTGAATAGGATATTGTATTTGAATCATAATGAAATATACGAGTACAATAGGTTTTTTATTACAAGAGCTAAAGTAAGTGTTTGTCAGAGAACTCTAACTGCTTAATTAACATACTCTCTACAGTCTAATGACAGATACATAAGGACAGAGGCCTCAACGTACTTCATATCTCTAAACTTTGTCCAAACCTGACCTACTATCATTTTGTGCAGTGTCTAAAATCGTTAAGTTATCATGTTCTATTGTGCCATACCACTTATATTAGTGTTGCGCTTTGTGCCGGCCTGGGTCCTCTAGACCAAAGCCCATATTGACATCTCTACTTGGAACATTGTCTAGTATTGCATTTAAGAAAAAGAAAATTGAATAAATCCATGAAAAGAAGATTGAATAAATCCAAACTACATGTATATCACAATTAAATATAAAAAATTCAATCTTTTTTAAGTGTATTCTTCGAAGAGATTTTTACCTATTAAGATAGAAAAAGAACCAAAATGTATAGAGGCTAACAAATACATGGATCACAACCACTAATTACTCAAAAATATAAAATAAAATAAAATAATGCAAGTTTTTTCAAAGTGTTTATTACAATTTAGAAGGGAAAAAAAAAAGGAAGAAAAAAAGCAAAAATCAGTCGTCCTAAAAATCAGGAAAAATAAAGCATGCCACTTTTCGAAAGTGTAAACTATAACAGATACGCATGCATATCAATCTCAGCCCTGTTTGAATGGCATATTTTTGAGACAGCTTACGGCTATCCTCCTACAATATGGTACAGCATGAACTCACTTGAGTTTTTCCGAAATTTAACAAATTAAAGCAAATTTTAAAACAGCATCAGGCCACATTTACAAGCTCTAGTCCATGGATCTCTGCTTCTCCCAAGTAGATTAAAACCAGAGTTCACCTTTTTTTTCTTTGGCAAATATTTTTATGCAACTGCATTTGATGAAACCTGCGAGGCCTATAAACTTCTGTAGTCAATTACGGTGACTTCGTCCTCGGGGGCATCTAGATCCTGATAACTGCACCACCAACAAAACCAGAAAAATTATCAGTGACATTCCAAATAGCTAAGACAGTTCATTTCTATGGTAGCACAGTCTAAATTGAGCGACACAAAAATAACTAATAATGGAAAATGCAATACCCATACCAAAAGAATACATATCCATAGTCACCGATTTTTGACACCCAATTGAAGAATGACGAGTACGGATACAGATATCTGGGGTCCCATTTTGAGCATTGTACAATTTTATTTTGTTTATGTAGTGAAAAATACAACTTTAGAAATATTGAAGTATGTGACTACAGATTTAATGGACACATGCTCTTAGCCAAATGACCACTAAACAGAGTCCCTTCATTCTCAAAAACTTTATCCTGACAAACTTAACAGGAGGATAACCTGTGATCCAACACAGCTAAAAGGTTTTTCAATCAAAAGAAAATTAGGGAGATTTCATCAAAAGGAAAAAGAAAAAAAGAAAATTAGGGAGATGAAACTGAGTTTGAGGAGACTTCATTATCAACAATATGCAACTTAGGTGGTGGTATAATTATAGTCCTATTAGACATTGTTGACATATATTATCGCAATGTTCTAGTTTCTCACATAAAGAAGAACCCGATGCAGCGCAAGAAAATCATCCTGAAAGAGCCGATCTTAATCATAACGACCATTTTGCCACCAAGAAATAGTTGTAGTAGTGATATTTACTAATGAAAAATAAAATAGTCAACAACTTAACGATTATGAAGAATCCAACAGAAACCTGTGAGCACTGACCTTCGCATTCGGCGAGGATCCTGTCTAAGAGCTGGTGGAACAGCAATAATTGGCGCGGGCCCACCAATATGAGGACCAGACCGCATCTTTCTGCCATTGCCATCATATGGGGAAGGCCCTCCTTGATCCCTGAACATCTGCATAGCGACTTCAGGTGGGGCAGGAACAAAAGGTCCCAAAGGCCTGCAATAGATAAATTGCGTAGGACAGTCGGTAAACAAAAAAGCACGAAAAAAGGAGAAAACTTCAAAATGCTGAACGAGAGTTCTAATGGAGAGAAAACCAACCCAGCACCAGGTACAGGCATCAATACTGGGGGCATATCTGAGCCAAAAGGGGGAACACCACTTATGTCTTGCCCACCATATGCATCATACATTGATTCGTCATGATTCCTTGCGTCTGGCCCACCAGCTTTTGATTGTCGGTCCACATTATCAATCCGTTCCCCATCATTAGCACTATCAATCCGTTCATGATCTCTCCTATGCACGCGATCATCTCTCAGTCGGTTCTCTAAAGGTGGCCTACGCCTTTGTGGATTGTCCTTCTGCAAGATGAAACCAACATGTTTTTGGTAAATGTGAGGTACTGGAAAAGGAGAAAGAGCAACATCATGATAATGATGATGCATACTAATTACTTAATGCCCAGTCCTGTTACTTAAAAGGGGTAAATAAAAAGTTGAAGCATAATGATAGCTAGCTGTTCTTATGACTACGACCATATTCCGAGCATTCCGAGAGTAACTCATCACTTTCTCTGTTACTTTACAATTTTGAGAGTTCCCCCCCCCCCCCCCCCCCCCCCCCTAATATTGGATTACATGAGGGTTTAACTTCGTAGACATGGCTGTATCACAACTATTAATTGTCTCTTTGCTATACAATGCATTTTGCTGAACAAAGCTAATAGTTACCAGTTACATATTTTACTCACATGAGCATACAGTGAATTATAGATCAAGAATCCTTCATTTGGAGGGTTAAGGAGGGATGAAAAGATAGTAGAAATGTCATTTTACAGATGACAATTACCCTTAAGGGCTTCAAATCCGGCGGGAATAATAAATAGAAATTACCTGAGGTTGCTGCATGACAGGTTTTCCACCTGGAGCATCTGAATCACTGCAAAAATGTCAAGTATTACTAACTCAAAGTTTAAGTTGGACAAGCTATTTGATGAACAAGCAACAAAAACTTAAGCTTACTTCATGTAGTTCTGGAAATACAGATCATCGCGAACTTTTGCAGTGAGTTCCACCACAAGTTCTGGATGTTTCAGCTTCAGATGTTTATGGACAAATTCAGAGGCATGGAAAAGTTTTGTGCAACCCTTCGCTCCACAACCATATTTCCATCCATACTTTTCATCCCTTATTTTCCTAACATGAGGATCTAAAGCTTCAGCTGCTGCAGCATCTATCTTGTCCTTGGCAGTCATCACTTCCAAAGGATCCTGACCCTCTAACCTTTCTTTCCAAAATGAATCAAGTTTCTTTTCCCACTCAACGCTAGATTCATTTGATTCTGCATGATTCTTTCCATCGGGTCTCACATGCCTAAGACCTTTAGCTTCATTAGTTTCAATCATGCCGTAATAATCTACACCATGAACACGCCATAGATACGTGATAACTGTGTCCAGAAGCTCAATTCCCTCTAGACCCTTAACAGATGTTAAACCACGCACAATAACAATTGGACCCATAGATCCACCACGTGGTTTATCACCTTCTGACTTGCTATAGTCAACATTGCTTAGAACATTGTCTTCAATCCCCTTCTCAATGTCGAGTTTGTGGACTAGGGAAATAGCTTGTTTTATATCTGCTTCAATCCGTGTAGGCTCGCAGCTAATTGGGTGGGCCTTTGGAGCAGCTGAAAAATCAGCCCCATCTCTACCCTTACCATGACGCTGTCGTTTCCCACCAGCATCTGTTTCATCATCAGAGGTCGGCTCACTAGCTTGTCCTAACTTGCTTGATGATGAGGCAGTTACACTGGGGTTCCTACAAAAAATGTTCATTGCATTAGACCAAACACAATGGGGAGCAGTGAAATATATATATATATATATATATATAGAGAGAGAGAGAGAGAGAGAGAGCATTTCATACAAGTCCAATGTCCCACTCTGCAAATCAAGAAGAAAATCCTTTGCCACCTGACGAGCATGTTCGTTTCTCCTATAAATTCCATGTAAAAAATTAGTACCATGAGGGGAATGATAATAAACAGTGTGACCATCCTCATACTACTTAAAGCTACTAAGAAAAGAGGAAGAAATAATTGTTCTTCTTGAAGTAATATTACTCACCGTTCAATTACTGCAACTAAATTAGTCGGATGATATTTATTTTTCAACCTTTATCAGCACACAACACAAGTCAAGTTAGAAGACTTCGCAGAAAAAAAAAAAGAAAAAAAAGAAAAAAAAAAAGAAGGTAAAGTTAGAAGATGTATCAAAGCAAATAAATCAGAAAGGAAAAGAAAAGGGAAAGAGAAAGGAACAGAACAAACCACGAAGAAAACCATTTGAATCAATAAAACTAGATAACATACCATTCTTCATCCTTATGAGAATTGAAGAAAGTACGTTTCTGGGTGGAAATGTATTCTGATCTATATTCCTGATACCTGGGATATTTACATGCATAATTTCTCAATGAGGTTATACAATCCATCTAAGCAACAACAGATTAACCATAAGATTTCCTTAAAATTTTTGCTTTTTTTTTCTAAAAAAAAAAATTCTGGAGAGGTACATACCTGCGTTCTGCTTCAGCCGGTAGTATATCATCTTCAAGCTCCTGAATGAATTGTTTATAGGACATTAACCCCTCTCTGAAACAGTTTTTATGTTGCATCACATATCAGTAAAATAGGTAAAATAGAATTAATCCGACACACAACGCATAACTAAGACTTCTGATCAAAACCAAACCTCCTAAAGTCCCTATATTACTTTAACTTGTGAGATTCTGAGATTATTATTGAAGACATTTAGCTTTTATTTGTGCTTATAGCTTGTACTGACCTAAGCGTGATTTTTAGTTTTTGACTACTGAGTCCCTAATTTCACTTAGTTTAGACCTTTTTTATGGTTTCAATTGAAATATAGACATCAAAGTGTGTTTCCTCTAATTTTAACTAACCTTTGGATGTTCCCTCTGTTAGATGAGTCAGCATAACCACCACGATTGAATCCCCCGTCTGTTGACACATATTTCCAGAGACATAATAAAATATATGCTTAAATCAATATAAAAACTGCGCAAATTCTGTGAAAAGAATAAATACTAATTACAGGAAAGCACCAAATCACTATGATAGTGCAATATATATCAGAGTCCACATACAACTTGCTTTTCTGTAAAATGATGTGAGATCGAATCACAGAAAACTTCTAAAAATATAGAATGACTATTTTAGTTCCCAAATGCAGGAGATAATGGGGCAGCTTAATGAAGTTTCAGCCTCATGGCGTTGATGATACCAACAGATTATGGTTAAAGACACATAATTTCAACCATTTTGATGTAGAAGCATCAAGGTTTATGGAAAACTTCACAAAAAAATTACATGCTTATTCCATAACCAAAACACCTCCCTGAAACTAAGTTGCTCAAATTTATGAACACTTTAGTTTCTATAGCCAACAAGTTCTAATAAAGGGGCAATCGTTTCGTTATTCATTAAGGCATCAAAGCATGCCTTGTACCCAAAATAGAGGTCTAACTCCCTGAGCTATTCTATAGAATATCTTAGCGCAGAGAAAAAGATCAAGGCGAAAAAACCGACAAACAGTACATACCAACCGGCCCATGTTGATAGCCACCAGCTGAACGATTCATAAACCGACCATGAGGCTTCTCATCCGGATAAGGCCTTCCTCCCATCCCACGCTCATATCCACCATTGTAACCATATCCAGGCCTAAACACATTGCATTTCAAGGCATGGTCAAAAACCCTAGCAAATTCCCCAAAACGAAACTACTGCCATGAAACGTCCTCTAACAACGATTAAACAGAAATTTGCAAAACGCAAAACCTAAAGAGATCAAAATAATGAAAAACAGCTCAACAATTTTCCGTACAAACAAGCACAGCCGTCGAACAAAACCAAGCAGCGAAATTTAGGGAAAAAGCATCAACGTCTGACCTATCCTCGGGGCCGTAGCCGCCGGCGCGAGGGCTGCCGCGGCGGGAGCGCTTGAACGGCGGCGGCGGAGAGGAGTAGCGGCGGTCGCGGGGCGGGGGAGAGCCAGGGCTGCGAATCCGGCGCTTGTAGTCTCTATCGCGGTCCCTGTCCCGCGGCTGCGGCGGCGGAGGAGGAGATCCTCGGTCGCCGGCGTAGTCACGGCGGCTCGGGGGGCGATCGGAGTCCCTGTCGTCCCTCCGGTCCCTCGGCTCCCTCTCCCGCCGGCGAGATGGTGGCGGCGGCGGAGGGGGAGGAGGAGGAAGGTCGTCGCCGTCGCCGGCGGGAGGGGATTTGTCAGCTGAGTGAAGTGCCATGGCTGTGACTCGAGAGAGAGAGAGAAAGAGAGAACGTGAATTTGGTTTTTTCTCTTTTCCTTTTTATTTTGGAGGGTTTTGTTTTTTAAAGGGATTTCGGTATATATGGTCGTTTATCAAAGGAAAAATTCTTAAATAATCCCCAAGTTTTACAAGAGTTCTAATTTTGTCCTTTAAGTTTTTCAAAATTCCTAAATAATCACTCAGGTGTTCAAACAATACCAAAATATCCTTCGACTAAAACTATCATTCGATTTAATTTTGATAAAAAATAACAAGTAAAAAGACCTAATTACCCTTAAATAAAATATTAAATTGCCCATGATTTTTTTTTTCCTTAAAACTAATAATAAATAAGAATAAAGTAATTGAATTCTCTTTCTCGTTCTCCGGTGTCGCAAGGGGTCACGGGTGCAAGCCGTCGTCGGCGAAGATAGAGTGGGCAAGTTAGAGGACTGCACGGTGGTCGAGGATTAGGAATCAAGGTGGGTTGGGGTTTGGAATCGGTATTGCAGAGGGGTCACGGGCACTATGGTTACGGATTAAGAATCACGGGGTTTGGGTCTAGATAAGGCGTGATCAAGGTTCGTTAGGGTTTGGTATTTGCGAGGGTCGGGATCAGGAATCGGGGTGGGTTCGTCAAGGTTTGGGGTTTGTTACGGATATGGAATGAAGGTGGGTTCACCAGGTGGAGTAGAAAAATATCCAAATTAACACAATAATAAAAATAAATACCCAAACTTTTGAAATAATTGAGTAAATAGCCAATTCGTTAATTACTTGCACATATTTTTGGTAACTAAATTAATTATCACTAGCTATCGCTATATAAGTAATTGAATCACTTAGATATTTTATTATATTTTTTTAAAAATTAGGAATTAATTTAAATTAAGTATTAAAAATTGGGTATTCACTATAAATTTATTTATTATTATTTATTTGTTAATACTTTTAGGGAAAATTCCTAAAAAACCTCTGAGTTTTAACGTTATTCTGATTTCGTCCTTACGTTTTTTGAAATTCCAAAACAATCCTTTAGTTATTAAAATCAGTATAAAATTATCCTCCGATTCGAATTTGGTCAACATTAGCATATAAAAAGACATTATTACCCTTTATTAAAATTACATATTACATCTTAACCTTTGTTATTTCTAATTTTTATTTTTAGAAAAACATAAAAAAAAAACCTAATAAAAAAACCTAGATTGCTTTCTATGTCCCTTCAGCCTCTCCACCTCCACCTCCGCCTCCCACCTTCGCCCTTCAGCCCCTCCACCTCTCTGCTTCTCCACCTCCACTCCTCCGCCTCTCCGCCTACACCCACCTCTGCCTCCCCGCTTCTGCCCACCTCCGCCTCTGCCCACCTTTGCCTCGCCGCTTCTGCCCACCTTCGCCTCTCCACATCCGCGCCTCAGCCCCTCAGCCTCTCAGCCCCTCCGCTCTCCACCTTCGCCTCTAAGACCCTCCGCCTCTCCACCTTCTTCTCTCAGCCCATCCCCCTCTCCGCTCTGCCCACCTCTGTGCCTCCGCCTCTCCCCTCGCGCCTCCTCCTCTGCCTCTCCATCTCCGATCATTGTGCCTATTTTTTTAAAAATTAATTAATATCTCTATTGATGCTCCTTCCCCAAATTCCTCTGCCCTAATTCTCTCTCTCCTTTGATTGCTCGCACCGCTTTGTCGTCGCCCACCTCCATCTTTCTGCCAATTTCTTGTTTGTTGTTAGATTTTTGTTGTACATATTTGATGATTTTGGTCTGTATTCTGTTATCAATATGAGTTTGTTCTTTTTTCTTTATTATCTATTTTGGTGTTGCGGCATGGTGGAGTTTGGCTCGTTCGGAGATGCTTGGCAGCGCTGGCGCGGGTTTGATCGGAGTATGACCGGCTTGGGTTTGGTCGGACTAAGCTCGTTAGGAGATTTTTTTTTTCCTTTTTCTTATTATTAAGTTTTTTTTAATATTTCAACGGGTTAATTTGTATTTCTTTAATTAGTATATTTTTGTTTTTAGTAAAGGGTAGTTTGGCCATTTAAAAAAAAATCAACGCATAAGGATAAATTTTTATACAAATTTGAACAAAAGGATTATTTTGGTAATTCAAAAAACATAAAGACGAAACCAGAATAACTTTAAAATTCAGGGATTTTTTAAGAATTTTCCCATACTTTTAATACCATTTGGCCGATACACTTCGTCTGTTACAGTCTCTCCAAATCTCGGCCGATTCCGTTTCGCTCCCCGAAAAGCCGTCGAATATCGGATTTCTCTTCATCGATTCGCCGATTCAGCTCCACCGTAACTGCGAGTCCGATATTTGGGAGTCCATCGATATCCGCACCGAGAAGCTTTTCAAGTAAGGCCTCTCTTTTCAGCCGGTTCTTGTGTATATTGAAATATAGCTATGCCTTGGCAAATTGTTCTGTTTGGTTGCCGAGAAAGTGTGGTAAAGTAAGAAAGAAACTTCGATTATCGTTAGAAATTAGAACAGCCACCGAGTAAAAACATTTACTTGCTTTAGTCACCTTTTCTCAGCTGTGAAAGTAACGATCTTCACTTTATTTTTCGGTGTTTATATATTCTTCCTGGTTCTTAGTTTTTCATCTTAGTAGTTTGTTTCTCTCTTCTTTTTTTTTGTTGCATTATCTTTCTCTAAATTTCTCTGATTGAGTAGATTTTTTAAACAAGTTTTTGTTTCTTAATAAGTTAAGAAGTTTCTATTCATAGGCTATTTCATATCTGACATACATATAACACAAATGATATCACTTTAGTTTCTAGAAATTTCTAAAGTACTCAATATTTAGTCATTTGAAATTTTCTAATGGGGATAGTCAATTATCAATATTTGTGCTTTTCTCTCAATTTATATTAATCGTGACTCTTTTCTGACGATCATAGTATGGTCGTTGCCGTTGATTAAAGGGTTATAATTATTCGTTAATTGGTCTTTTGCAGGTCAACTGAACAAACATATTGTCCATGATTGTATGTGTACAAGATTCACACTGCATTTTTTCTGGTTAGACATAGTCGCTAGAAGATTGGTTAGCTTATTATTTTATTATAGGTTCTCAATCGTAAATCTCTTTCATCAGCATTTCTTTCTTTTTCATGTCTTCTTTATTTCCTCATGTCCATCACTTTGCTCCCAAAAGACCTCTCAAAATCCTTTCCCTATATTGGCTTTCCACCTATTCTGCTTCTTCGATGCCACCGGCGAAGCCCAACCAAGCACCAGATGTCGTTCAAAAATTTGTGTCGCTCTTGCAGAAGTATTCGAACAGGGTTGTTTGTGTCAAAACCATCCATGGCCAAATCATCACTAATGGTTTTTCTAAGGATCAGTATCTGGGTACGAAACTTCTTGTGGTATACTGTGATCTGGCTAGTTTGTGTGCTGCGCGTAGTGTGTTTGCTCAATTTTCTCAACCAAAAACCATATTATGCAATTCTTTGATTCATGGTTATTTGAGAAATGAGCGGTACAGTGAGGCCCTTGACTTGTTTAAAATGATGCGATCTTGTCATTTAGAAGTCAATAGTTATACGTGTAATTTTGGGCTTAAGGCCTGTATTGGCTTGTTGGATTATGAAATGGGTTTGGAAGTTATTAAAAGCGCTTTTGATAAAGAAATAGAGAGGGAGAAGTTTTTGGGGAGTGCAATAATTAATTTCTTAGTGAAATTTGGTAAGGTAGATGATGCAAGAAGGGTATTTGATAGGATGCTTGAAAGAGATGTTGTCTGTTGGAACTCAGTGATTGGTGGCTATGTCCAAGCTAATCAATTTAGTGAGGCATTTGATATGTTTTTTGAGATGCGCAGTTGTGGTGTTACCCCAAGTCCGGTAACCATGGTTAGCTTGATTCAATCTTGCATGAGAAGTGGGGATCTGGAACTGGGTAAATGCATGCATGGTTGTGCTATTGGATTGGGAATGAGAGATGATATTTTCGTGAATACCTCATTGGTTGATATGTATAACAATATGGGTGAAGTGGTGAGTGCTCGTTGGGTTTTTGAGACAATGCCAATGAGAAATTTAGTTTGCTGGAATGCCATGATATCTGGGTATGTTCAGAATGGTTTGGTACTTGAATCTATTGCCTTATTCAATAGGCTAGTCAATACTGGTGGTGAATTTGACTCGAGGACCATGCTTAGCCTTATTCAGGGATGTTCACGAACTGCTGATCTGAAAAATGGGAAGATCTTGCATGGGTGTGTCTTTAGAAGGGGTTTTGAATTGAATCTTATTTTATCAACTGCAATTGTGGATTTCTATTCTAAATGTGGTGCCTTAAAGCAAGCAAATTTTGTCTTTCAAAGAATGGAAAAGAGGAATGTGATCACATGGACAGCCATGCTTGTAGGATTGGCACAAAATGGACGTGCAGATGAAGCCGTGAATATGTTTTGTCAAATGCAGTTAGAAGGGGTTGTCGCCAATTCAGTAACTCTTGTTAGTTTAGTCAATTCTTGTGCCCAGTTGGGGTGTCTGAGAAAAGGAAGGAGTGTTCATGCTCACTTACTTCGTTATGGATATGCATTCGATGTTGTTCACAGGACAGCACTGATTGACATGTATGCAAAGTGTGGAAAAATCAACTTTGCTGAGTTGATTTTTAGAGAAGACTCAGCTTGTCAAGATCTTATTTTATGGAACTCTATGATGACAGCGTATGGCATTCATGGTTGCGGCGAGCAAGCTGTTGGTGTATATAGGAAAATGACGGAGGAAGGGCTTAAGCCAAATGAAACCTCATTTCTCTCGCTTCTGACTGCTTGTAGTCACTCTGGACTTGTTGAAGAGGGAATCAGGTTGTTCCACAGCATGGAAAGAGACCACAAACTTAGGCCAACAGAAAACCATTATGCTAGTGTTGTGGATCTTCTAAGCCGAGCTGGCCGTTTGGAAGAAGCTGAGGTACTGATAAAAAAAATGCCTTTTCAACCAGGAAGTTCTATTCTTGAAGCTTATCTGAATGGATGTCTAACTCACAAGAATACCGCTTTGGGTATAAAGATTGCAGATAGAATACTTTGTCTGGATTCTACGAATCCTGGCATTTACGTGGTGTTATCTAACATCTATGCTCAAGCTAGGAGATGGGATGAAGTAAATAATGTTCGAAGGCTCATGAGGACAAGAGGACTGAAGAAAACACCTGGGTATAGCTCAATTGAGGTAGAAAATCAGGTTTATACTTTTTTTGCTGGGGACGATTCACATCCAAATTGGTCTGAGATTTATCAGTATTTAGAGAATCTAAGATTAGAGGTAGAGGCCTCGGGCTATGTGCCAGATACAAGTAGTGTTCTGCGTGATGTGGATGAGCCAATGAAGATCAAGTTGTTGTGGGGCCATAGCGAGAGATTGGCTATTGCATTTGGGCTTTTAAGCACACCAGCTGGTAGCTCAATTAGGATCACCAAGAACCTACGTGTCTGCATTGATTGTCACAATGTGACCAAATACATATCAAAGATTGTTAAGAGGGAGCTTATTGTGAGGGATGCGAATCGTTTTCATCACTTTGTCAATGGCAATTGCTCTTGCAAAGATTACTGGTAAAGAGGACCTTCTCAAAAGGTACATGGACAACGTGCGGACATATTTTCCTTTTCTCATATTGACTAACGAAAGCATCCATAAGCAGTTTTAATCAAGAAATTTGATGCTGACCTTTTTATCGTGAATTCCCACGACTGGTTATAGAGACAAGTTTTGGCATGCCCACCCCCTCCCTTCTCTGCCTTTTCTTTTGTTTCTTTTATGTTGTATATCTTAGTATTTGATTTCTTTAGTTTGATGATGAGTCTTTCCTATGCTTGCTATGTTTTTAGTTCTTTGTTTAAGCTTTTGAAACTCATCTCATTACGAAGTTATTATATCTATTGCAGTGCCATCTGCCAATCCACTTACGTCTCATTGGAGTTTTGCAGACGAGAACAGCAGAGACTCAGATGCGTGGATAGGTCTATGGGCTTAGGTAACCATGGTTCCTGGAGTTCTTGGTTTGTCATATTCTTCGTTTTTTATTATTATTATTATTATTATTATTATTATTATTTTTTTTTTTTAATTTTGATTTGTTTGCTTTGGTGGTTCTAAATCAGTGTTCTAGCAGCAAATGGTGGAGATTGAGCAATTTGATAGTTCTCCAGCAATGCACAAGGATAATCAAGTATAGTCTTTTCTTCTAATCTATCTCGAAAATTGATTTTTCATGATCAAAAAGAAAAAGTCGCATTATACATATATACATTGCAACGAATAAATAAATGCACAAAATAATAAAGATATCTGCACACGATAATAGAGGAAGCTAGCTATATGCATATATAAAGATGTCTGACAAATTTTGTATCTTTGTGCATTGATTTGGATTTTCGTGAATATCTGACACGAGCATGTATTACAAGGATAATCAAGTACCTCGCATTTTTGTCAGATGTGGTAGCAAAAAATCAAAAGTACCTCACATTTTTGTCAAATGATTTCGATATTGTTGCAAACAAATATTTTCCTGTACATTATTAAGAACCTTTGTATCTATGTTTGTTCTTTCATCTTTGTGTTCACATTTTGAACCAATCAATTTTTATTAGGGTTTAGTGCCTCCCCGAACTTCTGATCCTGGTTGGGCCCATGGTATTATGGTCAATGGGGGTCGCCAAAAGATTAAGTGCAAATACTGTCATAAAGTAATGCTTGGGGGTGGAATTTCCAGACTAAAGCAACATTTAGCCGGGGAAAGGGGAAATGTAGCTCCATGTGACCAAGTACCTGAAGACGTTAAAGTGCAGATTCAACGACATTTAGGTTTTAAAGTCCTGGAGAAACTGAAAAGGAAAAAAGCTCTAAAAAGTAACAACAGATCTGTACCCAATTTTCAGTGTAGAGACGGCAATGATGATGATGTAAGAATTCAGAAGGCAGCTCCAACTCTAGGTTCTAGAAAGAGAAAGGGTAAAGAGGTTGATGAAGGAATTTCCAGTCAGATAAAGAGGCCAAAAAAGCGATCTTCCCCAACTGCTACGCCGTCCATTTCTCAACCTTTGCTTCAGAGTTTTCCTTCTCAAGACATCATGGATCAAGCTGATATGGCTATTGCAAAATATATGTATGAAGCTGGCATACCATTCACTGCTGCAAATTCCCATTATTTTCAAATGATGGCCGATGCAATTGCTGCTGCAGGCCCGGGATATAAAGTTCCTTCTTATCATTCTTTGCGGGGAAAATTGTTGAACAGAAGTGTTCACAATGCTGTCGAATACAGTGACGAGCTGAGAAGGTCTTGGGAAGTGACAGGGTGTTCTGTCATGGTTGACAGGTGGACGGCTAAAACTGGTCGTACGGTTATTAACATTTTTGTTTACTGTCCTAAAGGTACTTTGTTCCTCAAATCAGTTGATGCATCAGACTTCTCCAGGTGCACAGCTTCACTTCTAGAATTCTTTGATGGTGTTGTTCAAGAAGTTGGGCTTAAGAACATTGTCATGTTCATGACAGATTCTACTCCCAGTTTCAAAGCTGCAAGAAAACTCTTGATGGATAAATACAAGACATTTTTCTGCAGCACCTGTGGAGCACATTGTATTGACTTGGTACTCGAGGAAATTGGAAACATGGACGATGTTAGAGTGGCTTTGGAAAAGGCAAAAAGAATAACTCAGTTTTGTTACAACAATGCTTGGCTCCTGAATCTAATAAGAAAGCGAACAGGTGGAAGGGATATTGTCCAGCTTGCGACGACCAAGTTTGCTTCCATCTTTTTGACACTGCAAAACATTGTGTCGTTGAAGGACCAACTCCATCAAATCTTCACCGGCGCTGCTTGGATGCAGTCAATCTTTTCCAAACAACGAGCCGGAGTTGAGGTAGCAGAAACTATTGTGGATAAAGTCTTTTGGTCCCTTTGTGATCAAATAGTAAAGGTGACGAGACCTCTACTTTCTGTTCTGCAGCTTCTAGACTGTGATGAGAAGCCTTCTGTTGGGTATATATATGATGCAATGGAAATGGCTAAGAAAAGCATTATTGTAGCTCTTAATAACAAGGAATCTGAGTACATACATTTCTTAAAGGTTATTGATGGTATTTGGCAACGGGAATTTCATAGTCCAATTTATGCAGCTGCATACTATCTCAACCCGTCCATATTTTACAGCCCCACTTTTTCCACTAGCAAGGTTATCCAAAAGGGTTTGCTTGATTGCATTGAAACCCTAGAGCCTAATTTAGCAGCCCAGGTTGCAATTACTAGTAACATAAATTCCTATGAAGAAGCTCTAGGGGACTTTGGACGGCCTGTTGCATTACGCAGTCGAGAGTCCTTATCTCCAGGTCATCATCCCCTTAATTCTGTCAAATGACCCATTTGTTGCATAATATACGTGTTAACTTATATGGTCTTGTTTTGCAGCTACTTGGTGGTCACTCTATGCAGCAGATTACCCCGACCTACAACGGCTAGCTGTAAGGATATTAGGTCAGACTTGCAGCATTATCTGCTGCGACAGGAATTTGAGCATATTTGAACAGACTCGTTCAAAAAAGAGAAACCGGTTGGAGCACCAGAGGTTGAATGATCTCTTATTTGTTCATTACAACTTGCACCTTCAACAACGGTAGGTTTTATCTCGCCAAAAATCTTTTATTACATGGGTTAGATGCATGGATCTTTTTTTCAATTATTTTTATTTTTGTAAGTGAGCTTTATATGCTTTACACGTTATGTTTTCAACCTTGCTTTTTAATGCAAACAGGCGATCAGAATCAAGTAAAGCTGGATATACGAAAGGTTCGCTTGATCCTATATGCCTTGAAGCTATAAATGCCGACATGGTGGACTGGTTGGATGACCCGGGAGTCATGGACAGTGAAGATCTTAGTTGGATGGATGTAAGTTTCCCCGGCGAGAGAAATTTGCTGAGTAATACCATAAAGAATATCGAGTATTCTATCGACACTATGGATGATAGAGATAGTGATGATACTAGAGGTACAGATGGAAATGATGATTTATAGTGCTAATAACTGTTATTAGTACATAGATTGTACCCTATTTATCAATAATTTTATAGAAATTCAATGCGGTCCCTTCTCTCAATTTCCTGTCATGTCTTTCTGCTCATTGCGCTTTGATAGCGATGCAAATATGAGATTAGACAGATGTAGCCAAGTTTCTGGTTATGTAGGCTATGAAATTCAAGTACTAAATAACTTAGAAAACTTCAAAAAATTTGACATTGCTTGAACTTAACCTTAGTTTATGGCAGTTTTGCCACGAGAGCTCGTGTGTATAAAGAAGATCAGATACAATTGTGAGTAAAACATCTCATAAGAATCCTAAGTCAATTTTATGGTCCTCGTTTATATTTTCCTTTTCTTTTTATGTCTTTAGTGTTTGGTAAATAGTACTAAAACAACCAGAATCTTGTATTTGTGAAATCAAACATGATTTATGAGACGTAATTGGTTTCTGGAATCTGCTAAAGCTCGTCTGATGCTGGTCAACTTCTACTGAATCTCCTAGTTTTCATTATATTCTCTGAGTTACAAAGATTCTGATATCAAGGAAAATGCTCTCACAAGTTTCATTTCAGTATTTTGGTCCATTAGTCTACTATTGCCTACAACATCTGTGTACAGAGAGGACATACAAGAAGAAGGTAAAACATTGCAGACTTTCAAAATGTTCGAGTGATCTGGGAAAATTACTGCGGACGAAGAGA
Source organism: Boehmeria nivea var. tenacissima (assembly GCA_018132145.1). Classification (NCBI taxonomy): domain Eukaryota; kingdom Viridiplantae; phylum Streptophyta; class Magnoliopsida; order Rosales; family Urticaceae; genus Boehmeria; species Boehmeria nivea. The sequence goes on along the minus strand of CM030875.1, from coordinate 14,754,918 downwards.
CGAGAGTACAACATCTTTCAGTGAGCTATTTCTCTGCATCGCAGCCTTGAACTCCTCAAAGGTAACTTTCCCATCACTATTAGCATCCATCAGATCAAAAATCTCATCCAGTTTCCCGGGTTCTGTGATATCTGGGGGAAGGCATTCTTCGGGCAACGCCTGCAATGTGAAAATCTATTGGTCAGTTGATGATTTTTCCTATTATTTCTTTCTAAAGTGAAGCCAAATTAAAGAGTGAGACTAGGAAAAAGGGAAGAGATGTTACTCTGAGCATGGAAGCTACTTCTTCCTTGGTTATGCATCCAGATCTATCCGTGTCGTACATCTATGTAAAAGAAGCAATAAAGCATCGTTTATGTGTGTGCGGATACACAATATCACAAGCACACGCCTATTTTTGATAAAAGGTTTTATGAAACTCTCATAAAGCATTGAAGAAGAACCTAGCTTTTCCATGTCTCTAGTTGAAAATGATTCTGCAATTTTAGGTTATTTGGGAGTTTCATTTTGTCATGCGAGCAAGAACAGAATGTTTTTTGATTCTTCAAAAACCAGAATGGAATTTTTAATATGTTTGAAAACTATAGTGATATATGAAATTCCTATTTATAAAAGCGACTGAATCAAAATGGAACTTCGGTGAATCGAAATGGAATTTCCTGCTTTTCTTTCTCATTTTTCATTCAGGCAAAAAAAAAAAAAAATGAAACTGCTGCAGAGAAGCTGCAAAAACCTGGAAGCAGAGGCGGAGAGCATCGTCGCCCTGCGATTTCTTGAGGCTAGAGAACCCACATAGTATTTCTCTCATGTCCACTGTGCCATCACGATTGTTGTCGAACAGGTCAAAGATGCGAGGTGCCAGAGGGATCAGTGACGACATTTCCATAGCCTTCAAAACCTCCTCGAATTCGGATAACGTGGCATTGTCACCGTTTGCGCATCTGCAGTTTCACAGAGTTAGAATGCAAAAGAACTTGGCTTAAAATCCTTTGTTTTACTAAAGTCGTTGCTAAATGGTGCTAAAACTCGGCTGAACCGTATTCTGTAAAACTAAATCCCTTCGAAATTTCTAGGTTTTGGCATCTCACATTTTCTTGAAATGAACCCTGAGATTTTCAATCTCATCTTGTGAAAGGTCGTGAGACCCCAGAAGGGATTTGAGCCTTTTGGTCTTCAAGAAAATGGAGCTGCTCAACACACTGGCGATTGCCGCGGCACGAAGTTTGCGCCGAGCATTGAACTTCTGTAGCCGCGTGACGACCTCTGCATCCATTTGATCCTCCTTTGCCGAGTCACCTCTAACCCATGGATGATCAAGCAGCTGCCACATTAAATTACACAACACACATATTGCCAATTTCAATATTTAATCCCTTGAGAGACTTTAAAATTCAATAGCATTATACGGGGTCACTTTTTATAATACAAGATTCAAGTATTCTACCGAATTTTTATTTTTATATTAAACAATATGATAAAATTGAGGGCCAGTTAATAAATTAACCATTTTAAAGGTAAAGTTTGAAGGATTTAGCCTTAGAGTGTCAAAATTAAAGATTTTTTTTTTTTTGACAACAATCAAAATTAAAGATTTTGATATAACATACGTGTAATATAATATATAATATGTTACACATAATACATTATGTTACATATATGTTACAGTTAATTCTTAATTTCATTAAATTAGGACTAATTCTTAAAAAATTAGTCAAAAGTTTGGTTAAATCCTCAAAAATCTCTAAAATTTATTAGCGTATATAATTTACTGGAAGGGGATCAATATTATCAACTAAAAAACTGAATGTGTTAAGGAGATCATTGGGCTATTTAGCTCAAACAATAGTTACACTCTTTAGGTCGCCAAATGTGGTCCTAACTCGTAGTAGTTAAAAGATTCCTTCTAATCTAAATGCATAAAATAATATATAATAGCAATAGAAGCGACGAAAACTAAATAAATAAATAAATATGAAAAATAAGCATAGCATACGTCCAGAGCACTTGGCCTCCTTTGAGGGTCAACTGTAAGGAGACTCTTGATTAATTGCTTAGCTGATGAAGAAATGTTCTTCCATGTCTTCTCATAAAAGCTGAAATCTCCCTGCAAATAATTTAAAGTTTTAACGATTTTTTTTAAATTTTTGACAGTTAAAAAAAAAATTAAAGAAGTCTGGAATTAATTAGAAGAAAGACATAATTGGTAAATACTCACAGCCAATATCATTTGTTGTTTTTGCCGATTTGATTGAGCAATGAAAGGTGGATGCCTGAATTTTATACATACCGCCGAAAACAATTATTATCTATATATTGTGAAAAATTTATGGAATCTGAGAATGTTAAATATCCATGACATTTTCCTCTAAAAATACATGCATAAATATATATATATATATTGTGTATGTATATATATTCCTGGTAAACTTGACAAATTATTGTGATTAACTTAAGCAACTTTTAATCAATCAAGCTATTCCAGACTTTTTTTTTTTGGTGACATATTAGACATACCCGGAGAGCAATATATACAAGATGACACCAAGTGACCACATATCACTCTTTGAAGTCACATTTCCCTGAGAAAGTGCCTCTGGAGAGACATAATCTATGGAACCAAACAACCCCACAATTGGGTCAGTGAACTCCTCCACAGAGCTCAACCCAAAGTCCATAATCTTCAGAGGAGAATCTTGACTTCCATTCAGGAACAAGCAGTTCTCCGGCTTCAGATCGCGGTGCACGATGTTTGCGCGGTGAATGGCCTCCAAACCCGCCGCAATCTGCCTCACCACGGCGGCTGCGCCGGCCTCGTTGTACCTAATTGTATGAATTACGTGTTTAGTTTTTGCTTATCTTTTGATGTTGATATATGGTGATACTACTAACAAAGGCATGGTAAAAGATAGTTTTTTTTTTTTTTTTTTTAAATAGCTGAGTTTGAGAAGTTCTAGAAAAATAATCAGGAAGTGTGTTGTTTACTTGGTAATTAAGGAAATTATAATACCGTTTATAAAGTTTGAGGTTAAAAACAATCAACAGCTTCAAAATTTTGAGAAAATAAATTCGTTTGGTGATTAATTTTATTATTGTAAATTTATGTTAAGTTTTGTTATGTTCATAAATTTCTTTTACCAATTGTTTTCTTTTTTTTTTTTTAATTTTATAAAATTTTAATTATTATTTAAAATTTCATTTCAAAAAAAAAAAAAAAAACTATTCACTTAACTAATCCTAATACATATACTAATTAACAGGAAACCATTTACTCTCATGTTTATGAAGTTACTACTATAAATAAATTTATGTCTATAAAAGAGCAAAAATCTATCAAATTATAATTATTTTTGAGATAATTAAAGTCTATTTTTTTGGTGATATCAACCGGTCAGAAATCCCGACGCAGAATTGTCTTATTGTCCCTCATGTAATAATATAAACTACATATGAGTTCTAAACAACCAAACCCCATTGACCACGTTACATCTCTAAATTTTTAGCAGAGAGTTAAACTTATTGATTTGCTATATCCCTAGCTTACCAATTCTTTCAAATAAAAAAGCAGATCATAACAATATTATCCGATCCTCTTATGACATAATACAAATTTAGTTCCTAACTGTAGCAAAGTTTACACACCTCTTTTCCGCCACAATCCGATCAAAGAGCTCGCCGCCGGAGCAAAGCTCAAGGACGAGGTGAACGGCGCCGTTTCGATCCTCGAAGACGTCGTAGAGGTCGACGACGTTCTCGTGGGGCGAGACGCTCTCGACGATCCTCCTCATCACGAGGATCTCGTTAGTCAGCAGCGCGTCGGAGATCGAGGCCTGCTTGGCCGTGTGGAGCCCCGCCGAGGGCTCGCTTTTCTTGCGAGTACTCGCCGCCGTAGCATCATGAGGGCCGATCCTCCTTAGGGTTTTGATGGCCACAAATTGCTCCGGCGACGATATCTTTCTCTTTCCCTTCCTCACCACCGAGAATCCGCCTCGCCCTAGGACTCCCGAGATCTCGTACTCGTCGGAGAGCCTTCTTGGTTCTTGTCCCATGATGAGAAAAAAAAAGATAATATGAAAGGAAAAAAAAATATACAAAGAAAAAAACCCTAGTGATATTGGCTTGCTTAATTTCTTGGAAAGGTTACTTGTAGCTATACAAGTTTGGAATTTCTAATTAAGAAGTTAGAAGCTAATTAGGAGGACAGGGTATGCTTTAATGTTTTCAATGATTAGGAAGATAGAGGGAGGGGTTCGAAGAAATGTGATTAGAAACCCTTTTGAATGGTTCTTTTTAATTTCAGGATTAGTTTATAGGGTTTTAGGGCATAAAAAATAATACGAATATTGGTTTGTTGGGAAGGATTAAGGAGAGAATAAAACTAGTAGAATAGAAGCTCAAGGAGAAGAGACAAAGAGAGAGTCAACTCGTCACCGTAAGGTAGGTTTTTCGCATTTGTCTTGTCTCTATATCATACTATTTCTATTAATCTATACATAATATATGTTCTTTGTGAAATGCATGGTCATAAATCTTGCATCGTTTTAGATTGATTTTATTTTTTAAAAATATATTTAGACGGCAATTTGATTGAAATAGTTTGAAGGTATCCAAATTTATGCACCGTTAATAATTTAGATGCCACATTTTTTATTAGTAAATTATTTTTTCGCAGTCTCTTTTAACTTATTCCTCATTTGTAAAATAGATGGGCAATTCACTCGAATTTGTTGTAAAAAAAGTGACAAAAGAAAGGAATAATTCAATCAAATTTATTGTCAAAAAGTGACATGAATTGTAATATTTTTTTAAGGTAGCAGTCTTTAAAACACATTGTCAAGTGATAGAACTAAAAAATTCAAAAAAAAAAAAAAAGGAGAGAAAATTAAAGATGTAAGTGATTGTCAAGAAAATATTGAATATTTAAAGGGAGGTTCATAGAATATTAGACCATCTCCAATACAAGAGAGGGTACTAATGCATGCTATATTTACCATGTAATAGTGCCAAAAAGTTAAATTTAGCATATTTAAATCATGTTATGTTAAAAGTCATGCTATCTTAAATTTAAATTAGGTATTAAAAATTGAGTATTCACTATAATTTTTCAATGTTTTTGTTCAAATTTTATTCTGTTGATCATATCACACAAGTAAAAAAAGTGAACATGATATATCATTTTAATAATTTTTATACTGGCAGCTCATGCTAAATTTTAGCATGTGTTATGCTTGGTGTCAAATTTGACATTCTAAATGGGCATATTCTTTTAAAATGACATATTTTAAAACAAATTGTTCACTACTGACAATTTTCAAAATTTCTCTAATCCAAAAACCGAATGTTTTTGGGCCGAATACTGTAGCAGATAATAGTTCACTGTGTGACTCATGTCAAACTAGGCTAAAGGCTCTCTAATTGCAAGATATATATAATATTTGAACGTTAAAATTTTGAATGATATAAATATAGCTAAGCAGTAATAAATCGTTTAGTGGTGAAAAAACACACAAACTCGACAATTAATCCAGAAGGATTAAATAGAATCCTGTATCTATATATATATATATATATTTTATTTTTATTATAATCACTACACATTCTCCAGAACACATACAGAAAATAAACAAAATAACGTGAGCAAATCAAAGTTTTGCGTCAATTCGATCAAATCTCCTACATTAATGATGAAGAAAAACGATCCTATATTAGACCGTGATTTCCTTGCTGTGACATTGTCGTCGTCGTCGTCGTCGTCGAGGGGAAGCTAAAAGGATCTCCGAAAGGATTAGTGCTAGAACGCCCTAAATGTTGAAACTGTTGTTGAGGGAATTGGTATTGTTGCGAATTTTGATGCGAAAATTGTTGAGGCACCACATTCATTGCATTGTGTTGGTACAATTGTTGTTGTTGTTGTTGTTGTTGAGCCATTAGAGCCATTTGAACGTTGGTTGGGGGAGCTACGTTGTTCGACATCATGAAGGGGTCCCGTTGGTCGAAAGGATTGTTGTTTTGGATGCGTGTCGCGCCATGTCCATAGCCTGCATTTTGCAGCTGTAGTTGTCTCCGAGCGTTTTCGTCCTCGTATAAGCTATCAAGTAAAAGCTTGTTGAAACCGCCGGCCTAAGAGAAATGCGAAAACCATGAAATGTATAAGAAGCTAAATGAAAAAAAGTTGTGTTCACAATAAAATTGTAAACCTTACAACGTTGCTATCACTACATTCATTAAAAAAAAAAAAGGGATACGTGAGCAAAAAATCAATGCATTATATTCCACATTTTTACAATAATATATATAAGCCTTTTACGGCGAATTGTTACTAATATTATTCTTTACAAAACTTAAGCTGACAGGAGGTAAGCCAATATTTGATTTTATACTCCAATTAAATCACTGTGAGAATTTTGTGCTCTCTTATAGTTGGATCCATATATAATGACGTTATTATTGCAAGATTGTGATTGTGCAAGAGTAATATAATTAATTAAGGTAATCAATAATTACAAGCCTAATTAAACACAAATATTAGAACCGCACAAACAAAAATGGCATAGAAAACTTACCAACTTGCTTTCTACCACATTACTTGTGTTGTTGCTGGGCGTGGTGACCAATGCTAATTCCCAACCCGAAGACCCCAGAAGATCATTTAAGCTCTGATTTGTTGATTGTGATTTATTCTCTGCGCTCATAATTTCCAAGGCCAAGAACACGAGTATCATAAAAGTACATGAGTTTTGTCCCATTCAATTCCTACTACAAAAAATCTTCAGAAATTTTATTAAGAATCCCATTTGATTCATCCTGTGTTCTCTAGTATATGGTTCACTGAAAAATGATCAAAAGGGATAGAATTTGCGCTGCAAAAAATTGGACTTTTTGTCACACCAAAAAAAATTTGTGATTAAATGGTACTTAAGTTAGAACAATTATTTTGTCACAAATACACTTTAAGTCAAAAAAAAAATTATTTAGTTATGAAATGTGTTCGAGGCTAAAAACATTTTTGACTAAAACGTCAAGCCACATATACTCTTTTTAGTAACAATAAGAAGTAAAATTTTAATTTTTAACTACATTTTTTAGTTCACTTTTATAAGTTGAAACTTTGTAGTAAAATGTGAATGTATTTTGATAAACAGCATTGAAACCTACCAGGTGGAATTATAGCAAGAGCCAAAGCATTGCTTTCTTCTAATTCTGCTACTTTTGGGTCCACTTCTTTTAGACCCTGAAAAATTAAATTAAATTTATACAAAGGCCATTACATGTTGGAACAGAACAAATTATTAATATAACTTCAAATTAGAAAACAACTTGAGGTGATGATCAATTATAGGTCTTACTAGCAAGTCAGTGTCTTCCATTGATATCAACGGCAGATTCGGAACCACCTCCCCCTTCGGTTCGGGTTCTTCTTGAGCGCTTTCGAGTGGCTTTTCCTCTTTGACTAGCTCTACTTTCTCCTCGCTTTCTTCAGGTTCGTCGAGTTTTTGATTATCAGACTCGGCCTCCTGATACTCCTATTGTTCGAAAATACGAGTAAAACAAAAGGCGAAAGAGAATGAAAACGATATATAATTAGGCATTTGAATAGTTATTAGAACACAAAATAAAATATTAAATTAAAAATAATAATAATAACAATAACTCTTACCAGTCTCTTATTAACGGAACCTGATTGAGGTGCTTCTCTAATGTACTCTTCCATTGTTGCAAGAAATGATGGAGGTGGCTATAATCGGTAAAAAAAAAAAAAAAATCGTATATATTTAGACACCTTTTAGCATTAATATACATAATTATTTTATTTTGAAGAGCACATTATATGTAGAACCTGTCTTAATGTAGGAAACTGGAAATTTCTAGCAAGATCTAAGCCCTTGCAATAGTCATAAAAATCGGCAAGATTTTCAGCCTGCAGAAGGAAAATTTTTAGCAAATTAAATATTCTTATCACAATTAGAAGATCAAGGACATAATATCTAGAAAGTTAAAATTTACCTGTTGACCAGCTCTTCTGTAAATATCAAGAGCTTTGACTGCGTCGTGTCTTGACATGTCAAAGAACTGCAAGAAGGTGATAAATGAAAATTTTGATTTAATTTTGGAAATTAAATTGAAGGGGATTTATTTTGGAGTAGAAAAAGAAAACGTTGTCGAGAACCTACCATGTCCACAAGATTTATAATTCCGTCGTTGATGGCACAATAAATTTTAAAGCTTTCTTTCAATACCTGCATGAAAAATATAAATTAATGAGAGACAAACATGATTCTATATGATTGTGCTTGACATATTATGAAAAGATAAGTTTTTTACTTCGCAGAATAATTTAACCTCACGTGCAAAACATTAATATGAATCAGCTGTATTAAATCAAAGTGGAAATGCATTAATTTTCGTTTAGATAAATCTTTATTTTTGCTTAATTGTTTATATTTTTTAATGAGGGTGAAACAAACAAGATATAGGTAAATCTACTATATATCTTCCCAAAACAAGTAGTGACAAATAACAAAATTCCATAAGGTTTGTTTTAGGGTATAACCGAGATAGAATATGACGTCAGCTATCAACCAAATTTATTATAATGGCGCATCTAATGTTTCATGTAATAATAGTTAGTGTAAGAAAAAGTTTGAATCTAGTGATAAAACTGATATCGTAAGCAAATGTATTATAAATTTTAAAAAAAAAATACTTGTGTACGGGAAAGGCGCTTAAGTTATTCTATATATTTTCAGAATGTAATATTGAAACAACGAATAAATTAATTAAGTATAACGGATTAAATAATATACGGCTTCTTAATTGCTAATAAAATATAAACAAATAAACATATGCATACCAACGCCAAAGCATATTGTATGAGGTAGTTGTTATAAGCTCCTCCTTCTGGCTGCAAAACTATAAAAAGTTAGAAAACATATTTATTATTAATTAGCAGGCTAACTATTTGCTATATTAAATGACAAAAATTAGGTATTCCAAACCAAATTCAGCAAGAAATTCTCACTAAAAAAAACTATGCGGAAATAGTCCGACTTTTATATGCATCTAGTGTTGTAGTGAGGGTTGAGACACAAACAAGTACACTATAACACCAGAGAACTCAGAGATAATAATAAAAAGTAAACAAGCAATGCAATAAATAGAAATAACATATATAGTATATCAATAACGCAGTTCGGTGCGCATATTGTGTCCAGCTATGCCCAGATAATAAAACAATCCACTAATTCTCCATAACGTTACAAGAGATCGATTCTCGGACTTATACAATCCCCCGTGAACTTCATATATAGTGAACTGTTTGCGAGCTTCCCTCGACTTCAATAACGATCTCTCGAGAGATCATCCAACAATCTCCTTCAATCAACAATATATGCTACAAGACCTCGAGTAGTTACACCAGGCAAAGCCTTGCACAATCTCCTCCGATCATCAACAAGTTAAAAACCTTGGGAAGTTACACCATGCAAAGTCTTGCGAAACACACTCTGATCAATCAATGCACTCTTTTATTCTCTCTCTGAGGCGCTCTCTGTGTGTTTTCTCACAATAATACTCCCTCCGAATAATTATGTTTGTATTGCTCCATGAGAGTCATAACAGATTTCTTTTTTGTGTTAATTGAAACGCAATTTCTCAGATCTAGCTACCCAAATCAAGGAAGAAAAACATTCACGTCCACAAAATCCAAAACTAACACAATCTGCGATATTTAAAAAAAAAAAAAAATACAAATCATCTTCATAACAGTCTTAATATGATCTTCAGGAGCAAAAACCAGATTTTAGAAAGTCAAACTTTCCTTCCAAAAGCATAATGAATGGCGCCAAAAATAATAGCATCGAAAGCAACACATTGTAACGAAAATAACTCTCGTTTCGCTATATATAAGGCAACACAATGCATCAACAATCTTCTCCTTTGGCATTTTGGGCAAAACACAAAAGAACACTAACAAAATGCTTAAGACAGAATACACAAAACATCATGACAACTACGATATCGTTTACCATTGTTCAACCAAAAAAGCAAAACAAATGGAGACATGCATGAGACCATTACCACCCTTTTTGCCAAAAGAGATAGTACATATAAGCAGTTAAAAGAAACTAAAAAGCATAATCAACGACTGTGGTAGCAAAACTGGCAGTAATTGAATCAACACGTTGATACTTGGTATCGAATATTAACCGATATATATACCTGACATCCGATAAGACGATGAAGAAACATTTGCAACGCAGGAAGTTGCTCCAATAGCTCATCGCGACTCAGCATTCGTGTTCTACTGTGTGCCTGTGAACACCAAATTGTATCACTTTTCACTTTAGAATTCGAAAAGTTGGGCTTCAACAATTTATAAGAATTGAATTATTCATTAGTGAATGGGGTAAATAAACCGCTTTAAGAGTGGATTTTTTTTTTTTTTTACTATTTTATTGAATCACACTTTAAAAATGACTATTCATTATAATTTCTCGTTATTCAAAACATGGACCTTGGAGGCTCCAGGGGCATGTTTTGTAAGACGCTCCGTCTCAATGTCGAACTTCAAAACCCTAAAACACTCCAACCGTTCTTCTAGAAAGAGCGCATAGGTGCGAACCCAAGCAGAACAGTCCCAAGCTGCAAGGAGATTTTTTGGTCTAAGAAGGGAATGTTATTTATTTCGTATCGGAAAAAAAAAAAAAATCAATCAAGTAAACGCGCCGTGTGCTCTGACATATGTGGTTCAAGATTTACCGAGGGGGCTCGAGTCGTCTTTGAAATTAGATATTTGGAGAACATGTCCCCTGAAAGAATAATTCATCAGCTCCTCTCTAAAGGTTGGATCACCCTCTCTTAATGTCCTGTGAATCACAATCAATGCCTTTATAGCAACCTGCAAAATTTAGCATTTTTATTTTATTTTATTTTGTTAGGACGTCGCAGTTTCTATTTTTCTTCCTCAAAATTCGACGACGATGACGACGACAACAAGAGAAGTGAAATTTACAATCCAATTCCGCGTTTTGGACAATCTTTTAGCCAATGCATGAATGCAGTACGCGACGTCTGCCCGCGGTCGCACCACTGAAGTTGCGGAGAAAATTTCTAAAAGATAGGCCAAAAGAAAATGGGAAAAAATTATTCAAACTTAGAATATTGATCAAATGTGACGAATATATGCTCAAATCTCAATTTAATATGAATACTAAACTAGCGCATCCATAGAACATCCATCACGTTACAAAAAATATAAAAATTAAAAAAAATTGCGTATTTGACAAAAATATATTGGATGGGTGAGAATTGTTTAAATCCACGTAAATCTGTATTTTTTATTGAACAAAAAATAACGGGCCAGAATTCTATATTTATAACGAACTCACTTCTAACGTGCCGTTCTTTTGGAGGGCATTCAACGTGATTTGTTGCTTTGACAATGGCGATATCCAAATCCTTCAATAAACAATCACAAAAACTCAAAATAAAGTATATAATTCTAAATATAATCATTAAGAACAAAAATGATATATATATATATATATATATATATCAATTTGCAGATATTATAAGTGTCACCCCAGAAATCACAAAAGTGAAACCAATTTAAACAAATTAATTAGAGGAAGAAGAGACAATTTGTAAATATATACGTTACGCTTTTTATTCAATATATATATATATATATATATATATATTACCTTGAATTCGCTGTTGACCTTGGCAAGGCCAACCTTGGTGGAGTCTTTGAGAGCTCCATAGGCCTTCCTAAAGCTCTGAAATGTTCCCATTAAATCCAAAAACCTTCTTCTTTCATTCGGTTATGGAGAGAGAGAGAGAAAGAAAAGCCAAAATCATAAATATGTTAACAATTATGAAAAGGACAATTAATGACAATAACAATATTGTTCTAATTCTTAGCTGTTATCTCGTCATTCCAACAACATAAAACAACCAACAATCCTCTCTCTCTCTCTCTCTCTCCAAAATGTTCGCAATAACTAACACGTCTCGATCTTATTAATGTTGATCAAGCTATAATAATTAATTCATGTTGTACAACATTAAACCCCACAAACTAAGAATTTCCACAAAAATAGGAATTTCCATAAAGATGTCCATTATAAAAATAAAACGAAGGAAAGTTTGCATAGGCATGTCGTTTTTCAAAAACGTCGTTTCTGCTCAAAACGACATGTCGTTTTGTCTTAGTGACTGAACACTTCAGGAAACGACATGTCGTTTTGCACCAAAAACGACATGTCGTTTTTATTCGCCTTAATACGCTTTTAACCAAATCAAAATTAACCAGACTGTTTCAAATCACAGAAAAATGTTTGAAACTGAACTACCCAGTACCCAAATTTCTAACTCCATTTTTCATTAAAAAAAAAAAAACCCCTCAAAATACCTATCTGGCATGGAAATTAAAAAGTTTGGCTAATGGCAGACATGAGCAAAAAAGCCAGACGAAAAAAATGCTATGATCCAGAATAAAACATGGTTAAATGACGTTAAGATAGGATTTAGATCAATGCAAATTAAACAAGGAACGTAAACGTACCTCGGGCCATTGCTATTTTTAACGAAACTTTAGTACGAGGATATGATGGGTTTCTTTTAGACGATAAGGTTATTTGATTGTGTATTTTCTTGAATGAGTACGAGGAGATTAGTTCTAAGCCTTAGATCTTGGAAAATTTGGAGGACATTTGTTTTGATTTGTTCAAAACAAAGTAAAGAATACCAACAAAAATGGCACTTTCTAAATACAATAGACAATATGTTTCCTTCTTTCTAGTTTCTATAAAAGAAGAGAGAATAAAGAATTGTAATCTTATTCTAAGGAGGTTTGTTGGCTAAATAGCCTTATTTTTTTAACCTATTTAAAAAAATGTCCATAACTTTTGTTTTTTAGATAAATATCTGTTTTCGGTATTCAGATTATTCACCATGATTAATAAACAAACAACCAGCTAAAAGTTACCATAATTTGTCTATTTACTATGATAATTTATCAGTTTAATGATCATTTATGATATATAAATTATTTATCATGTTAGTAGAAGAAATACTAGCTAAAAATCATCGGTATTTCTTTCATTTACTATGGTAAATTGGTAATCTGTCTACTTACCAAAAACATATCATTCACCTAATTAAAAAAACATTGTGGACATTTGTTTGAATATGCTCTAAAAATAGACTACCTATCAAAATTTTCCCATTCTTTGGAAACAAGCCCACCAAACTGTTTTTTTGTGCCCAGACACTTTTTCTTTTTTGCATTCGACCCCTAGTTTTGGGGGGTTTTTTTTTTTAATGTTTGGATGCCACAAAAAAAAAATGTTCCAAAACTAAATCTAATTGAGCACAAAAAACGAGAACGAAACATTTTTTAATCCTGTTTTGTTCTTTAATGTTTTGTATGGATTTATGTTCAATCACATACAATTCATAACCTTTTTGCATCATAGGTCCATCCATAAATAGTTTCACATTCACAACTTACATTTACAAATTGAGTTTCCATAATATAGTTACATGGAAACGGCGTATATGCGATGAGTTAGAGATGCCTATCTTAATAAACCTAACTAAATGTAATCAAAGGGATAGCTCTAACTACAGCTAAAAGTGCTATGTTAAAGGAAACATTCACATTTGACAAACTAGGGAGCTTCAATCATAATGAGAATTCAGACAAGGATAGCCATGATTTGGCTATTTTTGCCATTAGCTTTTCACGGCACGTTGAAGATGTAACCGCTCTTTGACAGATTTTTCTTCGTAATCGAATCGAACTCTGCATTGAACATCAATAATTTATGCGAAAATTATACACCTCATTTGCAAACAATACAACAAAGATTCAATAAAAGTCATGTCAAAGTGATGTGTTAAGACTTTGTTGTGTTACAAACCATTTTACATAAAAACAAAAATGTGGTGAAATAGTTTATTAGTAATGGTTTTCCTTTCATTTTTAGGGATACCAACTACACAAAGCTTTTAGCAACATATGAAACCTTGTACATCTCATGAATGGAGCAGAGAAGAACCGTCTTTAATCTGACGATGCAAAACCAGAACATAAGAAAATAAACCAGTAAGGTCGGGGACTCCTCTTATCGTGCGTCATATTTGTTACTTCCTAGAGGTCGTTTGACTTAGACGCACTAAAATTTAGGTCTAACTAAGGATTTTGAATGCATAGCCCAGTCTATTATCTTCCATAGCCCTCTACAGAACAACCATACATGAACCAAATCATACCACAGCACTAATACTTTCACCTCTACTCTCCCATTTTTCCTCAAAATCGAACATAACCCAGGTATCAGAATGAATTTTGGGTTCCAAAAAAGCTCTTATTTTATTTTGATCATAACTTTCTGCTATTTTATAATCAAAGTAATCATAACTTTTCATCTCGCTTGTTCCATGAATCTCTTTAATTATTTTGATCAATACATTACAAAAACAAATAAGGACCTATAGTAAGATTAAACCATCATAATTTTATCCTCTATTAAACATATCAATAACTACCTTTAAGTACCATATAAAATTAATTCCGCCGCTTCACTTGCAAAGTCATAAATGACAAGTCAAGTCTTGAACTTTGGCCTTTTACTTTTGTTTTAGTTCATAGCTAGGTTCATGTTCTGTCACAACACCACGAAAGATCAATGCTGACAAACCCAAACTTGTTAATAAAATTCTCCATCCAAATTTTATAGAAAAATTCTAAATAAATAGAAGGCATGACAAATAGAACGACTACTTAGACTAGAAAACTATATTTATGCGGTTTATATTCATAAAAAATAAAATAAAAATAAAAATAAAAAAGGACTACGTATATGCTTACAGCTTTCATAGCTGATCACGGATGTAAGCCATTGATCTCAACATGGAACCTAGTGTTTCTCTGGAGACTTGAAACTTTACCTCCGCTTCTCCGGTTGTTGTCTTTGTATCTTGAAGCTAAGAATACGGAAGAGAGTTGTGTTAGTATTGAGATTTGGAAAATAAGAGGGATCATTAGTAGCCTATGCCTTTCTTCTTTTCGGGCCTACTTTGGCAAATTATTTCAGAAGTCAGAACATTGTGTAGTAGTTATGCATCATAGGAATTGTGTCACACAACCATAATGTGGGACATTGAAAACATACAAGATTCTATGCACAGAGCTCTAATTTCTAGCTAAAACAGACCCTGCTAAGCGCCCCAGAGCTCTAATTTCTAGCTTTGAAATCATAACGCTGCCACCATCTAGAAGCCTTTTCATGCATTCTCTCGTTTATAAATTAGAGAACAGTCAATCAGAGACCAGTGTACTATCACCTCTCACTGAGTACTAGTAGCATCTACAGAATACAATATATATAATACGAATGGCACATCAAGTTGAAATCTGTGTAAAACCTGGGTAAATAAACATAGTTGGTTGGGCTTGGTAAATTTGCAATTTTATATTACACGTGAAAGGAAATTCGAACAGGCTGTGCATTTTATTTTTGTTAGATATCATTTCTGAAGCAAAGACATGCCAATGGAAAAATCATTCCTATAACTCATTGTTTTAAGTGTTCCAAAAGCTTTAGATAACTTTTAGATGATAGAAATACTTTTAAACATGTTATGATACCTTTAGATTGATGACGGCAACTTTGTTTGCGGGCATAGCGAGCTGCTGACCTATATAGGCCATTGATCTCAACATGGGTTCCAGCGTAACCCTTGTTAGCCTGAATTGCACTTCTTTCTCTCCTGTAGGGATCTGTCCATAATCTTGCAGCTATATCGAAGGACAAAGTAAATTAGAACAACATGATGATGATATCAATAGAAAACTATTTCAGTTGTTACATGCACTAACTTTAATTGAAAAGTAGAAGCAAAGCAGACTAATTGATCAAAGAAAACTTAAAGAAAGCAAGAAAGAAAATAAGTACACGCGAATTTTAGATACTGTACCTTTAAGTTTATTAGGGCTACTTTGCTAGCTTGAGTTGGCTTGTTTTCGATAACATAAGTCATGGACTTGAAACAAGTGAGAACCACCTACATCAATTGAAAAAGAAAAGGTAAAAACTGAGACAAAAAAAAAAAGTAAAAGAAGATCACTGTACAGTACATTTTTTAAGAGAATCCTGAGATCTTTGTATTCTGAAAAGCTGATATTAATTCAAGATTTGGAATTTTCGTACAGTGTTATCGGAAGTGCCACTGTCACGGTGAAGAGAAACCGGGCCAGATTGATTCAAGTCAGAAGCAGGAATACCAACATCATTAAGATTAAAATGATGTGGCATTGCTTCTTGCCAAGGCCATAGTGAGGGAACCATGTCAAATGCTGTCAACTGTGCTTTTTTGCTACTGTCTTCCACATGAGAGCTAGAAGGTGTAACTCTAGCAACATTTTTCTTCACAACAGCAACTTTTTTCCCACCTTCTCGTAGAGCGCTCATAGCTGCATTATACGTCTCAACAGCAACAGCCCCTTCCTCTGCATATTTCATGGCTTCCCGACATAAATTGTTGAAGCGCATCGTAAGAGTCTCAAGACCTTGTAGATCCGTATTTGATTCGTCCTGACCAACTGCAGCTTTGGCATTCCTAGTCCACCGCTTCAATATGTAACGTGTTGGAAGGGTAAGAACATTTGTCACCGTGAAGACAGTTAATATATGTCTGCATAAAATGCCAGAATACTCAAACATCTGACAACTGCAATTAGCTTTCACTTCTGAGACATTTACACTGACTATGTATGCTTTGTCATTATGTTCGTATTTTGCAACCCGATACTTACTAACAGCCCCTTCACCTTCAATACTATTGGCAGTATACACAAAAGTTTCAACTAACTCCTCCTGGAACTTCGCAAAAACCTTTTTTGTGTAAAGGTTGGCTGCCTGTTGCTCCATTGGTGATGGCGTCTTTAGCACGGGTGTAGTAAAAATAGTATCATAATCAGCTTCTATTTCTTTCTCTAATGAATGTTCAAGAGCCCTTTCATATTGCTTAAAAAACAGTGGTATGGTGGTCTGCTGATTCACATAGCCATCAAAAAAAGAACTGACACCTTGGCTTGAGGAAACCGCGGCAAAGAAAGTGCCACGGAAGTAAACTGGGGCCCACTGCTTTCGAGCATTGTACACAGCCTGCAGCCATTCATTTCTCCGGAGATCATATTTATCGAGGAGAGATGCCCACGATGACTCAAAATCCTCAATAGCCTCTGAAAAGTTGATGCAGCTGTACAACTCTCCATAGAAGGCAGGATGGGCAAGATATATATGAGCCAATCTTTCTTGGCCTTCTCTCAAGATGTGCCACTTGCATATACAGTGACGAGTTTCTGGAAATACCTGAGCAACTGCAGCCTGAATAGCTCTATCTTGATCTGTTGTTATAGAAACAGGGGGACGGTTATTCATTGCAGAAAGCCATGTTTTAAACAACCAAGAAAAAGAAGACTCAGACTCATCTAGAAGTAACGCACAACCAAAGAGTACCATCTGCCCATGATTGTTTATCCCCGTGAAAGGAGCAAAAGGCACCTGATATTGATTTGGTCGGTACATAGTGTCAAATATCACAGCATCACCAAAGTGGTTATAACTTGTCCTTGATCGAGCATCAGCCCAAAACACATTAGTCATGCGGTTCTCATCATCCAGCTGTATCGCGTAAAAGAAGCCTGGGTTTTCAGCCTGCATCTTTTTGAAGTAGTTTAAAAGATTCTGAGCATCTCTACCAAGGGTTTTCTTTTGGCTCATAGGCATTCCATAATTTACAGGCCCACTATTTCTTACAGGGCGGTGTACTTCTACAGGCGAGTCACTCCTAACTCCGTGATTAAGTTCATAAGTCACATGATTTCCATCCGTGGAAGCATAAACATCACTTGAACTGTCAAACGTATTAGACACATTCTTCGTAGAGCCAGCAAAATGTCGACGGGGCCGAAGGTATTGGACCTTACCAGGACTAACCATAGAGTGGTTGTGGTCCTCAACAAACTTCGTTACAACCCAGTTATTTGCATCTTTTCTCTCCAACTTCAGCATAGCATTGCAGGTTTCTACATTCTTCCTTTTGAACACCTCCCTAGAGCATGAAAACTCCCATGTTACAATCGGCCCATCGGGTTTACTACGACTGAATTGACCAACTTGGATGCTAAAACCTTCGTGCCTGGCATATGCTTCGTAGAAAGTTTTGGCAGAATCCTCCGAATCAAATTCCATGCCCACTCGAGGTTTAGCATTTCCGTCATCCTCCTGATTATTAACTCCTGTCCCCGTCGAACTTTCATTCATGTTACGCTTTTCACCTCTGTTCATTTCGTTGTTTTCCTGCACATGGCGTTCCCTATTTCCCCTTTCACCGTCCACCAATTCAACATCCACGCCGGATTGATTAACTTGATTAACTACTGTACCGTTTCTCATCGGTTGACTACGAGGAGTTCCACATGGTTATCCCAGCCGGAAAGGAAAGCTAAAATAGCCTCCAAAGTTCATCCACCACTATAAGCAGGCAAGTTAAGCACTGAGCCCTATGCAAAAACCAAAGATAATTTCACAAGACAACAAAACAAACAAAATAAATACACATAAAATAAAACAAAAAAGTCCCAAGTAAATACCCAATTTTTTTCTTTTAGGATGAGTAAGTATTGTATCTCATCACATTGCTAACCATGTGCGAAAAATATGTTTTAAAAAAACTTATAGCAACCAAACTTTAGCAATAAGAATTCATATGTACACTTACCAATACAAGCTTTGTATTGAACAATTTCAGTGACAAAGACGATGACCCAGATAGTATAAATTCAAAATTCTTAGGAACCCAAAATTCGAAAAAGCAAAATTTCATTACATTGCATAGAAACGAACTCAAAGTTAAAGTACAAGTTTCACAAAACACAAAACTACATTAGGAAAAAAAACAAGGAGAGTATAATTTAAATAAAAAAAAAAAAAAAATATATATATATATATATATATATATATATATCTAAATGCACGTAACACTAGCTAAAAATCTTCTAATTCCCTAAAGAAAATACCTCAGATAATCTAACTATTAAAGTTCCTGACTTTTTCGGTGACAAATTATCAAAGTACCACAATTTCATAGCCACAAAAACTCGGTCTTTATTTACCATTTTTGAAAAACGCCCCAAAAATTTCCATTAAAAAAATCTCCCTTATCCACAACTCCATAGCCAAAAAAGTCTGGTTTTTAATAACCATTTTAAAAAACGCACCAATAAATTTCCCGAAAAAAAAAAAAACTCCATTATCCAACTTTAGCGAGCTTCCCAGGAATTGAAAACCCAAAAAAAAAAAAAAAACCCCTCAATTATCGTAAAATGCAGAGAACAAATATAAAATTGAAGAAAAAAGAGTAACCCGAATTCTATGGAGCCCAAATCGAAAATCGAAAAGCTCTCAGCTCTCGAGTCTCTGCCAAAATCTTCTTCTTCTTCTTCTTCAAACGGCCTGCGTTTTAGGGTTTTTCAGCTCCGTTTGGAGACCTTCAATTTCATTTTTTTTTTTTTTCGTTTTTGTTTTTATTTTAATGGGACCCACAAAAGTCCCAGACCCAGGAAAAGGGGACTCCGTTTGTTAACTATTTTTCCATTGCTGTTAAATAGTTTTAATGGTTATCGACATTTTTTATTTTCACAAAATAACGGAAATATATTTTTAAAGTAATCATTAAACTATTGAGCCACACGTGCGGTTAGAAAAATTAACGGATGAAATAAAAGAAACGACGGATGATAATGATGTCGTTTTCGTTCCACAATAAACGACACGTGGAGTACTTTTTTTCCAAGTTGGATTTGCGGCATATGCTCTTTTTAAGGGGGAAAAAAAAAAATAGTGAATATGCTCTTCCTTGAATAAGATTGTTATTCCACGTCATATTAGATTCAAAGTCTCCTTGAGACTTTATCTTGTTTTATTTTACTTTTTTGGATAAGGTCAATTGCATATTACATTATATATCGTATTATATTCTAAAATATTGACATGATTCTTAGTACTATCATACTAAAAGAAAAAAAAAAGTATCTATATCCACTAAATTGTATTTGAATGGGAAGACAAATTTGTATTTTTAGAGCTGTATCATAGGGTAGAGGAGATCATCACATATTGTATAAAAAGATCCACATTTTGATTTCCATTAGAAAATAAAACTGATTTGGTGTTACCAAATCATTTGTTTCCCTTCCTTAATTTGTGCCTATTTATTAAGAATAGTAACTTTTTTATCAATTTTTTAATACAAACTCATGTGTCATTTTTTTATTAGTGAGTGTTTATCATCTAATTAGAAAAATGTCAATCAAAACATTACACTTCAATTGCCACATAGATTGATATTAAAAAATTAATAAAAGAGTTTTTGTTTAGCATTATTCATTTATTCATAGGGCAATTCTAATAAGTTGATAAACTATTTTCAAATCGGTTCCTATTCTCGTAATTATCATTACCCTCTCTATTTCATTCTATACTATCCTATTGGCTTTCACTGCTTTAGCATTTATTAAGATATTGAGCTTTCACATATTACAACTCTTTGAACATATATATATATATATATATATATATATATAAACTAGATGCATGTATGTCAGCGGAGCAGGTGGTTACTCTTGTAATTATTCACTTGATCACATTTAATTAAACTAAATTCCTTATATTAAGCTTAAATGTCTCAAAAGTAAGAAAAAAGTTCATCTATAGATTCTCACCACATCTTGGCCTCCTCTTGTCTCCCTGCTATTTATTTATTTAACCCTCTTTTATGTTTTTCCTATGAAGAAAACTACTGAACAAACTTTTACTCACTCCAAACAAGCACAAAGATTCAAAAAAATAAAAATAAAAACCATTGAACATTTTTTTTTCCAGGAAATTAAGTCCAAAACCCCCTACTGATTAGTAAAACCAAAATTAAACCTCAATTCGAACACAACACTCAACAGTTACATACAAGAAACTGAACTGATCGTCGTCGATGATGACGGGGAACTAGAAGAGGAGGAAGGGCTCCCCGACCCTCCTCCATCCCCGCCGCCCCCGACTTGATCATCATCAGCAACGTTGAGAACTCCGAAACCATCTCTACTATCACATTTATCCAATAGAACACCTTTAAAATCGTTCTCACTCGAATCCGTTGAGCCAGACGATCCAAAGATCAAGTCGATGTCGTCTTCAAACCCCGTGTCGTCGAACAAGTCCAGCAACTCCCCTGGCTTCTCGATGGGAAGGTCGGGAACCGGGAGAGGGACGAAGCCAGTGTCGAGAAAGCTCCAGTTGAGGTCGGGGTGGTCGACCGCCGAGTTGATCGACAAGATGGCCGCCATGGACGAAGACTCGAGGCTCGGGAGGAGCGCTTGAGGGCAATGCAGGTGCTGGCCTGCAGCTTGTTGGGGTGGAGACGATGGCCGAGGTGGCAATGGGGGCGATGGAGCCAACCCGTCCTCGGGGATGTTGATTTTGTTGTTGAGGCGGTCGAGGTAGTTGCTGATGTCAAAGTTGGTCACGGCGTTTGCTCCTCGGTATTCTATAGCCGCCATATCATAGGCTGCCGCCGCTTCCTCTTGAGTCTCTACACGAGCGATCAACAAAAATTCAAATCAACACTAGTTATTGTTCAATCCTAAAATCAAGACAATTAGTAATTTACTAAGCACGGCTAATAATTAAAATGAGATAAAATCCATATTATTAAAATGACAAGGCCACATTATATTTTGATATAACTGAAAAGAATAATCATGGTGTTACGTGCATACAATGTAAGCGTGTTTAGTGAATAATAGTATGACAACTAAATAATCTTCTATATATGATGAAGGAACTAAATCTGTATTAATCAACACTAGTAATTGCTCACTTTATTTTGTGCCCAAATGAACAATAAGAAAATCATCCATAAGATTAAAAAAATTTATACGAAAAAAAAAAAGTAGAAATTAGGTGACTAACTTTAACTAGTACGGTAGAGAAAAAGCTCACGTGTCGGTGTCCATGACAGTACCTTAATTGTTAGCCAAAAGTTGTACTTTGAATTCCTCTACCTAAAAAGATTTTGTTCTTGTAGGCCAAGCCTTCTTTAATTTATTTTATTTTAATAGATAAAGAAAGAACTTTTTTTAAAAAAATATATTTGAAGAACAAAGGAAGAAAGAACGTTTTTGAAAGAGAAAACATGAATTTATCTATTTAATAAACATAATTAACCAAAATAGTTGAAGAAGGAAAAAACCTCAAACCGTGGATCCATGTTTTAAGACATTAGGACCATTGACCATGCTTGGATAAACAGTTCAAAAACAAGAAAATCGAGGCTAGGGTGAAGCAAAAATAAGTTGGCCTTTTCTCGAGGAAGCTATGAGGAGTTTGGTCGGTTTGTCATCAATATAATATAATAGCATCAATCCATGAATTATTTAGTATAATTATATATAATATAGTTCTAGAAAGATATTTGAAAACATTGCAAAAATACAAAAATAACTTCTTTCTAACTATTTGAACTATACATAAGAAAAGAGGTAGATGCATGTTATCAAGAAACAAATTTCATATAATTTCTAGAGCGGTTGTAGATTTGATACTTAGGATTTGTGCTTATAACGTGACACCTTCCGACTCGTAGGGTCGGGATGAATGTCCGGCTCGAAAGTGATGCGCCCAGATCACTATGAGCCGTAATGGTACTTATGGGAGTATGAAGCACTAATAATTGAATTTTAGATGGAGTTGAATTTAAATGTTTGAAAGCAGTAATACAAATCCCATTAGTGAAGATATTGGACACAATATCCCCTTCTTCACCAATGCAATCGAGTAACGGACACAAATCACAATAATGGTAACAGATCGTTGTGGCCCATGCCCAAATGAGACAACGACTACGAACACTTTCGTTGCATAATACAACTATATACTAGCTTGCTCGGTTGAGCCAGGCAACACTCACTAGTGAACGCACCTTCTCGCTCCGACTCATACAAGCCTAGAGGTTTCCTCCCAAACCTAATCATCCCAAACCACCTCCAAAAAAATTTGAGCAAGCAATGCCAAGCAAAATCCAAGATTTTGATGGATGGTAAAAAAAAAAAAAAAAAATTGTCCCAACTAGAGGTGGTCCCACAGAAGAATCCCAACCATGAAAAGGCGAATGCGAAAGAGTGACTGGTGGGTGACCTGGCTAGCTCACAGACCAACAACAGACACAACTAGAGAGAACACGTGAGTCCCCGTGACTGTCACTTTTGGAAGAAAAAAATATTCAATTCAGTGACCTCTGCAAAATCTGATTCTCCTGTTTCTTTTTTTTTTCTTTTTTTTTTTTTTTGTGTTGAAAGAATGACAGGCATTTGGGGTTGTCACGTGCCGTACCTGCTGTCAAATCCCAAGATTCTTTTAATTTTTATTTTTTACTTTCTATTTTTGACTTATTTGTCTTGCCAAATAGGGTCACTGTCAAACCAGATCCGGTCAACCCAAAGGTTGGTTGGCTCTGATTTTGCCGTATCTTGTGGAACAACCGCATGTAGACAATCACTACTCTATTGTGGATTTGTAGTGTAGTGTAGGTCTATTACTATTTGGGATCTAAATTCTAAACTCCAAAGAAGTAGATTTTGCTGACTAAGGCCTAAGTGTACCCATCTTAACCCTTTTTATTTTTAATTAATCATGATAAGGCTCTGCGAGATTGTCATGATTTAGAGCAGTTAACGAATGCATAGGCATACTCAAATGATAATGTCTTAATTATAAATTATTCTAAAAAATAAGTACATTTTAATTGAAGATTTAAAAATATTAATAAAAAAAGCAGTAATTTTTTAGTTAATATTAAGCGTGAAATTTGATCACCCAAACACGTTAGCAGATAAACAAACATTCCTACCTTCTATGGTGAAAAAAAAAAGGAAAAAAGAATTAAATGGGAAGTATTTCAATACGTGCAGCTATTGATTTAGGGGTCGTTTTTAGGAGTATTTAAAACAATATATAAAAAAAAAAGGGAAGATATAAGGTAGATATATCTTTTTAGTGCATTAAGAGTATTTGAAACATCGTCAAAGGAAGATATATCTTCGTAAATCACTTACCATACAACGCCTCACAAATGCTTTTTTTTTTTTTTTGTGGTAAAGGACGATTTTTCTTCTTTTTTTTTTTTCCATCTAGTTTCAACCAATAAAAAAGCATTGTTGTATAATAAACTTTAAGAGATACAAGAATCTAAGATTTTTTTTTTTTTTTAAATGAAAAGAAATGGAGAGAGTCCTAACTCATAGATAAGTTAAGTAATATCTAATAAGGTAGGCCAATATTATACTATTAGTGCATGAAAAGGTGTAAAGTGAGAAGAAATATTAAACTGTGTTTTTTGAGTTTACGGAAATGTTGGTGCCATATTCTCTTTTTTTTTTTTTTTTCAAATATGCCATATGGCTCATTGACTAGCTCCCACTATTACTTGAAAAATGGCGTTTACATAGCAAGCACAAAATGTTGTTTTTGAACTTAAAACGCCAAAAAAAGAAGGAAAAAAAATATAAATATTGTTTGTACGTGGAAACTGGAAACCAAAAACAAAAACAGTTCAGTTTTGTTTGTTTCTGAGGCTTTAAATCAAGTATCGAGAAATTCTTTCCCCGAGCCAAAAAAAATGTATCGATAAATTGAAAAACAAACTAATCATGAATGACAAATGAGAAAATAGTTTCGTAGTCATAGACTTATTATTGTACGTTCTTTAAAGCCGTCTTTGTCGATGAAAAAGAAAACAAATTTGGTGTGATCTTTGAATACTGAATTAATTGGAAAACAAATTAGGAATGATTGTTGTCAAATCAAGTCAACCATAAGTGATGCATATAGGAGCATTTTGGACCATCTAACAATAAGACATGCAAAACCATTATTTAATACTAAATAATCCTCTTTTTTTTTTTAACCAAGATGCAAAAAATGAGTAACATTTACCATTTTATAATCTATATATAATTAGGAGTAGAAAAAGGACGTACTATATGTGCCCAAGTACAGATACTTGTTCCCGAAAACACGTCCGATTCGAGCCTCCCACCTTCCGTTATGGTGATGCCTGCCAAAATAATATCCAATGTGTCACATAAAAATTTGTATAAATGTGCTATTATTAGGAATAAAAGAAAATCATAAGGGTTGATACGAATATAAAATAATATTAGGAGAAGCAAAATTTATAATAAAGTGTACTGAGAGCCCTCCTTTTCCCTTTGGGACGAAGTTTGATTAAAAAGGGGAAAAAAAAAAAAAGAGTCAATAAGAGGAATTGAAAGAAATGCTAACTATGTTCGTTGTCTATCATTTTATGTGTATAATGATGGTGATTTTCAATAGTCAATGAGGAATAGTCTTTAACAATATTTGTATCTCAATTTTTGGTGGAAGTACTCTAAACATTTAAATGGCCGCAAATAATTCAGGGGGAAAATGCAAAGGAAAAGAAAAAAACTACTATAAGTGTAATAAGAGTACAAATTAAAATCTCCCTTTTAATTAATGGTCAATTAGGTAAATAGCCATTTTGGACTTTGTGTTTTCAAAAAATAGCCATAGTTTGAAAAAATTTAAAAACTAGCCATAACACGCTGTAAGAAATTTTTAACAATAACAAAATTACACATAAAATGTGCTGACACGTGTTAGAAATTTCTGAAATGGCTAGTTTTTAAATTTTTTAAAACTGTAGCTATTTTTTAAAATCATTTTATAAATAGTTGCTATTTTCTTAAAATTCACTTTAATTAATCACCTCGCAACACCGCGGTATTTAGAAACTCCCCTAGAAAAGCCGCTACTCCTCCTCCGCAACGACGCCAAATACTCTTCTTTGGTAACCTTTTCCATTTCCTCTATTTCTTTTGTGTATGAATCAATCTGCATCGGCACAACAATCACAAAAAAAAAAAAGAGAAAAAATCAACCAAAAACTCAAACGCCATAAACACGCAGTAATTAAATTCATGATCTACAATTAATCCCTGAATTAAGAAATTGGACCTCTTATAGCCTAGCTAGAGTCTTGATTCAATGAGTATGGCAATATAAATAAATATAAATGGCACAATATTGTTGTTGTATCACATACCGGAAAATTCAAGATTGTGGTGGGACCCCAGTATTTAAGCGCTGCAAGATCGTAGGTGCGAGCCGCAGCCTCTTCACTATCATAAGCCCCTGTAATATTCATACAATATATATATATATATACACATATACACACATATATATAACAAATTAGAGCAATATATTAGCACATCTATGGCAAATTCACTAAGTAGTGGTGCCAGATATACAATTATTTTAAGTTCAGAAATTTTGGGTGGGGCCCAGATGGGGCCAACTTTACTATTAAAAGCTACTCTACATTATATTCACGATTTTTCTTTTTTTGATAATTACATCACATTCACATTTGTCCTAATAAGCCAAGTGCTTTTCTTTGACAACAATCTTTATTCCAATTATATATTCCTCTAATCTACAAATGGAGAAAAGACATACGATTAAAGAGTATCAACATAATATTAAAAGAAAACCTCAATAACCATTAAAAAAAATAGTTGAAAAGGTAGCTAGATTTGAGATGATTTAGATGGAAAAAAAAAAAGGAGATAGACTTACCCAAATAAACTAAATTAAGCAGCGACAGAGGAGTGTCACACCAACGTTGCAAAACAAAACACACACACAAGAGAATCATCATCAGTGCTCATTAATAACAAATCACACAATAAAATATATAAAAAAAATTAGAAAAACCCAAGTGAGATTAATTAATTAAATTAAACAAACACCATCATGCTAGTATTGTAACATACATAGATCTCTCCTTGATTCTCTATAACCAAGAAATTTTTAATCAATCAAATACGTGTTTTCCCAAGATTATTTTATTTTCAGTTATTTTTTATTATTATTATTTTATTTATTTTTACCTTGTCGTCCTTTCTTGTTCTGAACATTGTTCCAACAGCTCTTATCCCACAGATGAGCTTCGAACCTCCCAGTCCACCTATGCCTGCACTCGGATTTCAACGATCGGCCGAGAATTCAAGACATGCAAACGAAAACCCACCAAGGAAAACGCCCGAGAAAGCCCGGGAAAGCTCGAGAAAGTGCAGAGAAAATCGCTCCCAGAGAGAGAAACCCACCTGGTGACTCCTCTGTAGATAGAGCTTCTCTTGCCATTGTTGTTGTTGTTGTTGCTCTTCGCGTTCGAGTCCTTGGTGTTGTTTCCATTGTCTCTCTTGGCTCGCTTTGCTTTGGGCTTCTTTTGGGATTTGAGGTCAGGGATTTCAGGCTCTGTGGATGAAGAAGAAGAGGAAGAAGAGCATGAAGAAGAAGGAGACCTCTTCATCGTCTTCTGGGTCTCTCTCAATTTACTTTTTTTTTTTTTTTTTTGGCGTTGGGTTTTCAATGATGTTTCAAAGAGAAGAGAGACAGAGAAATCTGGAAAAATAAAAGTGACATAAAAGGAAAAATGACAATACGGTAGTAATATTAGCTAGTTGAGGAAAGGCATGGTGTTGTGTGGGTAGTTGTATCTTTCACTACCACTATTACAACTCTCTCAATTCAACACTAATTATTATTATTATTATTATTGGAGTAGTGAAAGAGAAGAGAGGAGAATTTTGGCAACCTAAAAAGTGGTTTACCAAAACAAAGAGAGAAAGAGAGAGAGTTGGGATCATGAAGGAAAGAAAAAGAGAAGTTGAAGAAAGAGTGCTTGGAAAATATATAGCTAATTATAAAGACCCAAGTCTCGTTGCATTGCTTTTGTGGGTGAGAACTTATAGGAGTGAGCACAAAAATGAAGAGGGTTTTATTTTATTTTATTTTATTTTTTTGAAATAAATAAAAAATAAAAATTGTGTGCGCGTCTCTGGAAGGGTAAAAGGGTCTTTTAACAATCGGTCAAGGGTGTTAGAGTTAGAGTTGGGTTAAAATTTAACCATGGGTTAATTAGTTGCCCTACACTTGGCTTTGAGGCTCAGCCATGCTGCCAATAGGATTCACTCTCTTTGCTGGCCTCTATATGTTTGAAGAATCTGTTCACATCTCTTTTTTAATAATTTATTATCATTATTATTATTATTATTATTAATTTTGTTTTGTTTTGGGGTTGTTTTGAATCTGGTCATTCGTGGTCATGGACGACAGTTACTTCTTACCTTGTCTCTTTATAGAGAAAAAATAACTCTGATTTTCCAGCTAAATCACAGTTTGGAATTTGATGTGGTAATTCTGATTTTATTTTTGTGTGGGAGGGCAATTTATATAGGATCATTATTAATGGAATTTATAGACATTTGAGATATGATTAAGAAAACAACTTAGAGTTGGGTTTTTAGCACTTTTGTGCGAAGTTGAGATTAAATAAGTTCAATTATGAACAAAATTTTGCCTTCCAGGTAGGATGGCAATTCGTGTTTCGTGTCGTGTCTTATCGTGTTGATATTTTTTTGGACCCAGACCTGATCCGACCCATTCAGTAGTATTTACTTATCTTGTTGTGTCGTGTTTGTGTCGTGTTACCTATTAATGACCCATTAAGACCCATTTAATAATCGTATCTTAATGGTAAACAGATATTAATGGTATTACAACCCATATCCGACCTATTTAGATTTAAACTCATTTATGACTCATTTACGACCCAAATTAAAATAAAAAGATAATTCAACATATTAAATTAAATGCAAGAAAAAATAACAAAACTAATAAGAGTGTGAGTCCAATAAAGAATATATAACATGACTAAATCAACAAAATATGTTGTTTCATTTTATAAGAATGAATATAAAATTAAAAAAGATAAATATATTTTAAATAAAGTTTTATATTAAATATATAAATATTAAAAATTATTTATTAATCGTGTCATAACGTTCTTAATCGTGTCTACGTGTTCACGTCGTGTTCACCCATTTAATTATCGTGTTAATCGTGTCGACCCATTTAAGACCCAAACCTATTAAGGGTGGACCAAAATCCATTTATTTCTTGTCGTGTCTCGTATTCGGACCCAAATTGCCACCTCTACTTCCAGGTCTTTATTCATTACAGCTGTGTATCGTTCTGTCATAAAGTGAATTTAATAGAATAAAAAATAATTATAACGAATTTAAATCACAGTTAATATACTACGTTACAATTATTTACTTTTTTATTATTTTATCTTTTTAATTCATTACTTTAACTTATAAATACAACTGGTGTACCGAATAAAAAGTCATAATTATAATGTGGTTTTAAATTTATAGGAGGTTAGAATATTTAGTGGTTTAAGAGCAAGTACTAAGTAGTGTTAGGTAGAAAAGAAGAGCTATATTAAAGATGCATTCTAAAGTGTTGTCTCTTGCTTAATTTTGAATATGCATGGCATTAATAGATGATTTCTTAAGTAGCTTATTTAAGTTAGGAACGCTTTTTTTTTTTTTTTTGATATTTTTCTTAGAAGAGAAACTACATATAAAGGGTTGATCTAGCGTTTCTTCTTCTCCTTTGAAATTTTCGAAATCTCATTTTAAGGACGATCGATGCATTGTCATTTATAACCAAATTAAGCTCTTTCCATAAGTCTGTTGATGGACTCAACTATATAACACATCATTTTAACATAGTATTTTAAATCACATATTAGCATATCATATATATATATATATATATATATTTTTTTTTTTCACATCAGTATATCACATAAAGCCATTTTGTGCTTTATTAGATTTTGAGCTCTCTATAGTGGCTTCAAACAATGGCCCTATTGCCACACAGCTCGCACACACACGCATGCAAATTGTTGAGATTTCAAGTCTTGGGACTCTTTGCTTTGCCAACACGAGGCTTTCACACACACAACTATGGGCTCCACTAGCTTCCACGTTTACCCTCTCAAAAGCACTTCACCAGAATCTGTCTTTTGTTGAAAAGTTAAAGAGGGTCCGATTAAAAAGTTTTAAGCCCATAACTGCACTACAAGAGCAAGATTTTAGAAAGAATGTATAATTAAGTGTTTAACTGCATAAATAATAATAATAATAATAATAATAATAATAATGTTCTTAATCTAAGCTTTTGCAAGAATTTTGTGACGCTACTAGTGTTAGTTGTTTTATTAGCTGAGAGTTTTGTGATTCATCTTATGTTGAATTCAACCTCAAGTTGGAACTATAGCATAATTTCGTAATGATTATTATTTTTAATTTATAATGAGATGCAATGAATCAATTTTAAAATCAATGACAAAAACCAAACAAACGACGGGGATCAATTTATGCCTGATTATAAAATTACCTTTTAGATTTGAAAGGATTAGATATTAATTAATCAAAAATAACCTAATTACATTTTCTAACTAGACAATATTAAGTTTAAAATAATTACTTTCTTGATAAAGCACAAGGATCAAAATTATATATTACATATTTTACTATTTACATTACTCGCCAACTAAGATCTCCTTCTCTTCCGTGGGACTCAAGCCAAAAATTCAAAAAAATGAAGCAAATGGAGAAAATGAAACCGAAACACCACCGCTGCAGAGTAGCAAACTACCGGACTCTATTCCGTTTCTCATCACCACTCTGTCGAACACGAAGCTTTGAGCTGCAGCCTGCAAATGATATTCGCCCAAGTCGCGGTCGTTCAATCTTGCAAAACACATGCTGGAGTTGCTTCTCTCAACACCTTTTTCCGAATCTTTTATGTACTTCTGAATGTCCTGTTGGAGATTGGGGATTTCGGTTGGCTTTTGTGCAAAAGAGAACGGAGTTCTCCAGTCCCGCATCGCCTTGATGCTTGTGGGACTCAAGTGATCCAAATGGGGCTCGTTATAGCTAGTACTAGCCGTTGGCTCTGTGGGATCGTAGATATTTTCAATTTGAACTTGGGGGACTGAATCCTGTTGTATCAAGAAACAAAAAATTCCTTAAATCCATAGATACAGCTTTCCAATGAAACTTTTATTCCTTCGTGTGCCAATTAGGAACGTTGTAGCGTGGAAATAATTCACTAATTATCCACAACATGTAAGACCCACAGTATCATTATTAGCTAGAAACATTAGATCTCCATTCCAACGTGATAATGGAATTTGTTTTTCCTTGAAAAAGAATAAATGAGATTTGTTTATTTGATTGAGGTGCATTAGTTCTGTATTGCAATTTCAATTATTATGTCTTATTAATATAAAAAGTACAATCCCAGACTTGAGACTGACCTGTTTATCCTTGAAGTAACTGTTGGAGTTGGTGGCTGAAGCACTTGAGGTTCCATGAAGTGACAATACGCTATTGACATAGGGGGTAGAAGTAACACCGATTATGTTAAGGGGCGGGTCCTCTTGCGATGAGAAGTCGGAACTATCAAATGTCGATAGAGATACGCACTCATCGAAGTAAGCCATTGCTTCTTCGGTTAGACGCTTGGACATCTTTCTTCTTTCCATGCTGGCCTGTAACAATATACGTAACATAAATGGGTAAGAAAGTTGAAATGGAGTCTCAAACCAAGGAAGGAGAAATGAACCATTGGCCTTTAAATGGCTGGTTAAAGAAAACAAAGAAAGGGCCTTAAAAATCAAGAAAATAAAATTTTCATTAATGCCAACAGATTTTCTGCACACAAAATGAACTGATGGCACAAAGTTTTTCCTTTTTGAGAAATCAAACATTGTAAAAAGAAAAAAAGAAAAAGGTTGTATATGTGTAATATAGTGGCCAATAAATATAAATGCCCTGCTTTGCTGCTTTGAAAGCATTTGCGACCAATATGTAATGCCGACAAGAAAACGATTAGGGAGAAAATGATTAGGGGGAAATAAAAAAGACATACTTTTCTTACGGGACGAGACTTTTGTACACTAGGGGTCTTGGGATCTGGAAGCACTTCCTTCAGAATTCTGCTAAGCTCTAGTCCACGGTGTTCCTCAACAGCCAGATCTGCTCGAAGCCTTCTAGCTCGCTCCTGGGACTGCCAATTTAGGAAAATGTCTTATTACTGAAGCCTCATTTGCATTGGTAAAGATCCATCAGGTAATACCCTAGTTCTTATTTCCTTCCAGCATATTCTACCAAAAACTTTCAGTATCTTAGAAAGAGAGCATTTTAACCAAGACATTGGGAAGAATAGGAATGTATATCAACAATAAGTAGTATCCTATTTTGATAAACAATAACCGTAAAAAGCCAATCAACCAGACTGGTGATCTGCACACACACTAACTTCAATGTGCCCACACAAGTGACCACTCCACAAAACTGGGCACACAGTTCCGCTTGAAACTCAGAGACATTCAGAGGGGAATATATATATATATATATATATATATATATATATATATATTAGTTCAGTGCAAGAATTTTAGCCGATGTTTTGATTATCACCGTGAATGGTAGAAGAAATGTTAAATTCCCATTGCCATCCAATGCAAGCTTAAATTGACAACGGGGAATGGCCAAATTTCACCATAAACACTAGTTACTCAATTAAGTATAGATCCATGCACAACAATTTACAGTTTTAATTAGGAATCATGAGAATCTCAACTAACTGACACTCGAAGAACTCAGAACACAGCTTCATTACACCAAATCTCATTTCTAAGCTAACCTCAGCTGAACGTTACCTGCTCAAGCTTTTTTGCATAGTCTCTTCTTATGTCCAAAACCAATTCAACTGCACTTGGGTTCACCAAATCAGGAGGAATATCAGTTATATTAGCGGTAGCAATCGCAGAAGTGTTACTCCTTCCAATGGCCTGAACTTACAAGCAGCAAAGAACAGGTTAGGGACCAATATAGAGCAGAATTAAGTTTAAACTAAATGAGAATGGTTCACACCCATAATTTGCGGTCTCAAAGAGAGGATTCAACACCCTATGCAACCAACTATGCAGTATAGAGAAGAACAAGTGAGGAACTAATGATACAATTATGTGGCACACTGGCACTAGAGTACTTGAGTTGCATAATTGATAGATATAGACCAATCAAAAAGCAATAAAAACTAATATAAACCAATATCAGAGACTCTGACTTTAACGAATGATTACTTGGGGAATAAATGAATCAAGATTTTGATGGAGCAAAACTAGGCGATTAATCCTCAGTCAAAGCTATTAAAGCTAAGAACTACTAGCATACAAGAAATTTCAACTATATGACCAATGATTAATTTACTAAAGTCAAAGAAGCACCCAAGAAATGCTCCAGATCATGATTTTAGACGTGTTGTTATAAATTCCTTTGGGTGTTAGTTATATTTTTTTAATCTATGTTTAATATTCAATCTTCAATGCACTAAATTATACCAATTAAGACGCCAACTAATATACACCCTAAAAATCCTAAACAGCATTAAAATGAGAAATCGTGAACAGCATTAAAACAAAAACTAAAACAAAGAAAAGCAAAGAGAAAATGGCATGAAGCAATCCATAGACGCACTCTTTCAAGGTCATTTTGGATTTCAGATATTGCACGTCTCACTTCAGACCGAACAGTTTCGTATATACCAGAGGCAGCACCATGACCATCACCTTCCAAAGGGTCTCCTCGGCCCGATGACTACAAAACAAAGTACAGAGTACTAAGGCCATCTTATCCATAAGGAAAGCACTCTTTTTTTTTTTTTTTTTGAATTTCGAAACAAAAGATTCAAGCTAAGAAATAAGAGAAAGTTTGGTAGGTAATCTGATTTTATATCATATTCAAAAAATGTCCACAATTTTTTAAAATTAAATGAATGGCCCGTTCTTAGTAAGTAGACAAAATAATATAGTAAAAGGATGAAATAACAACCATTTTTAGCTTGAATGTTATCTATTTACTATGATAAATAATCGATATACCCTCAAAGAATGATAAGTAGACAAAATCCAAGCTAAAAATACCTGATATTTCATCCGCTTATTATAATATTTTGTCTATTTACCAAAAATGGGCCATTCACTTAATTTTAAAAAGTTGTGGACATTTTTTTAAATAAGTTCTAAAATTAGGCCATTTAGCTATAAATCCCAAGAAATAAACCAACTTTGGAAACTAGATAGCCAACAAAATCACACCATAACAACGTGCAAATCCCACCTTCATCTGCTCGAAAACTGCTTTAATAGTCTTCTCTTCAACCCCAAACAATGAATTTGCTGTCGGATCCGAACAGGACTGAAATGGAAAACATTCAAAATTTTAGTAACTTTCCATACAAAAACTACATCCTTTTAACTAAACAAACCCAATACAAAAACATCAGAAGTTGCGTGTCCATCGAGTCCACACCATAGCCAAAGCAGAATCACGCGAATGCTCTGAAACCGAATGCTGACTCGACCACGTCTTCAGACCCTTCGTCTGGTTCACCGTATCGAAACCGCTCCCGTTTCGAACAAAACCTTTCTTATCTTGATCATCACTGTCCACTTCCACACTCAAACCCCTCCTATTCTTCACCACAGAACCATATTCTTGCTCAGCCTCACTCTGTGCAAAACAACAAACACATAGAGTCCCTTCTTTAACCCAAGAACCATATTGACCCCTGAACTTCTAAAAATTAAAATTTTCGCCTAGTTTTCACAAAGATTATCAGTTAAGCCCTTTTAAAGAACAATATATAACTAATACCAACTAAAAAAAAAAAAAGGCCAACAACAACAACAACTATATGTCTATATCTCTGCTATATTTAATTTATAAATTTGACAATTTCGATCTAAATCCTAGATTCTATGATATCAACAATGTTTCACATTAAATACCTAAAACTTTCCGAAGAAAAACAAGAAGCAAAAACCGAACCTCGGAATTCACGACACGTCCCCTCGAAACGGGACACTGAGACACGGACCGATTTCGCCGGCCGGTATCGACCCTCGACAAGCTCCGGCCGAGCTCCTTCCTGCCCCCTCCGCCGGATCCCACCCCGCCGGCGCTTCTCGCCACTGATCTCCCCCTCCGACCGCCATCGCCGCCGCTAGGATCGGGTTTCAAAACGCGTTTCACGGGGGAATCTCCGGCGACGGCCGTTTCGGGGTCCGGAGGCGAGGCGTTGGACCAGAAGAGAGGGTTGTCTCGCTTGTTGAGGAAGTCCTCGGCGGCGGCGGCGGCGGCGGCATGGCCTCCGCCGCCGCCGCCGCGCGCGCGCGAGAAGGCGCTGACGCTCCTCGACCGCCGTGGCGCAGCCGCCGCCGCGGCGGATTTCCGCGGCGAGCTCGAGCCGGCGGCGGCGGAGGAGGAGGAAGGAGGTGAAGGGTTGGTGGGGGTGGTTCTTCGGGTGGAAGATTTGAAGGCCGAGACCGCCATGGATATTGGATTGTGAAGCTTTTTTTTTTTTTTTTTTGCTGAATGATTGTGAAGCTTTTAAATTCGAAAGAGAGAGAGAGAGAGAGAGTTTGGATGGGATTTTGACGTGAAAGTGAAAATGGAGACAAGAAAAGAATATTGCTATTGGGATAACATAACATAAGCCGATTTGGAAATGAAGACAAAAAAACAAGAGAGAGAATTGGCGCTCGATTCTAACCAAACAGGTATATTTATAAATTAATTAATTACCAGCTGATATTTGTTGAGGTTTTTTTTTTTCACTTGAAAATATTTTTTTTTTGTGTTTTTTTGACGTTTGAGTTTGGTAAATATATAATTATGAGAGTAAGTTACTTTTTAAATAGTTCAAGATTGAAAAAAAAAAACGTAATTAACAGAAAATTCATAAATCATAATTGATAAGTAAATTTAATACTATAATAGAATTAAACAAAAGTTTATAATGATAAAATTAATTATCAAGTAAGTCATTTATTACCAGCTATTTTGTTTACAAGGAGCTATTTTCTGATCTAACTTTTAAAATGGTTATTCATTACAAGTTTTATAATGCATCACAATAACTGATGTTTTATGTTTTAGGGTCTTTGATAAGCGATTCTTTTATATAAAAATAAAAATAAAAATAATTTTGATTTGAGTTATCATATGTAAATTTTTATAATTTAAATCAATAGTTGGACAGTCATAGAAGTTTAGTTGTAATATTTGAATTAAAATTGTAAAAGAAAACATTTGCACAGAGAATTAAAAAAAATGCTATACAATTTTGTGATGTATAATGTTGATGATAATATTTGTAATCAAAAAGTTAATTTTGATATTTGACACATGCACAAAAATTGTACATTGATATGTTTAACAATTTAGTTCTCAACAGTAAAATAAGTGAGATTAGAGACCAGGTTATAAGTGTGGTAAAATGAAAATTGGGTTAGTGTTTAATATTTTGCGAACAATGTTATTTGACTCAATCATGTAAAAGGGCATGTTTCACGTATTCATATGTTTGGGCCACTCATTCCACCCATTCTATTCCATTCTATTTTTTCACTTTTTTCAACCCTCCAAACCATTCCATTCCATTCCACTTTTTTCAACTATTTTTTTCAACTTTCCAAATCCCTATACAATATCTTTAAATCTCAACCATTTATATCACCTCGAAATTTGTAAAGTCAAACCATTTTACAAACAATTTTTGAAACCATTCTCAACATTTTGACCATTCTTCAAAGAATGGAATGGAATGATATAAATGGTTTGCCCAAACAACATGAAATTTGACTTTTTAAGCTCAAAAATTGCTACTGAAGCTGAAGTTGTTTGACTAATATTTTAAAAATATTTATGTCATGTAGAAGTGTTTTTTGTCAAATTCAAAAAAAAAAACGTGGCTTCTTTAAGAAGTTCTTTTTAAAAATCTTTAAAACTAGCCTTAAAAAAAACCAATAGAAACATAATAATAATATTTTTATTATTTATAATTGTCATTTTTTTACTATTTAAATTTTAAACTATTTTGAATTATAGTGCCAAATACTAATTAAAAAACCCAAACTTTTTACTTATTTTCTTGTACTAGTTAGAAGCAGAAGCTGAAACTATGCTAAACAATTTTCAACTTTATTTTTCTAAGATCTACAATTAAGACAAACTATCTATTAGAGAGTAGAAGAGTTAAGCAGATTAGTGAGAAAGTGAAAGACAATCTAGCGAAAATAATCTATTACAAGTAAAGTATGGAGCGTTTCCTATCCAAAAAAAAAAATAAAAAATCTATTACAAGTAAAGCAGAGCTGTCTCTTTAAGGGAACAATTTACGGTTATATTCACTTCCATAAATGTTTTGGGTTAATAAATAAAATTTAGATGTTATTACTTTTTTTTAATGTTACTACTTATATATATATATATATATATTTGCATGACGCGTTACATTTTTTCGTTTTTATTGCTTCTAAATTGTAATACAAAGAAATAGCTGGCACTGAGTTGCTCACAATTAAGTCGTATGTATATATAATTAGGCATGTGAAATTGATCTCGTAATTGATTGTTTATCAAACAAAGTCAACAGTTTGATGAATACTCTCAATCTCAGTCACTCAATAATACATAAATGACTTGAAATTATTAGCATTAAAGTATTGAAGTATTATTATTTGCCTGATCATGAAATGTACACGCAATTTGATTGTGCAACAATATAGGAATATTGTCATCCAATCATAGATTGTGAAAATCCTATGTTTCGCAGATCAAAAGATAGTTGTTTATGCATAAAATCAAAGAAATATATAGATTAATTTTGTAATGCTTTATATTTATTAGTGCTTCATATAACATTATACAATAAAGTAATAAAGTGTAACGATGTAATAGATATAAAGTAATTATTACATCACCACTTTATATCATTATAATAATATATTGACAAACAAATAAGTGAAATACTAAAAAAAAAAAAAGTCTCTCTCTCTATATATGTATAATGTATATATAAGCTCTCTAATGTTTAAGTATGACATCTACATGAGGAGTCAGAATTTATCTATACTCACTCGGGATTTAACTATTCCAAAATTAATCAAAATTCTACAATCACATCCCCAGTTTGTGATAATATCACAAATTCTCAATTATAGTCTGACTTTAAACAAAATGTTGAATGATCATCAATTCTTAAAAATGTCAAACTTACATTTTTGTGTTTTCATAATTGATACAATCATCCGTTAATTTTATTGATTTTTGCTTTTGGTGCGGAATATTTTATGAGGTGAATTTTCTAAAGGGCAATCTGTACAAATACCATCTGATGTTGTGCTATAATTACAAATTGCACCCTGATGTTTCAAAACTGGCACTTGTGTCCCCTGATGTTTGAAAACGTTATAAGTTTACTCCTTCCACTTTAATTTTATTTTTTCTAAAAGATGAAATTAGGGGGTATGAGTACAAAGTTTTAAAAGATCGGGGTGTATTTTGAGGGGAAAAAAACAACATAATGGGGTATTTGTAAAAATAATTATAGAACTAATTACTATAATATTCTTAATTTTAAGACGTTTGATATTTAAAAAGTTGTATATATGCCGATGAATTATTGTTACATTATTAATTTAATTAATTTTTTTTACGAATTGGGACAGAGGGGACATACTTATAAGTTTTTAAAACTTTAGGAGGCAAGAATGACAGTTTTGAAATATTGGAGTGCAATCTGCAATAATAGCACAACATCGGGGGCCATTTGTATAGATAACCATTTTTTAAATTTATCTTAAAAAGCTTAAACGACAATGTAACTCTGCGTTTCAAATCGAAACGACAATCTTCTCCGCTCTCTCTCTCCTCCTCCTACGGCAATAGATATCCAAAGCCACAAGTAAAGGAAGATCGCAAATTTTCTCTCCCGCCAAACAGAAAACGGAAAAAAGAAACGAAACGATGAGAGAGCTCAACAAAGTGCTTCAGAACGAAGCTCCTTCGCGATCTCCAAAGCCCGGAATCTCCAGATTCAAGAGGCAACACCACAACCTCAAGGTACGGACTCCAAATCCCTGCCTAGCTCTCTGTGAGCTTTTTCTTTTCGATTTTTTCTCATCGGCGATTTCGATTTCCTCTCTCAGATACATGCGAAGAACTTGGGCGATGCGTTCGATTCTGTTTCCGAAGATCTCTCTCTCATAAGCTCCAAGGAATCGATTAATGCCTCGTCGATTTCTGAGATTTCGGAGGTCAGTGGAAATGGAGATCACACTTCTCTTCGAATTCGAGTTTCAGCAGAACTTTCGGTGCTTTTGTGTGATTTCGTGATAATATATGCTACATAGATCACGATAGTGAAATCCGCAATAGATTTTCTAGTTCTTTCTGTGTTTGCGATGCTGTTCTGCTTAAAATTATTATTATTATTTTTTTAATCACTCACGGAAATGTTTGTTTACTGAGAAAATGCTAGGAAAGTAGTGAGAAAAATAGGTATTTTATGAAATGACAAGGATTTTGAGATTTTGAATTCTCTGTAATTTCTCTAGAGCTTTTCTCCAATGCGTGATCCCGAGCTCTCAGCTTCATCTTCAACCTCACTTCACTCTGAACTCACTGAGTCTTCGGAGATCATTTCTATGGAGAATGTCAAGCCATGCCTCGTCTCTACGACTGGTTGTGGATTCGACAGAGCAGAAAGATTGAAAATCAACTCCTTGGAAGCGGAGATTGTGATCAATTTTCTCAGGAAAGCTACGACTCAGGTCTTGAACTCCGACGACGCAGCAGATTCCCAATCTAAGAAGTTTCTCTTCGCCCTGGTCGAGATGGTGATCGAGATGCTGCAGACCGTGCCAGAGGAAAGTGACCGAATCACCATGGTTCTAGCGGCCAAAACTCAAATTGTCTATGTACTTTTCTTCCTCTGCGTCTTCGCAACAATGGCGGTGAGTTTGTTCTACAGCTCGGGATTGCGAAGCTCTTTTGGTAAACCTCCCCCAACTTGAAGTTCTTGCTTTCGAATGGAGCGAAATTCTGAGATATAGGACCCTTGTTTGGATGATTGACTTAGGATTATGAGTTTGTGTGATGGCCTTCCCGGCATTGAATTGACGCTTAAGGAATTGTATAGTTATAGTGTTATATACACATGCATTGAACATATTACATATATGATCAATCTGGATTGTGGATGATTGGTTTAATGCTTGTGAAGTTGTTTTTGGTTATAATGTAATACGTATGAAGATTTGGTTTTGCATTCATTGGAATTGATTTACTCTTCTAAAGCTAGGATTTATTTTGATTTATTCTCAGATGTAATGATATACCCTTGGTTTTTCTTCGGACAAACACTTGTGTTACATAGTGGACGCCACAAAAGCAATACGCTTTTATGAATATCATAGGTTTTAATCTTTCGTTATTGGTCAAACCTTAACCCAAACTTTAATATGAACAACCCTAATTGAAATTTGAACGTACCAACCATTATGAATGTGAAGTAATAAATTTTACAATTTATTCAGCTCTTGGAAAATGAAGGCAAGGTTTAAAGTTGGTACCAGTTCCAAATAGCTTACAAAACATATATCTTGCGGTTTGCCTGATTGCGAGACTTGTACTGAAGGAAACAAATGGAATTTAGATCTGTGACAGGGCCTGTGATAAAAACTAGTTAATATGAGATTTGATTCTTGCAATAAAAAAATAAAAAAAAAAAGAAAAAAACCTGTAGGTGCAAATATAGTTGTCATGTTGAAATTGGTCATGGTAATTGAATTATAAGATTTGATTCTTGTAATCAAAATTAGAGGGGAAAAAAAAAACTTTATAATGTTATTACAACTTCTTTAATTATAGCTTTGATTTGGCACATAACAATTAGTGTATTGTATTCTCGATGGTGTTAATTCTTGTGACATGCAAAGGAAAAACTGAAGTTGTATCCAATAAAGTACGAAACAGATTAGGTGATAGAAAAACATGGGCTTACCATTGGTAAATCTTTCTTATCAAGTGATTAGGAGCTTAATCATGTGCCCAGAATTTGCAGAAGGGTTGAAGAGCATCCTTGGACCTAGGATGTTTCCATTGTAGTGATTCCCACCATCGCTTGTGTACATCTATTTTCCGAACGGACTGAGGATATGGTTCTTTGTCAAGAAAAGGGATGCTGCTCATATTCGGGCAACTCCATATTGAAACTTCTTCCAGTTCCACCGCTGTAGCAAACATTGATTCGTTACTGCTGCATATGCTGTTTAATATGGGTAGATCCCAAAGTTCCAAAACCCTTAGTTTAGGGAGAGTGATAGTGGTCACAGTATTTATTTCACTATCATTCTGGTTGAGATCAGTGCTGATGATGCTTGACATCTGCTCACAATACTTGACATGAATCTCTTCCAGATTCTGAAGGCTCGAGAACAACATTGACAGTGTGAACAAATTCTTCAACTTTGGACAATACTCTATCGAAATATGTCTAAGAGAGGAAAAGGTGCCTGAAGGGAGTGGTAAAGACGTGCTTCTCTCTTCCTTGACCAACCAATGCAACTTCTCCAGGTATGCGAGATGCAAATCCTCAAGGCTTTGAAGAAGAGGAGCAGTGCAAGAAGAGGAAGAAAGCACACACTCTATGCTTTCACATCCAGTTATAGTGCATGTTCTCAAGTTTGCAGTGTTGCCCAAGTGTGCGACGGTGCATAAACTTCTTATGATGTCGCATTCTCGGATGCTCAGGAGCTCAACATCTTGAGGAAGCAAAAGAGGGTACTGATCTTGGTGAAAGCTTTTGCTTGTGTCGCACTGTGACAATATCACAGCTTTCTTGTATTGTAGGTGTAAGCTTCCATACGCATGAAACTCAAACCCCACGCGCATTGTGTAATTGGTTGCTCTTCCCTCTTTCATGGATCTGACATATGTATTGAAGTTGTCGACGTCATAAAATTGGCCTCTGAAGTTCTCCAACTTTTCTAAGCTTGCTAACTCATCTCCTCTAATTGTTAATTTCCTTGAGAAACTGTCACAAAGTATAAGGTACTGCAAATGGGAGAGTTTGGGCAAAATCCCATCAGGTAGAATTTCTAGACTGGGTGTGTCAAGATTGAGGTATCTCAGATTGACGAGAAGTTCCATACCTTGGGGTACTTCCTCTATATTTGTGTAGGAAAGGTCTAGCCTCCTTAAGGCCCCGAGGTTTGCTAAAGATGGCACATACTTCAATTTATGACATCTTCTGAGTAGTAATGCGGCAAGATTCACCAAGTCAGAGACTGATTCTGGTAGATCTTCAATTGAGGTATAGGATAGGTCTAGAACAGTTAGGCTTTTCATATGCATGAAGAAACAATCTGGAAT
The DNA here is from genome assembly GCA_018132145.1 of Boehmeria nivea var. tenacissima. NCBI lineage: Eukaryota > Viridiplantae > Streptophyta > Magnoliopsida > Rosales > Urticaceae > Boehmeria > Boehmeria nivea. Next base: position 14,712,608 of record CM030875.1, on the reverse strand, counting down.
GCGCGTCAGTTTGTTGTAATTAAGCATCAATGTTAAAAGTCTAGGACACATTGGCGATGCAGAAAGAGGAATATTTGATATGTTGTTGCGAGTCAAAGAAACCCTTATAAGATCTTCGGCCCATTTTCCTTCATTAGGTATGCCCCTCAATGCTACACCAGCTTCCACCATAAACTTCGGACTGGAACTCGTAATTTGTAGCAGCATGTCTCTTACCAGATCATGCATTTTCACATACTTGACCTTGTCATCGTTCATTGTGCCTTCCAACAAGCAAGCATTTTCAAGCTTATTCAGCATGGCATGTCCCTTTTCAAACCCTGCTTGTCTATTCTTTATTCCTTCAATTATTCCCTCGTCAATCAAGTATTCTATGAGTTCTTCTCGGTAAATTCGGGCATCTTCAGGGTACAATGCACAGTACAAGAGACAATCTTGAAGTTTCTTATCAGCTAACCGTATATAACTAAACTTCAACTGTTCGAGGACCGTACTTCCACCTTTTACGTACGCCTTCAAGTCTTCAAGTGAAGTCTTCCATTCACAATAATCGTCAACTCCTTTCAAACTTCCAGCTACCGTGATTATTGCAAGAGGTAAACGACCACATTCTTTAACAAATTCAGCAACGATAGGTTCCAAATTCGGGTTGCGCAAGACATCATGGCCAATTGTACTTCCAAACAATTCCCATGCCTCCTGATTTGTTAGAAGCTCCATTCGGATACTCTTACAGCTCATACCGCGACAAACTTCAAAAGAGCGAGTGGTCAATACTAACTTGCACCCATTTTCAGAAGTGGGCTCAGGAATTCCTACATCTTCAAGACGATAAACTTCCCATAGATCATCGAGAATGAGGACATATCTCGTCTTTCTGGTTAGTGCTGCGTGCAACTTTCCTGCTCTCGTCGTTTCATCTTCATACCTCGATATATCTAAGCCCAACTTGAGCGCAATCGCATCTTGCAACTTAAAAACACTTGAAGCTTTCGATACAGTAACCCAAACTGCACTGTCAAACTTATCTTTGTTTTCCAAAACACGATTATTGACGTGTTTCATGGTCATCGTTTTCCCGATACCACCCATGCCATAAACTCCAATCTTTCTGACTTCGTCGCTCATCAAGCATGCCCAAATCTCTTCCATTTTCCTTTTGGAAGTAGTTTCTCTTAAACTCGTCGTTGGCAACATGTCTCCAAATTCTGGAAGTGCTTCAACCAAACCATCATGAAAAACACCCTTTTGGTAAAGCTCATCGACCTCTTGTATTTTCTTCAACAATTTGCTTCCAAGGCGCGCTCGGTGAAAGTACTTTATATTAGCAACTTTTTGTTCTATGCTCTGTACTTCAAGATTGAGCTTTTCTACTTTGGCAAACCAAAGTTCAACTTCCTTTTTTAGTTTCTTTCCAGGAACAAGCTCAGCCTTCATTCTTAACTCTCTGTCTTCTCTTCGACTATTTAATTCTTCCATCTTTTCCTTGAGAATTTCCTTGTATTGACCAATGCCTCTATGATTTTTCCAACATTTTCCAATAGGTCCAAAAGTCAAATTTACAAGTTCAATCACTGGACCTGCAAATTCCATTGTTTATTTCCCTAAAAAATAAGCAACCAACAATTATTATCCACTCCATGATCTCTTACCATTTCCATTGTAATCTAGAAAAAGAACAAAAAGGAATAATTGAAGTTGTTTTGTTGAAAAAAGGAATAATTAAAGTTATTTTGTTGATGTAAAAAAATCAAGGTTCGATTTAGAGAAATTTGTAAGAGATGATCAACCTAGTTGGTAAGTCTTTAAAATCTCATATGAGCGCTAGAATGTGTTTCTATGCCATTCTCTTTTCATTTTTAAATAAATATTATTTTGATAAATAATTAATACTTTAGTGATTATGAGTCCCATATATATATAACAAAGCTTTGTAGTAATTAGAGATACATATTTTAATGGGAAATCATAGGAAATAGCCAAAAAAAATTTCATTTTTAAAATACAGTCCATGTTTCAAAAAATTAAAAAAATAACCATGTTACGAATTGTACAACAGAAAAGTGTTACACAAAATATAACACATCTATAAATATTTGTAAGATATTTTGTAACACTTCAAGTTTTACTCATTATTTTTTGAAGTGTTAAATAATATCTTACAGATGTGTTATATTTTGTGTGTTACTTTTCTGTTATATAATTCATAACATGGCTATTTTTTAAATTTATTGAAATATAGACTATCATTTAAAACAAACATTTAATTTTGGCCTAGTTTTGCAACTCACCCTATTTTAATTATTACTTTCTTAAAGTTGTAAAAATTCTATTTTATTGGAAAACGGCTTTTTATTTTTTATTTTATTTTTTGGCCATTTTCCATTATATATATATATATATATTTTTTTTTTCATACGCAGTATAAGTATTACTATCTTAGGGCTAACTTTTTTTGAGTTTATATCTTCTAATTATATTACTACAATAACAAAAAGTCCAACTTACTTATCCAAATGAACCCTAAATTACACATCTACAAGTCACATGAATTTGCCTTATAATCTAGAATTTGAATCTATTAATCCGAAATACCGATCAACAAGTACAAATTTAATCCCATGGCGGCAGCGCATGATCATATTACGTTCTTTTAAAATAAATCAGCAGAAAAACTTAAGCAGTCCAAATTTCATCATAAGCGCATCACAACTAATTCAATACCAATTATATTGAACAAAAAAAAAAAGCAGAGAGCAATTAGTTTTCATGAAAATTAGAGAAATGCCTGAGTTGAGAGACCAATAGAAGAATGGGTGATATAAGGCACCAGGTTCTTCAGAGCTGCTGGATCTTCCTCTCCTTCAACTTAAAACAGAAATGCAGATTTTCACAGCTAAAATGAAAACAGAAAAAAATGATAATGTATTAAAGAGTTTGGTCCCATTGGCTGAGAATGGTTTCCAATGTCCAAAAGTTTGTATTTCGTACAAGATGGCACTTTTGACTTGTCAAAGTTTTATTAGACCTCCTAAATCTAATTAAGTTTTGCCAAATGGCAGCTACTACACAGCACAAATTATTTTCATTAACACTCATTTGATAGTCGATAGTTTATTTTTTCTTTTTAAGCAAATGATCATTCCACTAAATTATTTAGAGAAATAATCATTTTCTAAACTATATAATATTGTAATTTTACCTTTATACTCTTTGTTTAAAAAAAACTAATAATTAATATTTTTATTTTTAAAAATATTGGTTATTTTTTTAAAACATGGACTAAAAAATAATTAAATACTAAATAGACTCATAATTTATCAAATAGGTTTAATTTTTAAAAAAAAAAAACCTAAAGGATGAGGTGTTGATAAGACCAAAATTAGGCGGCCATTTAAAATAAGACCAGTTAAACAATTAGTCATTTTAAAGGTAAAATTTGAAAGATTTAGCTATAGTTTCAAGAAATTAGGAATTTAGCCATAACATGTAACATATATACGTGTAAAAAATGTAACATTAAATGTAACGTTACATTAATGTTATATTTTTTACACGTATATATGTTACATGTTATGGCTAAATCCCTAATTTCGTGAAACTATGGCTAAATCCTAAAAATTTACCTAAAAGTTCCGTTAAATGCCTAAAAACTCTTTAAAATATAGTCCAAATTTCAGAAAATTTACACCCAAAAAAAATTATTATCGTTATGCAATAATTTTTTTACAATATTAGTTATATTTTTTTTATAAAACTTATTACGATGACCATTTTTTAATATTATAAAATATTAGTTATTTTTTGAAATCAAACTTTAAAAATAATTATTTATTGTAGGACCAATTAAGAAATTAGTCATTTTAAAAATAAAATTTAAAAGATTCAGCCTTAAAATGTCAAAATTAAGGATTTAACCGTAACATACGTGTGACATAATATGTTATATGTAACATATTGTGTAATATACGTGTATCATATTTATGTTACACGTGTAAACACGTATGTTACATGCAACATATTATGTTACACATGTTATGGCTAAATATTTAATTTCATAAAATTAGGGCTAATTCCTAAAGCATTAGCCAAAAGTTTAGTTAAATCCTTAAAAAGCTCTTTATAATATAATTTTAAAAAATTAAATAGGAAATTGATGATTTATGGCTAATGTAAATATAATATAAATAAATAAAAACTATTGGTGCTTCTGTTTTACTAGTGGAGGGAATTTTTGTTGCTGTCAGTGTCAAAGTAGCCATTTCTTTTTGTTTTTTAGATTCTCAACGGAACCCAATGGGAAGAACAGTCGGTGACATGTTTTAACAACACTCGAGGTAATGTTGGCCGTAGTTTATAGGGATTTGGTTAATGGGGTGTGAATGTATTTGGGAAACAGGGAAAGTGGTTTTTCAACCACATCTTCTTCCTTGGTTATTAATTAATAATTGAGAAAAAAATAAAATTTGGGCGTTGCTCACAGTGTGCTTACTGTGATGTGGTTTGAAAGAGTCAATGAAGGTACTGGTCACTACTTGACTTGTTAGGTAATTGCAAAAAGATTCACCCTTGCATTGTGTATCATGACGACTAAAGCCACTAGCCAGTTCAAGACGCCATTTCCAAACCTCGACAAGAATATCGTCCCCATTCCCTAAGAATAAGATAGCCGGGGAAAACGACAAGACATAGGGATAAACGACACCAATTTTATAAAACGGCTGAGTATAAAAACGACGAGAAGAAGAAATCATCAGAAAACAAAAACCACATAAACATAGAAGAACGACACAAATTCAAAAAACGACAGGAAAACATAAAAACAATAGAGGAATACAAAAACGACATAAAAATTAAAAAACGACACAAAACAGAAACGACAGTGACTACATGATTTTATATATTTTAATTTATTTTTACATTTTTTACAATTTTGTAAAACGTTCCAAATGGACCCTAGACAAGCTTTCGCTCGATGATTCAGACCTAAGGAAAAAGCTGACATGGAAGCAATGGTTCAACATCCTCAGTGCTGTAGCTCAAGTATTGTCATATCTCATGAAGGATGTGACCAAATGGTGGTTTTTAGAGATGTAAAGCCCAGCAACATTTGAAATTTCTAAAAATCTGTTGCCGAATTGTTTACGTGCTATGCAAGTCACATTAAATTGAGAGGCAAATGTCTGGTGCAACCAATAATGTGCTTGTTCTTTCTTTATGGCAACATGTACTGGTCACATCTGAGCCCTCATTCCTACTTCCTAGGCTCAAAAAGTAGTGTCAATCAACAGAAATAATTCTGGCCAAGTATGGAGTTTCAAACACACGTCCCTTTTGAGTACACTAAGCCATATGAATGAGTACACAGAGCAGTCATGACAACTTCCATAAGCAGACAGAAGTTTCTTATAAAATAGCAGCGTAGTTGAAACAATCTGGAAAAAAACCGTGTTAGAGGGACAATAGAGTTTGAGTACCAGAGAGAGACGCAGCCATAAATTTAAGACCATCCACTCGTGGCCAACAATCATGACACTTCAATTTCCCTTGGTTTTCTTCTTCGCAAACAAGGTAACGAATTATGCAGAAGAACAGATATAAATGTGAATGAGGAATCATTGCTGGGAGTTGGAAGTGGGTTTTGCTTCAACTTCGTTCGAACAAAGCTGCTGGTGTATTGTTCGAAACTTCTCCTTGAGCCTCATCATCTGCAAAAACACCGACACATTGGACCAAACCAGGAAAATAATACTTTTGGGACCCCACAAAAATGAGTCTAAGATGAAGAAAATATAAAAAGTCAACTGCTAACCCTTTTCAGCTCAATCTCTGTATCTCGCTTCCTCTGGCCCAATGAGTGTCTTAGATTGCTGATATCGAAAACATTATCAAGATCATCTTCAAAAGCAGATTGTAAGTCCTCACGAAGCAGAGCGGGCAACTTATCAACAACAGGCATGAGAAGAAAGCAATTGAACTGGAAAGAAATACACAATCATGAAGAAAAATGAAAATGGAGAAAAATGAAAGCAAACAAATACATGGAAGATGAAGCCAAATAATAAGATATCATCATTTAATTTACTAATTTATTATTTATGGATTCAGAGTATACCATTATGGTAACACATTGCACTGTAACTACCGAACATAAAGATAGGAATATATACAGAGCATAATTATAAGAGAGATGGTCAAAGCATTTAACAGATAAGAAAAGTTTATGGCACACCTTCAATTCAGCAGAGGCCAAGAAATATTCTCTTATTCCATGAAATATCTGCTGAACAAGAGCATACACAATCCGTTCCGATGATGGAGCTAGCCTCCTATTCCACAGTGTGCTGTCTAAAAGATCTGCAAGCCTTGTTTCTGTAGTCTGCACAGACGACGTTGAGTCCATTCCAGAAGCCAAATGACTGAGCTTCACATCTGCTCTAGACTTAGAGTCCTGCTTCTCGTTGCCTGAGCCGTATGATGAATCTTGGGGAACCACCCCAGTGGACTGTTCTGTTCCGCCAAATGAGTCCAAGAACTGACGCAAACCGGCCCGGTTCTACAATTTGGTACAGAAATTAAATGGTACAGAAATTAAAAAAAAAAATTCCAGAAATCTAAGGCAAAGAGGAATCATACATTTGAAAGCTTTCAATTCCTTAAAAATGACTATATTGGGACGAAAATGTCATATAAAAATGACTGACAGACAGTGAAAGAAATAATTGATAACTCGGAATGGATGTGGATTGTGTACTTTTTTTCGTTTTAAGATTGCATTATCTAACTGATATAAACTATTTGTATGATGTACTTCAGTCTGTTTTCAGATGGCATATTTCATTTGAAAAGCCATACAAAATGAAATCCATCACAAGTGAGAATAATAACCTTATTATGAAGAGACCAGGTGACATAACGGGTGGTGCTTACTAAGTCCTCCATGCATCTACAGCAGGGAAAAAAAAAAATCAAATGCTTAGTATTTACATCAATTTCTAGAACAGCAATAGAAAAAGGCAAACTGCTTCTTACTTTTCACGGCAAGCCCTTTCAGTCACTTCAGCAAAGTTGTCATAGGCAGAAGCAACACGTTTGATAAACACCTCATGCCCGCTTAGATACTCACCATCTTTCTGTTATGTGATAAAGTAATATGACAAAAATATTAAGTTCGGGAATGAGGTTCTATAAGTAGAAGAGGTAAAACCATCAAACAGCATGAGGATAGAGCTCATACCTTCAAAAGATAGACTGATATAGGAAGCAATCGCTTTAGAATGTGCAAGAGTCTAGAACCTAGCTGAACCAGGAAAGCATGAATATTAGTTTTTCCACAGTTAGCAACAAACCGCGACAAATTGAATAATTGGTTAAAAAAGCGAAATATGTTATAAAACGTTATACATATAACAAACAACATTTCTATTCACCTGACATAAAAAGGGTTCAAATGTATCACGAGCCTTTGCAACAGCTATAACACAGGCTGTTCTGATTTATTGACAGGAAAAAGGAATTAGAAAACAAAACAAACTCTGTAAAGTTTAGCAACAATCAGTGCACTTTAGACTCATAAGTACCTTGAGTAGTTTGTTCCATCATGTATATCTTCAACTCCACAAGCATTTACAATCTCTTCGCGCGTGATTGGAGGGCATTTGGTTCCTCCTACAATAAAACGGAACTCAGCCATAGCACGATGATATTGTGCTCCTCCATATAATCGCATGCCTGCATTCTGTATATATGGGACAAGAAAGAGAAGGGAAAAAAAAAAGTTTCACGTTAATATTAATTGAAAGCTATAAATCACCAAAATAATTCTACTTGAGGAGTTCAGTGTTCAGAGGAGAATATGTATTGCCCGGTTTATGCTCACAATTAGATCAACAAGAACTGAACTATGACAAAACACAATTGCAAAGCAGAAGCGCAAATGAGAGCATAAAGCATTTTAGTTACATCTATTGTGTCTGCCTCTTTAGCATGAAGCAGAACATGCACATACAGAGATTTGTAAATAATAGATAAGCTTACAGGTATAAGCTTGTGAGGGATCTGAAGACCATCAATACCAATGAAAGCACCTCCATTGGTTCTCTCATCTAGCAGTGTTTCACCTTCGAAAAGTAAAAGCAACAATAAATCAATACACTTTACTATCGTAAGCAAAAAGGAATGTTATTAGTTTCTCCAAAACCGACAATGAGCTATAAATATCACAAGTTATATCTGCCCATCGTGAGTAAAACCAAGGTCACTAACCAAATTTATCTGGAGGTGCAACAACTGTTCCTTTAAGAAGCAATGACAACTGAGAAACAAAATATATTTTTGTAAGTTCAAGTAAACATGAATCTAGCAGTAATATCAACACTGTAATTGTCCAAATATCCCAAATAGTGCATATATTTCAAAGTCTCAAACAAGTTGCCATATAAGCTTGACAGATTATTAACATTCCTAGTCTAAAACGACATTGCTTAAATACCTTGGTTAAAAACAGATCATTAAATGTTCTTCCTTTCTCCTTTAGTTTAACTTCATCCAAAGTGCTGCATGCACAGAAAGAATGAAACAAAATTATAAACATAATGAACATCGCAATTACGAAATTAAATAAAAATGAACATAAAACCAAAAAGAAATAAAATCCAAGAAAAAAAGGAAGTTGACATATAAACTCAACTACAAACCTCATTTAACTGCCTAAATAAACATTTAAACTAAACATAATACTACCTGAGTTCTTGGTTTATCTCATTCAGCTTTCTTCTTGTATTCCTGTATTCCTTTTCAAGAAGTGGAACAATCAGAGGAACATTATCCATGTACCTGGAAAGAAATCCTCTCAAACTTGTACTTAGAAATCAGGAGGTTAAACACGTTGGAACAAGAACGGGCTAGCAAATGTAGAGCAGAGAGCACGAAAATTTGCACACCTCTTTTGTAACATTTCTTCAAGAAACAACCTGAGTTTGCCAACACCTATTCTATTTCTTTCTTTCTCAGTGAGTGACCTGCCCAACTTTTCCTCCAATGTTGCAATATCTTCCATCTCTCTTAAAGAAATCGCCTGCACTTAGAAAATCAATATAAAATCAATTTCGGGTATAAGCATCTATTGTTAAAGGAATGGAAGCAAATAAACATGTACTCAAGTCTAAATCCGTTAAGCACAACAATCAATCAGAGATCCCATATTTAAAAGAATCCTCAGTTCTGTGCCAACTAGAAATAAGTTCAAATGACATATAATGGGATGACAATCCACCCACCTAATTAGTGGATGTATTTGAACTATTTCCCATTGAATTTCTAAAAACAAGATAAAGAAAAAGGCAACAGAAAAACAAATCATATCATAGAAATGATAATAGCCACAAGTATGTAGATACATTGTTATGAACTTCCATAGAAAGTACATGACCAATAAAGCAAGAATCAGGGAATAAATAAGTACAAAATATAAAAAGGAAGCAAACCTGTTTGAACTCATCATTTGATCTATAAACTGAATCAGGTCCAGAACCAACTCTACCAGAAGGGACTGACGTAAAAAAGGGAGAGTCACCAAGTATGGAGCCATCAAGTGTACAGGCGGGAGGCGAAAGGAATACCTCCACATCCGAGGAGCGTGCAAATTGGGGTATTTTAGTATCAAGCTTGGTTGAGACAATTACAGTCCTTGAAAGCTCAGGATCAATCTGCACAGCATAGATTAATAATTTAATAATTCAAAATGACTTACTTAGTCTGTAGCACATTATTAAGTAAGAACAACGATGGGAAACCATTCAAAATGACTTACTTGCATCACTACCCTCCGTGTAGTCGCATTACTCCAATCACTGCAATCTTCAAGACATAATATGATAAATTCCTTATGCTGCATTTTATTTCGTACTAGAGACTCCACTGCACGAGCCTGAGCCTGCAAAAAAACTCTTTTAAAAATTACTACTGCCGTCAAAAGTTAGGAACAATTGATCTGTGTTCTGTGTTTTTCCTGGATTCTAGATAATTGACCTGTAATTCTCGATTTTTTCGACCAGGGGCAGGAGCAATGAGTCCAGGAGTATCTATAATTGTAAGATTTGGGCAATACTTGTATTCCACATTAATAATTATTTCTTTAGCGGAGAATTGAGAAGGTTCACTTTCCAACCTCATGTTTTCAGCTTCAATATACTCCTGCAAGACACCAAAGATAACAGCTTCATATTATAAATGCATCATATCAGGATTTATTGGACCCATTACAAGCAATTAGCACTAGAGCTATGAGTATTATTGACGTAATGAGTCTCCACAATTCACCCCAGTCCCATGCCACATTCCGCAAAAACAGTGAAATTTTTTCCTTTTCTCGAGCATCTGCTGAAACTAAAACTCTGAGCTCGAATCATACAATTCCCCTTATTCCACACCACATTCCACACAACTCAAAATAAAAAGCTCCAAGTATCAGCCAAAAGAATAAATCTCTAAACTTGAAATTGAAATTGAAATTGCAGAACTACCAACACAACCACCTTACCTGAACTTTGTTCTGCAACAATTAGCAACCAAAACAACAGTTTTAAATTTGTTCGGTACACTAAAATTTAACAATTTCATTCTCAATTTCCAAAACGTAACCAGTATAAAATTGAAGCTTCTAAACTCAAATTCGGCTACATAACTCTCTAAACTTACAACTTCAGTCTCAGTTTCCAAACTTTACCACTCTAAAAAAAAAAAAAATCCCCATAATCCAACTCTCCACGTTCCCCCTAAAACAATTTTTTTTTTTTTTTTCATAACCAATCAACCAAAATGAAGCTTTTATACTCAAAATTCAGCTACATAACTTTCTTTTTGAAGTTTTCAGTCTCAATCTCCAAACTTTTAACCACTCTAACACTTAACATACCCCCAAAACTCACAAAAATCCTCTCCACAATCAGCCAAAAACAAAAACCCTTTTTTTCTTATGCAACCCGCCAAAATTAAGCTTCTTTTGGCAAATATTAACTCTCTGTTCTAACATTTTCGATCTCAATTTCCAAACTTTAAACTGTAATATGCCAAAAATCACACAATTCTCCTCCACATTCCACTAAAAACACTTTCTTTCTTTTTCTTCACATCAATCAGCGCTGAAAATTCAGCTACATAACTCTATAATCTTACATTTTCAGTCCCAATTCAAAACTTTAACCGCTCTAAGACCCAAAAATCCCCAAAAATCACACAATTCCGCTCCACATACATTCCACTAAACACAAAACTTTTTTTTTTCCTCGAAAATATCAAACGCACCTGGACCTCGCGGAGCGACTTGTCCTCGGCGCGGGCGGGATCGGCGTCGGAGACGAGGCGGCAGAGGGGGGCGTGGCGGGCGGGGTGGTGGCGCATGTGGAGCGTGACGGGGCGGCGGGTCTTGGTGCCGCCGCCGACGTGGTTGAACTGGAAGCCCATGAGCGCCTCCACCAGCGCGCTCTTGCCGTCGGTCTGGTGGCCCACCACCAGCACCGCCGGCGCGTCGAACGGCGTGTCCAGCTCCTGCGCGACGCCGTGCAGCTCGTTGTAGGCCTCGTACAGCGCCGCCGACCTCTCCGACCACTCCGCCCACGCCTTCCTCTTCTCCTCCTCCACCTCGACGCTTCTCTCCATGATTGATCTCACAGCTCTCTCTCTCTCTCTCTCTCTCTGTGTCTCTCTGTTGAAGAAGAAGAAGAAGGATAAGAGAGAGACAGAGTGAGAGCTCAATGAGTGTCTGTTTGGTTGTGGCTTTTCTTTACCAAATGGACTGTCAATCACTACCTAACAAAGCGCTAAAACAGATATTTTTTTGTATTCTTTGCGCGCCTACACCCAAAAGGGGCATAATCCAGTGGGTGACGCCCACCGCAAGTGAACCATTTTGAATTGTTAGACGAGGGAATACCAAAATCGCCCTCGCGGTTCTTACGAAATTCTACGAATATTTATTCAATTTAGGATTATCTATACAAATGCCCCCCAATGTTGTGCTATTGTTGCAGTTTGCACCCTAATGTTTAAAAACTGTCATTTTTGCCCCCTAAAGTATTAAAAACTTATAAATTTGCCCCCTCTGTCATAATCTGTAACAAAAATGGGTTAAATTAATTACGTAATATTAATCTGTTGGTGCCTGTACAATTTTTTAAGGGTATGAATACAAAATTTTAAAAGATCGAGGTGCATTTTGAGAAGAAAAGACGACATAAGGGGGTGTTTGTGAAAATAAATATAGATTTAATTACTATAATTTTCTTAATTTGAAAGCAGTTGATCTTTAAAAATTGTACAGGTGCCAACAGAATAATATTATGCTATTAATTTAATCTATTTTTTTTACAAATTGTAACAGAGGGGGCATATCTATAAGTTTTTAATACTTTAGGGGGCAAGAATGATAGTTTTTAAACATTAGGGTGCAAACTGCAACAATAGCACAACATTGGGGGGTGTTTATGTAGATAACCCTTCAATTTAATACAAAATGATGCCCTTTGGTTTTTCAATTTATTAAAAAAATTATAACTTCGGTTGATTATGAAGTATGGATTGTATTTTTTTTCTTATATGCCTCAATTCCCGCCTAAACTGTTCTCGTTTAAGATTACCACGTACCCATGTTATCTATTTTAATTCATGTATTTCAAAAAAATAAAAAATGTATTTTTAGTCGATTGAATTATAATTTTGGATTGAATTAAAAGAGAATTTTATTGTGGGTTTTTTTTTGTGGTAGAAAATAATTCTTAATATTTAGATTTATCTTTTTAAGATATATTACCCACTGAAAATATAAATCTGACGATCCAGAATTGTTCCTCACAAAAAAAAAAAAAAAACCTCACCTCATAAGTTCCCAAATTAAACAACCAATGGAGTTTTTTGTATCATGGTAAATTGTGAGAATATTTGTGGAATTTTGCAAGAATTTATAGAGAAATTTTTTTTATATTTTCTTCTTGTTAGATTTACTTTTTAGTAGACTCCACATCTAAAAAAGTAATCTAATGTTTCAAAATCACTCCCTACTGACAAACGTTCCTTACTTGAGAAATTCCCTGTTTGAAAGTTGAAACAAGCAATAATAAATCAATACAATTTTTGTGACGACATGTATTGAAATTTGTTACGAATTGTAACTAATTTGTCATAGATCACAACAACATATAAAATGATTTGTGACATTTGTTACAATATGTAATAAATGACAAAAGAAATCAATACATAATAATGTCTAAAAAACAAGTAAAAAGAAAAATTGATAATAACTCAAATTTTTTTATTATTTGGCAAATAACTTAAAAATTATATTTTTCAAATGACCATTTAGCTAATTATCTCTTAATTTATTGTCATTTACATATAGATTTATAGTTTAGACGAAGAACTATAATATCCAAACAATTGCAAAATGGCATCAATCAATAAACGATTACAAAAAGAAAAATGACAGCAACTGAAAAATTATAGAGTATACAACGACAGGGTAAAACAAAAGTTTACCTGAAAATCGACAGTGAAGTATAAAAAGGACAAGAAGTAAATACAACACTAGGGCCGATAATTTAGGTCTAGATACGAGACACGACACACGACGCGAACACGTCACGAAGTTAGCGGGTCTGGGTCCTTTCTTAATGGGTATAGGTCTTAATGAGTCAGACACGATTAAATAATGGGTAAACACGATACGAATACGATAACACTATAAGACCCGCTAAGACACGATTATTAAATTAATTATAAATAAATAGATATTTTTAACACCCATTTATATGTACTTAAAATTTATTTATTTATTATTTAATAAATTTTACACGCCTGACATAAGAATTGCTATCATAATTAAATACATTATCAAGATTAGGCCTTTATTCAATAAAGATTATTTTAGATTTATAAAAAAAATAATTAAAAATTTGTTGATTTAAACTCAAATATAGCTAATTAGGTCAATAGACACGAAAGTGACACGACCCATTTAGACCCAATTAGACACGACTTATAAACGGGTCGTAATTGGATGACACGATTTACACGATATTTAAATTGGCTGTGTCTGGGTCTTCCTTTCAAACACGATTAATAAATGGGTCGTGTATGGGTCCAACCAAAATTCCTTGGACACGATTAAGACATAACACGAACACGACACGTGACACGAATTACCACCCCTATACAACACTAGAGAAAATTTGATCTCATATCATATTTTACATTAAAGTTTAAAACTTATTCAATTATTGCATGTCATGTAACTTTTTTCATCAACAAATTAATATGATGTCTCATTCTCCCCTCTTATCTTCTCATTTATTAAAAAAAGAAGCATAATTCGGTCAACTTCATTATTAAAAAATGAAGCTGGCTCCGGGTTGACTGTCCATCTGCCATTGGAGGCGACTCTATGTCATTTTTTGTCCATTTTGGCTTTGGGGTTATTATGACCCACTTTCTCGCAAACTCGGTTAGAAAAAAAAAAAGACATATACACAACATGGCAAAACTTTTTTTTAAATTTTTTTTTAATGTATCAATTGGCCTCTTTAAATTTTTTAAATGTTATTAAAAAATATGCTATAAAGAATTATTGATTATTGGTGTAATAAATGAGTCAAACTCAATAATTATTATTTATTTATTTATGGCCTAATTAAATTATTGATTTATTTATATAATAAGTGTGTCAAACTCAATAATTATATATACCATATATATTAATTTATAGTTTTTTTTAAGTCAAGTCTAAGCCTATTAAGATTAAAAAATCCTAATTTATATATAAAAAAGAGAAACTTAACCTACTCCTATTAGAGAAAAAAAAAAGAGTAACCATTTGCTTTTTGCGATTTTAAATTTTAGGCATATATAAATATATTACTTTTCTTTCAAATCCTAACAATCTCTCATATCTTCTCCTCTCATATTCACTCACGTTACCACTAATTAGAATTTAGAAACTCCACACACACATACAAACACACACACACACATATATATATTATAGTTTTATATATTACAAGCACAAATCAAGATGCAATTTTAGAGGTAAACACTAGTCTTTATATGTTAGTGTGTATATAATTATATATCTTAAAAAATAATTTTGATGGTTTTAGATTATTTACTTGTTCTTTGATTTGATAGTTTACGTTTTTTTACTGTTCTTTAATCGTACAATAGTAACTTGTTTTATTTTAATGTTTAAACATGCAAAATTAATGATGTACGGTTACTGTTTAAGTCTTTTGAAAAGAATGCTAGTGTATATTGAAAAGAAAATTACAAAAAAATTTTAGTGTAGATTCAATTATATATAGATGATTCGTGAGATACAAGAGAGACGTTCTCTATTTTAATAGATTGCTAATGTAATGAACACTTTGAAATATATAATTATGAATATTAATATAAAATTTTAGTTGTTGGCCCCCCTCATCATCTAAGTCTGGCTCCGTCTCTGACCATGAGAACTAACCATCAACTTTGTCATGGGCACTTTTCGAAGTCTAAAAAACACTTCCCATGAGGTGCAAAGATATTTAAACACTTTCACTCAAACTCTCAACTTTCATTTTTTGGTACACCCTGATTGGCTTGAGTGTCGTAGAGTCCACCCTGGAAAACCTTGGCACCTCCTTCACATATGTGTCTGCTTTGCAAATCATTTTTACAATCAAGCTTATTAGTTCAAGACATTTTTAGCGCGTGATGCAAAGGCGCATATGAGTTAAGAGATGTAATCACGTGCTCCTCACGTATTTGTAACGAAAACTTGCATCAACAAATTTATAGGAAACATAGAAAATAACATAAATCTTTGGATAACCACAATTTTAAGTCAAATAAAATTATTATCAAACAAAAAGTAATGTAAAAAAAAAAAAAAAAAAAAGACAGCCAGTGAAAACTATAACTAGCTATATAGACACGATATGTTAAATGAAAATGATGGAGAAGGAAACGACGTAAATAATAACGACAGCAAGCGACATTTAATGCACTAATTGGTACGTGCAGATGAAATAAATGCAAATTAAAGAAAAAATATTATAAAAATTTGTCATTTAAAATATATAGTAAAAAATAAATTTTAAAATTGAAAGATAACATAAAAGAATTATAAAACAAGATAATATTAAAAAATAAAAAATATTATGATATTAAAAGAGAAATAAAAAAATTGACAGATAAAAAGATGAAGGAAAAAAATATAGGATTTAAAATAAAAATATAGGAGTAAAAATACTAAAAAGCAAAGTTTGAAAAAATATATGAACAAAATAAAGAAGCAAAAAGAAAAAAAAAAGAGAAAAAACAAAAAAAAGGGGAGGCACCAGAAGAAATAGTGGGGACAGTCCCTGACACGCGGGCTCCTAGCGCGCGGGCATGTGACGGGGCTTTTTTTTTTTTTTTTTGCTCATATGTCTTTTTTTTATTTTTTTATTTTGGCCCTAATTAATTGCATTTTAATTCTTATAATACTAAAAAATCGCGTTTTTTTGGAGTTTCAGACGGAAAAACCGCAAAAAAAAAAAAAGAGGACGAAGCGCCCATCCCCTTAGATTCTTTTAATTGTTGTATGTACTTAGATTATTTTAATTGTTGCATGGATAAGTACGATAATTTATAAGGAAAACCCATATTAAATAAAAATAACAAACGACAGGTTATAGAAACATGTTGATTGAAAAACAAGAATGAAAGCAAGTAAAAACGAACAGTAGATGACGGTGAAAACGACATCAAGTTAAAACAGCAGGTTTGGAAACACGTTAAATGGAATAAAAACGAAGAGTTTTAAGGAAACGACAGCAAGTGAAAACGATAGACAATAAGAAAACCCACTGGAAGGGATAAAAACAAGTGCAACCAACTGCAAGCGAAGCGAAAAACGACCATAAGTGCAAACGACAGGTCAGGAAATCAAAACAAAACGTTATAGAAAAAACGCGTCGTGAACGACATGACACTACAGTACGTAAAAACGACAGTAATCGAAACCGACAACAAGCCATAAGCGACATATTATCACCCATTGATTCACAATGGAATGGTGGAGTGCGTTTTCCCGTAGGCGACAAGACATCCAAAAACAAACGTATTTAATTGTGAAATTAATAAATCTATTTATCTTGGGACCCACACGCGTCAGGTCTCTTTTTCTAAGTGCAATAGGCCTTTGTTTTTTGCTATTATACTCTCATTTATTTATTTTTTAGCCTCTTAAGGTTTTTTATTCACACTTGGACACAAATTTTGAGAAAAAAATGTTCACTTTTGCCCCTAAAAACACGTTAAAAAAAAAAAAAAAAACCACTCCCCCAAAACAACCCTAGGCTCTTTAATATGTTGTATGGATGTTATCTCTTCTCTCTCTTTGTACTTTTGTCTCTCACTCTCTTTTTTAATTTTTTTTTCTAACCAATAGGTGGTTCTGTCTCTTTTAATTCATTATTTGTTTTTCTATATTTATTCCTAACTTTCTTTTTTCACCATAACTTGTTATTCTTGAAATTTTTCTACATCTGTAAGACTATAACTATTTGATAAAAATGTGTGAGTTTACTATTATTCTTCTCACATTGTTGCTATTCAATTGCAGGTTAAGTTATTTTGTTATTATTATTATTATTTATTTTGTCTATTATGTTGTCTATTCTCTCTTTCTCTTTAATCAATTCTTTGTTTTTCTAAATTTATTCTTAACATTCTTCTCCTTATCTTGTTATTCTTGAAATTTTATTATGTTGTTATCTTTGTAATTTTCATCAAGAAATACTAAAAAGTGGCCCAAATAGCATAGATCGTACTTGACTTTAAAAAAAAAAAAAAACCCGCAAAACAAGGTCATTTTAGTGCTACTTAATATTTTATGCCTCAAATATTATATTCTATTTGTTTTCACTCTATGTTTATAGTGTAAATTTGGGACATAAATTAAAAGTGCAGTATACATGAGACATAGATTATTATTGTGTCAAAAATTAAATGTGCAACATATATGTGACATATATTATTATTGTCATAATCCCCCATTTAAAATTGGCATTTGATCAACTTTTGCCTTATTTGATAAACGGGTTTGAACTCGTTTTGGGCAATTCAAACGAATTTGTCAGTTTAAATCGTCGTTTGTCAACTTTTTTTTAGAAAAAATTCAAATGGTCAAAACTTATTCAAATCCTTAAAATTTAAATTCTACCCACCCTCAAATTTTTACAGTTTGAATCCATTTTGAATAGTTCTTTTTGATTTGACGTTTCAACATTTTTTTCATAACTCAAATCACATATTTCTATATCTACCCAAATAATAATTCAATAAATTTTCAATTTAGATTATTTGACTTAAATAACAATTTAAATTTTTCATTCAAATTACACAATTCAAAATTTCCAATTCAAATGACAAAAGTTTAAATTGCCACAATTTGAACCCATTTTTTAAACAACACCTTTATCCATTAACATAAGTACCTTATTCGTTCACCAACTTCGTACCTTCAAGTTTTGAATTTTCATGTACCTTTGGCTGCAGGCATTTGAATTATATTCAATTATTCATTGATCAATTAGAGTGTGTTTGGTAAGGTGGAAAAGTGGAAGGAAGGAAATAGGGGGAGGGAAGTTTGGATAGAAATTAAGAATTGCATTTGTTTGGTAGGAAGGAAAAGTAGAAGGGAAGGAAAATAAGAAGGAAAAAATAATATGTGGGGCCCACAATTTTTTATCCTCTCAATATTGGAAGGAAAAGTGGAGGGAAATTTTTTTACCAAAGCAATTAAAAGCAAATTACTCATTTGTCCATTTTTTAATTTTTAAAAAATAACATAATTGGATAAAATGGTAAATTTGTAGATAAAAAATTTTCCTTCCCTCCTATTATACCAAACAACAAAAGGAAAAAATATTTTCTTTCACTTCCTTCTCATTTTCTATCACCTTCTATTTTCCTTTCCATTCAATTTTCTCTCCCTCTTACCAATTATATATAGGGAAATCGTAAGAAATAGCCAAAAAAAAATTTTATTTTAAAGTCCAGCCCATGTTTTAAAAAATTTAAAAAATAGCCATGTTACGAATTATATAACAGAAAAGTGTTACACAAAATATAACACATTTGTAAATATTTGTAAGATATTTTGTAACACTTCAAGTTTTACTCATTATTTTTTGAAGTGTTAAATAATATCTTACAAATACTTATAGATCTGTTATATTTTATGTGACATTTTTCTGTTATACAATTCGTAACATGGCTATTTTTTTAATTTTTTAAAACATAGACTATCATTTAAAACAAATATTTAATTTTGGCCTATTTTTGCAACTCATTCTTATATATATTAGGGAAATTTACATATATATATATAAAGCACTTTCTAAAGAATATTAGGGAACTAAGGGATATAAGTTCTAGTTTATAGAATATGGGAAGTAAAAATATATTTTAAATGAGGGTGACAAAAATACCTTATTGTCACCTACCAAGAATTATTGTCAACATGGGCCCGGGAAAAAGGAAACGTTTTTTAAAGGATTATCTATACAAATGCCCCCTAATGTTGTGCTATTGTTGCAGTTTGCACCCTAATGTTTAAAAACTGTCATTTTTGCCCCCTAAAGTATTAAAAACTTATAGATTTGCCCCCTCTGTCATAATCTGTAACAAAAATAGATTAAATTAATTACGTAATATTAATCTGTTGGTGCCTGTACAATTTTTTAAGGGTATGAATACAAAATTTTAAAAAAACGAGGTGCATTTTGAGAAGAAAAGACGACATAACGGGGTGTTTGTGAAAATAAATATAGAATTAATTACTATAATTTTCTTAATTTGAAAGCAGTTGATCTTTAAAAATTGTACAGGTGCCAACAGAATAATATTATGCTATTAATTTAATCTATTTTTTTTACAAATTGTAACAGAGGGGGTATATCTATAAGTTTTTAATACTTTAGGGGGCAAGAATGATAGTTTTTAAACATTAGGGTGCAAACTGCAACAATAGCACAACATTGGGGGGTGTTTATGTAGATAACCCTTTTTTAAATGGTCTAATAACTCTTGTACTTGTTCAGATAACCCTAAACTTTCAAATCTATTAATAAATGTTCCTCAACTTTTGTTTTGCAACAAAAACCATCCTTCCGTTAAAATTAGTTGGACTGTTTGACAAAAAAAGTCACGTTTCAACTTAAATAGAATTAGTTAAAAATATGCTCTATTACTTAGAGTAATTAACAATTTCTAGACAAAACCCTTTGTACACAATGCGAAGTCCAAGTTCACCACCGGAGATTCTCTGCCGATCTGGCGAGACTTATTGTCTCTCCCTACTTGAATATCGGCACCGTCTCAAAGTATTATCACCTTATTTAATCCCAAAAATACCTAAATCATATCAACATCTTTTCAGAGTATTATTGTCACCTACCTTGAATTATTCTCACTTGTTTGTTTGTTTGTTTTGTTTTGTTTTTTGTTTTTTGTTTTTCTCTTTATCATCTCTTATTGAACATATTTTGTTATTCAATTGCAGGTTACAACAATGTTGCTATTCAATTGCAAGTTAAGTTATTTTGTTATTATTATTATTTTGTATTTTGTCTATTATGTTGTCTCTTTTTGTCTTTCTCTTTAATCAATTCTTTGTTTTTCTAAATTTATTTTTAACATTCTTATCCTTATCTTGTTATTCTTGAAATTTTATTGTGTTGTTATCTTTGTAATTTTCATCAAGAAATATTAAAAAGTGGCCCAAATAGCGTAGATCGTAAATTGACTATAAAAAAGAACAAGAACTGTAAAACAAGGTCATTTTAGTGCTACTTAATAATTTATGCCCCCTATAGTATACTCTATTTGTTTTCACTCTATGTTTCTATACAATAATTAAAAAAATCTAGGGGGCCGGGGCGTTTCGTCCGCTCATGGCTGAAAAGTTTTGGCCCCTTTTTTTTTGCCTTTTTTTTCGTTCGAAATGTAAAAAAATGCATTTTTTTGGGGGCTAAAATGATTTTTTTTTCAAAAATTAGGCTATTATATAATTTAATAAAATATTAAGGACCGAAATGCAATTAAATAGGACTATAATGAAAATAAAATGAACTTGTGCGCAAAAAAAAAAAAAAAACGGGCGCGGGCTTGCGTGTCAGGGGCTATCCCCCACTCTCTCTCCTGGCGCGCTCTTACCCCCCCTTCCCCCACCCCGCCGCACACCCCCCCCCCCCCCCCCCCCCCCCCCCCCCCCCCCAACTTTGTTTTTTGCCCTTTTTTCCTCTATTTTTTTTTTCTTTTTGTTTATTTTTTTATTCAATTATTTTTTCAAACTTTCCTTTTTAATTTTTTTTACTCCTATATTTTTAGTTTAGATCCTACATTTTTTTCTTTTATTTTTTTTATCTCTCAAATTTTTTTTATTTGTCTTTTAATACCACAATATTTTTTTTATTATTACCTTGTTTAATAATTTTTTATTTTGTCTTTTAATTTTAAAAACTATTTTTTACTATATTTTTTAAATGATTAAATATTTATAATATATATATATATATTTTAATTTTCATTTACTTCATAATTTAATAAGTTTAAAAAAAAAAGTTGCACGTGCTAAAAAACTAGTATAGTATAAATCTTATATTGTATTAAAAATTAAAAGTGTAATATACATGAGACATTAATTATTATTTTCATAATCCTCCATTTAAAAATTGGCATTTGATCAACTTATCCATTAACATAAGTACCTTATTCGTTCACCAACTTCATACGTTCAAGTTTTGAATTTTCATCTATCTTTGGCTGCACGCATTTAAAATTAGTGATTTTAAGGATTTAGCCAAACTTTAGATTAAGTTTTTAGGATTTAGCCATAGTTTTAGAAATTTAAGAAATTAGCCATTTTTATTTTTTATTTTATCATAATCGATGAAAATTTTGATACTAGTAGGTTTGATTTACTTTTTTAAGTTGAATGAACCGAGTTTTCGGAGATTTTTTATTTGATTTGGACGGCTTTTTTAAGTAATCATCATGGATACTTATGTCCATTAATGTATTTAATGGTTATTTTCTTAATTTTGACATTTTATGGCTAAATTCTTCAAACTTTACATTTAAAATGGTTAATTTTTTAATTGACCCTTTAAATTATATTCAATTATTCATTGATCAATTGATCTCAATTAATGGCCGGTACCACAATTGTTTTTACATTTTATTTCCAAAAAACAATTATTATTGTCACCTACCAAGAATAATTGTCACCGACGGGGAAAAAGGAAACGTTTTTAAAATGGCCTAATAACTCTTGAACTTATCCAGATAAGCCTAAACTTCCGAACCAATCAAATGTTCCTCGACTTTTGTTTTGCAACAAAGAGCATCTTTCCGTTAAAATTAGTTGGACTATTTGACAAAAAAGTCACGTTTCAACTTAAATAGAATTAATTAAAAACATGCTCTATTACTTAGAGTAATTAAAATTTATAGACAAAACCCTTTATACACAATGCGAACTGCAAAGTCCAAGTTCACCACTGGAGATTCTTTGCCGATATGGCGAGACCTATTTTCTCTCCCTACTTGAATATCGGCACATTGTCAAAATATTATCACCTTGTTTAATCCTAAAAATACCTAAATCATATCAACATCTTTTCAGAGTATTATTGTCACATACCTTGAATTATTCTCTCTTTTTTGTTTGTTTGTTTTTTCTTTATCATCTTCTATTGAACATACTTTTGGCTCCGAAGTTAAAAAATAAATTAATAATAAAAAATAACATAATATATATATATATATATATTTACACAAGACTACATCGATGTAGTCCGCTAATGTGTACAAATCTAATATATTATGCAATCTTTTTAATTATTATAGATCACGCACAATTCATAGTACTGCACACAAAAAAACAAAACAAAAAAAAGCCACGTTTCAGCTTATAATATAATTAGTGTGTGTTGTTAAAGAGATAATTGAGTAAACATTCATTTAAAATTAAATGATATTTCAAGAAATAATCAATACTTTTATTAATAATTAAGAAATTAGTCATAATCTTAACTCCATGATAATGTACTTTTATCTTTATATTCTTAATTCTTTTATGTAAGATAATTTTAGTTTGCATGCAAGTCTATCAAGTATCAAGTATCAATGGCTTGTGTTCGCATATGTGTAGATTAATTAATAACGTTCATGGTATTTTTGTAATTCTATATTCATCATAAGATAGTACTCGTCCCTTCTCCAAAACGCAGCTATAAATACATCGTATTTAGCTCTGTATAATTGCAACCAAATATAACCTTCAATAAATATACCACGTCTAAGAGTATAGACGGAAATTAACAATATGGGCTTCAACAAGGTCTCCATGGTGTTTCTTCTGCTCATTGCAGCCGCAATAGCCGATGCAGCTCGAGTTGATTTTCTTATTACGAATTCAGAGAAGACATCCCAATCTGGTGGTAATTAATTACCTCATTTTACATATATATATACACATACACATCTGTTGTGACAATCATTAATCTAAAATCGCCTCCTAATTATAAATATCTACTCTTGAAAATTAATTACTGAATTTTATTTGTCCATTTTAAACTTCAAAATAAATTAAATCATACATGTATGTTAGTGTTTGTTACCTTTGATAAAAGATAATAGTACCCTGGACCTTCTTTTCTTCCATAACCGTTTTCAGCTAAATTAATGAACTCGTCATGTAATATATATATATAGTTAAAGTGAGCTAATTAAAGTAGTGATCTATGCCTACAATTAGTTAGTTCTTACCTTATTATATAATCTATTGAGTCGCAGCATCGAAACTATCGTTATCCGACTCCGATTGCTGCAACAATTGCGTGAAACATGAGGACGGGTCATTCGGTTGCGGCGACGTGTACGACGACGGATGTCTTGATAGCTGCAAGATTTGCATAGCTCTGCTAATCTATCCTCCTCGTTATATCTGCGTCGACCAAATCGAGTCATGTCCCCCGAAATGTTCTTACAACAGCGTCAAATCGGAGTTTCCGACGAGTCTTTTGGGCCTCATCAAAACCATGAATAAGTACTAGACAGACAGACAGACATGTCTAGTACTTTTGGATATATGTTTCAAATCTCCAGCTTACGTGTTGTTGTTGTTGTATGTGCTACTCTGATATGTGCTCCCAAAGTACTCTCATTACTACTATAAGAGCTCTTTGGTTTTAGTTAATTAGAGCACTAAAGTAGTAGTACTAGTATGTAATAATCATTCCCTTAATGTTACATGTTGAGGGTATATTGTGTTAAATAAAATGTAAGCTGTGATCTAATAATGTTTGGATTCGAAAAGTTTGGACTTCTCTTTTGTTAATTAATTAGTAATTTGTTAAAATTGTAACGAAAGTATCTCTAACTGATTTGACCAAGATGTGTAGGTTTTAAGGGTTGAATGAATAGAAAAAATGTTCGATATCGCAAGCTAGGTATGAAAGTATATCAGTTAGTTAAAGCACATCGCTATCTATTGCTTTTTTTTTTTTTTTTTACTAAAACTAATTAAGGTTGTGTTTGGTGATATTTTTATTTTTTATTTAAAACAAAAACAATTAAAATTTTAAAAATGCGTTTGGTAAATCTGTTTACGTTTTCTGCTTTTTAAAATTGAAAATATATTTTCAAAAGCAAAGGAAATTTTTTTATTTATTTTAAACAAAAAGGTAAACCTTACAAACTTTTTTGTGTGTTTATTATATCGCTACACTCTTTATATACTTACATTATATATATATATATATATATTTTATCATTCACTATCTTTTTATTAGCTACCAAATTTTATATGCTTTTTTCGTTTTAACAACAAAAAACAAAAATGCAATTACCAAACATGTTTTCTGTTTTTAAAATTTTAAAAATAAAATAAAGTGAAATGCTTGTTTATAAAAATAAAAAAAAATATATTACCAGACATAAGGTTTTCATGATTCCCAATGACCAGTTTTAGTTTGTGTGAGTGATTTTGTGATACAGAGACTTTACAAATTTGTTGCTTCGGAAATTTGTGGTGGCAAACATTTGGACAAATTGGTAAGAAGAAGAGGAAAAATAGGTAACGCTTGTATTAATAATTTGTATGATATGTTTTGTATAAAATAACACATTATGTTTAGATGGATTAACGGGTCTAATAAGTAGCTGAGTTAAAAACTACATAAAATTTGTTTTAAATGGCATAAAAATGTAAAACGAGATAAAAAGAACGACACTGAAATTGAAAAGTACATAACATACATTTTTAGACAACAGAAACAAGTAGTTACGACTTAGGGTGAAAACGACATTGACAATAATAATAATAAAGAAGAAAGAAAAACGACAGTAAAATTTTAAAAGACGGTAATAAAAACGACAAACAAATTTCAAACGACATGATAACGTTGAACGACAATAATATATCGAAACGTCACTAAAAGTAAAACTGACAAGACAATTTTAACGCAGAGTACGAAAATGACAATAAAATGGTGCAACGACAACAAAACATAAAACGACGGTAAAAGTAAAAACAATGGAGAAATAAAAACGACAACAAGATAAAACGTCATAAAAATAGAAAACTCCAGCAAAAGGATGATATAGATTTGTGGAAACATCTTCTATCTATATAACGGCATGTAAGTTAAATAAATCCAAAAAATCACAGGAACCAAATAAGAAGAAAAACTACTACTAGATATATATTTTGTAAAATATTCTAAAAAGAATAGATTTTTTTATTTTACAAAATTATAAATTTATACAATTATCTTATAAATTATCAAATTATTCATTTGGTAGGTTGGACTCGAATCAAGACCGGCTAAAAATATATTTAATCGAGGTAATTTAATTTATGGAGTGTTGATTTGTCTTGGTTTTAGTATGACTATAAACAACAACATAATATCGCAGCCAACCACTATTTAATTTATGCTGGAAAATAAGAAAATTACTCCCTGTGGTCTAATTAAATTACAGAGGCCCTTTTGTTATTTGAATACCCTTAGCATTTTTAACCCTAAATCCATTCAAAGTACTCATGAAACACAAAATTTGACTGAAATCACTGTTGTCAAAGTTGGCATGATAATCGTATCGAGTATTGATTCGGATAAGGAGATGTTTGCAATGTTCTTAAAGCGAGTAAATCAAATTGTTAGAAATTAAAAAATAATAATCCTTACTACCCATAAACGGGTGAATGAGTTTTTTTTAGGCGTTTCGGCCCATTTTCTCAAAGTGGTTTCGTGGCCATTGTTGTCAGTGATTTTTCGTCAGTCAGTGAGTCCAAGGGCGGTATCCTAATCATTCCGAGAAGTCCAGAACCCCCGACTCCACAGAACCAAGCGAAAGTCACCACATCGTGAGAACTCCCTTCAGGATAAGGACTGGCGAGGATTATCGAAGATGACCCCCGATCCTACACCCCCGAAGGTAGAACACCACCAAAAGAGGGAGCTCTTGGAAAGCCCTTTTATTTTATCATAATCGATGAAAATTTTGATACTAGTAGGTTTAATTTACTTTTTTAAGTTGAATGAACCGAGTTTTCGGAGATTTTTTATTTGATTTGGACGGCTTTTTTAAGTAATCATCATGGATACTTATGTCCATTAATGTATTTAATGGTTATTTCCTTAATTTTGACATTTTATGGCTAAATTCTTCAAATTTTACATTTAAAATGGTTAATTTTTTAATTGACCCTTTAAATTATATTCAATTATTCATTGATCAATTGATCTCAATTAATGGCCGGTACCACAATTGTTTTTACATTTTATTTCCAAGAAACAATTATTATTGTCACCTACCAAGAATAATTGTCACCGACGGGGAAAAAGGAAACGTTTTTAAAATGGCCTAATAACTCTTGAACTTATCCAGATAAGCCTAAACTTCCGAACCAATCAAATGTTCCTCGACTTTGTTTTGCAACAAAGAGCATCTTTCCGTTAAAATTAGTTGGACTATTTGACAAAAAAGTCACGTTTCAACTTAAATAGAATTAATTAAAAACATGCTCTATTACTTAGAGTAATTAAAATTTATAGACAAAACCCTTTATACACAATGCGAACTGCAAAGTCCAAGTTCACCACTGGAGATTCTTTGCCGATATGGCGAGATCTATTTTCTCTCCCTACTTGAATATCGGCACATTGTCAAAATATTATCACCTTGTTTAATCCCAAAAATACCTAAATCATATCAACATCTTTTCAGAGTATTATTGTCACATACCTTGAATTATTCTCTCTTTTTTGTTTGTTTTTTTTTCTTTATCATCTTCTATTGAACATACTTTTGGCTCCGAAGTTAAAAAATAAATTAATAATAGAAAATAACATAATATATAAATATATATATATATATATATATATTTACACAAGACTACATCGATGTAGTCCGCTAATGTGTACAAATCTAATATATTATGCAATCTTTTTAATTATTATAGATCACGCACAATTCATAGTACTGCACAAAAAAAACAAAACAAAAAAAAGCCACGTTTCAGCTTATAATATAATTAGTGTGTGTTGTTAAAGAGATAATTGAGTAAACATTCATTTAAAATTAAATGATATTTCAAGAAAATAATCAATACTTTTATTAATAATTAAGAAATTAGTCATAATCTTAACTCCATGATAATGTACTTTTATCTTTATATTCTTAATTCTTTTATGTAAGATAATTTTAGTTTGCATGCAAGTCTATCAAGTATCAAGTATCAATGGCTTGTGTTCGCATATGTGTAGATTAATTAATAACGTTCATGGTATTTTTGTAATTCTATATTCATCATAAGATAGTACTCGTCCCTTCTCCAAAACGCAGCTATAAATACATCGTATTTACCTCTGTATAATTGCAACCAAATATAACCTTCAATAAATATACCACATCTAAGAGTATAGACGGAAATTAAGAATGGGCTTCAACAAGGTCTCCATGGTGTTTCTTCTGCTCATTGCAGCCGCAATAGCCGATGCAGCTCGAGTTGATTTTCTTATTGCGAATTCAGAGAAGACATCCCAATCTGGTGGTAATTAATTACCTCAGTATATATATATATACACACACACATACACATCTGTTGTGACAATCATTAATCTAAAATCGCCTCCTAATTATAAAGATCTACTCTTGAAAATTAATTACTGAATTTTATTTGTCCATTTTAAACTTCAAAATAAATTAAATCATACATGTATGTTAGTGTTTGTTACCTTTGATAAAAGATAATAGTACCCTGGACCTTCTTTTCTTCCATAACCGTTTTCAGCTAAATTAATGAACTCGTCATGTAATATACATATATATAGTTAATTAAGTGAGCTAATTAAAGTGATCAATGCCTACAATTAGTTAGTTCTTACCTTATTATCTATTGAGTCGCAGCATCGAAACTATCGTTATCCGACTCCGATTGCTGCAACAATTGCGTGAAACATGAGGACGGGTCATTCGGTTGCGGCGACGTGTACGACGACGGATGTCCTGCTAGCTGCAAGCTTTGCATAGCTCTGCTAATCTATCCTCCTCGTGATATCTGCGTCGACCGAATCGAGTCATGTCCCCCGAAATGTTCTTACAACAGCGTCAAATCGGAGTTTCCGACGAGTCTTTTGGGCCTCATCAAAACCATGAATTAAGTACTAGACAGACAGACAGACATGTCTAGTACTTTTGGATATATGTTTCAAATCTCCAGCTTACGTGTTGTTGTTGTTGTATGTGCTACTCTGATATGTGCTCCTAAAGTACTCTCATTACTACTATAAGAGCTCTTTGGTTTTAGTTAATTAGAGCACTAAAGTAGTAGTACTAGTATGGAATAATCATTCCCTTAATGTTGCACGTTGAGGGTATATTGTGTTAAATAAAATGTAAGCTGTGATCTAATAATGTCTGGATTCGAAAAGTTTGGACTTCTCTTTTGTTAATTAATTAGTAATTTGTTATAAAAATTGTAACGAAAGTATCTCTAACTGATTTGGCCAAGAAATGTAGGTTTTAAGGGTTGAATGAATAGAAAAAATGTTGGATATCGCAAGCTAGGTATGAAAGTATATCAGTTAGTTAAAGCACATCGCTATCTATTGCATTTTTTTTTTTACTAAAACTAATTAAGGTTGTGTTTGGTAATATTTTTATTTTTTATTTAAAATAAAAATCAATTAAAATTTTAAAAACGCGTTTGGTAAATCTGTTTACGTTTTCTGCTTTTTAAAATTGAAAATATATTTTCAAAAGCAAAGGAAATTTTTTATTTATTTTAAACAAAAAGGTAAACCTTACAAACTTTTTTGTGTGTTTATTATATCGCTACACTCTTTATATACTTACACTTTATATATATATATATATTTTATCATTCACTATCTTTTTATTAGCTACCAAATTTTATATGCTTTTTTCGTTTTAACAACAAAAAACAAAAATACAATTACCAAACATGTTTTCTGTTTTTAAAATTTTAAAAACAAAATAAAGTGAAATGCTTGTTTATAAAAATAAAAAAAATATATTACCAAACATAAGGTTTTCATGATTCCCAATGACCAGTTTTAGTTTGTGTGAGTGATTTTGTGATACAGAGACTTTACAAATTTGTTGCTTCGGAAATTTGTGGTGGCAAACATTTGGACAAATTGGTAAGAAGAAGAGGAAAAATAGGTAACGCTTGTATTAATAATTTGTATGATATGTTTTGTATAAAATAACACATTATGTTTAGATGGATTAACGGGTCTAATAAGTAGCTGAGTTAAAAACTACATAAAATATGTTTTAAATGGCATAAAAATGTAAAACGAGATAAAAAGAACGACACTGAAATTGAAAAGTACATAACATACATTTTCAGACAACAGAAACAAGTATTTAGGGTGAAAACGACATTGACAATAATAATAATAAAGAAGAAAGAAAAACGACAGTAAAATTTAAAACGACGGTAATAAAAACGACAAACAAATTTCAAACGACATGATAACGTTGAACGAAATAATATATCGAAAAGTCACTAAAAGTAGAACTGACAAGACAATTTTAACGCAGAGTACGAAAACGACAATAAAATGGTGCAACGACAACAAAACATAAAACGACGATAAAAGTAAAAACAATGGAGAAATAAAAACGACAACAAGATAAAACGTCATAAAAATAGAAAACTCCAGCAAAAGGATGATATACATTTGTGGAAACATCTTCTATCTATATAACGACATGTAAGTTAAATAAATCCAAAAAATCACAGGAACCAAATAAGAAGAAAAACTACTACTAGATATATATTTTGTAAAATATTCTAAAAAGAATAGATTTTTTTTTATTTTACAAAATTATAAATTTATACAATTATCTTATAAATTATCAAATTATTCATTTGGTAGGTTGGACTCGAATCAAGACCGGCTAAAAATATATTTAATCGAGGTAATTTAATTTATTGAGTGTTGATTTGTCTTGGTTTTAGTATGACTATAAACAACAACATAATATCGCAGCCAACCACTATTTAATTTATGCTGGAAAATAAGAAAATTACTCCCTGTGGTCTAATTAAATTACAGAGGCCCTTTTGTTATTTGAATACTCTTAGCATTTTTAACCCTAAAATCCATTCAAAGTACTCATGAAACACAAAATTTGACTGAAATCACTGTTGTCAAAGTTGGCATGATAATCGTATCAAGTATTGATTCGGATAAAGAGATGTTTGCAATGTTCTTAAAACGAGTAAATCAAACTGCTAGAAATTAAAAAATAATAATCCTTACTACCCATAAACGGGTGAATGAGTTTTTTATAGGCGTTTCGGCCCATTTTCTCAAAGTGGTTTCGTGGCCTTTTTTTTTTGTTTTGTAAAAAAAATGCATTTTTTGCGGGCGTAAATGAATATTTTAAAAAATTGGGCCCATGTGGTAATACAAAAAACTTTTGGGCTAAAAAATAAATAATGAGGGCCAAAAGGAAATTGCAAAAAAGGGCCTAACGTGCGGGGCCCACCCGTGCAGCCCCTGTGACACGCATGACGGCACGTGCCTATTCCCACCCTCTCTTGATTTTTGCTATTATGCCACTCTTTATTTATTTTTTAGCCCCTAATTTTATCATATTTATGTTTAAACCCAAATTTTTTAAAAATAAAAGTATTTTCCCCTTAAATATTTTCCTTTTTTTTCTTTGCTTTTTGATTTTTTCCTCCTTTTTTGTGTTCCATGTTTGCTTTTTCCTCCACCATTTTTTCTACATTCAAATGCTAATACTAAATTTGTAATTAATTAATTTTTTGTTATCAACAAATTTAAAATAATATATATAATATCATACTAATATTTATTTACAAATTTAATTAAAAAATAAATTTAGCGCGCGAAGCATGTGCATCGACTAGTAATATTTAAAGTGCCAAACTTCGAAATCGCAATAAATTGAGAGACCAATAACGCCAACCCACCAACGACTCTGAATTTAACTCATGACTGTCATGAGGAGTATCAATGACATTATTTTAGCACAAACGTTATCCTTCGCAATTTAAACAAAAAAACAAGGGTAGCAATGAAATTCCCTAAGTTTACGCTTTGGCGCGAAAGAGCCCTCCAAAACCCCTCTCTCTCTCTCTCTCTCCACTTTTCCATTTCCTTAGGGTTTTAGGGTTTTTAGGACAAAGACAACACAAAAACCCTTTTTTATCCGAAAAAAAAAATAAAAAATCCCCAAATGGAACAAGCTCTGAGTTTCAGACTCACTCTCTCTCTCCCATGAAACTTCACTCTCTCAAAATCCCACCATCGCCAATGGCTTTCTCCCCCGGACTCCGCTTCTCCGCGCTCCTCCGCTGCCGCCTCGCCTCCTCCGCCGCCGCCAACGGCCTCCACCTCCTCCGCCGCGGCCCGCCGGGCCTCCGCCTCCTCTCCGCCGCCCCGCCTTCGCGGAGGAGCCCCCGGCCCGCGGTCGCGGCCCGGCGCCGGGACGAGCCCGAGGGCGAGCCGCTCGGCGAGAGCAAGGGCTCGGGCGGCGGAAACGGCAGCGTTTTGGTGAAGGACAGGGCCGCCGCGGGCGACGGCGG
Source organism: Boehmeria nivea var. tenacissima (assembly GCA_018132145.1). Taxonomy (NCBI): domain Eukaryota; kingdom Viridiplantae; phylum Streptophyta; class Magnoliopsida; order Rosales; family Urticaceae; genus Boehmeria; species Boehmeria nivea. Next base: position 14,680,435 of record CM030875.1, on the reverse strand, counting down.
CAGAGTCGTCCCCACCGAGCTCCACAAGGAGGCTACCGAGGCCTACATGGCCTACGCCATGTCGGTCCTTCTCGGCCGAGCCCTGCCCGATGTCCGCGACGGCTTGAAGCCCGTCCACCGGAGGATTCTGTGAGTGGGGTTTCGTTTTGTTCAGTAATTTAACAAATTGCCCTATATTCATGATTATTTAGCATATAGTCTATAAGCATGATATTATGCCAGATATTTTAGTGATTTATTATTAGACTGTATGCCAAAAAACAAACCTTTAATTAAAGTCTGTTGACATTTTCAGCTCAATTTTCCTTTAGTATTCGAAGGTTTTTTTTTTTTTTAAATTCCAAATGTTGTCATTTTTTTTCTTCTAATATGTGAATGGGGATTTTCACAAATTGCAGGTATGCGATGCATGAATTGGGACTTGCTTCAAAAAAGCCATTCAAGAAATGTGCTAGAGTTGTTGGAGAGGTTAAGGCTTTTGATATATTGTGATTATCTTCTGGTATTAATATGTCACTTTTTACTCTAAAAGTACATATGTATTGGTTCATTGCAGGTTTTAGGAAAATTTCATCCTCATGGGGACAATGCTGTCTATGATTCCTTGGTGCGGATGGCTCAGGTAAATGTTCAGAATTTTGCCATTTTTTCTCCTTTGAAGAAATGGGTTTTTATTAATAGGAGAGGGAAAATGCGGGGAAGTTAAAAATGTAAGGAAAATAGATTTCTTAAGAAGATCATCTAGGACATTGGAGAGTCGAATAATAATTGATTACCATAAGTGACTGCCTGTGTTTCTCTGGGTATTGAACATAAACTTTTTTTTTTTTTTTTTAACGCGGTGATGTTTGTTTTGTTTACTGGCTATGTCTCGTAATGTTTCATGAATCTGCTGCTTTTGAGGTTTGCAAAAATTATAAATAAATAAAAACTCCTAAAGGCTAAAGCAACTCCGGAGCATATGAGCCTAAACTGTCGCATAAACCATTGCCAACCAGGCATTTCATGTTAGACTCAGATGTGTTTTTAGTGATTAAAGTTTGATTCTTACAACTAACCAAGTTTCTAACTCAACCCCCCACCAAATGAGTTTTAAGGATTTATTGTCTTTTTTGTTCTATCCTTACCATTGGCCATGGTTTAAAATGAAACCTATGTGGTTATCTCTTGAGAATATGCTAATTTTCTTTTCATTTTTGTTTGTAATTTTCTTTGTTCTATGTGGAGAACTGTAAATTTCCCGATTTCTCAATTAATTAAATCTTGCTTTTCCAGGATTTCTCCTTAAGGTGTCCACTAATTCAAGGGCATGGCAATTTTGGTTCAATCGATGCTGATCCTCCAGCTGCTATGCGGTACACAGAGTGCAAATTAGATGTAAGTGTGATATTTTTGTTTCTTCTTGACCATTCATATATAGAGAAGTCTATAAAATATCATTCTTTTTTCGATGTCAACTCTAATAGATAATCGGCTGTTTGTTGTTCCTAAATTGTGGAGTCTGCATGGATCTATTAGTACCATGTGCAAATAGTTGTTTCATGCTTCCATTGATTGTTTCTCGTCTGTTTGGCCAGTTCAAATATGTGTTCTCTTGTAGACAATTGAAAATGTATAATTTGGGCCATGAGATGCATCTTGCTGTTTGAAACTGAGATTTAAAAACTTTATTTTTCAGGCACTCGCTGAAGCAATGTTACTGGCAGATTTGGAACTAAATACAGTTAGTACAATTTTTACATTGCTTAATTGTGTATATTATATTCTTCTCAAGTTACTTTTGATGCCATTATGAGCTTTTAAATGTCATTTCCTACAGGTTGATTTCGTTCCAAATTTTGACAATTCACAAAAAGAACCATCACTTCTCCCTGCCCGGCTTCCTACTTTATTGTTGAATGGTTCTTCTGGGATTGCGGTAATCTTGTCTTAGTCTTTGAGGATTTATCATCTTTGATTCTCAAGACCGTGTCTTATTGTTTCTTCCCTTTTTCAGAACTATTAATCTTTTAAAATCAATTGGCTAAAACTAATTTCAGGTCGGAATGGCTACCAACATCCCTCCTCACAATCTTGGGGAGCTGGTTGATGCACTCTGTGTGTTGATACGGAATCCAGAAGCAACTGTAAGCGCCGGAATCAAATCTGGGCATTTTTTACATCATTCAGTAACAGTATAATCAAGTATTTGCTACGGGAAATTTGTTTTCTATGTTCTGATTAATGCTCCTCACACAGAGTTGCCTATGTAAAGTAACTTTTACTAGCATACATGATTGAGGCTTTATGTGCTCATGCCTAGCATAAAGCCTGTAGCATACATTAATCTTACTAGCATACAGTAAGATTAATGGGTTCATTTATAGACTGTAGGTGATTGCAACATCTTTTCTTTTTGCTTTATTTTTTCCTAAAGATACTAAAATTGTAGGACTATGCGCTTGACTAGCTGCATTTCTTTTTGGCAAGAGACAATGTTATTTTATTAGGCAATAGGAGTATAAGGAATATTATAATATTGGCGGAATTTCATTGTTTTGTGTTCTATGTTAAAAGACCACATTTACTGTAAATATTCAATATTCGTGAGACAACATGGCCTTTTGAATTCCAACATTTGATTTCCTTTTGTGGTAGCTGCAAGAATTTTTAGAATACATGCCCGGACCTGACTTTCCAACTGGAGGATTGATTATGGGCAATTTGGGGTAAGTTAAATATATGTTACTCCCTCACAGAATCAGCACCACTGCAATTGTAGGAAGTTGGATGATTTCCTTTTCAATGTTTGTGTCTTTTGTTTGGACGGGGGTGTCATAAGTCATCTGTAAGATAGCATGGTTTGAAAAGATTGTAGCGATGGATTTATTTAAACTTGTTATAGGTGGTTATCAATTTGCTTGTCGCTTTAAAAATGAATATTGTTAGCAGGTGTTTAGGGCAGATGTAACAACTGTGAACTTCAAATTTACATCACATGACATGGTGTTGTGGGCACAAGCATCCTTGTTGCATTTTTTTCTCCTCTCTATATCACACTTAAATCTTGATATGTGATTAAGCACCTCTGCTATCAAAATAGGTTTATCCTTAAAATCATCTTTTCTGCTAGCCTTATCTTTGAAACAATTTTTTAGTTAAAGTTTTTTGTGCATTTTCTTTTTTTCCTCATCATGCTTGTTATCCTGTAAGACTATAACTTTTATTTTATGCTTAATCTGAAGCATATTAGAGGCATACCGAACGGGGCGAGGACGTGTTGTAGTCAGAGGAAAGACTGATATCGAATTGCTTGATTCTAAGACAAAGCGAACTGCAATTATCATAAATGAGGTAATTTCACTTATCTTTTTCTTGCTTGTTGTTGAATGTTCATATTTTGAGCAACTGTTAGTGAAGTATTTGTTTTTTTTTTTTTGGTTGGATGAAACAGATCCCATATCAAACCAACAAATCTTCTCTCGTCGAAAAGATAGCCGAACTTGTGGAAAACAAGGTACAAATTTGGTAATTTCAAGTTATGAACTATAAATATATTTCTTTTTCAAAGATGGTTCAGCTTGTTGATTTTATGACTGTTGTAGACTTCAGGATGATAAGCACTGCTGGTCTAGTTGAGTCTGCTTACTTTGTTATTTTGCTGCCTGTTAGATTGTTTTCTTGTCATTTCCTTAGATGGCTGAGAACAAGTAATCCCATGTCCGTATGGCTGAGAACAAGTAATCCCATGTCCGTCGATCCTAAAATATCTAGCTTATTTAATCTCTGTTTTAGCTTTTTCCAGTATAATTATTAATTGTTTTCACTTGTCTCTCTTGGTGTTTTAGTCCTTTTCTAGTGTCTATATCTAGGAGAGTCATGTTCTTATATCACAGAAGTTAATGATGTGATATGCGTAGATGAACAAAACTAGGTAATTATGGCACATAAGTGCAGCTAGATATTAACTTTTGAGGGAGTGGTGTTCCCTGAGAGGGTATGTTTAAGTTGACAAAATCCTCTTACTGACGCTGAATGAAAAAACACACTGTAATCCGGAACTTATAAAAAATCAGGAAACTTTAAACGTTGAATTGTTGTGATAATACGTTCTTACATAACATGGCGAAGATAGTTGAGCTGTTAGGCTTTGCGGTTTAGACCCTGCACGAATTGAGGTCCAGAAAATTTCACCAACTAAGATAACAGTATTGTGCTATTTATTTAATGCATCTTATTTTGTTTCTCCAAAACAGAGTATAGATGGCATAAGCGATATTAGGGACGAAAGCGATCGTTCTGGAATGCGCATAGTGATTGAGGTACGATGAATACTTGGTGCTGCTATTCTATGCATAAATACTCAAATGTGATATATGTAAGCAAGTTGGATCAAACGCGATTTTCATTTGAATTTCAGATCAAACGCGGATCGGACCCTTCAATTGTTCTAAACAATCTCTTCCGGCTTACGTCTCTTCAATCCAGTTTTAGCTGCAACATGGTGGGGTGAGTAATCTATCTTTCACCATTCATTCGTTGTCTTCCTCTCTCTCTCCCTCTCTATCTTCCCTCTGGCTTATTCCAATTATTGTGTTCTCAATGATATTTTCTTCTTATAGCAGAGATAAACACATACTTCTGATTTCCCGTGTTAATGATGGTCTTAATGCTTTGTATGAATTTTGTGCAATGATTTTTTTTCGACAGCATCCTTAATGGACAACCAAAGCGCATGGGTCTCAAGGAATTGCTGGAGGTGATTAATAATCCATCAAAATCGTCCTCTCTCATTATAGGTTTCTTTTATGCATTCTCACCATGGACTCACACATTTCTATAATGCGATCTTGTGTAATTTGGTGCAAAAGAAAATTCTTCATGGATTTCCGCTTTACATTCATGCTATAATATAAATTTTTTTCTGACAAAACTAACTAAATTTTACATATTAAATTAAAAAACCCTAAATTTTGGCCTTGCTTCAAGCGTCTATTTTCTTAGTTATGCTTTTGTTTCACCTCTGTTAAGTGTATCACGTCTTGGGTTAACAAGCTCTTTTGAATTATTTATAGGCCTTCTTAGACTTCAGGTGCTCTGTTGTTGAGAGACGTGCTAGGTTCAAGCTTTCCCAGGCCCGGGAAAGAAGACACATTGTTGAGGTATTGACTAACAGTTTTTGTTAAAAATATCCAATAAAAAATTAAAAAGGTGTCTAACGCACATTCTAGTTTTTTCTCTGCTATATATTTCTTCAATCCTTTATGATTTTCATCAATATATCTTTCCATTTTGCAATGACATTTCTTTTTCCTATATTTTGATATTGTAAAATGATTTGAACCCTCTTCATTGGAAATTTGCCAGAATAATGTTAGCCTTGTGAATTTTCTGATCAATTCTTAAAAAATTCCTGATCCTTGCATTGTTTTTATGACATTGAAAACTCATATAGTCTTGTATAATCACAGGGTATTGTTGTGGGGCTTGATAATTTGGATGCAGTAATTCGTACAATAAGAGCATCATCAAGCAATGCAGTTGCTATAGCTGGTCTGCGGAATGGTAAGCTTTTCATGAACTTGTAAATCATCCTTGAGTTGAACAAATTCAGAAATTAATTTTGATATTTTCCCCTTTATGCAACTTTTTAAGCTGTAAATAGTTTCCATTTAAAATGTTCCTCTCTTGTAGACTTCAATTAGGCTGTAGTAAGATCTCGAAACTTGTTGGCTAGTTCATCTGACTTTGGTAGCATTTTGGCTCTGATGGTTGGTTGAAGCATCAGGTCTATAGCTTTCTTGGACCGAGTTTGAGGTTTTATTCATTTTGGTCAATAACAAGAGTTTCACGCTTAGTTGTAGGGTGGCACAGGCTCTTTTTTTGAAGCATCAAAAAAAAAAAAAAAAAAAAGAACAAAAAAGGAAATAAAAGCATCATGATGGTTTTAAGTTGTCTCGGATATAAAGCAATCAAATTGAATTATTAATTGCTGCACGATGACAATATTCATTATATCGTATTACTTGGATACTTATTTAGTCATAAATAGGTGCTTCAAATTCTGTGTAGAGTCATTTGTTCTTTATGCAAGTGCAAAATTGTGGATACAACTAAATGTTCCAAAAACAGTTTAAAAAACTAAGTTGTAAAATTTGGCTGTAATCTTCAAATGGATGCCATGTTCAGTAGGTTTTAAATGTGGGTTTGAATTGTAAAATTTAGGAGTTGAAACTGCACCACTTTAAATGACTTATTGCTCTCCGTCTTTTTACCGTCTGATTTGATTTGGACGTCTCTTAACATTCATTAAAAACTTATGTTGTAAACTCTATCTACTTGAGCATCTAGTGAAAGCCTTAATTTCAGTTTGGGACCTCACTGTATCTATAAGTCGGACAAATCATGCTTCATCCTTCAGTTTATTTCTTATACCAATTACTTTAAATTGTTAATGTTTGTGCTTGTCCTCTTTTTGTGCAGCATTTCATCTTTCTGAGAAACAAGCTGAAGCTATATTAGACATAAACCTTAGAAGACTTACACTTCTAGAGGTTCAATAGTAATTGTTCCATTGAACCCATGTTTTGTTCCCTTGTTTAGATCTCTTTGATCACTAGTTACCAATTTTTTTACTAAAGAAGCTTTCTTCCGTTTTTGCAGAGAAAAAAGTTTGTTGATGAAAGTGAGTCCTTAAGAGAACAAATTTCAAAACTAGAGGAACTCTTGTCAAGCAGGAATCATATATTAGAGGTCAGATATTATGGATAAAATGACAAGTTTATATTTCATTGAGGTCACTATCAAATTACTTTGGTTCATATAGAAATTTAGACTTGATTTCAAGATATTGATTTTTCTCAAAAGTAGTGTCGAACATCTAGGCGATCAATCAAAGTGATGACTTTGAACTGCTGTGCTGATACTTACAGTTAATTGAAAAAGAAGCAATTGAGTTGAAGAACAAGTTTTCGAGTCCAAGGCGATCAATGCTAGAAGACACCGATGGGGGTCAACTTGAAGACATAGATGTTATTCCAAATGAAGAGATGCTGCTGGTACATGAAAAATCCAAAACTTCATGCATTTATTGGTCTTTTTTAAAATAAAAATATTTATATCAGACCTGTGAAAATTTTTCTTAAGCCATTTTTAAGAACTAATATTTCTTTTCTGTTCTTTCCTTTTTTTTTTAATGCATGGTTTCAGGCCTTCAGTGAAAAAGGTTATGTTAAGCGGATGAAGCCTGACACTTTCAGTCTTCAAAATCGTGGAACAATCGGTAAATCTGTTGGGAAACTGAGAGTAAATGATGCCATGTCAGACTTTACCGTTTGTCGTGCACATGACCATCTTCTGTACTTCAGGTACTGGTAGTTTCTTGTGGACTTAAATTGCAGATGTTTTTATGTAATTATTTATGCGATTGGTTGGAATGATACCCCCAAAAAAAAGATAAGGGGAATTATATTGAAATGCAGAGGTTGTTATGCAAATATTTGGGAATTGAGACTGCACTAGTATGTTATACATGTTCCAGTTTTTACATTGTCAACCATGCCTAACTTGTTTTCCATCATTATTTCGGATTCAAACTTATAATCTTTTCCATCTCTTTGTTACCTTTGGTACATAGATATTTACAGAATCGATTTTTGCAGTGACAAGGGAATAGTATACTCAGCTCGTGCATATAAGATTCCCGAATGCTCTAGGACAGCTGCCGGTACACCACTAGTTCAGGTATTCACCTTTCTATTTCTTTTTGTTGATGTTAAATTTATACCATGTCAGATCATCTCACTCATTATCTTTTTTGCTCTGGAGGCAGATATTATCGTTGTCTGACGGTGAGAGAATTACATCTGTTATCCCTGTCAGTGAGTTTTCGGAAGATCAGTTTTTGGTGATGCTTACGGCGAATGGATATATCAAGAAAGTATCTTTGAGCTCTTTTTCGTCAATCAGAACGACAGGAATCATAGGAATTCAATTGGTTTGTCATGTTTCATTTCTTAGTCTTGTCTGGTTTATTGTATTCATCATCTCTCTTTAGCTCATTCATTAAGTGGACAGGTTCCTGGCGATGAGCTAAAATGGGTCCGTTGTTGCTCGAACGACGATCTTGTTGCAATGGCTTCACAAAATGGATTGGTCATTCTAAGTTCCTGTGACAAGGTATGTCACTTCATGTTCATCTTATGTTTCTTCCATATTGAAGATTTGTTGCAATATAAGAAATCTTATTTGTTATTTCTATATGTTTCTTATAGCAGCAGCTTAAAATGTGATTTTTACCATAAAAGATCCAGAAAGGTAGAGGGTGACTAATGGAGTTACATGGCTATTATAGATGGCTTAGCAATAAATTGGATTTATATGCTTTTTATCTGCTTATTATATTCTCTGAAAGACAACTATGATTTAGAATTTGATAACCTGGTTTTGTTAGTACCATAAGGGTGTCAGTTTTCTGTTCCAAGTAAGTCTAAAATGAAATGTACTAGTGTAGCTGCTTTCCTTCACAAGTCACTATTATTTTTCTGCTGACAGATACGAACACAAGGCAGAAATACAAGGGGTGCGGTGGCCATGAGACTTAAATCAGGGGATAAGATGGCGTGTGTTGATATTATACCGGCATCATTGCGCAAAAACTTGGAGAGGGCGTCGGGAGCCCCCCCGATCAAGTAAATTTTTTATTAATTTACAATATTCTGTTGTGAACTGCATTATGGACTTATGGATGCTAAAGCTAGATTAAATCTGCAGCCTAGTGGTATTAATGTTTGATTTAACCTTAGTATTGCTCTGTAAAAAAAAAATGTTGGATTTGTCTTGTTGACCCTAGTCAAAATTCAAATTGGTCCATCAATTTAATTTTTCACGACAGCAGTTTTCTTGATTGGACGATATCTAATCCTATTTTTTTGCTTCTTATTATTTCTGCAACACTAGAAGTGTCAATGGCCCATGGTTGTTGTTCATATCTGAAAGTGGATACGGAAAGCGAGTTCCCTTGAGCAGCTTCCGCTCATCGCCTTTGAATAGAGTTGGGCTGATAGGGTACAAGGTAATCTCGATAAAGTATCAAATTTTTAACACTGCGACTCCCACCAATTTTATTCCTCGTATAATTATAGCTTCTTTACTATGTTCCCAGTTCGCAGCTGAAGATCGTTTGGCCGCTGTGTTTGTAGTTGGATTTTCTTTGGCAGGTGATATATTTGTTTCTTTCCTTTTGAGGTGATCCTTCTTGATATCCATAATCATTTATAGCCTTTATTTCACTTTGTTCCTAAAATAACAGAAGATGGAGAAAGCGACGAGCAAGTGGTCCTCGTGAGCCAAAGTGGCACAGTCAACAGAATCAAGGTGCGGGACATCTCCATACAGTCTCGCTACGCAAGGTAAAAATATCAACCACCATCCTCTTGTTTCATTATGGTTCGATAATGCGGTTTCAGTCCTTTACTAGGCAAATACAAAGAACTAGTGACCAGAACAAATTTAACTAACAGAACTTGTGTGCTTTTAGGGGAGTTATTTTGATGAGGTTGGACCATAGCGGGAAGATTCAGTCAGCTTCTTTGATCTCAGCAACGGAATCTCAGCTTGATGAAGAAGTTAGTGAAGCGATTTCGGGCTAGTTGCTTGCTGATTTAGTTTCTAGTTTTGTGCTGTAGAGATTATGTTGACCCATATGTCTATGACTGAATGATCTCTATGTAAATGGGCCCCAGAAGGAGGTGAATCGTTTGATGTATGTAATAATAGGTACTGTGATAGTTAAGCAAAGATGTACATGTAATTATTCCCAAGTTTTGGGACCATTGTTCTATTTAGGGCAAAATGGGAATATTCCGTCGTCATCTCTATGTTTTTGTTCAATGATTCTCATAATTTTTAATATTAAATGTCATTTATCATTATTGTTGTCAATATTAGGAGCTATATTAATTTGTGAGGAATGAGGATTTGGCTCAGCCTGAACATATTAATGTAGTACAATATGTATATATATAGTGGATAAATATACTTGAAATGAATATCACCATGCATAAAGTAAAATTTAGTTTTCCATGAGTGGCTTGTTTCTATAATAAAGCTTTTGTGGAAATAGTGCATGTTAATACATATACGGTATTAATCTCCTTTATATAATAATTTATACATGCATGTATACAAATATACACATTACACAATACGTACACTTTAGGTGTAAATAAAGAGTTTGGTGTTTGCAAAAAAAATAAAAATAAAGAGTTTGGTGTAAGTAATGTAAAATATCAAGTTACTTTTGGAGTACATATTAATGCGTACACTTTAGAGTACTAAGAAGACTGCATCGCCAAGGCATTTAATATTTTATATTCTACTTTTTCGGCATATAGCACCGGTGTATAAAACTGAACATCTACATTCAACAAGATTTATATATATATATATATATATATATTAATAAATGTATGTATGTAGACATATTACGTACGTTGTTTTACCACTATATGAAGTAATTTATCGATAGAAACGAGATTGGCATTGGCCTGCCACAGAGAGGGACTAATTTGTGGTTATAATTTATGTGATTAATTTGTCCATAAGCAAATCCAATATGCCCCTCAAGTCGTGTGTGTGTGTGTGTCAATATATATACACAAACACGCAGGAAATGGAGTGGTCGATCCGATGCCGATCCATGGTCATCACCACCTTGCATTAATATAAAAAAGATACATATATACACATAGATATACATATATACATGAGGGGTGGGACAGGAGGTTGCCGAGGGAAGAGCAAAGCAGCGAGCAGTGGGAGGGGCCACCAGAGATACGTGGGAGTGCGGCAGAGGCCGTCCGGCCGATGGGTGGCGGAGATCAAAGACTCCCTCCAGAAGGTCAGGCTCTGGCTCGGCACCTTCGACACCGCCGAGGCCGCCGCCCGCGCCTACGACGACGCCGCCCGGACCCTGCGCGGCGCCAACGCCCGCACCAACTTCCAGTACCCGCCCCAGGCCCCCGCCACCGCGCGCGCGTCGCCCCGCCCCGGCTGCGGCCCCTTGGAGCCCTTCTCCTTCGAGCAGCCCGCCGCGGCGTCCCGTCCCTCGGAGGAGCTCGACGACGCCGCGTGCGAGGACGGCCTCCTCGGCGCCCTCAAGGCCAAGCTGCTCCACGGCAGCAGCGCCGCGAAAAGGGCTGGTGGCGGCAACGCGCTGCGGGCGATCGACGAGCCCCGACAAGCTCAAGCTCGTCGGACGAGAGGGCCGTCGGCGGGCGAGAGCGCACGGGATGATCACGATCCGCTGCGGCAACTGTTGCTCATGAATGCTTGTAGCGTTGATGTTTCGGGAGAGAATAGTAGTTTGGTGCCACTCTCGGCGGAGGATGGTATTGGCGCGTCGGCTGGAGGGGGAGTTTGGCCCCGAGGCGGCGATGACGACGGGACGCTGGCGGCGGCGTTGACGGACGGCGTGGCGTTTCGGAACGATCCGATGGGGTTGGAATTGGTGGGGGGAGACATGTCATGTTCATTAGGTTCTAATGATGATAATATTAATGTCATTAGTACTGCCTCTTGGGACCCTCTCTTCTATGTCTCTTCTCTGCTTGGCTGATTTATATATTTTGTATTAAAATTTCTAATGCATAATTTTGTGCTTGAAATTTCTGTTTCCATACGTGTGTGTGGATATGTGTATCAATTTTGGTCGGATCACAATATCCATGTAATATGCTTTTCATGCACTTTTTTTCCCGGAGAAGAGAGATGAAATATGCCTCATGTCGTATTCGTATTTTATAAAAAAATGTTGGAGACAAAACCAAGAAAATAAATAGATACTAGGTCATAAACTTAGCTTGGCTTATGCCTCGTCGATGACAAAGTCAATAACCAATTGCGCTTTGTTTTTTTTCCCTTAAAATTTGTTTGTTTTGATTTAATCTGATGAAACAACATATAAATTTTTATAGAGGTATTGCCGGCTTATTGGATTTAAAATTATAGGAGCGATGATGGAGACATGAATTGAAATACTTCTTCGTTGAATCCTTAAATATTTTTAATCACAAGCAATTTAAGAGCCAATCACACCAATTATTCTCTTGATATATATATATATATATATTTATAACGCTTATGATAATATTATACTCCACGTTGTATATACCGGAGAAATAACCCAAGTTATAAGAAGCAAATATACAGACTCCAGGCTAACACAGCAAAGGAGAAAAAGAAAGCTAAACAATAATGTATTTATATAAATGTAATTTTTTTTTTCTTTGCTAAAATTTTAACGATCATATATTTGTTAAACTCCTTTGAAGGGCATTGTTGACATGAAAATGGAATGTCGCTGAGTCACTCGGCTTCAAGGGCTGCAATTTCATATCTGACCTCTTCCAAATGGTCATTGATAGCGGTCACGGCGTCTTGTACTCCTCTAATGGCCTCCTTAAGGGCGTTATCGTACTCGGCATCCGCTTCAGCCTCTTCCGTTCCGGCAGCTTCTGTGATCTCGTGCACGTGCATGCACTCGTGTTGCATTGGTTTCTCGAATTTGCAATTCGCATGGCTCACTGGACGCTCTGACGGCCGGCCTGCCTTCTTTAGCACCTGGATCGTGGCTGTCTTTGGATGGAACAAAATGCAAATTTAACAGGCAATACATAAAAACAAATAAATAAATAAAAAAAAGACCTTGAGAATCTGCTACGAAGCGGGAAAAAAAAAAGGGCTCAATATGTCTAACTTGAGGTTGTAAATGTGATTATTTTCCAAAAAAAACGGAAATGACCATTGAGTAACTGTGTGTGTAGCTTATTAAAGGTTGGTATAACTAGGAAGATTAGGAAATCTGATGAGCAAGTTTTTCACTGGTCACGTAGCTCTTGTTAGCCGACCCTGAAGAGAGTTTGAACTTAGTGACAAAGTAAACTATGACACTTAGGATTCAAATTAAAAGAACATTTTTTTTACTATTAAACATCCTAAAAATGCATTAACTATATGAAAGTTAGACTAACCATTTCAGTTATTGGAGCAAAAAACCAATCAAAATGAAATTTACCAAAGACAAGACTAAACACTTCAATGGTCACTGGAACGAAATATCTATGTATTCTTCTTATTCGCTTTTGTTTTTGGAATGTTTCAAGTGTCTTAGTACTTTATCTTGCAAGCATCTAAGGTGATCCAGCTTCCAAGTTGCCTAAGCATGAAATCTATCACCTAAAAACTAAGCTTTTCTTCGGCTTTGATAGCAAAATTCCTGTCTAAGATGCTTCACCAAATCCTAGCCTCAGAAGCCTTCGTTATATGCATGTGCTAACTCTCGAGTTGTTAGTACAGGTTGGTGAAACCAATGCTCTGATACCAATCTCATACCATGGGTTAGAAGATAATAGAAGCTCACAGTATGATAACACTAAGACAGAAGAAAGAGGAAAGTCCAAGATAGGGCATATGTGATCGGAAAATGCAAACCAACCATGATGACAATGATTTCAACTATGAAATTAGTCTCCTTTTGTAGGAAGCAGGCGGTCAGGTTTTGCTTCGGCCCAGAACTTTTAAAATAGAAATTAGCCTACCATTTGCTAATTCTCTGGTAATATCTTGATTGGAATTAAACTTACTATGAATCTCATACGGGACCGTTGAAGAGACCAAAAAGTAAGCAACACAATCAAGACTTAAATGACAGTTGTACAACAAATCTCTAGTTTGATACATATTCTTATCTATCTTAAAAGAAACCCAGGGTTATCTTCAATCTTCATGATTTCTCTCTTCCCGACACGTAATACTTCACCACCCTTTACAAAGTTTTACCTGAGTTAACTCATCCGGACTCGTTGATTAATGCTGCATCTGCCAGCCCTGTTCGTAGAGATATTTCGGGTAATGCTCGGTGCTAACCCTGAGTCCAACGAATCAAAGATAATTCTCCCAGTCATAACCTTAATTGGTAGCCAGAAGCAAAACTATTCCGCTAAAGTTCAACTCTTCAAGGCTAAACTTCCTCAAATCTCAAAGCTTAACGTCACAGACCACATAATCTTCACCAAGGCAAGGTCAAAATTCTATTGGCTGACTCAAGACTAAAATGGGTTTTGGAACAAAGTTTACCCAAGCTAAAACTGTGGCTAATATCAAAGCTAAGACCACAATGTGATACGTAAACTACTAATATGGACCTAGAGAAAACTCCATACCATGAAAAATAACAAAGAGAAACACAAAATAACTCAACAGAGAGAGAGATTATTACCAGATGCAATTTCTGCTTTTCCTGTGCCTGAACAGACCTTAAAATCTGAGCCAAATCGCTTCGAGAGTAATCAGGATTCTGAAACAGAGACTCTATTTCACGAACCTGAACTCAAAACACACAAACCCACTCACAAATCTTCCAACAAAAACCCCAAAAGAAAAAAAAAATCAAAACTTGAAAGTAATTCAGCCACAAACCTGCTTGGAACAATCATTGAACTCAACTGTGACCTCATTGCAAATCTGTTGATACGCTAATTCCCCTCCACAAACCACATACTCTTCAAATCCCCTTCACGGAATCGACCAAAAACAATCAAATCAAAAGGAAAAATAACCCCAAAAAAAAAAAAAAAAAGATCCAACTTTGCCCAAAGCCCTTGATTTATTTCACGCGAAGCTCACCTTTTGAGCTTGGAATAAGCTTGGGCTCGGCGCTGTTGAACGGCGAGGAATTTTCCGAGCAAATGCGTGACTTTTGAGGAATCAAAGGCGTAGTTTTGGCTTTGGCTTTGGCTTTCAGATTCCATTTCTGTGACCGTCGACGAGTCGTTTATCGATAGCTTCTTCTCGAAATCTTCCATATAATAATTCTCTGCTTCGCTTTTTTTTTTTTTTAATTTCTACGTTCTGATTCTCAGCAAGAGAGCTTATAAAATATTTAATAATTTCTTAAGTTTTATATTATATATATAAATATATTTATGTTTATTACTTGGGGAAATTGCAAATTGTATGTGCTATTTTATCTAAATGACTGTTCTACCCCTGAATTTTTGGTATGAAAATGGCATAAAAAGAAATAAGCGCTTCTAAAAAAGGACCTGTATAGAAATATTTTGCTAGACATAGACTGAAATGACATTTTACTTTAATACGGTACTTAAAGTGAAATTTTTATGACAAAAAGTTGGAAAATTTTCGCTAATTTCCCATAAAAAGGAAAAAAAAAAAAAAAAAAGGAGTCATGAAGCTTTCTCGGCTATGGAGGAAGTGAAAACGAAGACGACGATCACAGGCCAACGAACTATTCCCCAATAAACCCCCCAAAACCCAGAAGACCCGATTGAGACCCGACCCGATCATGTCGGGACGGAGCTTCCTGGCTCCGGCGGAGGTGACGGCGAGCGGGCGGCCGGTGCTACTGCCGGAGGAGATCGAGCTCTGCCTCCTCTCCGGCGTGGACATGGAGTCAGAAGACGTCCCCGCCTTCCCCGCCCTCCGCTCCGGCCTCCTCTCCCTCACCACCCACCGCCTCCTCTGGCTCCCGTCAGAAAGCTCCGCCGGAGCCGGTGCCGGAGGATCTCCGACGGCGATTAATCTCTCCGGCGTGACCCACATCTTCTCCCCCAAGAAGAAGTCCCTCCGCGCCATGTTCGCCTCCCCCAGAATCCGCTTCCAGGTTTCATAAATATATATATATATATATATATAGGTATACACACACACACACCATTGTCAAAAGCTAAAGTCTTTAGGGGTTTTGTGAATATAGGCAATTAGGTAGAATTAGAATGTTATACATGTTACTGTTGGTACTTGTATGTATGTATGTTAGTCAATTGAATGAGAAAAAGGTTTGAAAAAAGTTGAAGATTGTTGTTGTTCGAAAACTCGATATGATATGATATTGGAGCTTCTTCGTTATCGATTCTTAATGGGCAATGCAGGTGTCTTCGGCGGTGGTGACGGTGGTGGCGCGAGGGAAAGGCGACTGCGATGAGTTCTTGACTAAGTTCTGGGAGAGCTGGCGGGGAAGGGCCTGGGAGAGTAGCGCTTCTGGGTCGGACGCGAAGGCGGGATCGAGCTCGGGGGTGGGGGTGGGGACGGGGACGGGGGGGTTGTATACGAGCGAAGGGACGGTGAGGATGGCGGGGGTGTCGGGGATACTGAGGAAGGAGCAGGAGATGTGGGAGAGCACGGACAAGAGCCTTCAAGATGCTTTCCAGGACTTGAATGCTCTCATGGTAATTGAAAAAAATAACTCAATTTCTATATCTTTGGATGATTGATCACTTTTTGTTTTTCGATTTTTTGAAGATTGAGCTGAGTTTGAGATGTGTGTTTTGATGCAAGTAACCAGTGGGCTCTTGTAGGTTGGTTAATGTGGGTATGGTTAACAGTCCTAAATTTTTTGATGAAGTGAACTTTAATACGTTAATTGATATCCATGGGTTTTGATGGGACAACAAGATCTTAGTTTGTGAAGAGTAGTTTTGATGGGCTCAGCATTAGGACTGGTATTTGTAGAGGAGAAGAATAGAGTTGATAGGAATGTGAAGTTTTTGCTCTTTTGATTGGTTTTTTTGGGAAACTTGAAATGCAATGATTTGACAGTTTATTTTAAACTTTCTATTGCAAAGGGTAGATGCCACATAATGTGGAGAATTTTGGGATTTGGTCGTAAAGGAAGCATGGTTGGGACTTGGTTTGCCTGTTAGAGAAAATTAGTTAAACTCTCTGAGCAAAATTGAAATATGAATGCAACACAACAGTATAGTAGAAATCTCTAGATTGGAATTCTCTTCAATTTAGTCGCTGCTCAGCGTCTTAATTATTCTGCTACAGAGTAAGGCCAAAGAGATGGTGATGCTGGCAGAGAAAATGAGACAAAAACTCTTGTCTGGCACGAATTCTCAAACTGGCTCAGCATCTAATGATGAGGAAGTGGGCTCCAAACAAGAGATGCAAGATTGGATGTTGAGTATCGGTATTATATCTCCCGTTACCAAAGAGTCTGCCGGTGCTTTGTACCATCAGCAATTGTCCCGTCAGGTTGTTTACACGCCTTTTAGTCTCTTCGTAGACAATCATTTTGCACAGACACTACCAGTTAAGGCAAAAGATAATGCTGTTATAAAGGATATTGTACCACTTAATGCTGTTGGTTAATGTTGTGATCTTGGCAAATTTTGTTGCAGAATTTATACCGGTTTTGAAATCTATATATTTTTCTTCTAAGACAACGTTTTTTTTCCTTGCAGTTAGCAGATTTTGTCAAAATTCCCCTTGAGAGAGCTGGAGGAATGATTAATCTGATAGATATCTATTGTCTCTTCAATCGCGCTAGAGGAACAGGTTTTGTATTACCGTCTGCTATTTCTCTTTTCTTTACAGCTCTAAATTTTCAGTAGAGTGTGCAAACATTGTTTCTTCTCTTTCTTAACACAGAACTGATATCACCGGACGATTTGCTGCAAGCTTGTTCTCTTTGGGAGAAGTTTGATGTGTACGTTTAAACTTCACTTTATGTATAATCATGTCCACATGGGTAAAGAATTTTTTACCAGAGGGTTTGGACTTCAATAAGAAAGTTGCATTTTGGTTATTCAAGCTTTAACTCGATTTTGGTCCGTCCACTCTCTTCCTTTTAAAAGTTAACTTAACAGTTTACTCAAAGTGTCCTCTGTCCTTTTAGGGTTGGGGGGGGGGGGGGGGGATGTGGGTGGGAAGGAATAAAATTCAGGGACTAAAACGAAATTCTTATCAAAATTAAGGGACCATCGGTGACACTTGTCAAACCATTAGTGAAACTTCTTCTTAACTTAGCTAAAGGGATTTTGAGGTGAAGGCCGTGTATTCTATATAGCAAGCGAGGTGTTAAATACCCATTTCCTTAATTTGAAAGAATAGGTATCTCTTTGCACCAATATTAATTATTACGAGTATTTTATCAATTTTAACAAAAGTTAATGCGAGGACCAACTGGACATAACTTAAATGTTGGAACCAAAATGTTTGATTTCAAAGTTTAAGGACACAGATGAGACTTTCGCCAAGATTCACTGATTGCAGGAATTGATCATATGAATATGATTAGATAATAGAAGAATACTGTTGTAATACCATGTTAATCTATCTTTGCAGACCGGTTATGCTTCGAAAGTTTGATAGCGGAGTCAGGGTCATCCAGAATAAATCTCATAGTGATGAGGAGGTAATGTTTCTTATATTTGCAAGTTCTTATAATCTGGTGTTCATAGGATAACTCTAGTAGATTTATTACTGTTTCTATGTTTTTCTTCAAAGCTAAAACCTGTTTTGGTGCGTTTTTCGAATAACAGAGTTCCTAAAGAAAACAAGCCGAAAGCTATGTGTGTGTGTAGTTTGTGATTAAAAAAAAAAAAAGGGGGAAAGAAATCATTCTGATTGTCCATAACTTCAAGCTTGCTTATTGGAATTAAGAAATTCGTTCTGTAGTTCTCTTTTACAATCCTTTAGACTTTGCCTTGCGGAGAGAAAGTATGTGGAGGCTCAGGCTAATTGATCTAAGCTGTACCACCACACAAATATTATTTATCTAAAGTGTTTTAGTATAATATTTTCAGTGTTTTAGCTTCACTCTATCATCTGAAATTCTTCACTACATTATGAAAATTGCACGACAATAATAGCTAGTTTGGTTGTAGGTTTTTGCTAGAATCAAGACTTTAATAGCACAACCCGACGCACTTCGGAGCGGGATAAGTGCCAGTGACGCTGCAAGGACCTTAGGCGTTGCACCGGCCATGGCTAAGGAGCATCTTCTTACTGCAGAAAGCAGAGGTAATCAGAGACTGTTATTGGATGCATTCTAACTATTCTCTTTTTGGCTGGAACGATTTCTTTCAACTTGGTTGTTGTGAGAGAATGGAATATAATGTTGAATGCCTTTTCCAGGTCTTGTGTGCAGAGATGTAAGCCCCGATGGCTTTCGATTTTATGTAAATCTGTTCTACGAACTTGATCCGAAGGACATCTACTTGTGAGTAAAATCTTCGTCAATTGATTCTCTATAAAGCCTTGAAACTAATGCCTAACAGGATGTGGTAGGATTAGAAAATAGATGAAATACTAATCAACTTTATATCTCATATTGTTCATCTATTTATATTTCTCTTGAATTTGGACAGAGTTAAAGATTACAGCATCTACACAACCTGGATTCGAGCATTCTCTGATCCTCGATAGGAGTCGGTTTATCTCTCGATCCCCTGTTTCTGGACAGCCGAAAATAACACCCTGAAGAAAACCGGCGACCATTTTCTCTTCAGTTATATCCCTTCAGTTTACCCTGAAAAAATTTCCTATCTACTCGGTTTGGGACGATTTTGTCTGGCGCCAAGATGGCATTGTAAAGCTCGCCTTTCTTCATTTTCGCCATTTCGAGCACAAGTCGGTTTTCAGTTCTAGAACATTTTTCGCAAACTCTCCTCTTTTTCAGTGAGAGTTTTGAGGCCAAATATTTGTACCCTATTGAACAAACATGTACTTTCAAGCAAAAACAATCGAACAATCTACTTTCGCTAGCAAATAAGGGGGAAAAAAAAGTATATACTTTCATTCTTTGATTTTGTCCTTTTTGAGTTATCAAATAAACAAGCATTGTTTACTACTTATTTTCTTTTTCCTTTCAAAGGTCTATTAGAACTTTATTCCAGGTGATCAGAAGGGAAAAACAATAGATTAGATGGTGACAAAGCACAAATATTGATAGGCATATCTCATATTCTCATACACAACCCAATTTTTCTTCATCTTTATCTCCTCTAATCAACAAATGTTCTTTGTTGTCAATTTCTCAAAAGACTAATAATTTTTAGTTCTTTTCTATTTCTCATTTTGTGAGTTGATGGAAGATTAACACAACAAATCCAAACAAATTTGTCACGATGAATGTATTTCAAATCGAACCAAAGTCTAGTTTCCGTATAATGCAAGCAAAAAAAGTAATTTAAATTAAATTCGAATAAGATCACTAGCCTTCCTTACACCTATAAAATCACTCTTGCCATGGTTAGTTAGAAGCCAAATCCTAACACCAAATTACAAAATAATATTGCAACAAATAAGCTTGTAAACATATCAGAAACTTAACCATTCCGAGTAATATTTGCAGGTCTTCGGGCAAACAAAGATTTGTCGATGGGCAAACCCCATAGAGATGGCGAGCGGCGCGGCTCAGCTCGGCGCGTAGCGAGCCAATCAGGGAGGCAGCGGCTGGCTGGGCACGCTGGTTGTTTGACTAGATTTTGAGTGTGTGTTTGTTTGGTTATTTTATTTATTTATTTATTTTTTTTTTGGGAAGCTAAGGAATTATGGAGTTTTTCTTTGATGGTTTTTGACTACTTAATGAATTTTTGCTTGAGTGATAACTTACACTCTCGTTTAATTTGGGTTTTGATCTTAACCCGTTTTATTTTTTTATTGAATAATAAATATAATTGATCTCGTGTTACTCATTCAAGCATGGCTTAGCAGTAATTTTACAAACTACACTATTATTATGTGTAGAGTTCGAATCCCACTAATCTCTAATTATTACAAAACAGAAACTTGTGTAGGATTAAGAAAGATTGAATTTTGTATCACAATTAATATTGAAGAACGTAATGTAATTAGGAAATTTCATTTACGCCCCAAGAAAAATGTTTTTTTTTTAATAAAAAAAGCCAAAAAAGGCATCAAACCCGCTTTTAAAAAACAGGCGAAACCCCAACGAAACTTCGTCTTGGCACTTTAAACTATAGTTAGATTTAGGGCGTCCATTTATTAAATTTGTGAAGCATTTTTTAGAGCATCGAAAGCACTTTTTTCCGTTTTCATTTTTCTTTTTTTGGTTTTAAGTTTTTGGTACTAGGGTCCGTTTGGTGGACCAGATTGAATTAGACTATATTTTATACTGTGTATGGTGTGAGATTGGATTGAATTATAGTATTTCTTTTCAAAATGTTAACTTTTAAACTGTTATAATAACAATAAAAAATTAAATATAAAATGTTAACTTTACTTTTTTACATTTATAAAATATCATATAATAACTCCTTAAAGGCACGTTAAGACCTTAGGGTACTGCATAAACTTAACGGTATTATCTAGTTTATCGTATTATATTAAATAATACAATATATATTCTAACTATCGTATTAATACAATAACTTCCATAATACAATATAAATTATGTTATTTAGACTATATTAGCTATGTTAATGCTTAAGATTAATTTTTGTTTAATTATTTTTAACAAAATACAAATTATATAAGCTTATATGCATTAAGTACCTCCCAAACAATACCATACATAACAATTTAATATAATATAGTACAATACAGAACATTACAGTACAATATAATATAATACAATAAAGTACAAATATATAATAATATAGTACGATATAATATAATACAACAATACCATACATAACAATTTAATATAATATAGTACAATATAATACAACACAATAAAGTTAAATTATACAATAATACAGTATAGTATAATATAATACAACAATACTATACATAACAATTTAATAAAATATAATACAATATACAACAGTACAGTACAATATAATACAATACAATAAAGTACAATTATACAATAATAGAGTACAATATAATATAATAGAACAATACTATATATAATAATTTAATATAATATAATACAATATAGAACAGTACAATACAATAGAGTACAATTATACAATAATACAGTACAGTATAATATAATAGAACAATACTATACATAACAATTTAATATAATATAATACAATACAATAAAGTACAATTATACTTATACAACAATACAATACAATATAATACAGTACAGCATAACACAATAAGTAAACTATAAATGTGCCTCCAATCCAATCACTCTCCCAAACACCTTATAAGAGAGTGAGTATCATTCACACCCCTTATACCCTAAAACCTTAAACCCTAGTCTTGTTCCTCCTCAAAGCTTACAGGCAAAATTCTCTTCTCAATCAAACTCTCATGTTCTGATCAAATGCTTCCTCTCCGCGGCTCGTTTCCTCATCATCCTAATAAACCTCAACCTCAGTCTCAATCCTCCTCTCAACCGGTACTTCTCTCTCTCTCTCTCGCTCTCTCTTTCTTGATTCAAAATTTTGATCTTTTTTTTTTTTTTTTCCTTTCCTTCCAATTTTCGTTGCCCAATTCTTTTCCTTTGCAAATTCATTTGGTAATAACAATTACATATCTTCCAGACCTCCGTTCCCTCTCAGCCTCAATTGGGTATGAACAACAATTCTCAAATTCCAATCCCTTTCAGTGGGGTGGCTATGGCTATGGCTATGCCAAACATGCCCAATCCCATGGCTAATCAACCCGGCTTCATGAATGGACCGAACAATCATGTGGGTATGGCTCACTTAGGCTCAATTGGTCCCATTCCTCAGCCTGGCAAACCCCATATGGGAAGCAATATGAGCCATGTCGCCCCAGCATTCCAGGCTGGCGGTTTTGGGCATAACAATAACATGTTGAGTTTGCAGCAGTTCAGTCAGAACGGGCCAGGTTTGCCCTTCGGGCAGTTGTGCGTTCCGGTGCCGAATGCTATGCAGGGCACGAACCAGTTTGCGGTCACACAAATGTTGCCGAATCTCTCTCAGTATGCTCCACACAACGCGATTGGGCCCCACGCTGGGGTCCCTCAGAACCCTGGCTTTGTAGCGAATCCGCAGTTCGGAAATCTGCATTACAATCAGTTTGTGCATCATCTTAATAGTTATCAGCACAACTTGCTTATGCCTGGGATGGACATAAACGCGCCAAACCCGCCGCCTGTTGTTGCTCAACAATTCCGAGGGAACTCAGCTACAATTGTCACTAACTCAAACCAGGCGGAGCAAACTAACAATAACTTGCAACCCTTTGGAGCACAGGTATATTTTATTTTCCTTCTCTCATTTAAATATAACATTTTAGTCCTATCTTGAAATACTCAACTGTGTTCAAAATCACAAGCTTTTTGTCTGCTTAAAACTAGCGTCGAAATGTAGTAAAAGAAAATCGTGGTCAAAATAGAACTTGTCCAGTTACAGTTGATCCACTTTGTTATAATTAAGACGTTTCTTAGGATTCCCTTGTTTTCCCCAATTCGATTTTTCTTACGCTCCGAGATCATATGGTACTGTCATTCATATAATTTTTGCAGGGAAATCCCGCCAGATCCGGTGGCTTTAATGCTTCGCGTGGCAACTGGAAAAATCAATCAAATAAAAGCTTTACGAGGAATCCAAAGAGAGGGATGCAGCAAGGAGGGTAAGTTATTGTATGATAATATGTTTCTTTGTTTTACTTGTATGTTTGGGTTTGTAGCTCGTGATTGATCATCAATTCAATCTATATATGTAGGTCTCCTAATTCTCAGTTTCATCCTATGAGAAATGGAAGGAAAAACTCGGATTTCCTAATGGGCGCAATGGAAGAGGTTTGTAGAATCTATGTTTCCGCAAAGTTTGTTGTTTATTATTGTTAGGAATTATACCTGGGAGGTGAAGTTTAAAACTAAAATAAATAAATAAATAAAAGAGAGAGGAAGTTGTGATGTGATTGGCATTTGTTATAGTCAGCCTAACACCATATATTGCCTAACACCATGAATTTGATTATCAAAAGATTACCTTTGCTGACGAAACAAGGATTCGCCAGAAATTTGTTCATGTGTGGGTTAGGGAGGACTAGACACATGTATAAATCCTTAACTCAATAAAAGGGTTATCTCTGTTTAGATTCGTTTCCACTAAAACTGCAGATTGAGAATGAATTTCAATGTATTTAATGTTTTTCTAACCATCTACAGGTCTGGGCAATGAGAAACCTGCAAAGTTCGGTGCTGCCAACTCTAAGAACCAAGGGAGGGAACAAAGAAAGTGAGTTCTGAACGATGCAAAGAGACGAAAAAAAAAGTTATTATTACCATAACTTCTTTCTCGTGAACTGTTTTTTAAAATGTATTTGTATTTACACATCACATTGGCAAGATAACTTTTATAAAAAAAAAAAAAAAAATCAGTATGAATTTTCCCCCCAATCATTCCTTTTAAATGTTTAAAACTAAGTTTCAGTAGAAAAAGTGGTAATTGCTCCGAGTTCTTTATTCATTTGTGCTCTTTATAGTTTTCCTTGTTATTCTTGTATGAACATTAAACTTTTATACTTAGATGATGTTTCTGCTTTATCAAATGAGAAGATCGATTGCTTTGACGTATACTGAACAAGAAATTCGGCAATGGCGTGAAGAGCGTAGAAAGAACTACCCGTCAAAAGGCAACATAGAGAAGGTTCATTTTCTGTCTTATGCATTACATTATTTTCTTGCACCTGTTATACAAGTTCTAATTGCTCTGTTGCCCTATTGCAGAAGCTAGCTAAAAAGGTGTTAAACAAAGAGGATCTTGATAAAGAAGCCAAATTACGCCGAGAGGTACATTGATTATCATCTCTTTCCTTTCTTTTTCTGTGTGTGTAAGACTGTTATGTTCTTGATACTCCATTGGAGTGAGAAGTCCATTCACTCAAACTAGAATTCTCGCATCATTTCTCCAAGCTTAGGAAAGAGGATGTTTAGACGTCTGTCTCTTGCTAATCATCTATTCAATCTAGGCTTTCTGGACAGAACAAAGGCTGAGAATTTACTTACTTCCAAGTCAGAAGTCATAGCTTTTGTAGTTTTAGAGAAAGGAAGGAATATACACATGCTTTAGCCTTAATGTTTCATAATATGATCTAGTCTTAGTCGACAAATTTTAGAGACAGATATATGATTGTATCAACTTTTTCTTCTTCTTCAGTTTTGATCAAAGGCTCAATTCAGTGCTCCATTTTAGTGTCCATAACGTGGTGTATTTTGCATTTCCCTTAGAACTTGTCGAGTATTTCTCTTCTCAATTTGTTTCATTTTCGGATCTATCCATGAATAGGTTCCTTTTTTTCGTTGAATTAAAAGAATCCCTTTTTCTTGCAGCAACTCAAGGAGATTCTAGCTAAGCAAGCTGAACTTGGAGTTGAAGTTGCGGAAATACCCGGGTGCTTTCTCTCAGATACAAGGAAAGTGGGGCAACAAAGAGGAGAGAACGGGAGGCCATTTGGCAAGAATGGAAGATTCCAGAACAGGTTTGATAAAAGAGGGAGATACGATAAGAAAGATTGGTACTCCAAGAAGCAAAGGCTAAATGACAATGCTTCATCTAATGTCCCTTCGCTGAGCACGAGGAAACCAACACTGTTGGAGAAGCTTCTTCTTCCAGAGATAAAGAGAGATAACAGCCACTTGTTGCAGGCTTTGAGGTTTGTTGTGTTGAACAATTTCTTCGATGGTCCGTCTGATAAACCTTTGAAATTCCCCACTGTTGTCTTTAAAGACGGGTCTGGAAAAGATGTCTTGGCTGATGATGTGTGTCTCAATGCGGGGAAAGATGTTCCTGAGGCTAGCAACAAGACTGTTGTCAGAGAAGTCGGCTGTGATGAGGATAAGGAAAGCGGTAACAATGCCAATGACAGTGATCACAGTGATGATGATGGCAGTAGCGATAAGGATGAGAACAATGCTAACGGTGAAAGTGACCGTGAGAGGCAAGATGACGAGGAAATCGGAGAGGAAGAAGAGGGTGAAATTATTAACTAAGCTCTCTCTTCCCTTGTCCTCTTCTCCAATATTGTGTTGTGTTACATGGGGTTTTCCTTTTGAGTGAGACAGGCTCTAAAGATTTTGTTGTATTATGGAGTGAGCAACTTTTATATTTGATCAAATACAAATATTTACTGATACAAGGCCATGCCAAATACAAAAATCACCGAGATGAATTGTGTAGCAAAATGTGAGAAAATAAAACTTCAAATAAAATTGGAATTCCCCAAGTACATAATGAGATCCTCTTATTTATTTATTTTGTATTTTTTTGTAGTATAGCATTCAAGTTCAAAATATGATGCCCTGGTAAATGTCTATGCCTTCAAGTGGTCTCAAACTAATGAAGTGACCTACAAACAATATATATTTACAATTGAGGCCACTTTTAACATTGTAGTTTCACTTGGGGTTTTCTTCAATGCTGCTATGGCAGCTTGCTGTATTATTGCACCACTATTTGACTATGATGGAACTCTAATGATTAAGATCGAGCCGCTCTGGCATTGGCTCGGTACTATGCCGTAGTGGCATCGTAGAATTCTTCAGTGGACCGCATTACCCACTTTAATATCTAAGATTTTTATTTTTATTTTATTGTTTTACATAATATCTTCAAACAATACATAAATTTTGTATAACACAATATACTAGACACCAAACATGTCTTATTATATTGTACATTTGTACTAAGCTTATCCAATTTACATGTTGTCTAATGATATTATATAAAACAATGATAAAATAGATTTTAGTGACGAATTTACAACCTAAAACAATGATAAAATAGTGTCAATAATTTCTAGAATTTGCTTAAATATGTATATGAGATTTTTAAGGATTTAGCTAAATTTTAGACTAATTTTTTAAGGATTAGTCATAGTTTTAAAAATTTTAAAAATTAGACTTTTTTATTTTTTATTTTATCACAGTTGATGAAAATTTTGGTGATAATAGATTTGATTTGCTTTTTTTAAGTAGAAGAAACTAAATTTTTAGAGAATTTTAATTTAATTTGGGCGGTTTTTTAAAATAATTACCATTGATACTCATGTTCAAAAAAGTATTTAATGATTATTTCTTTAATTTTAATATTTTAAGACTAAATTTTTCAAATTTTACGTTTAAAATAATTAATTTCTTAATTAGTTCTAAATGTATTCATACCAGATGTTCAACAATTATAGGCTATCATTACATCACTCGAGCCTTAATTTATCGACAATCTCTGTGTGTCTTTTTTTTTTCCCCTAAATTAAATGTCACAGTATTATTATTATTATAATTAGAGAAAATTATTTTCTTATTATTATTGCTGCAAAAGAGAAGAATAAATGTCTCAGTATTATTGTTGCCGTTGATTGCTCTGTAAGCTTACGAATTCTGTCGCAACCGACAAAAACAAGATTAATAGAAGGTTCTATACAACTTTTCATTTAATTTATTTTGGAAAAATTAATCCATTACGGCAAAGTCCTACCACCTAGATTGTACCATACTACATATAGGCTCGTAGAAAAATAACAGACATCATACAATATAGGCCAAGTGGCCAACAAAGTTGAAAAATGTGACATGACTAATAATAAGCACCACAAGATCTCACAACAATTACTCCTTGTTTGCATTTACTATTCAAATATTTTCATTCTTTTTTTTTTTTTTTACTTTTGTAATTCAATACAATATATTTAAATTTAAATCATTTAATCTATTTTAAAATTTAAAAAGTTAACACCTACTATAAATAACTCATTCGTAAGAGTTTTGACCGAGCACCAACATATCAAAATAACCATTTAGACTATAATAATTGACCTCGTATCAATTGCAATCAAATTACATTTTACTATAGTAATTAATTTTAATTTTTAATTTTTTTTAAGTGAGTTTACTATAACAAAATGATTTAAGTACTAAATTTTTCAATGCAGGCTCAAAAGTATGGTATTATATTTAATTAATTATTTTTAATCTGTTATAAAATAAAAAATAAAAGAAATTATTAATGTCGGAAAAAAATGCCAGCATCTAGATTTAATAACACTTTTTCTTCAATTTTTCATGAAATTAGTAATAAAAAAATCCCACGATAATAATCCACAACAGTATCTCATTGTACTCACATTAAAGCCCCACTAAGAGCATTAGCAGCAGCAACAAGGAGAAAAATCTCTTATTATAATTACATTATAGTCCGACGATAAGAGCAACACACAAAAAAAAAAAAAGTTTCATTCCCCTTAAAAAAAAAAAAAGAAAAAAAGCTTTCAGCAGGCTCATATTAAAGAAACAAACATATTAATAACGTTCCCATAAAAAAAAAAAAACATATTAATCACGGAAGATGGTGTTTGTGACTAGATTTTTTAATGTAATTTTTTGTAATTCAATTTGGTTTTCGTCTATGAACAACGAGTCTAGTATTTTATGGATTAACTGAGGATATCAAATGTTAATTGAATCGCAAAAAATCTATAAAATTTTATTGAAAAAAGTCCCTCAAATTTTTTCGCTCAGAGCTTCAAATTAGCTTGAGCAGTCCTGATATAAATTAATTTTGGTTAGAAAATTATAAAATTTATGAAAATGTGATTATAATCTAATTATAAAATAGGATGGCTAGAGTGGTTGTTTCATAGTAGAGGACAGCTAATAAAATTACAACCTAGAGAACAGATCTTTTTTCCAAGCTATGTGCGTCTGCAAGATTTATATTTATGCAGTTTTCTATTTTATTTCATGTTATTTTCCCAATCTTTTAGGACCTCTGACGTCACTAATATAAATATTTTGTTCAACTGCCTAATTTGCATTCAATCGTATGATTAATAATTTAATAGGGGTGTCTTTTTCTTTTTGGCTAAAAATTGATGTGGAATCTACATGGAAAGTCGCATTTTTAGTATAGTGCAATTGTCACCATTGATCATCTTTTGTACTTTTTTTTATACTTTTTTTTTGGTTGCCCCACTAAAAAAGCTTATCTTATTTGAATCCAAAATTTTCGTTACGTATTTTCATATACCAAACCCAATCTAGATATCAGTAGTTGAGATGATGATTAGAGGATCAGAGTACACAAAATTGATCTCATCTTGTACCAAATTAATGCATCAAAAACTAATAACAAAACCGTATAAATAGTATTTAAGATCGCCAGCTAAATTCAATAGCAAAAAGATATATGATGTTCGCAAGAATAAACTAAAATAGCTAAAGACCAAATAGTAAGAGTGATCATAGAATGAGACCAATCTTTGTATGCCGGTCTTGCTTGTTTTGTTCATGTTTGTTTGCACTCTTTAGTCTTTGTCCATTCATGAATGGGAGAGTTCTAATGCAAATATAAATGGGAAATTACGTAGTGGGGGTGATAAGAAAAATATTGATAAGTAGGATTAATATGCATGAAAATCCGGCGGTTAATAACCGACCGGAAAAAATTCACCGTATAATTACCGGTTAATTCACCGGAATTATCCGGTGACAATTTTCGGTGAAACTCCGGTTATTCACCGAAAATTATCACCGTGTAATGACGGTGAATTAACCGGATTTTAACCGGATAGTGTTTTTTTTTTCTTCTTCTTCTTCGTCGTTCCCCTACCGTCACCGCTGTCTCCCCCACCTCCCTTGCGACCTCCCCACCTCCCCTGCGACATCCCTCGCCACCCTCGTGATCTCCCCGCCACCACCGCGACCACCCCGCGACCTTCCTACCGCCACCGCGACCTCCCCTGCGACCACCCCGCGACCTCCCCGCCACCACCGCGACCTCCCCGCCACCACCCCGCGAGGCCGCGACCTCTCCCCCGACCACTCTGCCACCACCCCGACTTTCCCTGCAGAGCACTAACCACCTCCCCCGACTCCCCCGCCACCTCCCCCGACTCCCCCGCCAACTCCCGACCTTCCCCCGCTCGAACCAATGATCAAACGAAATTTTCTGTTTTTCTCGGTGAAAATTTGGTGACTGGAAATTTTCGGTGAAAATCCGGTTAATAACCGGTTTTTAACCGCCGGTTAAAAATCGGTTATTAACCGAATTTCCGCCGAAAATTTTCGATGGTATAATGTGCCGGTCGGTTAACCGTGCCACATTTGCATGTTTAAGTAGGAATAGCTTAATTAGGACTTTATTTTGTTGGGAGCATATTTTTTTAACACAAAAATATTGTAGAGGAAAAATATAACAGATATTGAGGGTAACTTGTTATAATTCATAAAACATCGAGTGATCAACGCATATTAAAAGAAAATAAAAATTGAAAGAAAAAACTCTTAGTAATGACACGTATTTACAATTTTTGAAAAGTAGAGTGGGATGACGTGCACAAAGTATATATGATTTTTTTTTCCCAATAAAGGACCTGTCTCATTTCAAATAACAATATAGCCTCAAATAAACGGTGCCACATGTAAGATCAAATGTAAATGCTCTTAGGGTAAACATGTATACTTAGTTCCAAAAGTGAAAATCAAAAGAAAACGTACAATATCTAGCACACAATAGTCTCTTTCAACTATATCATTATAATTAGTGTAACAATCCAAATGACGGACACTTAAAAGCCAAAATTACAAAAGCAAAATACTAACAGCCCAGAAGCACAACTAACGGTAACCTAAACCAAAAGAGTGGGTAAATTGCCTTCATTATCAATATGATTTATTTGAAATCGCCAATCATGAAGCAATCTCGCAGCAAGGCTAACTTATTAGAGGTTGAGTTAGATAAGACAATCACTTAAACTGATAAAGAAGAAGGCGAGAACTGAGAAACATAGTTTTAATGGGTTAGTCTTTCTGGGGTCCACTTTGATAAGTCAATAGTGTGAATTTGAAGATAATAGATTATTGGAGTTATGCTATGATACTACTTCTTTGATAGCTTGAAAGACTTCTGGTTTGATAGCCACGAAATGAGGGATAATAAAACTTTGTCCTTTAAGAATTTGGAAATAGGATATCTTTCATTCGAATTCCACCCTACCATATGGTAACTCCCTTACCCCATTTCTAGACGAAATGGCGGGAAATCTTGAGTTTTCAAAGGTTTCGTGGGTTTGGCCATAAAAATGATCTTTTCATGAGCTTTTTGAGCTTGGTTTCAAAAGTCAGGGATTTCCACTCCACTATTTATTATTGGAAATAGAGTAAGGAGTGCACTTATTTGAGTTATTCTTAGCGATTGAATATGGCTTGTAAGTAATTGTGATCCCCTAATAGGAGATCACAATCAAGGGAAAAACGCTGTAAAGCTGCGCAATAAAATCACCACCACGACCTTCCAACCACCCAAAAAGAACTGTTCAGTCCTAATCCAAAAGCCCTAGCACGGGAAAATCCCGTAGAGGGTGGGCCAAGTGTCTGAATGTACCACAGCACTCCAAGTGGTACATTCAGAAACAAAAAGAAAAAAAAAAAAAACAGTAGAAGAGAAGAGAGAAGAGGGAGAGTGAGAGCCAAATATATATAGATCTTTAATTGGCTCTCTTATAAGCCGCGAGGAAGGTGACCTTCTGCATTATTACGAGTGTTTAAGGTGTATCATATCATAAAATAAGATTCTAAGTGTTATACTTTTAATTTTTTTATCTTATGTTATATATGTGGCAAAGAGTATACTACACAATTAATCAAGTTCTCTCCTCCCTGGCCCTTTTTCTCCATTATCTATTGAATGAGGAATTGTAAACAGAATTTACCTATTGTTAAAAGGGAATTGCAAAATACACCAACCTGCATTTCCTTGCAAAATGAGGGGGGAAATACCAAATACATAGATTAGCAAGTAAGTAAAAATAAAGTGTTCCTGATTTCGTAGTTGGCTTTATGTCTTTTTATTGTTCAATTCTTTCCTTGCAAGTAACCTCAAATTTAAAATTTATTGGTTCGTTGGTGGAGGTGGTACAGACGGAGCATTTTTGTTAGGGGGCTAATTATAACATCTATAAACTTGTATTAAAATCACACATAATTGGATACCATTAAAAATGAACAAGATATTATTAAGTAAATAACCATTTTTTAAAGAATTTTTAAGAAAATAGCAAATGTTTCAATTAATTAAGGAAATAGCCATTTTTTAAAACTATATGATACATCGATTTTACCTTTTTACCCTTATTTTGTATTGGCTAATGGCTAATTTCTTAATTTTATGATGGTCATTTTCTTGAAACATAAATTTAAAAAATGGTTAAATACTAAAAAGACCCGATTTACCAATTTACTTAGAATATTAAGCAATCAAAACAAATAAGTTATTAAATAAAGAGTTAATTACGGCATATTAGAAAGGCATAATACAATAATGTTATACAAAGAGAATATGTAAATATTATGCGTACACAAGAGATAGTAAAAAAAAAGAGAGAGAAATTATCCTGCAAACACAGGTGTAATGAAAATAAATATCCCATAAACATTAAGGTGTAATGATCTTGGAGTTTAAGTCGTAGATGAAATCACGTAGAAGAAGCAAATAATAATAATAGTAAATAGTAATAATAGTAAAGAAATTGTAATAGATTCATTTGGTGGAGTGAGAATGAGGAGTTTATAAGTATTTTTTTTTTCAAAGACTGCAATCATACTTTTGGTTATTGGGCTTTTAGATGTAGGGGCTTTTGGTGATTAGACTTAGAACTGTAGGGACTTTTTGTCACAACGTTTTGGACTGTGGGGGCTTGAGCTATTTTTTTTCAAAGCTAAATGAGCTTTGATCCAATTTTACTTGGGCTATTGCAAAAGATCAAAAGTTCAGTGGGGGCTGAAGCCTCGACTAGTCCCACTCTCCCTCCGTTAAAAAATAAAAATTGTTACTTTTTGATCAATAAAAAGTCATAACAAGTTATATATTTTGTTCAATGAAGGGTTAAATTTTGTGTTAACAAAAACTCATGGGACAAATGTGAAATTTCGATAAAACACATGATGTGATACTTATAGTATTATCCTTTGGAAAATTTTTTATCGAATACCTACATTTTATACTCGCTTCATTACGCCCCTATAATTTAAAATTTATAAAATATGCCCCCTCAAATTACGATTTTGAACAATTTAGGCCCTTTCGTTGAATTTTGGATGGAAAGTACCATATAAAAGTCATGTGAGGCTTCAGATGCGGGCATTTTAGTAATAAACATTATAATGATGATTTTGAGCATTGTTCTTCGAATTTTTTCCCCAAAAATGAGAGTCTCAGTCCACAATAGTAATTGAATTTGGAGGTTATGGTGATTGATGTACCTCTGACGGAGGAAAATGCCTTTTATTTTAATCGTCAGATAGACATTCTCTATTTAAAATTTACTAGAGGGGCCTAAATTAATAAAAAATAAATAAATAAAGAGCATATTGTATAAGTTTTGAATGTTTGAAGGCAAAACATAACGAGTGTCAAATGTTAAGGGTATATGATAAATTTTTCCTCATCATTTTGAAAGAAATGTAACAAATGAAAATTGATATTAGTAGTACATTTTTATAATATTCCAATTATCTTTATTCAGATATTTTAGTAACTTTTTTAATTTTTAATGTGTTAATTTTTTTATTTTGTAGAATAGTTGTTATGATAAGCTTTGAGACAGCAATATTAAATTCTTTAGACTATTTTTGTATTGATACTTGATAGCTAGGGATTAGAAATTGTAATTTTATAAGCGTAAATTTCAAAATCCTAAATGCTAACTTTTTATCTTTACTCCTTTTCTCATTTTCCTTCTCTTTTCCTTTTTCACTTCCTCTTTTATTCATCAAAGAATTATATGCCAAATAATTTCGCCAATTAATTTTATTCCAAACCATCAATTTCCCACTCTTACCAACCGGTCTTTTCCACCAAAAAGGTCTCAATATCCAAAAATAACCTATGGTTTTAAGCCTAGGAAATCTAAGGCAACCGACAAAGACCAACATAGAAGGTTCTCATTCAAGGTTATTCCACTAGGAAAGAAGAAATTAATATAAAGGAATAGGGATCAAGTAACATAAAGTCAAACCTTCTAGATTGTACCATTCTTGACAAATAACAGGAATATGTGACATCACTGAAAATGTCAAAACCCTTGCAATTTCTATATGCCTATATGGATGCTGTTTACTGATATTCATCAACTTTATCCATATCGCACTCAATAGTGACAATACTCATCTTTTTACCACATCATCAAATAGATAACTAGCCAATATTGCTGATGAAATCGATAATATCGTTCATGCTTAATGGTGCCGTTTGCTAGTGTTTTTTTTTTTTTTCCCTTTCTTTTTTCATTTCTTTTTTACATATTGATCAAGGGGGAAAATCAAAAGCCTCGTATAGGAAACTTATGTCTGTGGGAGTTGAGGAGCTTATAAGGAAATTTGTGTTATAAACACTCCTTACTGTATAGCGCTATATAACGGTGTTTAGCATATTTATAAATTATAATAGGCGAATTATTGTTAAACATATATTTTGGAAAAGGTCTTTAAATTTTAGTCAATATTTCAAAAAATTAAAACAATAATTATAGTTCAAATACAAGATGCATGGATGAATTTTAATTTTCAAAACACTGATCATATTTTCATATCACATAAATAAGTTGATTATTTTTTATAATTGCTCATAATATATATATATATATATATTACATAATATAATGGTTGAGAATTATGTAGTAGTGTATACACTACCCCAAATTTATTTATGAGTTTTTTAGGCATTTAATTAAACTTTTGAGAAATTTTTTAGGATTTAGCCTTAAAATCTCGAAATTAAATATTTAGCTATAATATGTTAAATGTAACATATATACGTGTAAAAGTGTAACATTATATGTAATGTTACATGTGTTATGTTTTATTTTACATATAACGTTACATTTAATGTTATACTTTTTATACGTATATATGTTAAATATAACATAAAATGTTATATATTATGATTAAATTCTTAATTTCGTAAATCTATGACTAAATCTTTCAAACTTTACATTTAAAATGGTTAATTGCTTAATTAGTCATTTATTTATTAATTAGGTATTCTCAAAGCAAACCAAATTCTAACATT
Source organism: Boehmeria nivea var. tenacissima (assembly GCA_018132145.1). Lineage (NCBI taxonomy): Eukaryota > Viridiplantae > Streptophyta > Magnoliopsida > Rosales > Urticaceae > Boehmeria > Boehmeria nivea. The sequence continues at coordinate 14,645,699 of CM030875.1, read as the reverse complement.
CAATACATGTGTCCTTGAAAAAATAATAATGATTTGAAGATTGCGTAAAGGATTAGAACACGCATAATGTTATCATACTCCGACCCAATGTGCCAAATAGTAACGACAAGCCTTCCAATAAATTACAAGATATGATCTCAACTTAAGAGAAAAAAGAAAAAAGAAAAGATGCGGGAAATAATAATATCTTCATATGTTTAATAATAACAAACCAAAAATACTTATAATAATCCACACCACTCGATTATAATAGTTGATAAATTATTAATTTATAATGGTGATAAACATTTACTTATTGCTCAATCAAAAGCAAAATCTGTGGCATTATATAAGGTATATAAAAATAAAAAATGGACGTTGTGTATAATAAATGTATATACAGAAAACCTTGAGAAACAAAAGAATCCACTAAATAGATTAAAATAACAAATAGTAAAAATGAAACAAGGAGAAGTAATTGACACCCCGACCTTTCTTTTCTTGTCCATTAGTAAACATAACAATAATAATAATTTAAAAGAAAAAAAGGAAAGAGTCTCACGGTAGAAGAAAAAAATTACAATATTTACTCAATTTATCTAGAATATATGTACGATTCATTAGGAAAATAATGACCTTCTTTTTAGGTCCAAACGTTTTTACATATGCAACTAATAAATAATATTTTTGGTTTCTTATATAGTTTTCAATAATTTAATATGGCTTGAATAAATAAATAACTAGAGTACACTTGTTACTTTTCTCGGAAAGCTCCCTCCTAATAATAAGAAAAGCCAAGAGGGATTTCTCAACCTTCTTTAATAAATGCTTCCACACTTTCGAGATCTATAATCTTGAAGATTATGTTCAAATTAATAATCAAATTCGCCATCCATAAAGTCTTAAAAATCATTGTTGACCTGACTCCATGGTTTAAGCCTAAGAATTTCTAAGCCAGGTGAGAAAGACAATGGAAGGTTCGGATAGTACTATTTTTCTTTTTCTAAAATCAAAATAAATAAAAAAAAGAACTTCCAATAGTCAAATTTTGTACCTACGCGACTCTATTACGTATTCATATTAAAACCAAAAAAAAAAAAAAAAACCAACAGCAACAACATGTGAATTAACTCTCATTGATCCGCGATATATTTATAGAATGTCGTAATTAATTAAGAAAATATTAAAGTTGTCATATTGTTAGAGCAAGTAGCCACTTGATACTTTGCAAATTAATGTTTATTCTATACCCTACTCATTGATCATGTCAAAATTGTATATTTTACATTATTATTGTGGATGATGATTTTCGTTCCGAATCAGAGTGATCGATATTTCAATTTCATGGAATAATCACTGATTTTAAAACACTAATAGTGCTACATATTTAGCACCATTAATTTTACCATAATAAAATAAAATCTCATAAGTTTTAAGAGAGCAAAGAAAGAATGACACTTATCCCACGAACTTTTTTCTTTTTCCGTTTAATTTTTGAATAGTTTATCAACCAAACGTTATCATCAATATATTGTTATCTCAACTGGGAAAAAAAAAATATTTTAAAAAGTTTCTACCTGATTTATTAAATGTTCATGGGTTGGTGTAGTTTCTGACAAACATTGAACTGAATTGATTGAACTATTCAATGTGCTTGCCTGACTATATTGAGAGACAAAGAATTGGAAAATGTTCAAGGACATGAACACAACTACAAAGTAAAAGAAAAAAACAAAAAGAAATTGTCAAAAAATAATATTAGATAGGCATTGAATAATTAGTTCTAAAAGTAGCAGTCGACACTGGATTGGTGGGGCAAGCATTTTATGAGAGGGAAAGAAGAATTTCAACGATGCATAAATTTTAAGAATTATTTAACCTAGTCTTAATACATAATTATTTTGCAGGAATATATGTTTTAATGTTTACTTTTAGACACGATTAAAATTTGAGTACAAGAATACTACAACATCGGAGAAGATAAAGCCAAGAAAGAATATGAATGCCATTTCTCAAATAACATAAACGATGATCAACCTAGATATTAACGGGAGGATTAACTGATTAAGATAGAAGCAATGGACTCAACGAAGATTAGTTGAAGCTAAGCAACCCCAAAGCTTAGTAAACTTAAAGGTGTTTGAGTCTTGGTAATTGACATTATTTGAAGTCCTAAGCATTTACGTTAGGACTTTGAAGAGTATTGATTGATGATCGACGTGATTGATGTTTAAAACGGATTAACGATGTGTCTTATGCAATATGTCCCTCGATCGACATTCTCAAATTATTCTTAAATCTTTCAACTCTAAAAAAATAATTCTAAAATATTCACAAAACGGTCATAATTGACTATTAACTATTAATTTGATCACGTACCTAAGATTTCAACAATAATTGTTTGCAAATTTATTATTCCATGCATAGTAAATGTAAAAGTAGTTTGGATAAATATTTTAGATAGTTTAACACAATTCAAAATCATTTGTCCTCTAATAACAAATTATTGCTGAAATATTTAATAGTACTAAATCATTTCAAATGGTTTATCCAAACAATCTATAAAAAAGCATATTTAACAATTCATACGGACTAATGTCACTATTTACAAATCAATATGGTGTTTCTATCGAGGACGATGAAACCATACCGTTTGGAATCTTAATCAAATACTTTTGTTAAACCTAACAATATTAGCAATCATATATAATAATTGCCAAACCATATAGCTAAATAGACAAATGCAAAATAATAACACATTGATACAAATTAGAGACCAATGATGACATGCCGGCCTTGTTTTTAATATTTTGTTGCTCCATTTTTTTTTCTTGAGGTTTATTGTTAATGTAAATAATCCTTTTTCTTAGTTATATATATAACTTCATTTCATCTTGTTGAAGGCCATAAACTTTTTCTTGCATAGAATTAATAGTATATTTACTTTGTATATAATTAATTAATGAAATAGATTAATCGTATATTTCTAATTCTAAGAGCAATAATACTAACCTGCTCCAAGTTTTTCAGCTAATATGAGAATTTAAAATTAAAGATAGATCTCTGAAATCATCAAGTGCTAATCCATATCTCTATGTTCTTGTTGTTATTATACTGACCTATATTTTTTTTTATTATAAGATGGATATATATAAATAAAATATTTTCTTTACCATTTAATATCTCTATCATTGTTGGAGCAATGTAATGGAATAGTTTATAATCCAGAGAGGGAGAGAGAACTTCTAAAAGACACATGATCTTTATTACTTTATGAGATTTGTGATGTTGATATTTATATATTTTTGCATAGTTTTTTGTTAAAAAAATATATGATTTCGGTGTCTCATGTGACATAATCTCCTTTTAATTCAATACTAAATTTTGATTCATCCAAGAAGTTAAAATGAAAGTGACCAACCAAATTACCTTTGTGGCACATAAGACTATAATCCTGGATGCTATTTAACTAATTCAAAAACAGTAATTGTAATAAACTAACACGAATATCAACATCTAATCATTTGCATTCACAAATTTGACATATATATGTTGCTATTAATATGCAATATTATCATGTCTTGTCATATTCATCCACTGTTACTCGAAAACCCTCTTTTTAGCTAAGTGCATTTCACCAAATTTATTTATTATGACATTTGTAGAGGACATATATCTATGAATAATTTTTAATTGTTTGTATATGAATATAATTTATAGGCACAGGAAATACGTTGTACTCAAATTATTAAATGCTTCCATAAAAGAAGCATTAGTTATTAAAGCAGCACCCAAATATGTCATTACATTTTTGCATATATATACACTTGTAGAAGTGTTATTTTCTTCGTCTTGGTCAGTTAGGTATATAATGTTTTTTTTAAGTGAGTTTTTAAATAATAACAAAGTTAAAAATTTTTAAAATAGTCAGTCAAATAAAATTATTGGTCAAAAAATTTTATTATCAATGCGACAAATTTATCATAACTATTTTGTACAATTTCAAAATATTGATTATAGTTTTTTAAAATCAAACTTTGAAAATGATTATTTCTTAAAAATTCTCTATAAATTATCCTGTAATTTTTTTTCTTTGTCTTTGCAGGGGAGACTCAATCATAATTAGTGAAATATTGTAATAGATTCAGTAAAAAAAAAAATCATGATATCCAAAGATATAAATAAAATCCTGATTTTTTTCCTATAGATTTTATTTCAATATCTATAAAATATTGGTGGAGAATTGATACAAAATTTAGAAGTACACGAGAAGAAACATGCTTATTTAATTTTTTTATTTGAAAAATACAATATGCATGAGAAATAGAAAGATCCTTTGTGAGTCAAATTCAGACATCTAGACCAACAACATAGAAATATAAAATAGTTGGTAAATACAACCAAAACCAAAACCAAAAACAATATAAAAGAATAATCAAATCTAAATTTCTTGACAGTCTTTCTAGAAGAATTTTGAAAAAAAAAAAGCTCTCTCTCTCTCCTAAACGTAAGAGAGAGAGAGAGAGAGAGAGAGAGACTTTTCATTTCTTTATTTTGCAACAAACGCAAGACAGAGAGAGATCGATTGATTTGAGTTTTCCTTTTTTTTTTTTTTTTGGGTTTTTGATTTCTATTGGTATTTACTGTCGCCACTCGCCACCCCATTACGACTTCTTCCCAATTTCTTGTAGAAGCCGCCCTCTTTCTCTCTCTACAAGTACTCTCTCTCTCTCTATCTAAGTTCCAACAATGGCTTTGACCTTTCACAATTGGACCAAGATAACACGTTTCTTCAACACCCATTTGTAGCTCAACAGCAAAGCTTGCCATTTTCATTCCTACAATCCTTCTCTCTCTCTCTCTACAAGCAACTCTTTCTCTCTCTAAATTGCCGTGGAGCTCAAGCAAGTAAGTTCTGACAACACCCATCTCAGAAAGAAGCGATTTTTATCTTAGATATCAGTGCTTTTGTACAGTTTTGAAGCTTGTTGCACTAGTTTCTGAACAATCTTCATTTCAATTTTTTTTTTGTTGTTTTTGTGAAATTTGCGTTTAGTTTGATTGGATTTCACTATCTGGGCATTAGAAGAATTTGTCAGTTATTGATTTCATGACGCTTGAGAGCACTTTGATTCAGAGATCATGTCACTTCTGATCATGCCCAAAACCCAGCCCTTTAAAACCCCCAAGTGTCTGAGTTAGCAAAACCGAGTGATAGCCGATCCGGGTCGGATTTTTCGAAATGGAATCCAAAACCCCACCTGAGAATTCCATGAATGTTGATTACACTTTCAACTCTTCCTCGAGGAGGAGCATTTCCTCCTTTCAGTCCAGGAGCTCGGCCGCGAATTCCATCCGGGAGGCCAGTTTTGTGGATCCGGTTGCGAAGCCGGTGAGGTATGGGTCGAGAGCAGGCGATTCGGAGGCGCTTAGCATGTCCCAGAAGGAGATTAACGAGGAGGACTCGAGGTTGGTGTACATAGATGACCCCGGGAAGACGTATGAGAGGTTCGAATTTCCTCGGAATTCGATAAGGACAGGAAAGTATTCGATCTTTACGTTCCTTCCGAAGAATTTGTTTGAACAATTTCATAGAGTGGCGTACGTTTATTTTCTTGTGATAGCCATTCTCAATCAGCTGCCTCAGCTGGCAGTTTTTGGCCGGGGAGCTTCTATTATGCCTTTGGCCTTTGTTCTATTGGTTACAGCGGTTAAGGATGCGTATGAAGACTATAGGAGGCATCGGTCTGACCGGATTGAAAACAACCGGTTGGCTTTGGTGTTGGTCGATAATAAGTTCCAGGAGAAGAGGTGGAAGGAAATCCAAGCTGGTGAAATCATAAAGGTTCAGGCAAACGAGACGATTCCTTGCGATATAGTTCTGCTCTCGACTAGTGACCCGAGTGGGGTCGCGTATGTGCAGACAATCAATTTGGACGGGGAGTCGAATTTGAAGACCCGGTATGCGAAGCAAGAAACGCTCTTGAAGTCATTCGAGAAGGATAAGATTGGTGGGTTTATTAGGTGCGAGAAACCCAATAGGAATATTTACGGGTTCCAGGCGAATTTGGAAATTGATGGGAGAAAACTTTCTCTGGGACCCTCGAATGTAATTCTTCGAGGCTGTGACCTCAAGAACACCAGTTGGGCAATTGGGGTTGCGGTCTATGTTGGGCGGGAGACGAAAGCTATGCTCAACAGCTCTGGATCTCCGTCCAAAAGGAGTCGGCTTGAGACCCGTATGAACTTTGAGATCATCATCCTCTCCTTGTTTCTTATTGGTTTGTGTACAGTTGTCTCTGTATGTGCTGCCATTTGGTTGAGACGCCACAGGGACGAGTTAGATTTCTTACCTTTCTACCGAAGAAAGGACTTCTCTGAGGATGAGGCGGAAAACTATAATTATTACGGTTGGGGAATGGAGATCTTCTTCACGTTCCTCATGTCGGTTATTGTGTTCCAGATTATGATCCCCATTTCTCTGTACATTTCTATGGAACTTGTCCGAGTTGGTCAGGCATATTTTATGATTCGAGATGCGGAAATGTACGATGAGGCCTCAAATTCAACATTTCAGTGCAGAGCTTTAAATATAAATGAAGATTTAGGACAAATAAAGTACGTTTTTTCAGACAAAACCGGCACCCTTACTGAGAACAAGATGGAATTTCAATGTGCTAGCATTGCGGGTGTGGATTACAGTGGTGACAGAGGCAGATCGGAGGAGAATTCGGGTTGCTCAGTGCAAGGTAAAACGTTAATCTGAAGAACTTCCATAGTTATTGATTATGATTTTTTTTTTTTGTTATTGTCACTTTTTGTTATTTGTGCCTTTTATTTTTGTTAATAGCTCTACTTATGGGGTTTTAAATTTCTTAAATGGTCTGTCTGGTGTTAGCTGATGGGAGTATTTTGAGGCCAAAGATGAAGGTGAAAGCTGACTCAGAGCTTTTACAACTATCAAAGAATGGGAGGAATACAAACAAGGTCAAACAAGTCCATGATTTCTTTCTCGCATTGGCAGCGTGCAATACAATCGTTCCTATCGTGAAAGATACATCGGATCCTACAGTGAAGTTGATAGACTACCAAGGAGAGTCTCCCGACGAACAAGCATTAGTTTATGCTGCTGCAACTTATGGCTTTATGCTTATTGAAAGATCCTCTGGTCATATAGTTATCGATATCCAAGGACAAAGACAAAGGTAATTTCTACACCACTCTCCTCCTTGTTGGTTTCTCTTGTACTTTGCTACTCTTTTACTTTTCTTATGGAGAGTTTATTTGACCATCTTCGGAGTTAGTCTTGGAGAAGACGACCATAGTTGCAGAATGAACAACCTTTAAAGGAAGCAAGGAATATTGTGAAACTTAGGAATATCTCATTATTTCTCGCGTAATCATAATAAAGTGGAAAACTTAACCTTTAAGGAAACCAATACTAGAGAGAGAAACGGTGGAAAACTTCTATATGAAGCATATCTGTGGTCAATATTGTGTTTCTGATGGTTGATGATTCTTTCTTTAAAACTAATATCGTGTTTCTGTTAATCTTTGCCATTGTAGGTTCAATGTTTTGGGTTTGCACGAGTTTGATAGTGATCGTAAAAGAATGTCAGTTATAATAGGGTGCCCAGACAAGACTGTCAAAGTTTTTGTTAAAGGCGCTGATACGACGATGTTTAGCGTGATTGATAAATCTTTGAACTTGGACATAATACATTTAACTGAAGGTCATCTTCATGCCTACTCCTCAATGGGTTTAAGAACACTTGTCGTTGGGATGCGCGACCTGAGTCCCTCTGAATTCGAGCAGTGGCACTCTTCCTTTGAGACGGCAAGCACGGCTTTGATCGGTCGGGCTGCTCTGCTTCGTAAGGTAGCGGCCAGTGTAGAAAACAACCTCAGCATTCTCGGTGCTTCTGCAATAGAAGACAAGCTGCAACAAGGGGTACCTGAGGCAATAGAATGTCTCAGAAGAGCTGGGATTAAAGTTTGGGTTTTGACGGGGGACAAGCAAGAAACTGCAATTTCTATTGGATACTCTTCAAAGCTCCTGACGCCCAAGATGACCCAGATTATTATTAACAGTAGCTCTAAGGATTCTTGTAAGCGGAGTTTACAAGATGCCATTGTCATGGCCGCAAAGCTCGGGACTGCATCTGGGCTCACAGACAGTGCCGAAGGAACCTCAGGATCTCCGACGACTCCAGTAGCCTTGATCATTGATGGTACTAGCCTTGTTTACATTCTTGACAGTGAACTTGAAGTACAGGTATTGCTTCTATACCTTCGTTTCATAAGCTAAGACTTGGATGTCTATTGTATCTGATCTAATATTGTTCTTTCAAATTGCAGCTCTTTGAATTGTCAAGGAAATGTTCTGTTGTGCTATGCTGCCGAGTCGCTCCACTACAGAAAGCTGGAATTGTTGCCCTCGTAAAGAATAGGACGGCTGACATGACTCTGGCCATTGGGGATGGTAATTTTCGTACCCTGGTTTGCTGAACCCATATCCTAAGCTCACAAAAACATGGAGAAATATTTATTAGTTTCATATCTTGTTGGAATTTCTGATATCTTTTGGACAATTAACAGGTGCTAATGACGTTTCAATGATCCAAATGGCTGATGTTGGAGTTGGCATCAGTGGCCAAGAGGGTCGCCAAGCTGTGATGGCATCGGATTTTGCAATGGGGCAGTTTCGATTCCTAGTTCCTCTTTTATTGGTCCATGGACATTGGAATTATCAGCGGATGGGTTACATGATCTTGTACAACTTTTACAGAAATGCGGTCTTCGTTCTTGTTTTATTTTGGTGAGTAATTCTAGTTTTGTTGCAGCTATAGCTCCAACCATAAGTGGGCTTGGTTTCACTTTCAATACTGTTGGAAATGAACATGCATATCTATGTTAAGTATGAAAATTGAATCGAAAACTAGACCTAGTCAGACTAATATAGTCTTATATATCATTCACTCATGTGCAGGTACGTGCTCTTTACATGCTTCACTTTAACGACCGCAATCAACGAGTGGAGCAGCGTTTTGTATTCTGTACTCTATACTTCGGTGCCAACAATTGTTGTCGGAATTCTTGACAAGGACCTAAGCAGAAGGACTCTGTTGAGATATCCTCAGCTTTATGGTGCTGGTCACAGACAAGAATGTTATAACTCAAAGCTTTTCTGGCTAACCATGGTGGACACATTGTGGCAAAGTATTGCTGTCTTCTTTATCCCTCTTTTGGCCTATTGGAAGAGCAGTATTGATGCCTCTAGTATCGGGGATCTTTGGACAATTGCAGTGGTTATTTTAGTAAATTTACACTTGGCCATGGATGTTGTCCGGTGGACTTGGATTACTCATGCAGCCATTTGGGGATCGATAGTTGCAACCTGGATTTGTGTTATTGTCATTGACGCTATACCATCGCTTGTTGGTTACTGGTACGCCCACTTTCCTGATAGCATTGAATATAAAGACCTAATTGGATTTATGATCAATTATTTATATATTAACCATCGGATACATCGCGAATGATTTGTCATGGTTCTAAATTCTCTTCATACGATTTGTTTCTACGACACAGTAGCTCTCACTCACCAGTCATTCATATCTAAAGTCACTAACCTGTTGAACACTTTTGTAGTTCATTGCTAGTACTATATTTACATTTCGATCAACTTTAGGTAAAATACTCAGGAATTGGCGAAATGAGAACCGTTTAATTTTTTATTTTTAACAATAGTGTCATTCGTATGGTTAAACTTACTTATGATGACATTGTACTCAAATAATTATTTGATATTTGCAACTTTATAATTGTTTTGCAGGGCGATCTTTGAAATTGCTCAAACCCCGTTGTTTTGGCTATGTTTACTCTGGATCATCATATCTGCACTGCTTCCCCGTTTCGTTGTAAAATATCTTTACCGTTACTACAGTCCTTGCGACGTTCAGATTGCCGGTGAAGCCGAGAAGTTTGGCAATCAAAGACAGCTAGGATCTGTACAAATAGAAATGAATCCAATCTTGAATCATCCGCAGCGATGACAAGGTGATTTTGTTCTTCTTTGATCTCATTTTTTGTTCTTTCCATTTCATACAAAGGTTTATTCTTTAGGCATGCTTTAGAGTATCTCTCTTGGTTGCCGGGTTTTTCATTATTTGCTATCCAAAGGATACAGCTCGCGATACTAGGTTTATACTTAGAGGCTTTGTTTCATTTTGCATAAATCGTTTGTTGTAAATCAGCCATTCCGGTGTGTACAATGTAAATGAGTTTAGAGAATTGTAACAAAAATTTACAGAAAAAGAAGGTTGAGCTTCATAGTTTTCTCTTTATTTCCCACCCTTACCTTTTTTTTTTTTTTCTTTTTTTCTTTTTAATTTTGTCTTGGTGTCATGTTTTCAATGTAAAATCTAGTGACTAGTTGGGTTTCTTTATGGGGTTGAAAATGGCTAGCTTGTGATAACTTTTCTTTCCAATCCAAAATTTGCCAAAATGTCAGTCTAACCCAACTGTTATTCTTAAAAAAAAAAGAAAAAAAAGAAGATCTGACCTTACTGGTTTGGGCTAATATGTTTACCTCAAAAGGCCTAATATTGTCTTCAAAATATAGACTAAAAAGAGAAAATGGTCACATTTGTAATTTCAAGGCAATTTTCTTTTTTGACGTCTGGGAACAGTCCATACCTGAATTTGATGCTACAAAATTATCAGTGTCACCACTGTGCATTTTTAACAGTTTTTGTCATGTGAAAAAGCTGATTCAGTGCTTTTGCTATTTTGCTGCTTAGTTTTTGCGTAATGCAATATTTGGCTTCATTGTCACATCTTTCTAAATCCATTTTTGTTTTGGTCATTCACAAGCAAAGTTCTATCATCATATAAGTCTCATATTGTTGTGACAACTTTGATATTTATTATTTAGATAAGCTGAGATTATTACATCATGGATAATGATACAATTTATTTCCTAAGAATAATAAATTAGAATGTAAAAAATAAATAAACAAACAAATAAATAAAATGATCGTCATAACAATCTCTCTTTTTTAGCACATCACTATGTCAGGAACTTTATACGTATTTAGATGATTTGGTCACGGCTTTCAGTGACACAGACACAAGTCAGGTTATTGGGCAATGCTTATCATTTTGTTTTTAGTTTTGTTCTTTTGTTTCTCAGGACTTTTAATCTGTTTTTGTTCTTTTCTTTTGGGTTTTGTCTTCTTCTTCTGTTCCCACCCAGTTCTGGGTTTTCTTTCTTTTGTTTTGTCCTTGAAGAAGTTAAAAAAAAATAAATAAATAAAAGAAGAAAAAAGGACACAATAAAATGGTTGTCAATTCCATATATATCTTGAATAAGCTCTTTAGCACTTCTAGGCTTTGTGATGTTGCTTTCATATTGTTTTGAGTATCAATTTTTTTGTTAGTGAAAATTTCTCTCTTAGTGGGAAACTCTTTTAACCTTGTTGGAATTCCATTACAGGGATATTACACATAGTAATCTGTGCATTTAATTATTGTCAATGGTTTATTGGTAGTACAATTTATTGCTTTGGGGACAGGAAGAAAGTGAAGTAAACTCTTGAATTTTATCAGAACAAATAAAATTCTTGAAATGAATTTGTATGATCATGTAAGTTAATGTTACTTACAATCATGATTTGCATAGCTTGTTGAAATTTATTAGGGTGAGCTAGTTAAATAGCTCATTTTAAAAGTGGATAATTCGACAATTTGATGGGATAAGAAAAGGTAGACTTTTTTTTTTTTTTTGGGGTTTCTGATTAAATGGCTTAATTTCAGAATTTGTTTGAAAAAATATCTAGAATTTTTATTTTTTGATAAATAGTCAGCTTTCACTTTAACAAAGGTCGTTGACATTATCTTAAAGATGATATAAAAATAGGTATCTACTAAAATTTCTCCATTCTTTTTCCTGAAAAAAATGAAATAGGAAGAAGATAGTTGTAATTTCCCTTTTGACGAATTAATTAAAAAAATGAATCAATAAGAAGATGAACTATTAACATCGCTAGTTAATGAGTTAATTTTGTAACTAATAAATGAGGCTGCCCTGAACAATACTCAATTTTGAATTTTGCCACTAACTTTGAGATTTTTAGCAATTAAATCTCATTTACAAAATAAGAACAATTAAAGGGATTTCTAGAATTCAATGTAAGTAACGCGTTTACAACCTGACCCCTGAAAATAGGCGCATAATTAACGGAGACTTTTTGTTAATTAAAAAAAAGTTTTTCCTTAAAAAAAATCAAAATTAATATATTGGCCAGTTTGTTCACCCATTTCATACCTAGTGTGATTAACAATCTCAACTTTTTTAAAAATTCCAATGTCTATAATAAGGACTTATCAGTGTACTTTTTTGTCTTTTACCTCTTAAAGCGCCAAACTTTTTTTCCACAAAAATAATAATGTGACTAGTCACTTTAATTGGCCTCCTCAATAGTTTCATGAGAAGCACAAAGCTTTCATTCCAATTATCAAACTAATTAATTTATTAAGAAAATAAAAGAGCAAAATTTATAGCAAGTGTGTATATAGAGAGAGAAAAAAAAGTGGGGAGCGAGAGAGAGAGAGAGAGAGAGAGAGAATTGTGGCAGTGGAAGAAAGAAAGCACCTTTTTTTTGGGGAAGGTGTGGTATTGTTGATGATGATCATGATATATGGGATTCTTGTAATTTCTTTTTAAAGCCCAAAAAAATTAAACAAGAAAAAAAAAAACAAACTTTTTTCACCTTCCAAATCGCTTTCAAAAATACAAACCCACCACCATTTTTGTTCATCTCTGCTACAAAATTTCAAAAATTAAACAAAAACCCAATAACTTCAATACACAATACAATCTCTCTCTCTCTCTCAAATGCCGTACGAAAGCGAGTGAGTTCTTTTTCTGAAGCAAACCCAGCTAAAGAACAAGGCAAGAGACACTTAATCTCGTTGTGTTTCTTTTTCCTTCTTCTTTTTATTGGTTTATTTTCTTTTGGGTTTATTACTATTTTTTTCCCTCTTCCTTTCTCGTACGGTTTTGTACATTGTTCGTAGCTAGCGATTAGCGAAATCTTGTTGTTTTCTTGGGAGAAAGCAACCATCTTTTTTTTTTTTATAATTTTTAATTTCAATATTTTGGGTTTTGATCGGATTTCGCGTACGAGAAATTGCATGCCTTTGGTGATTCTGGGTTCGGTTTGGATTTGGGATTCGTCTTTCCGAGGCCTCTGATCCTCAGATCATGGCCTCAAAGTTTGCCCAATTGATCTCATTTCAGAGAATCCCCAATTTCTGAATTTAGGAGGAGAATTTAGGAAGCCTAATTTTGCCCGAATCGGATCGGGTTTGGTTCGCTTCCGGCGATGGAATCCGCAAGGCCGGCGGAGAGCTCCCTGAACATCGAGCCGGCATTTAGCTCGGCCTCGCGGAGAGGCATTGCCGCGAGCTCGGGCCGGGAGTCGAGCTTCGGCGATCACCAGCCCCGGGGGACGAAGCACGTGAGGTACGGGTCGAGGGCTGCCGATTCGGAGGTGTTTGGCACGTCGCAGAGGGAGATCAACGACGAGGACTCGAGGTTGGTCTACATTAACGAGCCCGGGAAGACCAATGAGCGGTTCGAGTTCGCTAGGAACTCGATACGGACGGGGAGGTACTCGATCTTGACGTTCTTGCCGAGGAATTTGTTCGAGCAGTTTCATAGGGTTGCGTATATATATTTCCTTGTGATCGCTGTGCTCAATCAGCTGCCGCAGCTGGCGGTGTTCGGTCGAGGGGCGTCTATTCTGCCGTTGGCTTTCGTGTTGTTGGTTACGACGGTTAAGGATGCGTACGAAGACTATAGGCGGCACCGGTCGGACAGAATCGAGAACAATAGGTTGGCTTTGGTTTTGGATAATAATCAGTTTCATCCGAAGAAGTGGAAGGATATCGAAGTGGGGGAGATCATCAAGATTCAGGCGAACGAGACTATTCCTTGCGATATGGTCTTGCTCTCGAGTAGTGACCCGACTGGGGTTGCGTATGTTCAGACGATCAATTTGGATGGGGAGTCGAATTTGAAGACCCGGTATGCGAAGCAAGAGACGCTCTCGAAGTTGCCCGAGCAGGAGAGGGTTTGTGGGTTGATAAGGTGCGAGAAGCCCAATAGGAATATATACGGGTTCCAGGCAAATATGGAGATTGATGGGAAGAAATTGTCGCTGGGACCCTCGAATGTTCTACTCCGAGGCTGTGAGCTGAAGAACACCGGTTGGGCCATTGGAGTTGCCGTGTACGCTGGGAGGGAGACGAAAGCTATGCTCAACAGCTCTGGAGCGTCGTGTAAGAGGAGCCGGCTTGAGTCCCGTATGAACTTTGAGATTATCATCCTGTCGGTGTTCCTCATTGCTTTGTGTACAGTTGTCTCTTTGTTCGCTGCTATTTGGCTGAGGCGGCGGAGGCATGAGTTGGATTACTTGCCTTTCTACAGGAGAAAGGACTACTCCGAGGATAAAGTAAAAAACTATAACTATTACGGCTGGGGAATGGAGATCTTTTTCACTTTCCTCATGTCGGTTATTGTGTTCCAGATTATGATCCCCATTTCTCTGTACATTTCGATGGAGCTTGTCCGGGTTGGTCAGGCGTATTTTATGATCCGAGATACGCAGCTGTACGACGAGGCCTCCAATTCTAGATTTCAGTGTAGAGCTTTGAATATAAATGAGGATTTAGGACAGATTAAGTATGTGTTTTCCGATAAGACCGGTACCCTGACAGAGAACAAGATGGAGTTTCAATGTGCAAGCATCGCTGGTGTTGATTACAGTTGCAAGGAACGCATCCCAGAAAACGAGCAAGTGGGTTACTCTGTTCAAGGTAAAATGTTTACTTTTAGAGCTGATTTGATGTTGATGCCTTTTGAAATCAGTTTTCATTTACTGTCATTGTCATTATCTGTACTTATTTTCTGCATTTTGATCTACAGTATTGTCTTTAATGTGCATTGTTATATTTTCGAAATGCTTTATTTTTGTTGTATCAGTCGATGGCTATATTTTGAGACCAAAGATGAAGGTGAATGCTGATCCGGAGCTTCTACGACTAGCGAGGAGCAGAAATGTTACTACAAACAAATGCAAACAAGTCCACGAGTTCTTTCTTGCATTGGCAGCTTGCAATGCAATTGTCCCTCTTGTTACAGATACATCAGATCCTACAGTGAAGTCGATAGACTACCAAGGAGAGTCTCCTGATGAACAGGCTTTGGTTTATGCTGCTGCGACCTATGGCTTTATGCTTGTTGAAAGAACCTCAGGCCACATTGTTATCGATATCCAAGGACAAAGACAGAGGTAATTAGAAGCGTTTCTGTTCGGACCACCCTTCTAATTGATACTAAATTTGTAACTTTGTATCCTTTTTCCTAGCTTAGTCTCTTTGTATTCCTGATATTCTTATGCAACCATAATGTTCCATGTGTTGCTATACAAGACGACCTTATTCACTACCTAGGTTATGGTTGTGGTGCTGCTAACAATACGAGACTAAATTGTTAGAGATCGGATTGTCCAATTGTTGTTAGTTTTTTGTTTATACCTTTTAGTATTAGAAAGCACCTTCTTGTTTCTGGTAATCTTATAAAAGTGTCTTGTACTTTCCTGGTTGGAGAAATGATAGGAAAATAAATTTTCTTGTCAAATGAAAATGGCTGGTTTTTTCATGTTTCTAAAATATTGATCATGGGGACTTCATTTATCGTTTGTTAACTTGATGCTAAAATACCAAGTGAGGGTAGAGGTGATAGTCAGAGAAACCGATTGAAAATGAGAGATCTTTTTTAGTTGATTCATTTTCCATTAGTCTTTAAGATAAGGAAGTTTTAGTTAATGGTATGAACCGTAGTACTCTTTTTCACGAACTTCTCAATCTTGGGCAGTGCAGGTTCAATGTTTTGGGTTTGCATGAATTTGATAGTGATCGTAAAAGGATGTCGGTCATACTTGGGTGTCCAGACAAGACCGTGAAAGTTTTTGTGAAAGGCGCTGATACTACAATGCTTAGTGTGATTGATGAATCTGTGAACTCAAACATAATACGTGCGACCGAATCCCATCTTTATGCTTACTCCTCGGTCGGTTTGAGAACCCTTGTTGTTGGGATGCGGGAACTAAGTCCCGAGGAATTCGAGCAGTGGCACACGTCCTTTGAAACAGCAAGCACAGCTTTGATTGGTCGGGCTGCTATGCTTCGCAAGGTAGCTGCCAATGTAGAAAACAATCTCAGCATATTGGGTGCTTCTGGAATTGAAGATAAACTGCAAAAAGGGGTGCCCGAAGCCATAGAATCTCTCAGAACAGCTGGGATTAAAGTTTGGGTTTTGACGGGGGACAAGCAAGAAACTGCCATATCGATTGGTTACTCCTCGAAGCTCTTGACTTCCCAGATGACTCAAATTATAATTAACAGTAACTCAAAGGACTCATGTCGAAGGTGTCTACAAGATGCCACGGTCATGGCTGAGAAGCTCATGACTGTTTCTGGGGTTGCACGTGATACCGAAGGAATCTCAGGATCTCCGTCATCTGTGTTAGCCTTGATCGTTGATGGAACTAGTCTTGTTTATATTCTGGATAGCGACCTTGAAGAGCAGGTAATTGCTTCTTGGCATATAGATTAAATGTGAAGACTTGGTTGATACCTTATATTCTGATATAACCTTTTTTGTTTAAATTGCAGCTCTTTGATTTGGCTAGCAAATGTGTAGTAGTTCTATGTTGCCGTGTGGCGCCTTTACAAAAGGCCGGAGTTGTTGCACTGGTTAAAAATAGAACTGCTGACATGACACTGGCTATTGGCGATGGTAATTTCTTTGCTGTGATTTTGTTGGGATAATATCTGCAATGAATTATCTTCTTTGTTTGTTTGTTGTTGTTATTGGCTTTTTTTTTTTTTTTTAATATGTTTATGAGAGCTGAGCTTTCCGTATTAGAAAAGAGAGCACAAAGTCCTTAAGCGAAACAAGAACATTAAAGTGCAAGGAAAAAAAAAAGAAAAAAAAAAAACAGTTAAACACCATTAAATTATTTCAGCTAGAAATATCTAGGACAAAGGAAATTCTTCAACGTTTTTCAGTCTTGGTACTTGAACTAGCTAGAAACTTTATAATGAAATGCGTCAACAGGTGCAAATGATGTGGCAATGATCCAAATGGCTGATGTTGGAGTTGGCATCAGCGGTCAGGAGGGTCGGCAAGCTGTCATGGCATCAGATTTTGCAATGGGGCAGTTCAGATTCTTGGTACCTCTGTTGTTGGTCCATGGACATTGGAATTACCAACGAATGGGCTATGCTATACTATATAACTTTTACAGGAATGCAGTCTTCGTTTTTGTTTTATTTTGGTAAGTAATTTAATTCTTTTGTCTTTTATATGATAATACTTTTACACTGTGTCTGCTTATTATTGGGGTTTGTTTTTTACAAGGTGCTTTAAAAATGGATGTCTACATTGTTTCGACTCAAAGCTTTGTTTTTCTGTTCTGCTTTTTTGGTGGCGATAAACACCCATGTTATGTTATGCGTGATTGCAATTTCTTTTTATTTTCTCTGGTTTTGAATTAGGGAAATGCTTTTCACTTTGTCTGTTAGAATGGTTTTTGATTCACAACCAAACACAATTTTAATGAAAACATGATACATTGCCCGACACATTCTCTGCAGGTATGTTCTCTTTACATGTTTCACATTGACGACTGCAATCACTGAGTGGAGCAGTGTCTTGTATTCTGTACTCTATACTTCGCTACCAACAATCGTTGTTGGAATTCTTGACAAGGACCTAAGCAGAAGGACTCTTTTGAAGTATCCTCAGCTATACGGTGCTGGACATCGACATGAACGCTACAACTCGAAATTGTTTTGGCTAACGATGATGGACACTTTGTGGCAAAGTCTCGTTGTCTTCTTTATTCCTGTTTTTGCATACTGGGGAAGCACCCTTGATGCATCGAGTATTGGAGATCTCTGGACAATTGCAGTCGTTATTTTGGTTAATCTACACTTGGCCATGGATGTTATCCGGTGGACGTGGATTACTCATGCAGCCATATGGGGATCGATAATTGCAACCTTTGTTTGCGTCACTGCCATTGATTCTTTCCCATCACTAGTTGGTTACTGGTAAGACCTCTGATCCGATAATATAATGTTACTCATCGGTCTGATATGAACTTACATGCTATTGCACCGTAGAGAATAATCAAGTATCTTTATCATGGTAATCTCACAGCAACTAGCAGGCATGAATAATCTCTTGAATTATCTTGATTCATTCGATTTCCAAATACCCCATAATATGAGAAAAGCATAACCATACAAACCCAATTACACAATCCCGATTCTTTTTTTCTTTGTGCACTGTTCTTGTAAATTCTTGCATTTCCACTGATATTTGCAATTCCAACATTACAGGGCTATCTTTCATGTTGCAAAGACCGGGTTGTTTTGGCTATGTTTGCTTGCAATCGTTGTAGTCGCACTCCTTCCACGTTTTGTTGTAAAATTTCTTTATCAGTATTATCGTCCCGGCGATGTTCAGATTGCTAGAGAAGCAGAGAAGTATGGCAGTCCAAGAGGTTTAGGACTTGTACAAAAAGAAATGGATCCGATATTGAACCGTCCACAGAGATGACAAGCTGATTTTGTTCCTTGCTCGAAATCCACATTTTTTTTTCTTTTCTTTCTCCCCTCGTCCCTTTTTTACCAATAGTGTTTAATTCTTTGGGCCGCTCCAGAGTTCTCTTGGTCGCCGGATTTTCATTACTTAGCTATCCGAAGGATAGAGCTCGCGTCGCAGTATTAGGCTTGTACTTAACTTTTGTTGTATTATGCATAAATCATTTAATGTAAATTAGTTCAATATGATAAAAAAAAAAGTGATTCTATTACTCTTGTTCTACAAAGGAACCCTCCTGAGGTTAAAGCCTTAAAGGTAACAAATGATTGATGCTAGCAGATAGTCTTAGCTGGTTGATTTTGGTACCAAAGTATTCTGACTTTGTCATATCTGGCTACATTTTTTCTTGACAAAGACACAAGGAAAAGGGTAGAAAAAGGTTTCAAATTTCAATTAGTGATGTTGATATGTGACTCTGCTTATTGCTGTCTTTTCCAAATCACACGGTTTTTTTTTATTTTATTTATTTATTTATTTTTTACGTTGTTGAGTTAATGCTTGTGATTTCTGTGCATTTGTTTTTATTACCGAGGAAATAATTGAGAAATTTTGATGGAATGCAAAAAAAGTAATGTTTTGAAATTTACATAGGACGACATGAACATTGAATAGTCATATGCACTCAAAGTGAAGATAAAAGATGCGACTGTACAACATGGGATTCTCTCCTGTGAGAGAGAATTATATTATATACATATACATATAACTTTTGTAATTTGAAAAAAAAAAAAAAAGAAAATATAAAGGAGAATTTCAAAATAAAGTCATCTTTGATACCATTTAATAATCTATATCTCACGTGGTGTGTTTTTTTATTTTATTTTATATTTTATATTTATAGTGTACATTTTAGGGTATAAATTAAAAGTGCAATACACATGGGGCATAGATTATCATTGTGTTAAGAATAGAGTATTCCTCAAAATCCCCCAAATATAAATGTGATATTTAGTATAAATAAAAGTGATACTTTCTAGATTTTCTATTTTCCAATATTTTGCTTTTGACTTTTTCTTCGAAGAAACTAGAAGAAGCTCCAACTTCACTTAATCCTGGTTTGTGGCCTTAGGAAATACATTTATTGATATTAATTGTTTCTGTAACAATTTATTCATAAATAACTAAACTTCTAAACATTTATTTCTCATAATAACTTTTAAATATTATTTAGTGATTAAATTATTGTGGAAAACGACATTGTCACAGATAAACGACTCTAACATAGGGAAACGACAACATATATTTCTCATAATAACTTTCTAAACATTTATTTCTCATAATAACTTTCAAATATTAAAGTTGGTACTACTCTCCTGGAGAGCACTGTTTCGTACTTTCAAATATTAAAGTTGGTATGTCTAACACTACCCTCTTCGAAGAGCACTGTTTCGTGAAAAAGATAGAAGGCTACAAAACGACATAAAAGTTTCAAAACCAAATAAAACCTCAAAACGAGTATGAAACTCTAAACCTGGGAAAGCGACAGGAAAATGGAAAACAGCAAGCATACGTTAGAGAGAGAGAGAGAGAGAGTATTTTCGTAGAAACGACAGAAGAGTATGAAACGACATAAAATTGTAAAACGACAAAAACTGGATAATGTTTATTGAAAATGATATTGTAACAAAACGATCCTATATAGGGAATTCGACAGTTATGTGTTGGCGAAAATGTTTTTGAAAATCGAAGAAATTGTAAAAAACACCATAAATATGAAAACGACATGAAACTGTAATACCACAGAAAAATATAAAAGGGCATAAAAATATGAAACAAACTGTGGAATAAACCCTCCAACCTCTAACGTTAAGCGCCGTCTATGGTCACATTTATTAATAGAAACGAAATCGATCTGATTTTTCTAATATTGATAGTAATTCTTTCCTTAATTTGCAACGAAAAAAAAATTTAAAAAAAATCATAACAACACAAAATGTCAAAGGCTTTCCTTTAGCTGGGTTTGTTGTTTGCAATTGTTTTTTTTCTTCGGAGAATTTTAAAATAAAGTCATTCTTGATGCCACTTAATAATATATACTCAAAGTAGTGTGCTCCATTTGTTTTCACTCTATGTTTATAATAAAAATTTTAGGGTATAAATTAAAAGTGCAACACACATGGGGTATAGATTATCATTGTGCCAAGAATGAGGTATTTTTCAAAATCCCCCATTGTTCTTATCATAGCTCTAGGTTAATTTTGCTGAAGCAAAAGGAGGTTATTAATTAGGATTTTATGCATAATTATATCATGGGGCCTTCCATTGGCATCATTATTCCCTTTTTTTTTTCCTCTTCACACTCCTAATTTAATAAATAATAAATGTATATTTTATTTTTAATAACCACATGAGAAATTATATAAATATACACTATGTTGAGGTCACAGGTTCAAATCGTGTCGTGTGTCGTTCCTCTTATATGGAGGTATATATATATATAGTGTGATTGAGTTCATACTTAGTGGCCAAGGCTACTCTCTAGCTCGCACGTGCTCTTAAAATGGAGATAAAGATCTATGGTGAGGTTTAATATGTAATACATGTAACTGTTTAAAAAAAAGAGTTATAATTTGATTAAATGGATAAACAGCGCATTATTTTTATTTTGGAAAATATAATATGATCATTTGATATCGATTGATATATTGCTTACTCTTGTGTTTCAAATTCAACACATCCTGAGTGGATGAAATATTATTTCTTTTCTTTTTATTAGAAAATCTATAACAACTGTTACCTTTATTGATAAGAGGAGACGACTGATATAAGCAGCTTGTAACAACACATCCTAATTAGATTGGCACTGATGAGAAATTATTTCCTGCACCTAAAAAAAAATCATGTTTATAAGATAAGCTAATTGTGTTATGAGGTGGATTCAAAGAAAACTAATGAACAGCCAACCATATGCCGAATAAATTCTCGAGATCATTTCTTAAGAAACTAATTAAGTCATACCAATCGGATGCAAATGTGCTATCTCTTTGGGTTGTGCCCCTAATTAAATTGTGACAAATAAGCAAAACATAAAATAGAGTTGCAGATATTGAGGGTTTGCTTTTTAAGCTTTGCTTATTTGTCACAATTTGATTGAAGACACGGCAAGTGGGCACAAAGAGACATCACATTTGCTTCCATCGGATTGCGCCTTCTATGATTTTTTTTTTTTCACAACCATCCGATGTGTCTTGATTTAGATTATTGGATCAGCAATTAGTGATCTCTAGTTGAGTATATAGCTAACATTATATAGTAGTACCAAAATGGCATTGGCTAATTACAGTTACATGGATTCATCAAGGTTAAAGACTAGGCCTGATTATTATTTCCTCAGATATGATGGAATATGTTGGTTTTAATTAATTATTTGAGAATGTTGGTTTGATATGATTAGAGGTGTATTTGAGGGAAAACAATGAAGGTGTTGCTGTTATTGCGTGGTAAGGTGAAAAAAAAGTTAAGACAGTTTTTAGTAAAACGACATCATAATATAAAAACGACAGTAATATTGAAAATGACAATAATTGACAAAATCGATGAGAAAGGTGACGAACAGTTTGGAAAACAAAATAGAAATGACACTATTGTTCATAAACGACAGAGAAATAAATGGCAGTATTTTCATTATGCATAGGTGATAGGTGTGAATTGAGGATAAAACGAAGTGGACGATATGATGCGCTTTTAAGTTAAAAATGGAAAGGACAAATTTTAAGAAAAAAACGACAGTTTTTTTTATTATGAAAACGACTCAAAATATGAAAACGACAGTAGTTGTAGAAAACGACAATAATTGATAAAAATGACAAAAATTTAGAAAATAACATGCTTTTGTAAAGATAGAATTATATGATAGTATTTGATTAATTAGAATTATATGATAGTATTTGATTAATTAGAGTTGATTAGTTATGAATTGAGGGGAAAATAGGGTAGGTTGAAAAAAAGGCCAAAATTGAATTGATCTTTTAAAAAATAACACATGTTTTGAAAAAAAAAAAAGGTCATGTTCATTTGCAAGATATATGTCTGAACTCCATCTTTAATAATACTTAGATGGCTACTTTCTTACTAGTTGAGAACATTGACAATATATTTAAATCACCTAAAAAGTGCAGTCATTTCTTATAGATTCCCGGAAAAAAAAAATGAAGTAGGTGATGTGGTGCGTTGTTATGTCAAGAAACGACAACGTTTAGCAAAAAACGACAAACGTTCTGAAAAAAAAAATGACGTGGAAACATTAAAGGAGTGTAATTGAGGAAAAATTGAATGGTCCCTCTGCGACCCGACGGGGCCGCAGAATTTGAACTATATTTTGTTACTTTCCTGCCGCCACCGTATTCATACCTTATAAATATAAATGCAACTACCCATTTTATATACTTTCTTTTATTACTAATGGTGATGCCTTATAATTTTTTTTAGAGAATTATAAATTAAAGCCGGGTCAGTTAGGTAAATAGTCATTTTGGACTGTGTGTTTTCAAAAAATAGTCACAGTTTGAAAAAATTTAAAAACTAGTCATAACACATTATAAGAAATTTCTGACAATAACAAAATTATAGATAAAATGTGCTGTAAGAAATTTCTGACACGTGTTAGAAATTTCTGAAAGGATTAGTTTTTAAATTTTTTGAAACTATGGTTATTTTTTAAAATCATTTTGTAAACAGTGGCTTTTTTCTTAAAATTCCCATTAAAGTCATTATTAATGTCACTTAACAATATATGTCCAAAGTGATGTGCTCTCTTTGTTTGTTTCAACTTTATGTTTATAGTGTAAATTTTAGGGTATAAATTAAAAGTGTAATACACATGAGATATAGATTATCATTGTACTAAAAGTGGGCATTCCTTATTTTTTTTAAGGAAGTTGCAGAAATTGCTCAAAATTAAGTGGATTTATTTTTTTGAAATAAAACATATTTGAAAATATTAAAAAAATAACACTTGTCAAAATTTTTATAACAAAAGTTGTTACTTATGCATACTAGTTTGATCAAATTTAAGACAAGTGATAATTTTGGACCAAATTTAATAGCTGACAAATTATTAACAGTTATAAAAAATACATAGACGAAATTAGAATTTTGGTAAAACTGATGGGGAATTATTTAAAAATTTTCCCTACTTTTGGATCTATGGGCGTAGATGAGATGTATTGGTGTAATCCACGTATCTTCCGTTGAGAAAGGATAAGATAAATAATTCAGTAGTGAGAGATAGAGTAGACCATCCAAGTCTCACTTTTTTTAAAAGCGTGGGCTAAGTTTGTAGCAAAATTGCATACTCTAATCCCTTTCCCTAGCTAGCTTGCTAAGCCTATAAATAGACACAAATCCATTGAATTTCTTCACAGCCTACTCAAGACAATCTTCATTGATCGCAATTCTTTCTTTTGCAAAAATCCATAGTGTATATATATATTTTATATGAAAATGGTTTCTAATAAGACTTTGTTTATGGTGATCAGTCTTTTGTTTGCAATCGTTCTTCTCATCTCTTCGTCGATGTGGTGGCTAGAAACTTTGTTGAAGAAAAAAGAGGTTCACTTCTTTATTTTTACCTTTTTTCCATCTCTCTCCCGCACTAAGACGCACACTCTTTTTCGTTTCTTGTTTTTATTATTTTGGCTTTGTTTTCTTGTTTTTATCATATTCTCTTTATATTTTATTTATTTTCCTATTTTAACGGGTCTATTTTGTGTTTTCCAAATCGATTATTAACTTATACAGATTGAGGGCATAAAAAGTAAAAACACAACATCTTGAAGCTAAAAAAAAATTAATCTTTGATTAATGAAAATATATTTTGATTATTTCTTTTCAAACATCATCGAAAAATTAATTATTTGTTTAATATCACTTTTCTAAAATCTTTGTATTTATTTTCTATTCTCTTATATATGCCAAAAAAAAAAAATAATAAATAAAAAAAACTAAAAAAGGATGTTTCTGTTCTGATACTAGAGCTCCTTTGTGACTGACTATTTTCTAAATCTCTTTTAGTTATTACTTTCCTTTCAATTGTTTACTCCAATTTTTGAAAAAAGTAAAGCAAAAAATTCGTATTTAAAAGCATTGTTATCTATAATAATTTGGTGTGTTCAAAGAGAAGAAAAAAATTGTTTTATACTAGATTACAAATGATTTAAAGAGCTTTTTTTTTATTTTTTTTATTTTTTACCGCCAAATTACTGACAGGTGATTAAAGTTTAAAGGAGAAGTATGAATCAAATTACCTTTATAGCTCTAGCTAGCAATCAATCCATAAAAATAAACCTAAAGAAAAATAATAAAATAATCCCATATGCTATAAAAAAAAAAGTTTTCAAGATGTCATGTTTAAATATTGAGTTTGTAAAATGTTATAGCAATTAAGTTTTTTATGAATGGCACATGTATTTTTTTTTAACACATATTGTGCCCCACTAGTCAATATTCTAACTACAGTTTTTCAATGTAAAATACACATAAATACAACATTATTATGCCTTGCAGTGGATGCTACCTACCACGGCGGCTATGGTGGCGGTTACGGCGGCGGGCTAGGCAGTCAAAAAGCCGGTTGCCCGCGCTCCTTTTGTTGCCGGTGGTCTAGAGATGGATCAGTATGCGTAAGATGCTGTCTATGAAGTTGTAATTGATCATGCCTAATGAAGAAATATAATTAGGCCGTTCTTAGTGTTTTGGCTCATAAATAAAATAAAAGTTTGGGTCGAAAAAATAAGCGCTTCGTATGTGATATGTATGCTTGATCTTTCATGTATGCTTGATCATGTAGAACAATGTGTAACGACTCAACTCGGGGTCTTAATTGAAACTCCACCAGCAAGAAATATAATAGAACAAATCGTTCTAAAACTTCTATCTGAAGTTAATTTAGAGATTTTTTATTTTTTATTTTTATTTTTATTTTTTATAAGAAACTTCAACAGAATACTTCACTATTATAATATACATATAACAGAATGAACATAATATGGCAAACAACCTACTCAGAAATTGTGCTTAAAATAATAGATTTCAAGATGCAAAAAACTTTCATAACTTTTTGACTTATCAAAATTTTAACCGAAATCCATACAATTCACTTTAAGGTTGGGCCCATGTATATATACTTACGATCTTCGCGTCGTTGTCACCTAGCTCTCAAGCTTTCCTTTTAGCTTATCTGCAACATGCGAATGCAATGATCAACTAAAAGCTCGGTATACAAATACTTAAGTTACTCTACAAGAGAGAGTACTTCAATACATTTTTTTTAGTTTCTTATAAGACTCATGGTGCGCATACATCTGTATAAATTTCTTCTTTATCCTCTTCGGCTACTTAGGCCGCTCTAAAAAGCTATACATTCATATTTCACTGAGATAAGGCTTTTCTTTAAGTTGTCTCAAAGTTTCATCGCTAGGAGACTCATATATATTTTTTCAGACACGTCTAATTAGGCCGTCTTTAACACTTCATGCTTCATCAAATAAAACATATATATTATTTGACTTTCAGGCCTTTCTGGCCATTGGGACTCCCAATCACAATATGAAAAAGGATTTTCACATCTGCCTTTTTCTATGCCCTTCGGGTTGTTTCGAAACTTCATGTAACTCACTACTCGGGAATACTTTTCAAACTTTATTAACCCTCTAAGGAGTCACTCCGAAAACTCAGAGTTCCATCGGACATTTAGAAACTCGAAGTTTGTTCTGAGGCAAAGTTATTTCATTCTTCAAGGCCTCTCTTGGGCCATCTCGAGATTCATTGATTAGGTTCTTCTAGCCTTTATAGACTCGCTCTTGTGTCATTTCTAAATTTTATTAGACATCTTGATGCTCGGAGTTTCTTCAAATGAAAATTTCTTTCAAGTCATTTTGGCCCTCTTGGCTATCTCGTCACCCTTGTCAAGATAATGGGAGGAGTTTTCTTCTTATCTTTGAAGCCCTTCGAGTAATTCCAAGTCTTCATTTAATATCTTTCAGAAAATTTTCGCATTACGCCTTCGCATCACAATGCAGTGATTAATGGAATCATGGCCTCGAACCCATGGACAAATAAACAAGTAATAATATTATATCTATACCCAATCAAGCAGATATTTACAAATTTAATTTTGATCTTAGGATTTTTACAAAATTATATTTTAGTACTTTAAATTACTGAAATGGGTATGGATGTCCATGTGTTGAGCAGATACCCAAATTAAAACCCAGGTTGGTATTAATTTAAATATGAAAATTAAAATTATAAATATAATTCCTATTATCTTGTGGGGGTGTATCATGCATCAGAAGGGAAATAAAATTTTTGTAATGGAAGATCTTAATAATAATATAAATTTAAAGTTCAAAATTTGAGCAGATTATAACTCTAATAGTATTTTGGTACGTATGATGAACTGATAATTTCGGAATTTGCATGGTGTTGGGTCAAATTTTCGTAAAGCCTAATGAACTATAAAAGACTCAGCCCGACGGAGACCCACTAGTTAAACCTACATGGCTGTCAATATCTCTACCCGGCCGGCCGGCAACATCTCTACCCGGCCGGCCGGCAACACCTCTACCCGGCAGGCCGGCAACACCTCTACCCGGCAGGCCGGCAACACCTCTACCCGGCAGGCCGACAACACCTCTACCCGGCCGGCCGGCAACACCTCTACCCGGCCGGCCGGCATACCGCCGGTTATACTTTACCCAGCCGGCCGGCGACCCAATTTTGTCACAAAACTATAGCATATTGCATATCACTGGAAAGATCTTCGAAAGAGCTTTCCAAGGATGTATCATACGCATCATTCCGACGAGTAACGAAGAAGTTACGAGCATTCAAAGATTGACGCGCAGCAGAAGGCCGGACGACAAGGCGTCTACCCGGCCAACCGGCGATAAAGCTACCCAGCCGGCCGTCAAGCTGTCTACGCGGCCGGCCGGCGAACCGTCCACTTAAAACCAGTTGCTTAACTACTACTACCACGATTGGCAGTTACAACTGAGAGACCTATCAAAGCGGAAAAGCAAAAAGAATATGGCGGTTAATCACTAACCTACGAACTCTAAAAACCGCCCATGACCAAACACAAAGAATGGGCTCCGGAAAAGAAGGAGAAGTGGGAGAAAACCGACCACCTCCGAATATCTATAAATATTCAAATCCAACTCCGGACAAGGACACGTGAAAATATACACCAAAAAAGGTACGAAAACCTCAAACTCTCTGTGCCGGAGACATCCATCTCCGGCACCTCCTTTTTACCTCTAAACAGAACTACGGTGGCTTGATTCCCCTCAAGGGATACGTAGGCAGCCCGGTCCCGGGTACAGTCACAAATCCAAATTACACATGTTTTGTCCACAGATTCAAGATACATCACCATCATCATCATTCAAGACTTTCTCCGACCCGTGGTTCAACGCAAGCCCGTTCAAGGTACGCGGCCACGTGTCCCGTTTCAGTTGGTGACGAAAAAATGCACCAACATTTTGGCGCTAGAAGGAGGGCCCTTGTAGAGTTACGACTACATACCCTCAAACCAGCATACATCGGAAGAACACTTCAAAAAGAGCCATGATAATCAGCCGGAGCAAGAACAAGACAGGTTCTAAACGGCAAGACAAGACGACGTAGCGAATCAACAAACCTAAACATCGGCACCCTACTGGCCGGCACCCTGTCGGCTCATGTGCTCGACACCCCACCGGCTTGACTGGCTGGCACCCTATCATCGTCGCTGCTGATCTCCTCACCAACGGCCACAACCACTCCAACACCATATCGTCGTTGCCATCTACCGTACTCGCGGTACCGCTACCAGCACCTAACCTGAGTGGCCAACCACGCCCATACCGAAGCCTTTTACCTGCACAGTCAGTGTTCCCGCCGCCACCGATGGAAGGCGCAAGCCGCCCTCGCTGAAAGGCGCAAGCCGTCCCCAAAGAAAGGCGCACGCCACCGCTGATGCAAGGTGCACGCCGCCCCCGATGGAAAGCGCACGCTACTCCCACTGAAAGGCACAAGCCGCCCACAAAGAAGGCACACGCCGCCCCCGATGGAAAGCGCAAGCCGCCCACGAAGAAGGCGCACACTGCCCCCGAAGAAAGACGCACGCCGCCTCTGCTGAAAGGCGCACGTCGCTCCCAATGCAAGGCAAAACAACCACGAGTTGATCTCCACCGCCAATTGCCACGGCAGTGCTCACACAAAAGCCGCCACCTGTAGGTGCAACATCGAGCATTTAGTGCCGTCCTACGTCGCCTGGCGAGAAGTCCACCCGGCCGGCCGAGAAGCCTACCCGGCCGGCCGGCGACCACCCTGCCCGGCCGGCCGGCAACCAGCCTACCCGTCCGGCCGGCAACCACTCTACGCGGCCAACCGGCGACAATCCTGCTCGTCCAGCCGGCGACCAGCCTGCCCGGCCGGTCGGCGACCAGCCTGCCCGGTCGGCCGGCGACCACCCTGCCCGGTCGGCCGGCGACCAGCCTACCCGGCCGGCCGGCGAGCACCCCATCCGGCCGGCCGACGATCCTACTCTGCCATCCCGGCAACCCGCCAGTCCTATTTTTGCCAGTCCTGAAAAAAGAATCAATGTCGTATCTGACAAACTAAAAAGACGAGCTCTATGTTTGACCTTAGACGTTATCAAGACAACATCAATGTTAGAGAAAGGCACCTCAAACAAACAAATAAACAACTTAGATGAGAAGCGTACTCAAGCAACAAATCAAACCGACTTCGCTGAGCTAGTCAAACCGTCATATTACTAATCAACCAAGCCAGCCTCACCAGTCAAGCCAAGCTCCGGTAGACTGCAAACGAAATAAAGTTCGGTGAACTTGGTACATCCCAAGCTTCGAACCATGCGAAGAATAGACCGGCGAACTTGGCATCGCTAAGCTCCGGCCCATCACAAATAAAGTTCGGCGAACTTAGAACCCCTAAGCTCCGAACCAAAAAAAAAAAACCGGCGAACTTGATACCTCCAAGCTTCGGCTCACCAAAAAACAAGGTTCGGCGAACTTGGTAGATTCCAAGCTCCGAACCATCTAAAGGCGACGATCGGCGAACTTGGTACCCCCAAGCTCCGACACGCCACAAACGAAATTCGACAAACTTAGAACCCCTAAGCCCCGAAAGGAAAAGACCGGCGAACTTGGTACTGCCAAGCTCCGGCTCACCAAAAAACAAAGTTCAGCGAACTTGGTAGATTCCAAGCTCCGAACCATCCGAAGGCGTTCAACAGGCTTGACACCGTCAAGTTCCGGCCCACAACAACAACAACTAAACTCCATCAACCATCGTCAATTCGATATAAAACATGAGGTTCAACGGACTTCGCCAAGCTTCGGCCCACCAATCCAAAGATGAGGTTCAACGGACTTCGCCAAGCTTCGGCCCACCAAAAATACGAGGATCGGTGAATTTGTCATAACCAAGCGTCGGCTCATTAAGTTTCAGCGAACTTAGTAAAGCCAAGCTTCAAACAACCAGAGGTGAAAATCAACGAACTGGGCGTCACCAAGACTCAACTCAACTAGCAAATCAACAAAGCACGACAAACTCAGTAAAGGCACCAACTTTCAACGGCATAGTACCACAAGACGACAAATGAGAATATCTTTTATGAAAGACTCAACGAAGTTCTGCAAACAGAGATAAAAGAAGGAAAACCTTTTAGTTTCCTTAGTGCGACAAGCGCCACACGGAAACTGGGGGGCTAATGTTGGGTCAAATTTTCGTAAGGCCCAATGAACCATAAAAGACTCAGCCCGACGGAGACCCACTAGTTAAACCTACATGGCCGTCAATATCTCTACCCGGCCGGCCGGCAATATCTCTACCCGGCCGGCCGGCAACACCTCTACCCGGCAGGCCGGCAACACCTTTACCCGGCCGGCCGGCAATACCTCTACCCGGCCGGCCGGCATACCGCCGGTCATACTTTACCCAGCCGGCCGGCGACCCAATTTTGTCACAAAACTATAGCATATTGTATATCACTGGAAAGATCTTCGAAAGAGCTTTCCAACGATGTATCATACGCATCATTCCGACGAGTAACGAAGAAGTTACGAGCATTCAAAGATTGACGCGCAGCAGAAGGCCGGACGACAAGGCGTCTACCCGGCCAACCGGCGATAAAGCTACCCAGCCGGCCGTCAAGCTGTCTACGCGGCCGGCCGGCGAACCGTCCACTTAAAACCAGTTGCTTAACTACTACTACCACGATTGGCAGTTACAACTGAGAGACCTATCAAAGCGGAAAAGCAAAAAGAATATGGCGGTTAATCACTAACCTACGAACTCTAAAAACCTCCCATGACCAAACACTAAGAATGGGCTCCGGAAAAGAAGGAGAAATGGGAGAAAACCGACCACCTCCGAATATCTATAAATATTCAAATCCAACTCCGGACAAGGACACGCGAAAATATACACCAAAAAAGGTACGAAAACCTCAAACTCTCTGTGCCGGAGACATCCATCTCCGGCACCTCCTTTTTACCTCTAAACAGAACTACGGTGGCTTGATTCCCCTCAAGGGATACGTAGGCAGCCCGGTCCCGGGTACAGTCACAAATCCAAATTACACATGTTTTGTCCACAGATTCAAGATACATCACCATCATCATCATTCAAGACTTTCTCCGACCCGTGGTTCAACGCAAGCCCGTTCAAGGTACGCGGCCACGTGTCCCGTTTCAGTTGGTGACGAAAAAATGCACCAACACATGGTTTTGAAAGTAAAATAGACATTTCTCAGGCAATATAATATTTTTGATATGAGGTGTGAGATTATTATTTTTTGTTTACGAAAAATGTATTGATTTTTTGATTTATTTTTTAGGGTTCGAATCATTATTATTCTTATTATTATTTAATGAATTTTGCTATTAGTGAGATTGTATTTTGGAGGTTTCAAGTATTGTCTTTACAATATCATATTTCTTAGTAAAAATTATATTTCCTTAAGGTGAATATAATATTATTCATTTTTTCTTTAAATATTATATTATGTTTACAATAATGCACATAATTTTGATTTTGAACGGATTTTGTTTAAAATTATAGGCCCTCTTGTCTAAATCTGTTTATTGGTCTTGATTTTTATTTTGTTTCAACATCTGTTTAATTAGAAGATGTCAAAATGCCTGGAAATATTTTATTATTGGGATAATACAAAATGTTCCATAAGAGAGTTAGAGTTTTTTATTTTTATTTTTATTTTTTGTATTTGATGAGAGAATCAAATTCATAGACGTTAAGCCGTATTGTCTAAAATATTTGAATCCCTAATGGCAAGGCGGATTACATACAAATATTGAATTCGTTGTGTAGTATAGCTAATTCTAGATATATATATTATTTATTTTGAAAAAATCTAAAGTTGTAGAATATTTAATTCGCCAACTTAAAAATACACAAATAGAGGATATTTTTATTGTTTATTCCCATAATTTGTTTTATCTATCCCTACAATTGAGGACTTTGAAAAAATTTGGTCAAATCAATGATTATTCAGCATTGAAAAAAGAAATGTCATTAATTAGTAATCTTTATAATTCATTATCAGTGATTCGGGTGTTAGGGGCGTAATAGGTCTAAAAGAAATGGTGGTTCTATCGACACACTCCTTTTGCCTCTTTAAACACCCCTTAAAATTAAAATTTATTGTTACTAAAATGACCTTATTTAAATTGACAAAAAAAGACAATTAGACTTAACATAAATGAGTGAAAAAGTAAGAAACACACAAACGTGTTGCCTCCAAACCTTTTATATATATATTGTTTTATAAACTTTTTTTTTAAAACAATAAAATTCTATAATTATTTCCGTTTTTACATTCTTTTTTATGTAATATTTTTTTTAATACTTTTATTTGTTGAAGAAGCCTCTACGTTGGTTTATATATATATATATATATATATATATATATAAATCTTTATGAGTTTATACTCAAAATATAATCACGTAAAAGAAAAAAAATATTGTTAAATTTTATAAAATAAATACAAGAGTTAGTATCCTCAATTTAAAAATTTTAATTTGTTTATATTAGAAAAAAACATATATTGCACTATATAACATAATCCATTTTATATGATAATTATTCATAAAATAGAATTTGAAGAGTTTATTCATATTTTTGGCTAAATATCAAATCCTCTTACCAAGGTGATAAACACTCACCAATGATAATATGACACATGAGTTTGTGTTAAAAAAATTGGTAAAAATATTAGTATGTGTAGCATTGCTAAAAAATAAAAGAAGAAGAAAAGAAGTAGAGATTGTAGAACAAATAATTTGATTAATAAGAAAAGTTATTTTAAAATATAATAGTTTTGATAAATTGATGGATTTATGGGCATTTTTGGAATTTATAAGGGTGTGCAATAAGTAATTTATTAATTTTAAAATTAAATAAAGTATGTATTTAAAAAAAAAGTATAAAGAGTTAAAATAGGTGTGTCAATATAACCACTCTAAAAGTGTCACGTAGGCACAATGAATGTGTCGATTAAGGATATAGCATATTTTAAAATCATCTTTCAAACAATTAGCCCATGAATCTAACCATTAGCAAAATAGTCATCAACAAAATCCAAACCGACCAAAATACCCCTCTAAAAACCTTGAATCATGCTAACATTTCATTTGAAAAATTCCAAAATCTGAAACTCACAATCCTCGACAAGATCGCTCTGAAAATCCCACAATCGCATTTTCTTTTCTTCTTCTTCGTCATCTCTTTCACAATCTCTCTCCCTCTCTCTCTTCCCTCTCTCCGTTCATTCTCTCTCCTGTGCTTCAAATTTCTGCAAAAATTGTCCTTAATATCTTTATTGATCCATATCTCGCAGCGTGGACGGGAACGATATCGAGATTTTCCTTATTTAACCTATTTTTTATTTGCGTATAGCCTCGACGACGACGGTGACGGCGAGTCACGTCTCACAATCCTTCTGTCAAATAGAACTTCTTCAAGGTAATATATATATATATATATATATATATATATATTTGGATGACGAGGGAATTTTAAAAACCAGAGGCTTTTTGTGACTCAAGTCACAATATTTGTTTGAGTTGCGTCTGATTAGAAATTTTCCTACTAAATATGTCGTTTACATTATGTTTACTGTCGTTTTTCTGTTTGATGTCGTTTTCTAGTTTACCGTCCTTTTTTCAGTTTGATGTCGTTTTTTAAGTTTACTGTCGTTTTTCAGAAATAGTCATTATCTCACTTTATTGTCGTTTTTCTGTTTTGTGTCGTTTTTGAAAACATTGTCGTTTTCTAGATTATTGTCGTTTTCTATATAATAGCCATTTTCAGATTATTGTCGTTTTGCCTTATTAACTTTCCTTACTATACAAAGTTCAACATACAAGCACCATTATACTAACAAATTATTAACAAATAATAACAACAATACCAACAAACTAACAAATAACACCATGAACTTTACAGTTCACAATATGAATATATATATATATATATATATATATATAAAACAAATTAATAATTATTGTACAATCACAACATTTAATTTACTAATATAACATAAATTTTCATAACATATTCACTAAAATTTCATTAATCAACAATAATATTTTTAACAACGTGTTCAAATCCCTAAACTATATTTTAATTACTAACAATAACAACAAATTCACAATCCCTAAACTAAATTTTATAAATTTCACAATATTAATACCAAATTTTACAAATAAGAAGTAAAAAAATTTGAAAAATAAAATGGCAAACCTTTCAAATATTGCTGGGGTTTAGCAATATAAATCTGCACAAAAAAAAAAAAAAAAACTCATTAAATAGTTGGACAAATTAAAGTCCAAAAACATAAACAAAAGCAAAAAAAAAAAAAAAACTGTGATTTGAAAGAAAAAGAGGAGCAAATGAGGTTAGAGAACAAAAAGAAAAAAAAAACTGAGAAAACCAAGAACGCCAGCGGACGACCTGTGACCGACATAGACGGCAACGGCAGACTTTTGTTGGAGTTTGGGCGGAGAAAGAGAGAATAATAGAGAAAGAGAGGAAGAGAGAAAATGGAAAGAAGAAACACAGTGGGGTTTTACATAATATTATTGACGACCACAAAAGTGATCATCAATAATAAAGCAACTTTTGCAACCTGTAGCATTTTTTCCGACAATAATGCTATATAATATTAATAATGGCGATTACTTTGTGGTCGCCGATAATTTTTAAAAATATTGTCAATAATATTAGTGATTAGGGGTGTACATTAACCCGAGCAACCCGAAGACCCAACCCAACCCAATCCGAAAATACGGGTTCAAAAGCGAAAAATTTTCATTGCGGGTTCATTTAGTTTGAACCAATGAATGACGGGTTGGGTTGAAATTCTAAACTTTCGGACCCGAGCAACCCAACCCAACCCAAACTTTTAAAATATTTATCTAAAATTTATATATGTTAATATAATATGAAAAATATGAAGACATTAATCTTTTTCTTAAAAGTTGTGCTTAAAAAACATCTTTATTTGATTGATATAACTACTTATGTATCGACTCACTCTTCATTTTTTAAACCATTTTCTTTTTTTTTTTACTAAAATCGCGCATCATCTCATTTTGTATTTCCTATATATGTCAATAGGTTGTCTTTTCATCAATTTTTATATTCTCTATTTGATTATAAAGATGTATATATAATTTTCTAATTAATTATTGTTAGACTATACATTTCATCAATTTATGAGAATTTTTTCGAGAATCTAATATAAGCTAAGCATTGTTCAAACATATGAAAAATGAATTAAAATTAGGGGGGCTTCTATTGCCACCCCCATTTCTACTCTCCACACCCCCTAAATAAAAATTAATTTTTTTTATATTTTTAATCATTTATTTGTATTTGTGTTGTTTTAAAAATACCTTTAAAAGTATAAAAATATAGTTTCTTAATAACGGTTAATCTTTTCTTATTGTGATTTTATTTTTTTGAGATGCAATTTTCTTTTTTTTATTATCATTTGAGTATGAACCTCGTTGTAGTGCACACCCTCTTTCTCCAAAACCAAACTTGCAGAGCCGCACACACCATTTTTTCAAAAATAATTTTTAATTTTCAATTTTCGTTGGTGTGTATAAAAAATGGTGTGTGCGGCTCTGCAAGTTTGGTTTTGAAAAAAGAGGGTGTGCACGACAACGAGGTTCATACTCAAATGATAATAAAAAAGAAAACTGTATCCTAAAAAATAGGATCATAATAAAGAATGGTTAACAGAAACTAAATTTTTATACTTTTAAAGGAATTTTTGAAATAACACAAATACAAATAAATAATTAAAATATTAAAAAAATTTAATTTTTATTTAGGGGTGTGAAGAGCAAAAATAGGGGTGGCAATAGAAGCCCCCTTAAAATTATTAGTACCAACCCGACAACCCAACTCAATCTAACCCAACCCATTCTAGTTTTTATTCGGACGGGTTGTCATTATTATTTCTTTATCATGGGTCGTAAAATCTTCAACCCAAAGTCTTTGGGTTGGGTTATAATTATTTTAAACCCAGCCCAACCCAACCCAACACACGTATACCCTTATTAGTGACCACAAAGTGGTCGCTGATTTTTTCATATACAAAAAAAATACCGAAAGTTTCCCGCATCTAATATCGGCAAAAGTAATATCATGTATGTTAAAACTGAGGGGTAGCGCACACCATTTCCTATATGCGACCGCGAAGCAGTTGTTTATGTTGGATTTCGACTACCGCAGAATGTGGTTGCCGAAAGATCTAATTATTGTAGAGTATGAAATTACGTGTAATTATTAAAAAAAAAAAACTGATTTTCTTACTTACAATATAGAAGTTAGATTTCCTGTTTTAACACTGTCGTCTACTCGGCAACAAAAGAAATTTCGAAAATATAGCAAAATTACATCCTAACTAAAGAAATACACACTAGTTCAAAGTCGATAGACTCTAAATAAGGATAATTAACGTCTACAATTAAAAGACAGCCACACCTTTATTGGAGAATGGATAAGATCAAATAATTAAATAGTGAAATAGACCCCTCAACCCCCAATTTAAGTGTTCTTACTAGCAAATTGCAATATCCCAAATTCTTATCCGTGAACCAATAAATAGACACAAATCAATCTAATGTCTTCACACCTAACTCGAAACAATCTTCGTTGGCAGTATTTCCTTCTTTTTCAAAGCAAAAAAAAAAAAGAAAGAAAAGAAATAAAAAAATACCCTTAGCAATACAAAATGGGTTCTAAGACTGGTGTTTTAGTGAGTATTTTGTTTGCCATAATTCTTCTGGTCTCTTCAGATGTGATGGCTAGAGACCTTGTTGTTGACTCTACTGAAGAAATAAGAGGTCACTATTCTATGATTCTATCTTATCTATACTATCTTCTTAATTATATTTTATCTTACAATATTAAAAGAACGAACAATTTCTGAGAACTTCAACAAAAGATGCTACCCCGGCGTTTTGGTTAAAAGGAGAGCACATACACGTTATTTTTTCTCTTTCTATTAATTTCAGTTTTTTTTTTCTTAAGCATTAATGCAGTTTTATTTTCTTTTCTCTCTTGTCCACTTTATTTTTTTTTCTTTTCTTTTCTTTCTCTCTCTTGTCCTCTTTAATTGAAGGTTCGAATAAGTTTGAGAAATTAACAAAACGGTCGTTAGTTTTCTTGTAGACGTTTCCCGGGTTTTAGTTGAAAGGAGTGCACATGCAATTTTTTTTTCTTTTTTCTTTTTAGTTTCAAGTTTTTTTTTTTTAACATACACTTTTATGATTATTCTTTATTGTCCCCTTTATTTTATTTTATTTATTATTCTCGCCCACACTTTTCTTTAAAAAAATTTCAATAAATTCAGTGATGAAGCCAGGAATTTGCTTGAGTGGGGATAAATAAAAAAATAAAAAATAAAAAATTTTGCATTAAATCAAATTAATAGAATGATTAAAAAGTTCCATTAAATCTGAATTTTAGAAACTTTAAATTTTAGTGAGGATAAAAGAAAAAAGTTAACTTAAAATAAAAGAGCAAAACCTAATTTTTCAAAAGTTAAGTGAGGCGTGGCCCCAACTACTTGCACTCGTGGGCCCCCGCCATTGCACTTCAATTTTTAATATAAATATGGTTAAATATATTAATTTTTTAATATAAACTTACGTATTATATTATATATGATGAGTGTTTATTTATATTTATATTTATATTTAATCAATCATGAGGCTTCACTTGCAATATAAGTTGATATGTCTAGTATTGTGACTCTGTAATATGACTTGAACGGCTATTTGTAAAACAAGAAATAATAATGAAAACGGGAATGATATTGAAAGCTTAAACATCACAATTAAGCTCATTAATCTCTTTAGGAACTTGGATCCTTCATTATTATTATTATTATTATTTTTCTAAATTCGAAATAAAACATGGCTGATATGATTTATTGGGAGGACAAAGGAGAGGATAAGATATGGGGATAGAGGAACCGTTTCTCATTTTACGCCTAACACTACATAAAATGCAGACCATGCATGACTTTTTAAAGATCTATATACAAAGTTCATTATAATTAATGTGGCAATTATCAACATTACGCATTGAGTAATATGCCATAAACCCTAAAATATTACACTACGTTGCGTTGGAATATATATTGTGAGATGATCTGAACACCTTCAACGTAACACACACATATCATGTGCCTTGCATGCAGTGGATCCCATTGTTCGTGTTGCTAAGTACCAAGGCGGCGGCTTGGCCGGCGGTGGTTACGGCGGCGTCGGACAGTGTCGCTTTTGTTGCCAGTGGAGAGGTGGACTATGCATAAGGTGTTGTCTTGCAAATGAAATCATGATCATTTAAAATTCAAAAAAAAAAAAAAAGCATGTTCAATATTTAAGTAAATAATTAGGCCGTGCATATATAGACGGCCATAATGTTTGGACACTGCTACATATGGCCTACGTATAAATTAATAGAAGTTTGGGATGGAGATATATTAATAACCGTTTTCTATATGTTTATGTACTACTGGACTCCCGTTGGTTTATGAAATTCACAATCTAAAGTGAATAGAAGTGTTTTTTTTTTCCCGAAAATATTGGAGCGATGAAATATCCCTCCATTATTTATTGCAGTACCATCAATAAAATTACTTTTTTTTTTGTTTGTTTATAAAACATTAAGCTATATAAAAGTCACCGGCAAATATTGAAACGCATATTGATGGAAATTCAGGAGAAACAGAAATCATTAAAACGAATAAAACCTCAAGATTTAAGTAAAACCTTATGTCATTTTTTTATAAATAAAAGTATGGAGAGATTAAGAACGCATCTCAACAAATTTGACACACCTTATGCCATCTTCAAGACCTTATATCATCTTCAAGACTTGAATGCCATCATTGGCGGTTGCTTCTACATAATTAATTTTTATGACCTGAAACTTCTAATAATGTACACCACTTGAACACACCGCCATAGCTTCAGTTTAAGGCCTTGTCTACCGGCCCAAATTTGGCGCTTTGCAATCAGGTCACCGTGTCGGACGCATCCCAGCAGTTCTCCTACCTGCACGCTCAACAAGTAGATGTAAACGATGGTCGGCGAGGACGATAGTTTGAACCCATCTCGGAAAAATGGTACTTCTGGACAATATCATTTGAAAACCGTCATCTCAAGAGAGAAGTTGCAGTCCATAGCATTTTTTTGGTAGCAAATTCAACCAAATTATCCTTTTGTTTAATAAATGTGAAAGACAAGAAGGGGTAAGATACTAATTTGATAATAAAAAAATAGTATGACTTACAATAATAACATGAATAACAAACTTGGACTTCAAAATAGCATTATTGATCAGTCAATTTTTCTCAACTCAACAAAATCATTGACGAGAAAGGTTAAAGCCCAATTTTTTTTTCTCTCGGCTCGAGCAGTTTAATTCATTAGTTTAATATTGTGATGATGAGTTAAATTTCTTAAGCCGTGGAAACTTTTTTTTTTTTTTTTTTGACGAAGATGCTCTATGGTTTTCCTCAATAATATTGGATTTGGCGTTAGTGGAGCCGTCGGAGGGGATCAACCTGATTGATAAATTTCTTACAACTCAGGTGTGTGTCAACCTCGTTAAGATGCATTATTAACGTTAAGTTCTCATTTCTCAATTTATGAAAAAAAAAAAGAGAATCTTTAGATTTTGGGTTTTAATTATTTAATAGTTTAAAAAATAAACTTAAGGGTAATAAAGACTTTTATGAGTTTATTTTTACTGAATTTTGGTCAAATATAGAACTTGCTTTTTCATCACAAATTCACGATGTAAATGTTAAATTACTCTATATATATAGTAATTTTTTTTATATACATATATACATATACTTAAAATTAAAAAAAAAAAAACAGGCTTAGGGATGAGTTAATACGTACCTAAATTATTTTTTATTCCATATGTTCTGAATATTCGGACTTAAACATACTAATTGCAATAGCTGTAAATATTAGTTAACCGCTAAAATATTAGCTATTAGAATTATCATTATATGGTAATTATGGTATAAATGTTTAATATATATTAATATATATATATATATATATATAATTGTCTAACTGGTAAATGAACATTCAATCCATTGATCAGGTTGCATGTGAAGACGACAGGCATGCATCAACGAGTTATCGATTGGGACTGGGAGAAGATTGATTGGCATATTTATGATTATATGGTTTATTTTAATGAATTATTTTTCACGTCAAATGTAGTTTCCCCTGAACCCGAAGCGGTCGACCGGTTCTTTGGCAAAAGTTCACTAAACAACATTTAATTCTCCCGGACCACCCATACATGATTCCGCACAACTAAGGATCATGTTCAAACACTATGATTATTGAAATTCAGATCTTCCGTCTCCTTTTTATTTATCTCATATTTGTCCCTCCAATAAGATTTTGACACGTAAGCAAAAGTAGTTACTACAATATAAATTTATGTAAAGTGATTGAGAAATTTAAGTGTTTTTGCTTACGTGTCAAAATTTTATTAGAGAGACATAAAAAGAGACAGACAAAAGGGATAGAAGATCCGAGCTCCGATTATTGATTGCAGTAACACAGAGCTTGCCGTAAAAAGTTTGTAATAGGCGCCACATCAGCAGAGCGATTTTTTCAGTGGGCCATTCTCTGATAATGTACTGTATTATTTAAATGTTGTTATAAGTGGTGCACTATATATATTATGCATAATATATATATATACACCATAATAACATCTTCCATTAATGACCCAACCAAACGTCTTGATTGAAACTCAGCAACCAAAACGTCCACAGACACATTAATAAAAAAGAAGTACAAACTTATTAAGTCCAAACATTATTAGCCAGCTTACATTATTATTTAATATATACCCTCAACATGTAACATTAAGGGATTAATGATTAATACATATATAGTACTACTACTTTAGTACTCAATAAACTAAAACCAAAGAGCTCTTTTAGTAGTATAGATATAGTGAGTACTTTGGGAGCACAGATCAGAGTAGCACATACAACAACACACAAGGCTGGAGATTTGAAACATCCATGCATGGACATGTCTATCTGTCTGTCTAGTACTTGTTCATGCTTTTGAGGGCCAAAAGACTCGTCGGAAACTTCGATTCGACGCTGTAACATAGCGGGGGACATGTGCTCATCAAGTCCCTGCAAACATAACGAGGAGGATAGCCGACTGTGACTACGCAAATGTCGCAGCTCTCAGGGCATTCGCTTTCATGCACGTCGACGCAAGTGACTGACTGTCCAAAAATTACCTTGCAATTGTCGCAGCAACCGGGGCCGGATGATGATAATTTCGATACTGCGATTCAAAACGTAGAAGATATATTTAAGGAGCTAATTATGTACGTATACATGAGTTCGTTAATTAATTTAGTTGAAAAAGGTTATGGAAAAATGTCCATATATACAACGACTTCAAAGATCAAAGGTAACACACACACACACACACACACACATATATATAATGCATTTTGAAGTTTGAAGTTTGAAGTTTAAAGTATTGGACAAATTGAATTCAATAACTGATCCTCAAAAGTAGATTATAACTAGGAGGTGGTTTTAGATTAATGATTTATCACAATTGATGTGTGTGTGTGTGTATAAAATGAGCTTACCACCAGATTGGGAGGTTTTTGAATTTATAAGAAATTCAACTCGAGCTGCATCGGCTATTGTGGCTGCAATGAGCAAAAGAAACATCATGGAAACCTTGTTGAAGGCCATTGTTTTGTTTCCGTCAATTGAAGGTTATGTGATATTTTGTGGCAATAATACAGAGCATAAGAGGATGTATATTTATAGCTGCATATTGGAGAGTGGAATTAAGACCATCTCCAATGCTAATGCCAATGCCAATGCTAAATTTGGCATCAAAAAGTGAAAAAATACCAAATATAGCATTGGTATTCAATTTTTACTCCAATGCACTCAATTAGCATTATCAATGCTAAATATTATTTTATTATTTTTTAGGTGTAGAAATCAAAAAAAGTCAATTAATAGTAATAAGCAATTATTACTTTATTGGGAGTTGTGTGCTTTTTGAATATTTAATTATTAAATGTACATGCTAAAATTTGGCATTATGCCAAATTTGGTGCCAAATTTGGCACTCAATTTAGTATTCAAATCAACATATCATTTAAATAACCGTATTTAAATATTTGTTACAGATAATGATAAATTTTAAACCGAGAATATGTTTGGGAAGATTTAAATGGCTGAGAGAATGTGCAAGAATTATTAAAAAAATATATAAAAAAAGGGTGAGTTGCAAAAATAAGCCAAAATTAAATGTTTGTTTTAAATGATAGCCTGTGTTTTAAAAAATTAAAAAAATAGCCATGTTACGAATTATATAACAGAAAAGTGTGACACAAAATATAACAGATCTATAAATATTTGTAAGATATTATTTAACACTTCAAAAAATAATGAGTAAAACTTGAAGTGTTACAAAATATTTTACAAATATTTACAAATGTGTTATGTTTTGTGTGACACTTTTCTGTTATATAATTCGTAACATGGCCATTTTTTTAATTTTTTGAAACATGGGCTAGACTTTAAAAACGAAAATTTTTTTTGGCTATTTCCTACGATTTTCCAAAAAAAAAAACTAGAATTTCGATAAAATTGGGAGATTATGTAGAAACCCTATTAAGAGAAGAAAAAAAAAAAGAGACGATTATCACATTACGCAATTTAAGGAAATTGGATCACAATGAGTGAAGTTATGAATGTGCAGCGCAGTGTAGCACATAATATTGAGTAGAGCTGTCGGTGCACATTATTGAGTTAGAGCTGATAAGGTTACTATTACTTTTATTTTTTTAAAGGGAGAGTTGTAAAAATAGGCGAAAATTATTGAATTTTTTTAAAAAAAAAAACTTATGTTTCAAAATATTAAAAAAAATAATCACTGTCAAGAATTTTATAATAAAAAATATCAAACAAATATTTACACATTTGTAAGAAAATATTTAACACTTCAACTTTTATCTGTCAAAATTGAAGTGTTAAAACATTTTTTTACAAATGTGTAAATATTTTTTTTTTCACAATTTCTATTATAAAATTCTTGACATTGATTTTTTTTTAATATTTTGAAATATGAACTATTTTTAGGTCAGTTAGGTAAATAGCAATTTAAAACGGTGTGTTTTCAAAAAATAGCCATAGTTTCAAAAAATTTAAAAACTAGACATTACACACTGTAAGAAATTTCTGACAATAACAAAATAACACATAAAATGTACTGTAAGAAATTTCTGACATGTGTCAGAAATTTTTGAAAGGGCTAGTTTTTAAATTTTTTGAAACTGTGGCTATTTTTTAAAATTATTTTATAAACAGTGGCTACTTTCTTAAAATTCCCACTATTTTTTAAAAACATTAAAAAAATACTATTTCTTACAATTTTTCTTTTTTTAAATGGGCGAGTAACACAGATATTCATTTTATTTACCTATTTAATAAAAGTAAGGTAACTTATATATCTTGCTCTTATCCGTCCTATTCGAATAAAAGTAGGATAATTGTCCGAATAAAGGACTCGGATAATTGTAACAATTTTTCAGAATTATCGTCTTGTCTTTTCTAATTATCTCTCTTTTATTTTTGCACCCACTATCTAATACATTTTAGTCATGTCCTTATACATTATTTGTTCGATGAAATATTAACTAAAATTTTGAAGGTAAGAAATTTCTCTCTGGAGTGAAAGGGTTTCTAACATTTAATAATATAAATTCATCCCAAATAAATTCATTGATAGTCTGAAAGAATAATGACCTGATTTTACTTAATCTGAATGAATTTAAAATGGTTGTGAATTTGTTGACATTTATGCATGAGGTGATCGTAATTGATAAGTGATAGTTCATAGCATCATATATAGCACGACTCAAAAATATTATGAATTAGTTGATTTTATTCTGTGAAAACGATTTTATGTCAATTTGAGATCAACTTAATCAGTATAAGTACAGATTTTTTAAGTGTACTGTATATTACCATAAAAATTAGCCCGCAAACCTGTCACAGTTTATTTTAGTTGCAAAACGTAATGAAAGAAAGTATG
Organism: Boehmeria nivea var. tenacissima; assembly: GCA_018132145.1. Taxonomy (NCBI): domain Eukaryota; kingdom Viridiplantae; phylum Streptophyta; class Magnoliopsida; order Rosales; family Urticaceae; genus Boehmeria; species Boehmeria nivea. Next base: position 14,601,304 of record CM030875.1, on the reverse strand, counting down.
AGACTATATATCTTTAATACAATTTCAAAGTTCAAAGGTAACATATAATATATATTAAAATTTGAAGTTTAAATGGACAAATTGATCAATAATTGATCCTCAAAAGTAGATTACAATTAGGAGGCGATTTTGGATTGTTTATTAGAATTGATGAACATATAAATGAGGTTACCACCAATTGAGAGGTGTTTATAAATGAGGTTATACTACCAATTGTTTGCAACGACTCAGAGCTTGCCGTCAAAAATTTATAATATATAGGTGGCACTGCATCAACAGAATAATTTTTCCAGCAGGTCATTCTCTGAAATACTAATGGGTAAAAATTTATATATTTTTTATATTATTTAAATGCTATTATAGGTCGTGCATTATATATATATATATATATATGCATATGCATAAAATGCGTACACTATATATATAAAATCTTCCATCAATTGTCCGACCAAACATGATCTTGATTGAAACTCAGCAACCAAAAAGTCCACAGACACATTCAAAAAAGTCCAAACTTACTAGAGCCAAACATTATTAGCCAGCTTATACATTTAATTGAATATATGCCCTCAACATGTAGCACATAGTAGCAATACATAACATAGTAGTGGTGTTGCGATTGATTAATCATAAGCCTATCAGTCTATTTTAGTTGAAAAACGTTACAAAAGAAAGTTTGAGAGTACTATTTTTTAGACAAATTTCAAAGTTCAAAGGTAACATAGACAACTTAAATTCAATAATTAATTGATCCTCAAGAGTAGATTATAATAAGGAGGCGATTTTAAAACGATTGTCACGGCATATTATATATATATATATGAAATGAATATCACTCTTAAGAGTTAGATGTGATATATTGAAGGTTCACTGATATTTGGTTGCAATAATACAGATCTCAGCTTGATAGGATGTATAATTAAAAGATGAGAGCTTGAGCCTTGAGGTGTGTCAACACTGAACACATGCTTTGAGTGGTTCTGCATCGGCTCAATTATTATGACTTGTACTTTGGACCTTATCGTCATTGAATTTATTACGCCGAAGATAAGCAAGAGTTACGATAAGGCAAACCAAAAAAAAAATTCAAAATCACTCTAAATAAAGAGAGATTGTGTGTCGAGTTAAAAGAACGGGAGTCAGAGAAAGAAGATTTAAAGAAAGATATGATAAAACATTATTGTGATAAGATCTGAAAACGACACCGATTTGTAGGGACAGTTATTCTGTAGAAGGCGACAATTTAATTAAAAAAAAAAAACCGACATACTTACGTAAAAACAAAATAATAGTAAATATTTAAATCTAATGTAATTTTTCCTCATAGGTATTTCACGATGATATTGGAGGCAAGGGTGTAGTCATGTTGTGATTGTTAGTTAAAATTTAGTTTAGGAATTTGAACACATTGTTAATATTATTGTTAGTAAGTGAAATTTTATTTAATATGTTATGAAAATTTATTTTATATAATATGTAAATTAAATTAATGTTTTGCTTGTAAAATAGTTATTAATTATATATATAATATATATATAGGGTGAGTTGCAAAAATAGGCCAAAATTAAATGTTTGTTTTAAATGGTAGCCTGTGTTTCAAAAAATTAAAAAAATAGTCATGTTATGAATTGTATAACAAAAAAGTGTTACACAAAATATAACAGATCTATAAATATTTGTAAGATATTATTTAACACTTCAACAAATAATGAGTAAAACTTGAAGTGTTACAAAATATCTTACAAATATTTACAGATGTGTTATATTTTGTGTGACACTTTTCTGTTATACAATTCGTAACATGACTATTTTTTTAATTTTTTGAAACATAGGCTGGACTTTAGAAACGAAATTTTTTTTTGGCTATTTCCTACAATTTCCCTTATTCATACACACATATACTGATATTGTGAAATTCTAAAATTTATGGTGTTATTTGTTAGTTTATTGGTATTGTTGTTATTATTTGTCAATAAATGCTTGCTGTTGCTTATATTTTGAAACTTCGTATAATAAGGAAAATGTAGATTTTTTTTTTTTTTTTGGCTATGGCAAAAAAACGACAACATTCTGAAAAATGGCTATTATAAGGAAAACGAAGAAACGACGCAAAACTGAAAAAAAAAAAAACCGAAAAAAAAAAGTAAAATGTTGAAATTTGGTTTCATTTTTTTTTGGCTAAGGCATAAAAACGACAACATTCTGAACAATGGCTATAATATGGAAAACGAAGAAACGACGCAAAACTGAAAAAAAAAAACGACAAAAAAGTGAGGAAATGACTATAATTCGGAAAAAAACGACTGTAAACTGAAAAACGACATCAAACTGAATAAGCGACAATAAACTAAAAACGACAGTAAATTAAAAAACGACAGTAATCATGCTGTAAAACGACATATTTAGTAGGAAAAGGAAAATTAGTAAGGAAGATGACAAAAATGGCTGTTTTTTATAACAACATTTTATTTTTGGTGTCGGTCATAAAAGAATAGGAATAAATCAATATTTTATAACAAAACAAAGATATTGGCAAAATAATTATACATTTTATTTAAGTTAAAAATTATAAGTAATAATTAATAGTTTTTTAAAATTAAATAAATTTAATTAATATACAAAAAAAAAAGCAAATATCTTGAACAAAATTATCAAAGTGTTTATGTTATTATAAGAACGACGATAATGTGATCTAAAATATAAGTATTTTCCTCAATCTCCAGCTCAATGTCGATGAACAAGAGTTGGATGAACCTGAAGAATCGTGTGTTTGATGAGTACTACCGCGGCACTGAGGAGTTCATAAAACTCGATAGCTGTCATCTCAATTCAAATGGAAAAGCAAGGTGTCTGTGTAGATAATGTTTGAACCATTTGTGAGAGAAGCTGAGTAAGGTCAGTGCTCATATTATAGACCGTAAATTTCATAATAATTACAAAGTGTGGATTTACATCGGTGAGAAGGAGGTGTACTCACAACTTTCTAGTTTTACAGGTAGTGGCAGTGGAAGCAGTGGATGTAAGGAAAAAACGATTGAAGAAAGTGCATAACATCACTAGCATTTATACAGTTGCGGAGTAATACAAAGACGATTCGTTCATCTTATCGATATAAGTTCAACAAGTCTTCTACAACGATGATTTGATAAATGGGCCATCGTGGAAAGTTACACAACACTATGATCCTAAACGTGTGTGGGATTTGTTGTTATAGATTAGTAGTATTTTACCACTTGTAGTCTTTGAGTTGTCGTAGGGTCTTGGACCACCTTTGGTCTTTTGTCCATTGTCGTTTTTCTTAGTTGCTAAACTCAATGTCGTTTGTGGTTTTGGGTACTTGGTTGTTATATAAGTGTGAATCTAGAATGGAAAACATATTCAGACTTTTATAATATTTTGTGATCGTCACATTTGTCTGATGCTTCCGGGTAGTACATTTATTTGGAGAGCCTTGGTGAAAACTTTGAACTCCTGGTCGAATTTCCACCTGTTGATTCTATTTCCTACAGTAGGTCAAAGACAACGTTCGAAATTGTTGTTGACGATAATGTGGTGTCCTTAGTAGAGACGAACAACGAGTATGCTGACGATTATGAACTTGACGACACACGGTCGCAAATTATGTAATTAGTTACGAAGTTAGGACATATTGGATATTGTACCATCAATAGATGGGCACCAAACTAGTTTATCAAAGTCTTCTGACCTAAAGTGATTCCAAAGATGTCATTATAAATATCCGGGTATAGTAGTAGTCTCTAAGAATCCTTGGGATTTTCCATTGAGAACCGTGACAAAATTCCCTTATCGAGTAAGTAATTAAACCTATAATGAAGTCTCTCTGGAATATTGCCAATTCAATCTGCAATATTCGAATATATATCCAAGCCAGTTTGAAGTCCAAAAATTAGGACCAGACTTATTCTCCAATTAACCATCTATTTTCCTCAAGAACCTCTCTAGTAAGAGGCTTGAGCCCATGAATTGTAAACCACCTCTCTTTCTCGGTAATGCCCAACTAAACAAAATATTCAGTAGCTATAAATGCCCTTAATTATTGATTATCAACAAATTCTCTTGCAATGTGTTTGATTTTTATTTTTATTTTTTTGGACAAATATGAGAGAGACATTCGATGTATAAAACTTTAAAAATTGCAATATACTTGATTCATAAATAAAATTATTAGTTCTTTTGGCATGCGTGTAGAATTGTAGATTTTGAGTGCAAGGTCGTATTCTCTTTAGCACACATACACAAGTTATGTGTAGTAAGTACATGGACCAGGAAACTATACAAATGTAACACGCTTAGACAATTATATAATAATATAAAATAATAGAAAAAAAACATTATGAAATTTTGACTCGTGTCAAATTAATTGCCACTCTAACCACTACATATTTATAAAAATTATCATAAACATCTCACTCAAAACTAAAGATTACTTACAAGTATATACCAGCTGCCAATCTTAATTAATTGAGAAGCTCTATCCAAATAAGAGCCAACCACATAATTTCTTAAATTTATCGGGTTTTTTTAAAGTAAAGTTAAAAAAAAATAATAAAAGTTCGTAAAGTATGAAATCTATATATATTTGTACACATTATGATATATAACAAAACTTTGTAAACCAAAATTTGACGAATGTAACCTTTTAAGTATATTATTTACTTACCAAGTATAATATTATTCCAACTACATAAATTTCTGATCCCGACTACTTAAATTTCAGTCGCAGTTATTTGAACTTTCCCACAAAATTAGCACCACCCACCCCCGTACACACACATCTCAAAATTGTAAACCTTGCTACACATGTAGATATCTTAACTTTTATTTTTCTCATAATATTTTTTACGAGTAAAATTTAATATCTTAAAATAAATAATTTTATCGATAAAATTTGTTATGTCCCTTTTCAATCAATTTTTTCGATCTTTCATTTTCGTTTTTAGAGCATTTCGTTAGTTTTGTGAATTAGCAACCTTTCAACCACAAAATTGAAGCGTATAGGGTCATATATACTTTGTAAATTACATGCTCAAGTCCCTCTTCCCCTCGGCCTATAAATAGACTCGTAATCAATCTGATTTTTCACACCCTTCTCTCAAAAACTCTTCAATAAAAAATCTGATTGTACAATTACCTTAATCTTTCTATCTATTGCAAAATGGGTTCTAAGGCTTTCCTTCTGCTTGGCCTTTTGTTTGCGATCGTTCTTGTTATCTCTTCCGATGTTGCGGCTAGAGAACTTGCTGAGGACTCCACTAATGAAAAAGGTTGTTATGATTTTATTATTTATAATATAGATATTTATATTTGAAAGGATTCTAAAGAGAAAAGGTCATGGATCAAATCATTTCTGTTTATGTCGAATTTAAAGAAAATGTCATTTTTAGGACTCATATTTGATTTACATCGTTTTTAACTTGTCTTTACATCTTATGTGTGTGTGTTTTGTTTTTTGCTTTTGTTTTTTGTTTTTTTTTTCTTTCAGCAATGAATAAAGGAGTTTAAAGAACGCCTCACCCAAGTATACACCTAGAAGTCTTAGCATTCTTATGTTAACTTTTAACAAAGAAAAACAATGACATTAATTGTAGACATAAATTTAAAGTCACACTAATCAATACAATAATTCAAACAAATGACATTTATGAAACTCTCTCTCTCTCTCTCTCTCTCTCTCTCTCTCTCTCTCTCTCTCTCTCTCTCTCTCTCTCTCTCTCTCTCTCTCTCTCTCTCTTCATCGGGAGTCCATGATCAACAATATGCTACATTATTGTTTTGCCAATGAACATGAATCCATAAATACCATAACCTAGTTTGTAAGTTTTTATGATGCCAACTTAGTTGGTATATGTTCTTAAAAAGGTGAATCATTTAAAAAAAAATCCATAAATACGTACTTTACTTTTATTGCGTTAATAAGATTTAATTACCTATAGTCTAAAGCAAGCTAAGTTGTCACTAAAGTTTAAGACATCTTCAAGACTAATATATATACATCATATGCTCCTAGCAGTGGATGCCACTGATCTTGATGCAAAGCACCCCGAAAAGCTCGGCGCTGATGGACGGAGTGGCTATAACGGCCTGCGCGGTGACGGCGGCTGTCGCTACGGTTGCTGCAGGCGCGGCCACCACGGGCAATGCTTCAGGTGCTGCCACCATGCAAACGAAGCTGTTGATGCCCAAACCGAAGCCAAACCTAAAAACTAAGGATGTGGACTGTGCCACACAAATGCATATATATATAGCCCCAACTTATGAATATATAGTTAAATAAAAAGGCTATATATGATAGTGCAAAGAATAAGCGTTTATACATGGTCTAATATTGGTCTTGTATCAATATACCAAATGTATTCCTTTCGAATTCGTATTTGAAATTGATCATCAGTACGGTGTGGAATGATCAATAAAATTAGTATATATGTTTCCATGTTTTTCATACCTAATTCCTACTGATCATTAACATGCTTGTTTAGGGGTATTTAAAAAATAGTCATACACTCATACTACGATAAATTTGAATGACTTAATCCAAAATGTTTGAACTCTCTGGTAGTCAGCTACAAAAAAAAAAAGGTACGCCAAAAAATCAATATATAAGCATCCACAAGTTGAGATCGCCACTATAGGCAACGACAATCAGCAACCATATGATCTTCTTTTGGTTGTCTAGATCGATGAATCAATAATTTGTAATTAATTTCAGATTATGGTCTCTTAATTTACCTTTTCTTTCTTTTCTTTTTTTCGCTGGAGTCCTAATTTACCATTTAGTTGTGTGTCTAAAGTGTAACAAAGATGTTGAAACTGTTGATTATGAAAATGTTTGCCAATATGGTAAATTATGATTAGGATTGTTAAAGTGCTGAAAAAAGGTTTGTGTATGGTTATGATAAATCCGCATTGAAAACAACCGAAGCAACATGATTATATGCTTGCAGACAGACGTCAGACGTAGCAGCAGAAAAGACGGGAAAAATGAAAACGACAGAAGATTCAGAAACGTGCCAAAAAAACGACAGAATAATTCAGAAAACTACATCAAAGTAAAACAACGACACCATCAGGAAAACGACAGAAAATGTTGAAAACGACAGAAAAATAATAAACGACAAGTCAAAATAAAAACGACAGAAAACTAAAAGAACTTAAAATTAATAAATAAGTTAGAAATTCAAATTCAATTACTAGTAGATAAATATCATAAACAAATAAATAATAATTTAACTATTAAATCAATTATATAATAAATAACAGATAAATAAAAGTCATAAAAATAAGTAATAATCTAATTAATAAATATACAATGAAATTATTTATTAAATATTAATAAATCAAAAAAATAAAATTAAACCTTTGGTAATTTCAATAAAACTAAATAATGCTTAAATGAATAACATATTAAGTTGATGTATAAAGATATAAATATAAAATCAAATTAAATATTTATTTATTTAAATATAAGAATTAAGTTGATGTATTAAGTTGATGTATTAATTTATTTATATATTAAGTTGATGTATAAGAATTAATAATAAAATTAAAAATTATTTATACAAGTACCATCCACGACGACTGCATTACCATGCCTATATTAAGAGACCGCAAAATTCAAAATCCATCGTTGTCGATAATGATGTGTGCCCTCTTCTTGACGGAAAAATTGCCATCCACAATCGGCGATGGCTTAGCAACAGTAATTATGTTCTCACGGAAAAATCGCCCATCCACAATCGCCATCAACAATAATTTTGTATGGTAAATATAAAGCTGGAACCATTGAGCAATTCAGATTAAAAAAATAATAATTTAAGTACCTATATACTACAGTTTTAATATTTTTTTGGTAAAATATATCCAAAATTTTAACTCAAATGCTATTCCTCTTCTACAATTTTTTAATATTTTTACTGCATTAAAAAAATATTTTTTAAAATTCTCAATATAAATTTTCTTTTTTATAATCTCAATCAAATACTACAATTAAACTTCTATCCAAACATTGATTTGAATTACAAAATTTTATCAAATAATAGCTCAAATTAAAGTGATTTCATTTTTTAATCCGAATTTGTTACCGAGCAACCCTTGAATCTTGACAATTGCGAGGTATTCAAGATCAAGAGTTTGAAGAGGATTATATAATTAGTAATTAAACATTAATGTTCACGAGTGTATTTTGGTTCAAAACTAAGATCACAAGTTAGCCTTGCGTATCATGATTTAGAAATTCAATCCAAATAAGAGCCCCCACCACGTCAAATTTATCATATAGTTTTAGATCAGGTAATGTTTAAAGATGAGCTCTAAATAAGAAAATAGTGTATGCCCCAACAAACTAACTTTGAAAAAAGGCCAAATCTTAGTGTACGTCCCATGATTAATTTCTTACGATCCATTTATGGTCTTACTCGATTTCAGATTGTATATGTTCCTTTTTATATGTTCCTTTTTATCTGTTAATAAATCCTTGAAATCATATTTAATACGTAAATAAAAATAATCACTTTAAAATATAATAATATGTAAAGTGTTTAAAATCTTGTGTGTCAAAATATAATAATCGAAAGGATCACATATAAGAAGACAGAAAAAAATGACTGACGATTTAAATAGGTAGTTAATTTGAATCTTTTCCATATCACATCTAGAGTGTTTATATATCTAACAAATTAAAAAATAAAAACTATCACAATGATATTTTGTAGTCTGACAATGTAATAAAAAAAAAAAGACAAAACTATTAGTTTTTAGTCAATATGAGCCATTTTCCTTACCACCACTAATCTAACAAACATATAATTATAAAGATATTTTGTCGACGGCAGGATATTATTATTAGAGCAGCTCAAGACTCCTCCAACGAAAAAGGTGGCCATTACGATTATTATTGTTATTATTTTTTAAATAATTAAGCTTTGTCTAGTTAGTTAATACTAAATATATCATCCTACTTTTAATATATACTAGTCAACGAGCGCGCTTCGCGTGCGTGAAAGAAAAAAGGCAAAAGAAAATGGAAGGGGAAAAAAAAGTTGAAACGAAAAAACAAAAAAAAAAAATTTGGGCTGGCGCGTGCACAGCACGCGTGTGCACGCGCCAAATGGAGAGTGAGAATCTGAGGGGGGGCAGCCCCTGACACGCGGATCCCACGCACGCGGGCCCGTGTCAGGGGCAAATCTTTTTGCTTTGAAGTCCTTATATTTAACATTTTCGTCTTTTTTATTTACATTCGAGCCCCTAAATGTTTTTAAAATTAGGACCTCTCTAGTAAGAGGCTTGAGCCCATGAAATTAGGACCAGACTTATTCTCCAATTAACCATCTATTTTCCTCAAGAACCTCTCTGGTAAGAGGCTTGAGCCCATGAATTGTAGACAATATGACACTTGTTTCGAACGTATACAAACATGAATGTTGGTGAAGCCCGTACGTTAGTGATGATTCACGTACACCCACCTCTCTTTCTCTGTGAAGCCCAACTAAACAAAATCCAATAGCTACAAATGCCCTTAATAATTGATGATCAACAAGTTCTCTTGCAATGTGTTTGATTTTTATTTTTAAATTTTTGGACAAATATGAGAGAGACATTCGGTGTATAAAAACTTTAAAAATTGCAAAATACTTTATTCATAAACAAACATTATTAGTTCTTTTGGCATGCGTGTAGAATTGCAGATTTTGAGTACTACGTCATATTCTCTTTAGCACACATACACAAGTTATGTGTAGTAAGTACATGGACCAGGAAACTAGAAATGTAACACGCTTAGACAATTATATAATAGAAGTTTTCTTTGGCAAGGGGCCCTCTACGTTATAGGGGATTTTGGACCGTCAGATTAAATATTTTATATCTTTTTAAAAATTAAAAAATAAATCTGACGATTCAAAAGACCTCATTACCGGTGGAGGTCCCCTACCAAAGAAATTGCATATATAATAATATAAAAAAACATTATGAAATTTTGAATCGCGTCAAATTAATTGCCACTCTAACCACTTCACATTTATAAAATTATCGTAAACATCTCACTCAAAACTAAAGATTACGTAGGAGTATATACCAGTTGCCTATCGTAATTAATTGGGAAGCCCTATCCAAATAAGAGCCAACCACATAATTGAGGGAAAAAAAATGAGTTCGAAAAGTATGATATCTATACATATTTGTACACATTATGATAACAAAACTTTACAAACCAAAATTGGACGCATGTAACCTTTTCAGTATATTATGTACTTACCAAGTATAATATTATTCCAACTAAATAAATTTATAATCGCGCTACTTAAATTTCAGTAGCAATTATTTGAACTTTCCCATAAAATTAGCACCACCCACCGCCATAGAGACACATCTCAAAATTGTAAATCTTGCTACACATGTAGATATCTTTACTTTCATTTTTCTCATAATCCTATTTTTTACGAGTAAAATTTAATATCTTAAAATAAATAATTTTATCGATAAAAAATGGCTACATTTTTTAGGTCCCTACTCAATTAATATATTCGATCTGTCATTAGTTTTTAGAGCATTTCGTTAGTTTTGTGAATTAGCAACCTTTCAACCACCAAATTGAAGCGTATAGGGTCATATATACTTTGCAAATTACATGCTCAAGTCCCTCTTGCCCTCGGCCTATAAATAGACTCGGAATCAATCTGATTTTTCACACCCTTCTCTCAAAAACTCTTTAATAAAAAACCTGATTGTACAATTACCTTAATCTTTCTATCTATTGCAAAATGGGTTCTAAGGCTTTCCTTCTGCTTGGCCTTTTGTTTGCGATCGTTCTTGTTATCTCTTCCGATGTTGCGGCTAGAGAACTTGCTGAGGACTCCACTAATGAAAAAGGTTGTTATGATTTTATTATTTATAATATAGATATACATATTTGAAAGGATTCTAAAGAGAGAAGGTCATGGATCAAATCATTTCTGTTTATGTCGAATTTAAAGAAAATGTCATTTTTCGGACTCATATTTGATTTACGTCGTTTTTAACTTGTCTTTACACCTTATGTGTGTGTGTGTTTTGTTTTTTGTTTTTTTCTTTCAGCAAATAAAAAGGAGTTTAAAGAACGCCTCACTCAAATATACACCTAGAAGTCTTTGCATTATTATGTTACCTTTTAACAAAGAAAAAACAACGACATTAATTGTAGGCATAAATTTAAAGTCACACTAATCAAAACAATAGTTAAAAAAAAATGACATTTTATCAAACTTTCTCTCTTCTTTTTTTTCTTCTTTGGGAGTCCATGATCAACAATATGCTACATTATTGTTTTGCCAATGAACATGAATCCATAAATACCATCAACCTAGTTGGTAAGTTTTCATGATCTGCCAATTTAGTTGGGATATGTTCTTAAAAAGATGAATCTTTTTTTTTTTTTTAAATGGATTCATAAATACCTACTTTACTTTTATTGCGTAATAAGATTTAATGACCACCACAAGTCTATAGTCTAAAGCAAGTCAAGTTTGTCACTAAAGTTGAAGACATCTTCAAGACTAAATATATATACATCATATGCCTTGCAGTGGATGCCACTGATCTTGATGCAAAGCACCACGAAAACCTCGGCGCTGATGGACGGAGTGGCTATAACGGCCTGCGCGGTGACGGCGGTTGTCGCTACGGTTGCTGCAGGCGCGGCCACCACGGGCAATGCTTCAGGTGCTGCCACCATGCAAACGAAGCTGTTGATGCCCAAACTGAAGCCAAACCTAAAAACTAAGGTTGTGGACTGTGCCACACAAATGCATATCTATATATAGCCCCAACTTATGAATATATAGTTAAATAAAAAGGCTATATATGATAGTGCAAAGAATAAGCGTTTATATACATGGTCTAATATTGGTCTTGTATCAATATACCAAATGTATTCCTTTCGAATTCGTATTTGAAATTGATCATCAGTACGGTGTGGAATGATCAATAAAATTAATATATATGTTTCCATGTTTTTCATACCTAATTCCTACTAATCATTAACATGCATGTTTAGGCGTGTTTAAAAAATAGTCATACACTCACACGGGTGAGATATAAAAACTATTGTTGGTTCGTCTCCCATCAACTTAAACTTTTAGGATGAATCGGTGATTTAACGCATACTACGATAAATTTGAATGAGTTAATCCAAAATGTTTGAACTCTCTGGTAATGAGCTAAAAAAAAAAAGGTACGCCCAAAAAATCAATATATATAAGCATCCACAAAGTTGAGATCGCGTAAACACACTAGTGAGATCGATGAATCAATAATTTGTAATTTCAGATTATGGTCTCTTATTTTATTTTATTTATTTATTTTTTTGCTGGAGTCTCAATTTACTATTTAATTGTCTCTCTAAAGTGTAACGAAGATGTTGAAATTGTTGGTTATGAAAATGTTTGCCAATATGGTAAATTTTGATTACGTTTATTAAAGTGTTGAAAAAATGTTTGTGTATGGTTATACTAAATCCGCATTAAACTAAAGAACCGAAGCGACATGATTATATGCTTGCAGGCAGACGTAGCAGCAGAAAAGACGAAAAAAATGAAAACAATAGAAGATTCAGAAACGTGCCAAAAAAACGACAGAATAATTCAGAAAACTACATCAAAGTAAAACAACGACAACATCAGGAAGACGATAGAAAATGTCAAAAACGACAAGAAAATAATAAACAACAAGTCAAAAGAAAAACGACAGAAAACTAATAGAACTCAAAATTAATAAATAAGTTAGAAATTCAAATTAAATTACTAATAAATAAAATGGTCATTTAGGTAAATAGTCATTTTGGACTGTAGTATTTGTAAAAAATAGTCACAGTTTCGAAAAATCTAAAAACTAGCTATAAAACATGTAAGAAAATTTTGACAATAATAAAAATACACATAAAATTACTGTCAGAAATTTCTGACACTAGTCAAAAATTTTGTGTCACAAATTTCTGACATGCCTAGTTTTTAAATTTTTTTAAAATGTGACTATTTTTTAAAATTATTTTGCAAATAGTGGCTATTTTCTTGAAATTTCCTAAATAAAAATCATAAACAAATAAATAATAATCTAACTAATAACTCAATTATTTTATAAATAATAGATAAATAAAAGTCATAAAGTAATAATCTAATTAATAAATATACAATGAAATTATTTATTAAATATTATTAATAAATCAAGAAAATAAAATTAAACCTTTGAAATTTCAATAAAACTAAATAGGAAATTTTAAGAAAATAGCCAGTGTTTACAAAATGATTTTAAAAAATAGCTACAGTTTCAAAAAATTTAAAAACTAGCCATGTAAGAAATTTAATACAAATTTTTTGCCTAGTGTCAGAAATTTCTTACAGTATTTTTATGTGTATTTTTGTTATTGTCAGAAATTTCTTATAATTTTATGGCTAATTTTTAAATTTTTTGAAACTATAACTATTTTTTAAAAACACACAGTCAAAAATAGCTATTAACTTAATTGACCTTTAATTTTTTAATACCAACTTATATAATAATTAAAGTGTCATATTTTGATTAGTTAAATATTAAAATTTTTTATTTAATAAATAATCACTAATGATAATATGATACTTCAATTGGTATTAAAAATATTAATAAAAAAATTGGTACTACTCTGTACTCATCTAACAAATTAAAAACTAGGAAAACTATCACAAAGATATTTTGTAGTCTGACAATGTAATCAAGAGGAGAGAGAAGAAGACGTATATAAGGGCAAAAAAAAGAGCGACTATTAATTTGTAGTCAATACGAGCCCTTTTCCATACAACCACTAGAGAGTCAATATATCTAACAAACATACAATTAAAAAGATATTTTGTCGTCGGCAGGATATTATTATTATTAAAAGCGTATTTTGCACTGGTACCCCCTGAACTTTATGTATTTGGTAGTTTGCCCCTTAGTCTTTAATTTTTGGTATATTATACCTTAAACTCGAAATTCTTGACAAATGACTACAAATTGATAACTTCCGTTAATTTTTTGATAAGAATATCGATCAAAGAATATTGTTGTTCCAACTTTAATAGCATACTCTATGGCTGAGACTATTAAACCAGGAGAGATGAAGAGTTCATCGAAGCCATAACCATTGCAGAAAAGAACGTTTGACTATTTTATAGATGCTTTCACTTCCCCAGATAATTTGCTCAGCCAAGCTCGACTATAAACAAACAATTTATTCAGCTAACCATTACAATGATAAAGATAATTAAAGACATATCACGCTAAGATAACATTCATCTCAATGAAAATGCTCATGGTTCCTATTAGTGTAAACATAAAATAAAAAAAGTGCTACAATATAAACTTCCAATTATGTAATACATATGAAGAAGAAAGTGGAAGAAGAAAGAGGAAGTAGTAAATTACTCAAATATCCTTAATTTTAAACCACCGTGAGTTGGGTGGGTCGAATTCCGTTTAAATTTTTAACGGAAGTTTGTAATTTGTATTGATTTGCCAAAAAACTTTAGTTCAAGAGCAATATGTCAAATATAAAAAATTAGGGGACATGTTGCCCCAGCCTGTGAAGTTCAGGGAGCACCAGTACAAAATACTCTTATTAAAATTATAGCACGCAAGAAACAGCTAGAACTTCAGTCAAAAAATAAATACGGATAAGATGATTGAGAGTAATAAAGAGTGAAACAAGACATGAACCCCCAAATTCAACCGTAGGGTCATATATACTTTGAAAACTCTACACTCAAACCCCTCTCCCTCAGCCTATAAATAGAAATGAAATTGATACGATTTTGCCACACCCTTCTCCAAACTCGAACTACTTCCTTAATTAATTTCTATTACAAAATGGGTTCCAAGGCTTTCCTTTTGCTTGGTCTCTTCTTCGCAATCGTTCTATTCATCTCCTCCGATGTCGCCGCTAGAGAACTTGCTCAAGACTCCACCAACGAAAAAGGTGACCATTACGATTTTTATTTAATTTTTTTAAAATAATTAAGCTTTCTCTAATTAGCTACTATTAAATATACTATACTACTTTTAATACATATAAGAACAATGTCACAAAATTCATTTTCATATCAAATGCATTAACATATATATCTTCAAGATCATGATCATATATATATATATACATATGTTGATATGTATATCATGCATGCCTTTGCAGTGGATGCAAACCCTGATGACCACGGCGGTTACGGCGGCGGAGGCCGGGGAGGCTATGGCGGCGGCGGGCGAGGCGGTTATGGCGGCGGCGGGAGAGGCGGTTATGGCGGCGGAGGACGCGGTGGCGGCGGCGGCGGAGGACGCGGCGGCTACGGCGGTGGCGGCCGCGGCGGTGGTCGTTGCTACTATGGTTGCTGCGACCGCGGTTACCATGGGAAATGCGCAAGGTGCTGCCATTATGCAAATGAGGCTGCTGATGCCCAAACCCAAGAGAAACCTCACAACTGATCAGGCAGTGTCATATATATACGCATATGTAGTGTATATGTGTGGCTTATGTATAAATAAAAAGTTTCACGAAGAAATAAGCGTTTATGAGATCATGTGATGATTGGATATCTTGTCCTATGAGTGTACTTGATCTTGTATACCAATTAATGTACTCGTAACTTTGTGTGTGCGCGTGTGTGTGAAATTCACTATCTGAAGTGAATATATGAAAGTTTCTTTTTCGTATGTTTTCATTTTTGCTTGGTACGTACGTACTCACTTTCGATCACCACCCAAAATACATAATTTGTGCTCGTTAGTGTTGATGGCATTAAATGAAGATGTGTTCTTACAAAGAAAAGGGAAAAAAAAAAAAAGGTATAATGTGCTCTAAATATGAAATCATCCATTGTCTTAATCGAAAAAATAAAATAAAAATAAAAAGTTCAGAAGGCAACTCAAAAGAGCATGCCTGCAATCCCAACAGAAAAAAAAATGAAAAATAAAAGAAAAATCTAACCAAAAAAAAAAATCCTTTAAGGGGAGATTCTCAGTTGGGGACCGGTACAAAAAAAAAAAAAAAAAAAAACTGATAGGAATGATTTCAAGAGTTATAATTGGAGATTAACAAATGTGTACAATAACTAGCATAAAGCTTGCCGCATCCAATAATTAATTTATTAGTAGAAATTAAAAAAAAAATAGAGAGAAAAAAAACACCATCAAAACGGCGTGGACTATAGTCCAAATTTCTATGATTCGGAGATGGGAAAAGTCACTGGCCATTGGAGGAGCAAACCTGCATAAGGGTCATCTTCATTATCTTTAAATCCATTGCCATTATATGATCAAAACTTGTTTAAATCAATGGGCTATTGATAATGGTTGTGCCGATCCGCTACTTCAATCCCCACAAAATCACCACTTGATATCTTCACAATCCTTTTACCAAATATTACAAAAAATATTCCTTCTCTAAGCACTGGGAGACTTGTGCACGCATGACTTTGATATTGATTGTGATTATGTATCTCTGATTTCTTCTGCCACATGTGTTGAGGAGGGAATGGGGTTTTAAAGAAAAATAACTAATTTCACAAAAAAAAAAAAAAAAAATCGAAAAGTTCTCTCATAATTTGACTAATTAAAAAAATGCGAGCATAAGTGAACTTCGGCGTGCACATCCCCTGGCCGCCATTGCCTTGAAATCCGACGTCGACGAGGAGAAGGTGAGTCTGGTGAGGTGTGCGATTAGAGGAGAGGTCAGGGGTCGGTGAACGAATCGTCGGAGGCGAGCCAAAAAAAAAAAAAACACAACGATTTAGAAGAAAATATTGAAGAAGAGAAGGAACATAGTACTTATTATGCATCCTTATCAATATCAAGAGACAATAGTAATTCATATTTATATCATATTGGTCTATTTTTTTAAGTGTTCCCCAACTGAGACTCCTCCTCCTTTAAGATCTATCCATCAAGTTGGTTCCTCATTAAAATCTCCTTCAGAAAAGTCAAGATAAAATTTGAACTAACTAAGGTAAACATTGCAAAATTAAATGTTAAAATCGTACGTTTATAAAGTCCGAAATTGGCCATATAGGGCGTACCTCAGACCGTAAGTATCTAATGTTTACAATTGTACGTTTTTTTGTTTGATTCCTATGAATGCAGAGGAAAGTCAAAATTTAATTTGAATCTCGGCTTACCCTTCTATCTTTTTATGAAAAAAAAAGTCTAAAACTAAAAAATCGTCACCAAAATATTAAAGACAACAAATTTTGTTACTATAAAAGATTATCACAGAAGCAATAACAATTTGAATTTTAGAAAATTACCCAAATTTATGTTATATTTTAAATAAATATTTGAAAAATGAATATTTTGAAAATAATTAGTTTTCGGTAATTACATTACTTAACTACAATAAAATAGCTTTGATCATAGCCATAATGACTACTTATTTAGTACGCTAAATTATTGTGTATACGTGACAATATTATTGTGTAAGTGATGCTAAATCGGCGAGAATAATATATATATATATATATATATATTAATTGTAAACACAATTATAAATATGCATTATTTTGTGTATTAATTTTTAAGTCAAACATAATTGAATAAATTTATATGGTAATAATTTATAAGGTCAGTTAAGCAATTAGCCATTTTAAAGGTAAAATTTGAAGATTTAGCCACAGCATGTAACATTTTATGTTACATGTACCATATATACGTGTAAAAAGTGTACATTAAATGCAACGTTACATGTAACATAAATATAATATGTAACATTGCATGTAATGTTACACTTTTGCACGTATATATGTTATATGTTATGGCTAAATCCTTAATTTTGACATTTTAGGACTAAATCCTAAAAAATTGCCTAAAAATTTGGTTAAATGCCAAAAAAACTCTAATTTATAAGCATATTCATAGACGGATCCACGTGGGGGCCTCTGGGGGCACAGGCCCCCCCTAAACTTTTTAACATTTATTTTTTAACCCAATACTTAGAACAAAATTTCAAATTAATCCTTCATAGACCCCCTCTGAATTTTTTAAAATTTATATTTTACATTTATAATCAACGAAAATTTTTAGATAAA
The DNA here is from genome assembly GCA_018132145.1 of Boehmeria nivea var. tenacissima. NCBI lineage: Eukaryota > Viridiplantae > Streptophyta > Magnoliopsida > Rosales > Urticaceae > Boehmeria > Boehmeria nivea. Next base: position 14,583,233 of record CM030875.1, on the reverse strand, counting down.
TTCGTATTATGCCCTCATTTAATTTTTCTTATTTATAATTTTGCCTATAATTTTTTGTAAAAAAGTTCAATTTCACCCAATATAATTTATAATTTTTTTCTTTTTACTTATATATAATCTTATATATTATTGTGCCACAACTGGATTAGAATTATGGATCCGTGCTTGAGCATATCCCTATGTGTATAAACATTTTATAAAGTATATCCCTATGTGTATAAATATTTTATAAGCATATCCATGTATATATCACAATATTAAAACTATAAGATGTCCCATTCAAGATGGAAGCTGTTGAAGAAAATGAACACCTAACTCTTTTGGACAGATACGAGTAGAGACGTAAAGAACAGACTTTCTTTAACATGTTATTTGCTCCTATGAAACCCAACGATTTTGATGGAAAATTACTTCCAAGATTGAGATACAACACTCATAGTCTCATACATGAATAGCGAAGATTTGTACATGTGCCATAAAACCCATCGCTTGCCGCTATGCACTAAGAAATTTACTCATTACCACACACAAAATAACTACTTATAAACCTTTCACATTCATATAATATATATATATATATATATAGTTTTTCACGTAGGACTTTTAGTATCCCTGTCTTTTGGTTTTTCATTGATTATTCATCTATTCAATCCACAGAACAGCTTATCTATCTAGTGAAATCTGCCAACCACCTAGTTTAAATGCCACTTATTGTATATATGACTTTCCTTTTTCAGCAAAAGCCTTTTTATTTTATTTCATTGCTAGATCTTTCAGCTATATATTTTTCTTGTAGAATATGTAACATCCATAAATGTAAATGCATTAATTACGTGTATACTATATACATAATATAATTTTGAAATGTGTACGTGGAAGTCTGTGCATGTGGATATGAGTTGCTTCAGAAATAGATATAATATTAATAATAGTGACTATATTTGTTTGTGCATGCATGAGCAAGAGTAACTCTTGTTACGTCGATCGGTTGGCATTAATCAATATAACATTATTGTAGATTGCCGACTTCATATGCATCCGTATACAATATTGACTTTTTTATGCTATTACTATAAAAAAATTAATATTCCCATGTTTGGGTCAATGGTGATTCGTCAAGGGACGAAATGTTTTATCTCATATATATTTTTAATTAATTTCTTAGACATTAAGTACAAAGCTTTTCACTAATCTCCCGCTACAAAGCAAAGCATCAATTTTAATTTGTAAGTGGATTTTTATTATAAAACACCACTTATTGAGGTTCGGTTGGCTTGTCTAACAGTGTTGATCATACATGTCTACGGCAAAAGACTCCGGCGCTCTTTTTTTTTATTTGATTTTTAAAATAATTGAGCAAATAGTTATTTTTTTTAAATGGTGTTTTAAAAAAAATATTTTTATTAATTAAGAAAATAATTATTTTTTTTAACTACATGCGTGACGCTTACATGATAATGTAACTTAATGTTTATGCCCCGAATTCTTTATGTGTTAATGGCTAATTTTTAATTTTCTAAAAACGTTAGTCATTTTCATAAAACACGGATTAAAAATTGGTCAAATACCAAATATGCTCTTGATTTTTTCTAAGAAGATTTTCCTTATAACGTGAGCTGGAATAATGATCGGCTCGTTTACAAGGCTCCTATTTGGATTAATTACTTATTTTTAGTTTTTCTTTAGATTTCGCACATCTATACGCATCATCGAAGGGATTAATATGCATTAAAAGGACTGTCTTTTACTCTTTTCTTTTTTTAATGAAACGGAAGCATTCATTTGATCTTCATTAAAGATAATCCAAATAAGTTGACATGCCTCCTAACTTGAGTTTATTGAAATAAAATATCAAAATAGAGAAGGTTTCAATGACCGCGAAGAAGAAAAAGAGATATATATATATACACTATCAAGTCATATAACCTTACTTGTAAGAAACTATATACTAGTAGCGTGTACAAACTTTATATATACACTACATATGTTTACTTCAATTTTTTTTAATTTTTTTTACAGAATTTATCCCCTATACTTTCTCTTAAATTTGAAGTAAACCTACAATTATAAATATTAATTACTTACCGACGAACGTTTACGTACCTCCTAAGGTATATACTCAACCACTAGTATTATATATAGAATTCTACTTTTGAAAAAGTCTTATTTCTAAAATGTAAGCAATATATATGGTCATGCATGATCGCATTCGATTGATGATTGTTGACTAAACAGCAAATTGATACATCACAAAAATTCTAAATTAAACTGTCAAAATCGATAGAAATAAATTTTCCACATCTCTCTCAGTCACTCGCAATTTGACTAATACGAACTCTATGACGCTTAATCAATCTGAAATTGAATTTTGTCTTCGTTAGACAGAGGTTGCGATTCAAATATGACACGTTAGCGGTAGTAACTGATATTACAACTTTTCTCAATTTAGAATCTTAAAATCTTAGCTCTCATGCCTAAGCAAGATCATGATATATGAGGATCTAGACCATTTAAATGTTGTGGGACCTACACACTGCTAAAATTTAAGGGAAGATAATATATAATATTGTTGTATCATTGAGGACCAATGTTAAGATGTCATGTGTCATGCTTATGTGTGGTTGTGGAAGCATGTATGAGATGACATTGGGAACAGAATGAAGAACAATATTAAATTAAAAATATCGATCCAAGACTCCAAGTAATAACACTGACCTATCATGAAGTGTACATCAGATCTTAGTTTTTTTTTTTTTTTAAACATAAATGATGAGATAAGATAAAAATTATTTTATATTTTTATTCCCTACCCGCTCAAGACTGGAACCAAAGTTAGAGCGTAGTAGATCTTTTGGTATTATATTTTTCATGAATCCTTGTAATTGTATGTTAACCCATCATTTTATGATATTTCATTAAATCTCAACAATCATGTATTTTGGTGTAAATTTTAACCAACGACGTGATCCGTACATCTAAGATGTGATGCGGCAATGAAACGAATATTTGGTCGGAACTTTGATCGGAGAAATAATAATAAAGACGGAATTTTTAAAGTAGTTTGGCCCTCCTACGGAATAACAACCTACCTCCACTGATAATTAGATTTCCAGTATTTGATTACAAGAGAATTCCAATCAAAAAGCGACCAACCCCTTCTTCGGCTCCCTCATTCCCCTTTTATAGTCGAGGAAGTGAGGTTCGGAGAAGGAAAAAAACTGTTATGCACGATCCCCTAAAAATCGAGAGTTAATGCCGAATTAAATGGGCGGTTCATAAATGGGCGGTTATCTTTCCCTAGTGACTCGGGAATTGAACATCCTAACAGTTATATCAATCCCGAGTCTTACGGGCTTAATTACAAAATATCCCACGATCGGGGCTAGAAAAAGTGGAACAGAAAGAGAGACCTAAACTACCACATGCGAACTTCATCTTCCATCGGAGGCCACCAGCTTCGCGGGTTGAGCTCTCCGTCTTGAGTGAAGTTCTTGCCTTCCTCTCCGAGACTAGCTTCGCGGGGGTGGATCACCTTCGATGATCCGCGGCCTTCTTGTCCGTCAATCCTCCTTCGAGGGTCTTGTCATAAAGTCGACAATACCTTCGGTGGTGTTTTTCCTGCTTATCTTCGTGGGTGTACAATCGAGGATCATCTCCGACGATCCTCGTCCCATCTATGTCCGAGGGAAAGCTCCTGTGATGACATGGCATCCCTTTCCTATTGGGATCAGAGGCATGTGCTCGCATTAAATGTTCCTCAGGGACTTCGCCCCCTAGGCTACATTTGCTTGTGAAAAATTACTTACAACAATGTATATGTTATTTACTATTTTTTAAGCTAAAAAGGTGAGAAGGTATTTGATATCGGTGCCCAAATAGTAAACCTCCGGACAAATTCCATCATACATTTATCCTTGAACTCCATATAGAAAATAAATTTAAAAAAATGTATAGAGTTATAGAAATAAATTACAACTGCAATAAGAGTCAAAACAAAGAAAAACAACTAAATTAATCTTTGCAAAAAGATTACCTCTGTATATGCAAAAATATTTTCAAATTAATCTTTCAAATTTCCCTTCGAATTTTTTAAAATTTATGTTTTACCCTCATAATTAAAAAAATAAAATAATCCTTATTGTGCTCCTATTTGAACTTTTTAATTCTATAACTTTGTCTAAATTTTTTTATTAAAAAAAAAACGATTCAATCCAATATAATATATTAAAATACAATATATATATATTTTTTAAACTTTATTTATAATTTTTATATAATTTGTGCCCTTACTGATTAAGAATATTAGATCCATCCCTACAAACCGAAAATGAAAAAATAAACAAACCGATCCTATAGGATTTACCTTGTGACGTGTTGTGATTTTTAACTACAAGATGTTGTGATTTTATCTTTATACCCTTAATTGCATTAGGGGTTAATGGCAGGTTTTTAAATTTTTAAAAATATTTGTCATTTCTTTAAAATATAGACTAAAAAATGGCCAAATATCAAATAGATTCTATATTTATGTAGCAAGTCAAACTGTGGACAACGAAAATTACCATTTGTAATAGTTTAGGACAATTTTTTTTTTGTGCTGCTTTGACTATTGAGTTGATTGTATGGTCAATTCTCATTAAATATCGAGGACTCAAAAAACCGTAGAAGTTTTCATCTCATAATCGTCAATATTTTGCTCCACATAATAGTAATATGCATGCATATTCGTAGATCTTGATGAAAGGCAATTTCAAAACTAGCATTTAAGCGAGGTAGTTGAGAATTAATATTGAAGAAGTGTTATAACAAGATGCATGTTTTAGATAAGGTCTAACGTGTACATGTTGATGAAAATGAAACATAACAATGTCTTATATGGCCAACCGTATTTGAATTTATTTGCTCACCGTATATATATATATATATATATATATATATATATACAGCCGCAAATACTGACCTTAGAGGACACTAGTCCATTAATGCTTCCCAAAGCTTATCCAAAGTAATTAGATCAACGAAACAACAAAAAAAATGATTAAGAGTCTATCTAAAATTTCAGTTCAATTACCCCTTAAAAAAAAAAAACTATTAGATATCTGTAATGTCAGTTTGTCACAAAATATAAAATAACTTAAAAATTTTATAGAACTGAATAATCAATATCAGATTTAAATGCGGCGAGTGGAAAAGAAAATATAAGATATTCACATTGTCTTAATTCGTTGTTCGTTGGATCATTAATCCAACACTAGTCTTATATGTAAAATAATTATGTATTGCTATCTGTCATATTATGTTAAGTCTAATTAAAGTGATCTAATAAAGTTTTGGTATATAAGTTTTAATGTATCTAATCGGGTATGGGTATTTTATGTATAGAGATTTATAAGTAATTTCTATTTTTATGATAGGATAAAATAGAAATACCAAAAAATAATAGAAAAGTTATTTATATAAATAGTGGTTATGGTCCCCAGATCACTCTAACTACTTTCATTCATTTCTATCCCATCAAGAGAGTGCATAAAGAAAATTAAAATGATTCTCTTAAGAGAATGTGTTAATTTGGAAGATCAATCGCACGGCTCTAAAATGTTAATTGATCACTAAGGATTCATGTACGCATCTGCATATTTATGTGTTAAATCTTAATGAGTAAGTATGAATGATTCTAGGGTTTATATAGGTGATAGTTTTCACAAAAGGTTAATCTTGATCCTAACAAGTGCTATCATGCATTATGGTCCATACAACTGCTCCTTAGATTACTCGCTAGTGCACTCCTAAATAGAAATTAAGGTCTGTGGTGCTTTAAATATGTAATTACATGGAATTCTTAAAATAATAATAAAAAAAAAGGTATCCTCAAAATCTCTCTTTATAATTCATTTTTTTTTTTCACACGCTAATTTGAGTTAACCAAACCAGAAAGTCTTTACTATAAAATGGCCCTTTTCAAAAGTCCAAGGACCCAATATTTGATCCAAAACGAGGCCCAAACTGGGGTTTGGTTCATAGGGTACTAGAATTTGAACTCAGGATTGATTTTGCCAGCAATCATAGATTGCAGACCTAAGTTTGTAGAGAAAATTTGAAGAGTATCCTAATTAATGCATCATATATAATTTGAGTGAACACTTTTTATTTCTCTCTTCTTTTGCAGTGTAATAATAGAGATAAAAGTTAAAGAAAATGCCAAACAAATTGACCAAAATAAATGCATTGTTAAGTGTGTTATCTAATCAAATGAATTAAGTATGTTATCTACTCAAATGAATTAATGTCACAAAATTTTTAGTTGTGAAGCATTACTTAAGATCAAAAGTGCAAAAGAAAAGTTGTACAAAATAATAGTGTGTCAGAGAAACAAAAAAAAAAAGGAAAGCATTTATCAAAATCTCTCCCTTATAACAGGCCAACCAACGCCTAAACTGCCACCCAAAATTTTAGTGAACATCGCCAAAGGTCAATGACCATATATACACTACAAGAATTTAGACTTTCAGCGACAAAAGTTTCGACGAAAGAGCACTAAAAAATAAGAATTTTTTTTAGACATGCTACGAGAAACATGTGTCCCTGAAAGATTCGATAGATTTTGTTAGAACTAAGTCAGAAAAAGTCAAAATTGACAAAAACACAATAGAAATTTTTTTTTTTTTAATGAAAAGGAACTTGATAGGAACATATATCAATGAAAACACAATAAAATAATTTACTCCACAATCATCTAAAATTTTAAGGTGGGTGTAATTAGAGGAAGACGACCTAGTCGATAGTCTTCTAGTACTTAATTATTTAAGCCTTCTAGTACTAATTAATTATTTAAATGTAGAACGTTCATAATTTTTTTCTCGTTTTAATAGCGCATGCATGCATTCTGCTTGAGAGAAATAGTCGCTATCTTTTCGGCGCGCAATTTTCAAAAAAAAAAAAAAAAAACGAACCAACTCATGACCTCGAGCAACTAGCTAGACAGCAACATATATAATTTGCTTAAAAAATTTAAACCCCAATTTTCATGCTTGGTAATTTACAGTACACAAGGAACACCGCTTTCATTGATCAGTAACATTTATTATATAGTACACAAGTAAACCCCATAAGAACCCAAAAAAAAAAAGAACTTTCTAAATACCCAAACTCAAGTGACATGTGCTCTTTTAGTAAGTACACGACACTGAGACTCTCTTATTTTAGAAACTACATATCGGTACTACAAAAGAGCATGCATGCATGCATGCATGATTTACAACAAGAATCATCAAACGATGATCTCATTTTTTGCATGCTTATTATTCTACTTATACTATAGTGTACTTAAAGCACTCATGAGGTTTACAAAAGCAAGACTACATGACATAGTTATATGATCATGGCTTAGTTGTGAGGCTTGGCTTCGGGCTGTGCGTCAACAGCTTCGCCTGCATAGGCGCAACACCGACCGCAGCCTCCGTAGTAGCCGCGCCTGCAGCAACCGTAGCGGCACCCACCGCCGCCACCGCCGTACCCGCCGCCGCCGCCGCCGTATCCACCGCCGCCACCGTAACCGCCACGGCCGCCACCGTATCCACCTCCGCCACCGTAACCACCGCGGCCGCCGCCATATCCGCCGTATTTGGCGTCGTTTACCTCATTATTGGGCTTTTTGTCATCGGTGACATCGACTGCAAGGTTGTAGGTATAGCACTTAATAACACCAATTAGCTATATCTATATTGATATCTACGTGTGTAGAAATATATATTAAAAGAGTACGCAAATCATACTAATAAATTATTTTATTGCAGGTTTTTTTTTTTTTTTAATGCATGGCCACATGGGTAACGAAACTCAGGTGTAATACGAAATTAGCAAATAGATACATGCACATATATATATTAATATATAGTTTTAATCCGTTACAGATTATCCTTATAAAAAAACACGAAAATAACTTAGTATCTAGATGTTATTAGAGATTATAAGTGTTATAAAGAAAGGATATTGTATAAAAGAAAGGGAAAATAAAAACTACATATCTATATGCATTAGTTAACCGTATTGCTTTGAATTTCTAGTACTATAAATGTCCTATCAATATATACACACACATACACACACATATATATATATAACAAATTCAAGAAGAAAACGCTAATAACCTTTGTTGTTTTCAGTGGAAGTCTCAGCAAGGTCTTTAGCTGCCACTTCTGAAGAGATGAGAAGGACAACCGAAAGTAAAAGACCCAGAAAAAGAAAACCCTTAGAACCCATTTATTCTCTTTTTAGCGTGGAAATTAAGACTGTATTATTTTCCAAGAGGAGACGAGTAGAGTAGTTTAGGAGAAGTGTGTGAATATCAAATTGAACTTGTGTCTATTTATAGGGCTGAACAAAGGGAAGTGATATTCGTGTGCATTTTAAGCTGCATGATGATTATATATATGACTCCACAGTTGTAGTTGGGCGTTGGAGTGTTTGTAACATTTTTTAATGTTTTTCTTTTTGCAGCGGTGGCCCCTCGTCTTTTAGTTCTTTTGTTCTGTCGCAATTGGGAGTTTTGGGACGTTCTTAACTTTTTTTTTTCCGCAGTTGGCTCTCATCTTTATCAAACCGTTGTAATTGGGTCTCTAATGCGATGACAAATTTGTGTGTCAATACTAAAATTTAATATTTGAGCATAAAAAGAATTTTCTAATATAATGTCAAATTTGATATTAAATTTAACAAATACTATACATAGTGCCAGATTTGACACCAAGTATAGTAATATGCTAAAAATTAGGCAGATGAAATAGATAAATGATTGGTCAACTTTTGAGCATTTAATTAAAAATTAATATATATTCGAAAAAATAATTTTTACCAAGAAATCGTTATGACTATACGTAGTTTTCTTTATTATTAGTTACATAAACTACTTTTATTGGGTTTTACAACTAAATAAAATACAATAACAAAGTAACATTTATGTATTGAAGTACAAATGTCAAATATAATATATATATATATATATATATATTTTAGTACTAAATTTAGTATTGGCATTGAAATTTTCAATGGAGATGGTCTTAGTTTCACTTTAAAGACTTATTTTTTGAAGAATTACAAACAAGGTCATTATTAGTACCATTAAGCTATCCCTCAAGTGATGTGCTCCATTTATATTCACTCTATATTTGTAATATAAATTTTAAAGCATAAATTAAAAGTACAACACACATGAGATATAAATTATCATTGTGCCAGAATAGATGCATTCCTCAAAATGCCCCCTTTATTTCCAACCAATGTCACTTTTTACTTCTTTAAAAATGATATAAACGTCATGCATATTAAAAATAAATTTAGAAATGATAGAAATACACCTAAAAGATGACATTTTTTCTTAACTTCCCAACAAAAAATTAATATTGAGATATAAAATCTAATATTGGCCCAACTCGCCAATTAGCTTAATCTTTTGAAAGAATTAACAACCTATCATTAATTAACATAAATATTTTGGCGGCGCCATTAAAATTTCTTGTTACTTCATGGTAACTTCAAAAAAGAGATTTAAAACGGTCTTAATGCTTAGGCTCGTAGTAAATATTTATAGCTATATTTCCATACGAAGGCTTGCTTCTTTTTTTTTAAACTATTTCCTTGCATTAAGTTCTCTTTTAAGAGGGACGAAGATTAGATATATGCATATATAGTTAGTCGGTTGTATTTTATGACAGTTTGAATAGGTCAACATGTACGAGCAAATGCATATAGTTGGCGAATGGTCAATGACATTGAACTGCCTAGAGATATTTAATGATGGACTTCCAAATTTAATTCATACAAGCAAAGGCGACAAACGCCCATTATATGTTGGTGGTTTAATTTTTTGATCTAGTAGATGGTCATGATATGCCAAAATTTTATTGAAAAAACATATAGTAGATGGTCTATGTAAATACTTTTGGAAAACTTATCTGGTGGGTCTCGTTAGATTACCATTTTAAAATGTGTTGTAAACGGAAAAGATAAATATGATAGATTTAGCATCGTTCTTAAAAAAAAAAATCCTGAATTTTTGTTGAGGCAATCTTGTTAGCAATTTCTGTTGAACATGAAAATAGGACGGAATTTTGATCACAGGTAATTTTATTTTAGAATTTTAAGTTTTATTTCTAAAATTTAAGCTATTTAATCATGCTCATATAAATATTAAATAAGTATGAAAGCTTCCAACAGGAGTGTAATTTCACATTTAAATATAAATATAGTATGAACAGCCAACAATAGCGGCTGACTCATTCGCTTACAGTTGACTACTTGACTACAACTGTATATTAAATTTTCACTTTATTCTATGAACTACTTTCATCAATTTGAAATTAAATTGTCTTCGTCTGACTCGGATACAATTTAGCGATACGTAACAGAGACTTTTAATTAATTTACACATTAAGTAATATTGCAGCTGTGTAACTAATAAGAAGAAAAATTATAGTAAATATCAAATTTCTAACATCTAAAATTTGATGCCCTAATAAGAACTATAAACTTTTAAAAGTAAATAACATACGATGTGGCTGTTTTACGTTGCCAAAAATTCATAAAGAGAAAAATTTGTAACGGAATGTATATAAGATGATACACATGATTTCCACCACACCGTAACTCACAAGGCATACCTTGAAATTCACCTTATACATCTTAAAACTCATAAGTAACACAATTCGTAAAAATACTCGTTTTTATCACCCACTAAAAAATTTGAACATTTTCATATATCTAACTAAAAATATCTCAAGATATCTAAACAATCACACTATATCATTAAATTTAGAAACTCGTTATGGTAATATCATGCCAACAAGATAATTCCACATAATCCGACAGTGGAGATCTTATATGATAGACTAGTAAATTCAAGTTAAACACAGGTCAATACTACTCACGGAAAAGTAAAATCTATTTCAACTTTGAGTTAAAATAAAAACGATATATTTTGTGTTTGGTCATTTCTTGATACACATTTTAAAGAAATGGTCAAAGTTTTCAAAAATTAAGTTATTAGCCACTAATACATTAGAGAACTAAGGGTATATATACAGGTAAATGCACATCATCATGTGGTTAAGAAAATAAATTTCTTAATTAATCGAAATGTTGACTATATATTTTCTTAAAACATCATTTAGCTAAAAAATGGCTATTTACTCAATTGTCTCAAATAAAAAATGAGAAAATTTGACCTAATGTCACCTTTAACATTGAGTTTATAATCTATGTGCATGTCATGCCATTTTTTCCATCAGTAGTTACTACTTTGTCCTTCTTCTCCCCTTTTATTTTTCTTATTTGTAAAAAAATGAAGGACATTCGGTCAATTATACTACCAAAAAGCGGCATAGATTGCAACCTCAAGATGACAATTTTTAAAACGAGTTGTCTAGAAGTGACATTTGTTAAAATTTTCCTTCAATCAAAATTATAAATTGAGCCCACGGATAACATTTTAAAAGGAGATTTTGACGAATAATGTTTTTTTTTCCACACAATTATTCTATGTCTCTTTTGTGTTGTACTTATAATTTCTACTCTTATTTTTATACTATAAACATACAATATAAATAAATAAATAAAAAACACATCACTTTAGGCATAAATTATTAAGTAGCACTCAAAAATTAAAAGTACTTCAAAATTTATGTCCCAAGTAATATATTTTATTGATTTACAGTGTAAAAGTACAATTAAAAATTATAAATACAATACAAAAATGGGCATTATATATAGATTAATAGTTTGCCAAAAAGGGGCATTTTCAAAATCTCCCTTTACAATTCAAAAGTTCTTTTTTGTTAAACGCTAACTTGAGCTAACCAAAAGTCTTTACTATTGAAATGGCCTTTTTCAAAAGTCTAAGGATTCGGTCTGTGATCCAAAACGAGGCTCAAAAAGGGGTTTTTTTTAAGAGAAATTATAGTGAGTACTCAATTTGTAACACTTAATTTAAATATATATCCTATTTTTTAAAAAATATAACAAAATACTCAACAAATTCAATCACTTACATAATAATAGCCGGTGGTAATTGACTTAGTGACAAAAAACATGTGGACGTAATTCATGAATTGACGAGTTATTCAATTATTTTAAAAACTTGAGTCTTTATATTGTTGTATGAATTTTAAATATTTCCCTACTTGACCCGTTATTTCTTAGGGTCCTAAATTTGAACTGAGGATTGATTTTACCTGTAATTATAGAGTGCATATCTTAATTTTCGAGATAGTTTTTGAAGAAGACCCTCAATTAATGCATCATTAGTATTTAATACGTTGAGTGCACGCCTTCTATTTCTACCCCCTTTTTGCATGTAATAGTAGAGGGAAAAATTATAAATATAACAAATTAAAAAAATAGGAAAACTTATAGTGTGTCCAAAAGAAAAGGGAGCATTTATCAAAATCTTCCTTACGACAAAGACCAACCAACGCCCAAATTGCCACCCCAAATTTTAGTGAACATATGGCTAAAGGGCAATGGCCACCTTTACTACAAGAATTTTGACTTTCAGCGATATGACAAAAGTTTCAACGACACAGCACTAAGAAAATTAAATTTTTAGAGACATATTACGAGAAACGTCTATGTCCCTGAAAGATCTGATAGATTTTGTTAAAAGTACGTGGGAAAAAGTCAAAATTGACAAAAGCCCGATAGAATATTAATCTCACACTCATCTAAATATTTCAAGGTGGGTGTAAATTAGAGGAAGACGACCTAGTCGGAATTAAGTCTTCCAGTATTTAATTATTTATGTGTGGATCAATTTTGTTGGGATATGTTCATATTTTTTTGTTGTTTTGACCGCGGCTGAATAGCGCATGCATTTCGCTTGAGATGAATAGTCTATATTTTTTCGGCGCATAATTCATTAATTTGAAAGTAAAATTGCCAACCAACTCACAGAACTAGCCAGCAACATATCATATTTTGCTTAAAATATTTAGACCCCAACTTTCATTCTTGGTGATATACAGTACACAAGGAACACTGCTTTTATTTATTATACAGTACACAAGTAAACCCCATACGATCCCATAAATAAAACAAAAAACAAAAAACAAAAAAAACTTATAAAAACATTCTTGGTGACATGTGCTCTTTTAGTACCCTCCACATATATAAACATAGTACATGACACTGAGATTCTCAAAAACTATATATATATCGATCAGTAAGACAGTACTAAAAAAGAGCATGCATGCATGATTTAGAACAAGAATCATCAAACGATGATCTCATTTTTTCATGCTCATTATTCTACTTATGCTTGAAGCAGGTCCACAAAAGCAAGATATATGGCATATTTATATATACCATGACTTAGTTGTGAGGCTTGGCTTCGGGCTGTGCATCAACAGCTTCGCCTGCATAGGCGCAACACCTTGAGCAGCCTCCGTAGTAGCCGCTGCTGCAGCAACCGTAGTAGCACCCACCGCCACGGCCGCCACCGCCATAGCCACCGCGTCCACCACCGCCATAGCCACCACGGCCGCCACCGCCATAGCCACCACGGCCGCCACCGCCATAGCCACCACGGCCGCCACCGCCATAGCCACCACGGCCGCCACCGCCATAGCCACCGCGACCGCCGCCGCCATAGCCACCACGGCCGCCGTAACCGCCGCCGGGGTAGCCTCCGTATCCACCGTATTTGGCGTCGTTTACCCCATTATTGGTCTTTTTATCATCGGTGACATCGACTGCAAGGTTGTAGGTATAGCACTTAGAATTAGCTATATATGTCTATATATCTATGCATGTGGATATATATTAAAACAGTACGTAGATCATATAACTAATAAATTATTTTATTGCAGGTATAGTTAGTTTGTTTGTTTGTTTGTTTGTTTTTTTTTTATGCATGGGTAACAAAATTCACGCGTATATTTGACGAGGTATACGAAATTATTAGCAAATAGATAAATGCGTACAGATATATAATATATATAGTTTTCATCCATGACAGATTATCCTTATAAAAATTATATAAAAAAAAACGACGATAATGAGTTGTTAGATGATATTTGGAATTAAGTCTTATTAAGAGAGGATATTGTATAATCAATAAGAAAGAAAGGGAAAATAAAAACTACATATCTATATGCATTAGTTAACCATATTACTTTGAATTTCTAGAGCTATAAATGTCCTATCAATATATATATATACACGTACACACATATATATATATATATGTACACACACATATATGTATAACGAATTCAACAGGAAATAACACTAATAACCTTTGTTGGTTTCAGTGGAAGTCTCAGCAAGGTCTCTAGCTGCCACTTCTGAAGAGATGAGAAGGACAATTGAAAGTAAAAGACCCAGAAAAAGAAAACCCTTAGAACCCATTTATTCTCTTCTTAGCGAGGAAATTAAGACTTTATTATTTTCCAAGAGGAGGTGAATAGAGTAGTTTAGGAGAAGTGTGTGGATACCAAATTGAACTTGTGTCTATTTATAGGGCTGAACAAAGGCAAAGGGTATTTTTGTAGTATTTTAAGTTGCAAGATCATGATTATATATATGACCCCACAGTTGTAGTTGGGCGTTGGAGGGTTTGTATCATTTTTTTTTTTTTTGCAGCGGTGACCCCTCGCCTTTTTGTTTGGTCGCAATTGGGTTCGTAACTTTTATTTTTTCGCAGTTGGCTCCCATCTTTATCAAACCGTTGTCTTTTTTCTTTCTGTGTTGCATTTATAATTTCTACCTCTATTTTATACTATAAACATAGGCATGATTTTTAAATTCCCCCTTTACTCTTCTATATTATATTATCTCTATTAGTAATTCTCTTGGCAGCTCATTTCAACCTAGGAAATGTATTTCTCTTGTGACCAACGGAAAATTTTAGCTTTTGTCGCACAACAAAATTTGTGACTAGAGATGAAATTTTTATAACTAAAAGTCAAGAGATTTCATGCTACGTACTATTGTAATAAATTTACCTCTTGTTTGATTTGGTCATTTTGGCCATCTTTGACCATTTTTTTGTATGGAAAAAAGAGTTTGAAAATGGTTTGGAATAGTTTGAAAATGGTTTGTAAAAATGATGTAAGAATGGTTTGACTTTGCTAATTTCGAGGTGATATGAATGGTTGAGATTTAAAGATATTGTATAGGGATTTGGAAAGTTGAAAAAAATGATTGAAAAAAAATGGAATGGAATAGAATAGTTTGAAGGATTTAAAAAGTTGAAAAAAATGAAAAATGGGAATGAAATGGAGTGGGAGAAATGAGTTATACAAACAAAGGGTTAAAGTCACACTGTCCATCGCCGACATAGTCTAGAGTTCGAATTCCCTTCTTCTAAAAAAAATATTGTCACACCAATCTATCATGAGTGTGTGTACGTCAACTGAGCACATATCAAATAATCTAAAAAGTCAAATAGTTGCTATGTCTTATTTCAGTTGGCTATTTGGTCCATTCTAATTAATATGGAATACAATATATATATATATATATATATATATATATATATATGTGGAAGCTTGATCTCATAATCATCAAATTGCTGATGAAGAGCAGAAATCCTTTGTAGTTAGAAAGGCAATTTCAAAAGCAGAGCATTTAAACCAGGTGGTTGACAATATTGAAGAAGAGTTATAACATGATGTTGTAGATAAGCCATGATAACTTGTACAATATGTACATGTTGATGAAAATGAAACTTGCCGTGCATTGAACGTATTTGAATTTAGCGCTCTATATGTTTAATGGCAATATATTGACCTTGGAGGGACACCGGTCCACAGTTTCGCAAAGCTTATCCAATTAATAATATTAATTAGGAAAAATTTCATAATAATCGCCGAGTTTTCCTCAAATTCTACTTCTGTCTTTGTATTTTTTGTAATTTCAAAATAATCCTTATTTGTTCATATCAGTCTAAAATTATCATTTTATGTTGATGAATGCTTAATTTTTTTCTAAAATGGCGAAACAAAAAAAAGAAAAGGAATGAGATGAAGGTTGAATATAAAAAGAGGAAGGGCCAATGAGGGAAATGGAGAGAGAAAAGTTACAAAATAAAATAAAAAAGGGAGGTTTTTTTTTCTAAATAAAAGGAAGTATTTTAAACTTATTTTAACAAAATTGACATACACTTGAACTATTAGTGGTTTACCAACTAAATTAATCTTCTACTAATAGTTACATTAATACATAATCCAATACCACTAAATTGGAAGAAAAAGTTAAGTTCAATATCTCAAACAAGGGAATAATACGTGAAAACAAATCAAAATAACTAGATAAGCTCTCCATCAAGACGCCTTTTATTGAATAAAATTGAAACTCACGTCTTCTAAAGATGTAATATACACAATTAGGTCTCATCAAAATCCTTGTATCATGTAAACATGGAGGGTATTTTTCAAGGGAAGGATTAGGGAGAATTGGATATAATTGAACTAAAATTAGTCTCAACCCCATACTTATTATGTGTAAATATTATTACCTAGCTATTTTGAAGCCACCGAATCCTTCATGTGGATGAGTGATCCCACGACTAGAAGTGTGGATTACTTATACCATACATTAAAAAATAAAAATGTGAGTCCCACTTTAAAAGTAGTTTCTTATTATTATTTTTTTTTTTTCTAAAAATATGGTGGACCAAAGCTCAATAAATCAACTTTAGTTTTCCTTACCTCCTCAATATTTTTTTTTTAAATTTACTTTACAATTAAAAAATACTATATATATTTAAATAGTTTATTGTTCTTCTTTGTTAGTCAAAACATTATCATAGTCTGGTTTCATTTGGTTTGCTTATATAAATAAAACTTCCAAATCACAATTTTCAAGCTTAATTATGATAAGCTTAAGCACACTGCGCTTCATAGAGAACCAAAAGTACACAAAAGCTCGTACTCAATTATGTTCTATTAGCACCCTTGATAGTTGATACAATAAAGATTAAAGAGTACATGACACTCAGATTCTTTGGAAACTGATAAGAAAACGCATTGATAACACACAGAAGCAATCGAGACATTCTATTTGAGCTACAAGAGAGCAATAATAATGCATGAGAATTACAACAAGAATCATCATCATCATCATCATAACATGATCATGATCATGATCATGATCATCTCATTATTTTTCATGCTTATTCTACAAATAAATCGAGAAATTAAGCCACAAAAAGCACTCTCTAGTACGATCATGTTGACCTAGCTAGTTGTGAGGCTTGGCTTGGGGCTGAACTGCGTCAACAGCTTCACCAGCATAGTTGCAACACCTTTCGCAGCCTCTTCCGTAGTAGTTGCTCCTGCAGCAGCCGTAGTAGCACCGACCACCGTACCCGCCGCGCCCGCCTCCGTAACCCCCGCGCCCGCCGCCTCCGTAACCGCCTCGGCCGCCTCCGTAACCGCCTCGGCCGCCACCGTAACCGCCTCGGCCGCGGTTACCGCCGTAACCGCCTCCCGGGTATCCGCCGTAGCCGCCTCCCGGGTACCCGCCGTAGCCGCCGCCGGGGTATTTGGCATCGTTTACCCCATTGGCCTTTTTGTCGGCACTGAGTTCAACTGCAAGGTTGTTTTGTAGAGCTTATAAGGTTGATTAGTGACCTAATATATCTCATTAATTAGTTATGTTATTATTTTATTGGTGTTAATTAATTTAATATGGATCACATACATATACAATATAATTCACGTGCATTAATTTAACATGATAGGATTAATGCTCATAATTTTATTTAATAAATTGACTTGATATATAAGAATTAAAATAGGACGTACGGTGTCATTTTTTTTTACTCTTTATATAGAAAAAATGCATATGAATACTAGTTACTTATATAAACTTGTCACACGGTATTTTGGATTATCAATGTTTTTTTTTTTTTTAGAAATATATATAGCATTATTTGAATAGGAAAACTCTAACCTTTGTTTTTTTCAGTTGAAGTCTCAGCAAGGTCTCTAGCTGCAACTTCTGAAGAGATAAAGAGAACAATTGCAAACAAAAGACCGAGAAAAAGGAAAATCTTGGAACCCATTTTTTTCTTTTAGCTAAGAAATGAAGGCTATATTATTTACCAAGAAGAGATGATAGTAGTGGAGTGTTGGAGAATTGTGAGTATCAAATTCAACTTAGGTGTATTTATAGGCTCGCAAGGGAAAGAGAGGTTGAGTAATATTGCAAGTTGAAAGACATATGACCCCACAGTCTCGTTGGGCGTTGGAGAGTTTCAATATTATTATTTATATATATATATATATATATATATATATTCAATCTTATCCTTGATCGTATTTAAATATTTGTTCAATATGACCGGCTTTTGGTATTTCCCTTTTTGAGCTTTGGCTTATAAATCCAAACACATTGTTTGATATGACAAATTTATTATGAGTCTACAAAAAGACTAACAGCGATAGAGTACTAATAGATACTTGTGTAGTCTTGTGCTATTTTAGGGTATTTGATATTGATGAGAACAAAATCGAAGGGTTCAAGATTCTTCTAAATGTAGGAAAAACCATTGTTCGTGATGTTTTGCTTAGTTGTAAATTTACTAATAAAATTATATTAATTTCTCTTTCTTTTCACGAAACAACTTTAAAGAGACTTAAAACTCATATATTTAGTACATGGTCTAGGTTAGGCATGGTAGTAAATCTTTATAGCCATGTTCATTGACGTTAGTGTTTAATATAAATTTCGAGTTGTGGGACAAATACAAGATGGGATTTTACCATTTGCTTTGTAGAATCATTTAAAAAGTAGTTTACTTTTTTGGATTTTAAAGTGATTTAAACTGTTGAGATTTAAATATTTTACTTCAAAATTAAAAAAAGAAGTCAAAAATCATATTTAAATGTGTAATTTAATGGTTAAGTCAAACAAGAGGTTGATAATTCAACTGCTTGTAATACTCTTGATAATGAATGCCCATTCTCTTTTATAAAATAAATGAAAAAAAAAAAAAAAACACCAATTTCCCTAATTTGGACGTACACGCATGATTAGAGTTGTTTTGTTTTTCTTTTCTCTTCTTTTATTATTATTTTTTTTTTTCGCTTTTCTGGAGAGACATGCATTTAGTTCTCATTTAAGAGGCATGCAGATCAGACGCGTTAGTCAGACAAACTTTTGACAATATGCAAGTCAATCTGTACGAATGAATCTAATTGGCAATTAATGGCAATGTTATTGAACTGCCTAACGGACAATCATTTAGGTGTCTTTGGAGAAAGGAATTATGGTAAAATGGGATTGAATTAGAATTTAGTCTATTCATTTTCTTTTTGTATGATTAATTGATTCTGAGTCCACAGTTTTATCAAATTCACAATCATAATGTTACACAAGAAAAAAAAAACAAAAAACCGAGAACTATATGGTCAATGTCATATTATTAGACAAAATAAATGTGCACAGGTACTATAGCTATGCCCATGCCGTGTCCAGTAAACTAAAATGATTGAAATTTAGATAGTGTAGTAAATATTTATTTATATGTGTATTCGGGTATATAAACGCTCAAAAAAAATTTGCATGCATGAATAAGAGTTATGCTCCGTTCGAAAGGAAAAACAAAATATAAAAATAAAAGAATTTTAGTATCCTTAAATTAAATGACTTGCTTTGCTCTTAATTATTTTACAGCCTTAACATTTGTGCCAATTTTGGTGGTTTGCCCATTTTAAACTTTATTAGCACGAGTTGTTGTTAAATGGCTTTGATTTTAATTATTATCAATTATCATTCACAACTCACAAGATATAGTCCTAGAGCTTAAACAAACAGTGAATCATTTTAAAGGTTTTAGATCTTGATCTTGAAACAAAAGTGAACAAACGCTCAAATTAATTATAAGTTTTCCCTTGTTTTCTCGAATCGAACTTAAAAACGTACAATAATTGGCTTTAATCCTTATTCCAATATATATTATTTGAAAGAATATTTTTCTTATTTTTTAATAATTGAGGGAGGGTTTTCGAGTGTGCAATTATTGCTATATTATATCCACAGTTACAATATTTGCTTAGTTTTAAAATAAGAACACAAAGCCAAATTGAGTACTGTAGCAACAACTATATATACTAATTAATGGGTGAAGTAATTACATAACTATACCTATTAAAAATTGCAGAATTATCAAATTTACACGTAGTAATAAATATAATTAATATATTTATAAAGTCGAAGCTAGGAAAAATTGAGTTGGAGAGGCATTCCGTCCACGCACCTTTTGTTGACCCCACCAACATGTTCGGGGTGAATAATGTATATTTGCAGTGTACTGTTATTTTTATAATTTATTCATATTATTTTTCCAGATTTGTTAATGGTCAGTATTTACTATATATACTACTGCATTTCTCTGACAAAATATTATTGATCTCATTTACTAACATAAATGTCGGCAATGCGAACCATAGTTCCACCCGAGTAAGACTAGAGGAGTTAGCTATATATATATATATATTAGCTGTCATTTTACATGTTCTGTTGTAGTTTTTTTTATTGTTTGTCGCTTAATTATATAATATGGCTGTCGTTCTTACGGTCATGTTGTTTTCTGCTTTTTTTTTTTTCAGTAAATTTACATGCAATTCATTTTGCCACAAAAAAAAAAAAAAAAAAACCCTCTGAATTTTAAGATCTGTTGTCGTTTACCAATTTATGTCGTTTACCAATTATGTCGTTTTTAAAAACTGTGAATTTTAAAAATGTTTCTACGGGCAATTTGATGTCGTTTTTCAAGGCTACCAATTTATTATTGTTGTTGTGTTTTCAAACAATTTCATGTAAACATATATATATATTGCAATTACGACCACATCGTAAAAATTCAATCACAAAACACCAAATCAAATTACCTATTTCTCGTTATTCTTTGTCGTTTGCCGATCCAAACGTTGTTTTACATGTTCTGTTGTAGTTTTTTCTGTTGTACATATGCTGTCTATATAAATTATTGTCGTTTTCTAGTCAAATGTCTTTTCATGTATTTTCGGTCGTTCTGTCAATTTCGACAACATATAAATTATTGTCGTTTTCTAGTCAAATGTCTTTTCATGTATTTTCGGTCGTTCTGTCAATTTCAACCTTTTTTTTTCCCTAACTCTAAATTAATAATATAGAAACCTGCCGTTTCAAAGAATTGTTGTCGTTTGTCATTTTCTGTCGTTTGTAAAATCAATTGTCGTTTTTCAACCACGGCCAGTTTTATAGTTTGTGTTTTCACGCACTTTCATCTGAAACCTTATTCTAGTCATATACCAAGTCAATGTAAAATTGCAAGAACACTACAGCGATGTTAAATTTGTTTACATAGTACAAAGAAGTTTAATTTGATTGACGAAAGTTAGATCATTCATTTACACGTCACAATACCTACTTATTTGTATTACATTTTTTTAGTCAAAATTGACCACATTTGATTAATAACTCATCAAAATTATGACTATTATCGGTCTTTGTATAATTAAAATTGCGTTTATTTTTTCTCATTTTTTTCTAGCTGTTTATCAATCTTGTTGTCGTTTACATATTCTGTCGTAGTTTTCTAATTGCATCTCGTTTGTATAAATATGCTGTCGTTTTCTGTCATCTGACGTTGCTTTCAACTTTTAGTTGTCGTTTAAAACAAATATATTGTCGTTTTTATCCTTTTTTGTCGTTTTTCAATCTTAGGGCATTTTAATGATTAGTATAACACTTTCTCTAATTCTAACGGACCCCCAAATCAGTCTGTTGTAGTTTTCTAATTGCATGTTGTTTGTATAAATATGTTGTCGTTTTCTGTCGTCTGATGTTGCTTTCAACTTTTAGTTGTAGTTTAAAACAAAGATATTGTCGTTTTATCTTTTTTTGTCGTTTTTCAATCTTAGGGCATTTTAAAATTTTAATGATTAGTATAACACTTTCTCTAATTCTAACTGATCCCCAAATCAATCTGTTGTAGTTTTCTAATTGAATGTCGTTTGTATAAATATGTTGTCGTTTTCTGTCGTATGACGCTGCTTACAACTTTTAGTTGTCGTTTAAAACAAAGATATTGTCGTTTTTATCCATTTTTTGTCGTTTTTCAATCTTTAGGCCATTTAATGATTAGTATAACACTTTCTCTAATTCTAACTGACCCCCAAATCAATCTGTTGTAGTTTTCTAATTGCATGTCGTTTGTATGAATATGCTGTCGTTTTCTGTAGTCTGACGTTGGTTTCAACTTTTAGTTGTCGTTTAAAACAAAGATATTGTCGTTTTTATTATTTTTTGTCGTTTTTCAATCTTAGGGCATTTTAATGATTAGTAATTTAGTATAACACTTTTTCTAATTCTAACTGACCCCCAAATCAATCTGAATGGCAAAAATACTACAACACATCACATGAAATATTTAGATTAAAAAAAAAACACAAAAAGTTTAATTTAGCTCAACCACCTCTCTACCATTTTGTAACACTTCCTAGGTTCTAGTAATAATATAAGAACATACACGAACACGATATACACACACACAAACATATAGGCCATGACATCATCTGTGTGGAGACGATACAACTATTTTGTTTTATTATTATTGTTATCGAAAGGATAGGTTGGTTAAATTGTAGTATATTTTTTAAACAAATTCTCATTTATAAGATTCTACATAAGTTATATGAAATCATGTTGCTATGTGTTTTGCAGCTTTCTACGGTGATGGTCCCTAAATATGACTCATTGACTCTATTTATGTTTTTGTTATCAATAAAAGGAGTGTCCTTTTTAAGCACACTATTTAGCATCATCAAATTGTTCAGTTGTTCACAATCACAACATCAATGCACACTTTCATAGCTATATAAATTTTGACATTTATTTTGTGTCGCTTAATATTCAAAATAAAGTGATGCTATATAACCAAAACGATGTGACATCTATTTAGATTATATAATATATTTAATAAAATATTGTATTCAATAAATAACTGATGCATCATTGTAATGAATAATTTTGTTAATAAAAAATTCGAATTATTTAGTATTTTCCTTCAATATAAGTTTGCATTGTCATTATTTTTAGGGTGTGTTCCAAAAATAAGTCAAAATTAAATTTGTCTTTTAAAATATAGTCTATGTATCAAAAAATTAAAAAAATAGTCATTGTTAAAAATTTCATAACAAAAAAATATCAAACAAATATTTATATATTTGTAAAAAAAAATGTTTAACACTTCAACTTTTACTTGTTAAAATGAAAGTGTTAAATTTTATTTTACAAATGTGTAAATATTTGTTTGTTATTAAATTTTTTACGTTGGCTATTTTTTAATTTTTTGAAATATAGACTACATTTTAAAAATGATATATATATATATTTTGTTTTTTGATATTTCCTACAAGTTCCCTTATTTTTCTATATAGGTTTGCACTACTTTATTTGTAATTTTTCTAATAATTAACAGCTACCTTTTAAGTCGTATGTTCTGGTTAAATACGTATAGCTAAATTGTGTTTCTTTGAATTATAGGACAAAATTTACAAAATTGTTCAATTTTAATCTGTAACTTCTAAAAAGTTAGTATTTTTGCTCCAAAATTTACAAAATTGTTCAGTTTTACTAAGTAGTATTTGGTGCACCAAATAGTATTTCACTCTCTAACCACATCTACCAATAATAAGTTAAAAATCTTTTTTAAATATTTTCTTTCTATTTGGTTGGCTTGATTAAGATATGACAATTCACTTATCGTATACAAAACATCCCAATATCCCACAAGAAATAAACATCAACTTTGTGGAAATATAATTCTCCCATTATCTCTTTTCTAAACTCACATCTAAATCCGATAAATCCAATTTTGACAAGTAGGAAAAAAAAACCAAAAAAATAAAAAATTATTGTGTCTCCCGGTAGTGGGTCAAAACTCAAAAGTGAGCCTTGTCTTGGTTACAATTGGAGCGTCGTTCGGTTTCTTTGTCTAAACTCAAAAGCTGACCCAAAAAATACCATCAATCAATCAATGTCTCTCTCTCACTCTCACTCTCTCTCTCACCTCAGAGATCCGGCGATTAAGCTCTTCGGGAGGAATATTCCCTTGCCGGATTCCAACATTCAGGCGGTCACTGTACGGACTTCCGGCTCCGACCCTCCATTTCCGGCGGCTCCCCAATCCATGGTACCAAACCCACCTCTCAAATTCCTCTACAAAGCAAAATCTTTAGCTATTGCTATTCTAGTCTATTCTATTCCTTGATTGTTGGACACTAAAAACTCTTCCTTTTCTGTTGTGGGTTTTTTTTTTCCCTCTGGATTTCCTTATTAACTTGTTTGAATGGTTGTTTCTTGGATTTGGTTTTTATGAGTAATGTTTAACTACTTCGTTGACTAGGCGTTGTGAGAGTTTTACATAAGTGATTTTTGGCAGCTTTTGTTCCAAAAGTGAAAGTCAATAATGGTTGTTCATAATTAGACAAGCCCATTTAAGCTCCAGATTTTACTTTCTGAAATTGTTACAAACTAAAACTCGCACCTCTTGTGGGGATTTCATATTTTTTAGCTTCGCTAATCTCTAATTAGTACCACTACTCTGTTTTCTTACAATACTTTTGATTGTCAAGACGAGCCTAGGAAGAGTAATAGATTTGGTGCACAAAAGTGACAAAATCAATGTGTATCAAAGAAAAGTTAATGATAACTCGAAAACCGCTTTTCCGAAGCCGACGCAATGCTGCTTGGTTTAGAGCTGCAAGAGCAGTTTGTTATGAATTTTTTTCCAAACTTGGTCAAAATATGAAATAACACAACTCAAATTCCAAGAATTTCGTCGCTAGTGTCGTAGAGAAGTCCAAGCAAGTTGAAAGTGACAAGCGTGATTAGCTGAGGAAAATGGATTTTCTGATGTAACATTTTCTGTTGTTGATGAGTCTTTTGCTTTGTCAAAGGACTGAAAACATTTGAAAGAAATAATGACTTATACGGTACTTGATTTTGTTACATCTGATAGAGAATGCGGATTCTTGAACTTATTGATTCATATTCGGTGCGCGTGATTGTGGATTAGAGAGCTAAGAACTTGTACTAGATGCTTAATTGAAGTACTTTAAGCTTACCGCAAGTTCAGAGAAGATGTGTATCTAATGAAACAATTGAACGTACTATTTACAGGACGAGTGTGGAGAGGGAACAAATGTCGAAGTGAAATATGCTGCGGAAAAACCATGTGAGCAGGGCAGTTTCTCGGACTTAGATGGCAAAGCGAACGGTCACCAAAATCACGGCCAAAGGATGAGATCGAGGTAAACTGTAACCCCGAAGAAGATCTAGGATCCGAAAGCGACAAGAGCAGCAAAGAGAAGGCTCTCAAGAAGCCGGATAAGGTTCTCCCGTGTCCCCGCTGCAATAGCTCGGAGACAAAGTTTTGCTACTTCAATAACTACAATGTTAATCAGCCGCGGCATTTCTGCAAGAATTGCCATAGGTATTGGACAGCTGGCGGAACGATTAGGAATGTCCCTGTGGGCGCCGGGCGCCGTAGGAATCACAAGCATGCGTCTTCGCAGACTCGTCAAGTAGAAACAAACCAGAATGCAGCCTCGGTGGCAGTCGTCCAGGGAGAGACTTCCAGCGGTGAAAGCCTGAAGGATCTGGGCTCGGCTCCTCCTCTCTGTGAGTCTATGCAAACCATGCTCAACCTCAAAGACGCGAAAAGTAATGAAGTCGAGGAGCCATCAGAATCAAGTAGTTCCTCAGCAGCCGCTACATCACGGGATAATGGATGCCCAGGAGGCGAAGACAATGCTCACGAGCACACAACAAACCCGATGCAGTGTTATCCCGTTCCACAATGGACTTACCCCTGGAACCCGGGATGGAATTTCATGATGGTTGGAGCTACTAACACCAATCCTAGCCCTTCCAATATTGGCTCGCCAGCTATGGTGACGGTCCCCGGATTTTGTCCACCGAACATCGCTTTCCCATTTGTCCCTGCCTCGTATTGGGGATACGTGCCAGGCTGGGAGAATGGAAAATGGATTCCACCGCCTTTTGGGTCCACGGGCAGCATGTCACCTTCATGTTCACCTAGCAATAGTGGTTGCTCGGCCAATAGCTCACCGACCTTGGGGAAACATTCAAGAGACACAAATACCCTGGCCGAAGAAAACGCAGAGCCGTGCCTTTGGGTGCCCAAGACATTGAGAATTGACGACCCGGATGAGGCAGCGAAAAGCTCAATATGGTCTACCTTAGGAATTGAGCCTGATAGGAATAAAGGTGTGGTGAGAGGCGGTATATTCAAACCTTTCCAACACAAACCGGACGTCAAATCGCAAGAAACAGATGCCGATCAGGCTTTGCAATCAAACCCCGCGGCTCTTTCTCGCTCGCATTCATTCCAGGAAAGCACGTAGGAGCTCCGGTACGAAACAGACTCGAGATTTATGCGATAATCGAAGTTCAAATGCCATTTCGAAGGCAAATGTGACAGAAGCTACTTGAGAAAACTAAAAGAGTTTTTGGTTCATCTCATCAATGAAAGGCAAGTAACATTAAAAACATAAAACCATGAGAGGAAAAGTCGTGGCTTCTTGGGGAAAGTTAGAGCAAAAGGGACTTTGTGTTTGAAGATAAGTGGACTCAAAATGCTTTTGACATGACAATACATTAATTTATTCTTGTGTTTCCATTTCCAG